>JAYKKM010000064.1:855000-1487500 GCA_035772405.1 Chrysogorgia sp. JL179-B06 | reverse complement strand
TTTACTTGTTTTAATTCCAAAAACTAGATTTACTTGTTTTAACTGTATTGTAATTATCTTATTATTAGTAAAAGCGTGTTTGTATAAGGCGTGTCAAAGTAGCCAAGACATTTCATCAAATGTGTCTATTCTCCCGCCACGGAGGCGGCTTATAAAATTCCTAACATAACGAGAAAATAATCAAATCAACACGTCATGCCTTATATGGGCATATCTGTGTTAACCGGAAAAGCGTGGGATATTGTTATGCCACTCCTTTTCCAAATTGTGCAATTAACTTTTTTGACGAATATTATCTTGTCAGCGCTTGATAGATTAGGATATCTTCAATTAACTTGGTGTTAATTGATTCATCATGAAAAATGTCGCAATTGCCATAAGATAGATAGCAAAGGGTTTTTCCTCAACAGAACTGCTCAAACTAGAGTTAGTACTAACTACTCAGGCGGTAGACGCGAGTGTGGTCGAGAATGCATTGCTTAATAATATGCTGACTTCCTCACATACCATAAGATTTTCATATAACGAACACGTTTAAGCATATTCTAAAAGGATAGTGTACTGCCGAATTAATGTGTACGAGGCCGAATAATTAGTGTGTATTAGGTGAGGTCTTAATCTAAAAGGACAGTGTACTGCTAAATAATTAGTATGTAAAAGGAGAGGTCTCTAAAAGGATAGTGTACTGCCAAATAATTAGTGTGTACAAGGTAGGTCTTCTAAAAGGATAGTGTACTACCAAATAATTAGTGTGTACGATGTGAGGTCTTCTAAAAGGATAGTTACGTACTACCAAATAATTTGTGTGTACAAGGTGAGGTCTTCTAAAAGGATAGTGTACTGCCAAATAATTAGTATGTACGAGGTGAGGTCTTCTAAAAGGATAGTGTACTACCAAATAATTAGTATGTATGAGGTGAGGTCTTAATCTAAAAGGACAGTGTACTGCTAAATAATTAGTATGTAAAAGGAGAGGTCTCTAAAAGGATAGTGTACTGCCAAATAATTAGTGTGTACAAGGTAGGTCTTCTAAAAGGATAGTGTACTGCCAAATAATTAGTGTGTACGATGTGAGGTCTTCTAAAAGGATAGTTACGTACTACCAAATAATTTGTGTGTACAAGGTGAGGTCTTCTAAAAGGATAGTGTACTACCAAATAATTAGTGTGTACAAGGTGAGGTCTTCTAAAAGGATAGTGTACTACCAAATAATTAGTATGTATGAGGTGAGGTCTTCTAAAAGGATAGCGTACTGCCAAATAATTAGTATGTACGAGGTGAGGTCTTCTAAAAGGATAGTGTACTACCAAATAATTAGTATGTACGAGGTGAGGTCTTCTAAAAGGATAGTGTACTACCAAATAATTAGTATGTATGAGGTGAGGTCTTCTAAAAGGATAGCGTACTGCCAAATAATTAGTATGTATAAGGTGAGGTCTTCTAAAAGGATAGTGTACTGCCAAATAATTAGTATGTACGAGGTGAGGTCTTTTAAAGGTTAGTGTACTGCCAAATAATTAGTGTGTACGAGGCGAGGTCTTCTAAAGGTTAGTGTACTGCCAAATAATTAGTATGTACGAGGTGAGGTCTTTTAAAAGGACAGTGTACTGCCAAATAATTAGTATGTACGAGGTGAGGTCTTTTAAAGGTTAGTGTACTGCCAAATAATTAGTATGTACGAGGTGAGGTCTTCTAAAAGGACAGTGTAATGCCAAATAATTAGTATGTACGAGGTGAGGTCTTTTAAAGGATAGTGTACTGCCAAATAATTAGTGTGTATGAGGTGAGGTCTTCTAAAAGGATAGTGTACTGCCAAATAATTAGTGTGTACAAGGTGAGGTGATCTAAAAGGATAGTGTACTACCAAATAATTAGTGTGTACAAGGTGAGGTCTTGTAAAAGAATAGGGTACTGCCAAATAATTAGTGTGTACAAGCTGAGGTCTTCTAAAAGGATAGTTTACTGTCAAATAATTAGTATGCACAACGTGAGGTCTTCTAAAGGTCAGTGCACTGCCTAATAATTAGTATGTACAAGGTGAGGTCTTTTAAGGATAGTGTACTGCCAAATAATTAGTATGTACAAGGTGAGGTCTTCTAAAAGAATAGTGTACTAGAAAATAATTAGTGTGTATGAGGTGAGGTCTTCTAAAAGGATAGTGTACTGCCAAATAATTAGTATGTACGAGGTGAGGTCTTCTAAAGGATAGGGTACTGTCAAATAATTAGTGTGTACGAGGTGAGGTCTTCTAAAAGGATAGTGTACTACCAAATAATTAGTGTGTACAAGGTGAGGTCTACTAAAAGGACAGTGTACTGCCAAATAATTAGTATGTACGAGGTGATGTCTTCTAAAAGGACAGTGTACTGCCAAATAATTAGTATGTACGAGGTGAGGTCTTCTAAAAGGATAGTGTACTATCAAATAATTAGTGTGTACGAGGTGAGGTCTTCTAAAAGGATAGTGTACTGCCAAATAATTAGTATGTACGAGGCGGGGTCATCTAAAAGGATAGTTTACTGTCAAATAATTAGTGTGTACGAGGTGCACGTGAGGTCGTTTAAAAGGATAGTGTACTGCCAAATAATTAGGGTGGTCAAATAATTAGATAGTGTGCTGCCAAATAATTAGTATGTACGAGGTGAGGTCTGTTAAAAGGATAGTGTACTACCAAATAATTAGTGTGTACAAGGTGAGGTCTTGTAAAAGGACAGTGTACTGCCAAATAATTAGTATGTACGAGGTGAGGTCTTCTAAAAGGATAGTGTACTGCCAAATAATTAGTATGTACGAGGTGAGGTCTGTTAAAAGGATAGTGTACTACCAAATAATTAGTGTGTACAAGGTGAGGTCTTCTAAAAGGATAGTGTACTGCCAAATAATTAGTATGTACGAGGTGAGGTCTGTTAAAAGGATAGTGTACTGCCTAATAATTAGTGTGTACAAGGTGAGGTCTTCTAAAAGGACAGTGTACTGCCAAATAATTAGTATGTACGAGGTGAGGTCTTCTAAAAGGATAGTGTACTGCCTAATAATTAGTGTGTACGAGGTGGGGTCTTCTAAAAGTATAGTGTACTGCCAAATAATTAGTATGTACGAGGTGGGGTCTTCTAAAAGGATAGTGTACTACCAAATAATTAGTGTGTACGAGGTGAGGTCTAACGTTTTCAGCAAATGCTTTTGGTCAGAGAGTTAATTAAACGTAATATAAAGTTTCATGAGGTTTCACTTTCTGACGAATGATCACGTATTCTTACACTACGCAGCAACAGTGAGGCAAGTGGTGATTTAATTAGTGATGACGTCAGAGATGACATTTTCGGTTTAATTAAGACGGATGGTTTTGGAACCAGGCCTAATGACTTTGATGTCACAAATGCTCGACCGTTTCTAAAGAGAAAATATATGAAAATCGTATTCACAATGGAAACTGCAGATCATTATTATATAGCTGATATAGTCCGCAGATTTGTAAGAATTTCAAAATTGGTTTGGGAAAGAAGTGTGGATCGGACCCACCCATCCCCTGCGGCGACACCACTTCGAAAAACAACGTTTTTTATGTTTCAGTGATGAGCAAAATAATATATTGTTGAGAATTTATTTTATGGACTCCAAATGCTATTCTTCTTTCATTTAAACACTTGTAATGCAATTTTAGTCGGCGAGTTCATACATGCATTGTAACGGTCTTTCTGAAACATTGAAATGATATAGATTCAAATGCTAAGCGATCAATCACAGTAAGGTATGACGTCAGGATCACGTGCGGGGTGAAAGAACCATTGACTGGAGGTGTTCGTCATGATATATATACGTATTTAGAATGCAGACATTATATCCGTTGCTAAGGAAGCTTGGAATTAACAAATTTGCCATATAATTTAACAGATTTAAGAATCCAGCAAGACAGTCTGTATGTGGTATATGTGGGCAAAACTCATTCGTTTGGGAATCATGATGACGTTACCAAAAAATGAAAATTCCTATAATCTTCGAATGTTTTTAACTCTTTCATAACCGACGGGCTGAAAAACATCCAAAATTGAAACAACTTTTTTTGTTCTATTGATATCACTGGAAATAACCATAACTGTTGCGAAAGTTATACATGTTCTGGAAACGCATCGGGCTGTTAATTTCCTGCAATGCTTTTTCCGAACAAGACACATTATGTTAATATAAATTAGCATTAATTATCATAAATCAGGTTGAAAAACTTTCATTTTTCTAGAAAAGGCCATCTTGCACGCCCGCGTAGCATCTGGCACCAATCGCAGAGTTTTAATATATGGAATCAAATCCAACTTGGCGTGTGAGTCAGATGTCATGTGCCTTGTGCTGCTTGTCGAGTTTCAATTTTTAACGTATGCTGTGTTTGTTTCGATTCACGAGGGCAAGACAGGAAAGATTTAAATAAAATTAATTTTTCACATGATTTTTATAATTTTAATGGGAGATATAAACATGAATTTCTTAAAGAAGAAATAATTCAATAACCATCCCTTTGTAAAAGCCTAGCTATAAAGGACATGGAGCCATCACAGTCTTTTTCTTACCTCAATCATATATGGACTTAACAAATTTTCGAATAGAGGCAACAATATTTCGTCTAGAATATTTTTATTTCTGATTACTTACCTATTGTGGCTGTTCGTTTATATACTAAACATAAGAATAAACATAAGTTTTATTTATATTATGCTTTTCTTTGTATATATGCTTTAGTTCAACTTCTATATATGTTCAGTTTCACTGTTTTTAAGGTTACAGAATACCCTAGAATGGAAATTTTTTTTTGTTAAATGGTGTTTTGATATGTCTGTAAAGGTTACCATTAGATCTATCAGCTGCTAAAATTTGAATTGAAAATATTGAAAATTGAGTGAGTTATCGTGTTAAAACAGTTTACGGTTATTATCCGTGGCGGGAAAGTCAACTATTAATTAACAGGATTTGTATCAAATTACATCGAAAGAAATTGGAAAAACAAACACAACTTCAACTCGTCTCTGGCTCTGACATACCCTGGGTGCCAGAGGTTCTTCCACGCTCGTAGATATAATGGAGATGATTAGGTGGGTATAAAAATCCATTCTGTGGATGAAAAACGGGCCAAAAAAAAAACGGGCCAAAAAAAAAACGGGCCAAAAAAACGGGCCAAACGCAAAAAAGCTGACAAAGACGTCTTTTTGGATGAAAAAAACGCCAGCGACAAGGGATATACTTTGACCAAGAGACACAATGGCCAGACATGATTGCGAACAGCGATAAACGTTCCGAATAGTCTTCTAGAAGCGAGCAGAAACTGAAGACAAGTATGGAAAGTTTCCAGAAGCGAAAAGCGACATTACTGGGGTCAGAATCACAATCTAAATCAGATGATTTTGATTCGGATTTTAACTCAAGTGAAAATGGGAATGACAGTTCTGCTTGTTACCACCATTGGCAATTATATTGTTTGTTCAGAATGTTTGTAATTAATGCTAGACAACTCTGTAGTGTGTAAGGAGTGCCAGCTTCCACTAAAAATACTTGAAAAAATGAATTCATGAGACAAGGTTTAGGAGCGAAATGGATTTTCTCTTGCTCAAGTAAGACATGTATTTCGCACCAAACATGTTTTCCTGAATCGATTTCGAAAAGAACAGGCCAGAAATATGACGTGAATACATCCTCTGTTGTTGCTTTCAGAGCAATAGGAAAAAGCAAAGCCGCAGCAGCAAAATGTCTTAGCATGTCGCTGTTGTTCTTATTGGTGGAAAGTAATTCAATTATTAGAGGGGGCGGAGAATTTCAACAGTTGTTAAAACCGCGCCAAACTTTCACGGTTTATTTATTACCACATCAATTTTGAGTCACATAGGGGCACTAAAAGATGTAACCTGATCGCACGTTTTAACCGATTCCCACCAAACTGGTACAGGATGTCAGCGAACATCTGGGCTACAAAAGTATGTCGGCGTTTTTTTTAATGTAAAAACTAACTGAGTTACGGGCCTTCATTCGTCAATTGCTTCTTCCACAACATACTAGGTCGAGATAAAAATATCCTAGCTGCTAAACCCCTCCAGTAATAAAAAATCCCCGACGCACTTTTTTAGAACAAACATCGAGAAGTGTAAATATGGTAAATTGAGAGCTTTTTGGTAAAACCAAAGACCAGGTTAAACCGCGGCGCGAAGGTCATATGATTTTAAATTGATGAATATATCTGGAGAAATATTGTATTTTTTATTTTTTTCACAATATGATGTGTTCTTCGCATACTTCACTATATTTGGTGCAAATTTGCATGAGACGAATCGGAGACAAATTGCGCGGGCGGTAACAAATTTCGTGAATGGTCTTCCTAGGGTGTTCTGTAACCTTAACTCTTTTTAGATATACTAATTTTCTATTATACCAATTGTTAAAAAAATGTTCTTCATTCTTCTTGTTTCTTCTTCTTTTCCCAAGTCGCTCTTTTCGGTTTGTTGTGGTACTGCATGATTCTTGAGGGATAACTAAAGAAGAAGAAATTAACGGTGGTTGTGGAGGGAAGAAATTTTGTTTTAAAAAATATAAAGGATTTGAATACACGTGGGTTGACCTTGATTTAACTTGGACTTTGTTCGCACGTGTTCCTGCTATGGAATACAATAGATTCTACCCACTTAAGAAAGACGTCAACTACTTAATTAAGACAATAGACGCTACCCAGCCTCTTTCAACAAACTTTTATCTTAGGGATGTTTACATCAATCCGGATATTCAGTTTCATTCCGGATTGAACGTGAATTCAAACTGCGTTTACATAGGAATTCTATCCCATGATCGAAAATCGCACGAAATCTGAAATTTCAAAATGGCGATCAATAACATTATAGCGAGTATGTTTCTTTCGGCGATCTCTGCGCGAAGAATAAACATAAAGAAAAGGGGAAAAGCATTACTACGCATTTAATTCACCTTTAATTTATGACGTCATCGACAAAGAGGTATTTATATTGAACAATATGACGTTGGCGCGCAATTTTTGTCTCTATGGCTGCAAATTGTCGCCTATAAATGTTAAAAGCACGCACGTGTTGTTCGTTTCAGTCCTTAGACTAGGTCGCATTTTTCATTCCGGAATGAAATCTCGCACCGCCTTTACATGACACCGGAATGAAATTTCAATGAAACTCAATCCGGAATGAAACTCAATTCGGAATGAGAACGGGAATGAACTCAATCCGGATTGAGCTGCATCTCATTCCGGATTCATGTAAACACCTAAAGGGATTTCAACAGAACCGGTGTGAGTTCAATCCGGAGCCGCTCAGTAATATTTCTTAGATGAAAAATTTGCTTGTTTTTTATTTCTTAAATTTTTTATATAATTTTTGCTATGTTCTTACAGATATAAAAAAATCAACGGGCAAAGAACCAGCTAGGCTAGCTGTCTTTTCTATACAATTATTCTTCCAAATTATTGGCAAGATACAAAATTACAACTATAGTAGAAGAAGTTCTGCTGACGAACAGTTTAGGATTGTACTTGAAATAAAGGAAATCAAGATAGTACAGGGACTACCCTGTCCGTTTTTGTATACCTATTTATTCGGATATATCATCGTCGATTGGAAAAGACACGGTTCAAAACTAGAAGAAAGACGTGGCTTGTTGAGACGCTAGCCAGATTATACCCGCTCCAAGAGACGCACTTATACGCCCCCCCCCCCCCCCCCCCCCCCCCCCCCCCCCCCTCCGTCAAACTTTTAGCTTTGAAATAATATTTTTAGAAGAAAAAATATTTAGTCTGTTTTTATTTCTTAAACTTTTTATATATATTCAATATATTAGTAAGAAATAAATCCCGCATACATCCCTACGTTCGAGGAATTTGTCTGACTTATTTCATGTATGATTGAGGAGGTTTTCCAACAACGTTTTGTCTATTTTTCCACCTTGGACAAAGATTTTCCTAGATTTTTCTTCATTTCTTATCTAATTAGTATTCATAGGGCTTTATGCTATACAGCTCGATGTACATCAAAGAAAAACGACTCAATCATGAAATAATATATTATATAGATATTTTTGATGTAAGAGATAAATTCCGAGAACGAGGGCTTTATATAGCATACTGTACATCCCGACGTTCGAGGGATTTATCTGACTTATTTCATGATTTTTGTCTATTTTTTCCACCTTGGAAAAATGTTTTCCTAGTTTTTTCTTCATTTCTTATCTAATTAGTATTCATAGGGCTTTATTCTATATAAAGCATGAATTAAATCTTCTTTAATACCATCATAAATTCTCACAATGTCTACGGGCCAGTAAAAAATCAGCTTTCTTTTGTAGTCCTTTCAATCTTGCAAATCATTGGAAAGGAAAGAAAATGCGATTAGTAGAGTGTGAAAGTATTCCAGAATTACCTAATAGTATATACGACTAATCACCATCATTTCTAGTTTTAAAGCTTCTGGTCACAGCGCGCGTTTCACAAACACAGAAGGTATCTATTTCGAACATGTGTAAATTGATAGTGTGTCAGAGAACACACCTCTGTGTGTTAGAGAACACACCTCTATGTGTTAGAGAACACTAAAACACCCTACCTCTGTTCTTTATATATGCGGATATCCAAATAATGTTACAACAGGGTTCGCCGATAAACAATACCCAACAAAAGTCATAACGTCATTCCCATCAATATACAAAAGCAGGGATATAGTCATTCTGGCCAGGATATTAACAATGACATATCAACAATGATAACTCATGCATGACAGTTTCGCAACCAAGCGCTCGAGCTGTCCACGAAGCAACATGTGGTATAACTGATATACCCATCCCTTGGGTCTTTCTCGAATTATTCGATCACATATAGGTACCATACAAAGCGGCATTTTACCAATTTAAATTGCGTCTAATTTGAATAACAAATAAGAAGAAATCTTTCCTAATTTTCGCGGGTTATGGCGAGTATCACGCAGTGACTCCGTTGACAATAATTATACGTCTCCTTGAAAAAGAAAATATGGCGACGTTCAAATCGCTCACGTTCCAAGTTTGTGGAGCGATATTTCCTTAACCAAATTGAATTAACACGAGAAACTTGGGAAAGATCCTAAAATAAATAAGATCTGGATCCTAAAATAAATAAGATCCTAAAATAAATAAGATCTTTGACTGGAGTACTCCTTTAATGATACATATAAATCAAATCCCAATATTGTTACCCAGCATGATTTTTATTGGTCACGATAAAGTGAGGATGCAGATTTTATTCTTCATTCAGCTTTTTATTATATTGATGATGCTTTCCCTGTGTATTAACTATACATGCATATGGATTAAAACAAACAAATAAAAATTGTCCAAAAATTAATGCGCAATACATGCCATGCTGGGCATTCAGCCGGCTTCAAGCGGGTAGATAGCTGGCTATCCCTCAGAGGGTGGAAGAGAATTTAAGTGATACATCATGTCCAAGGATTTTTTCCTCTTCTTCAGTTCTGCACTTTCCCAGAATAGTGATCTTACAAGATAATTTTTGGTTACTCTCCTCACATGACACGCATCAAGCACAAGACGCGGGTGTCTTGCTTTCCATGGTTTGCCAGGTGTAGATAGTTATTTGTTATTACTAGTTAACACGTTCGAAGCCGTGATACATGTCTCTCCCCTTATTGACCCTAGTTGTTAGCCCTCGTGAGGCACCGCTTAATCACTGCTTATATCTTATCTGTCTTTAAACAACCTCATTTGCGAACTTAATTTACAGCAAGTCATCTGATGATATCGGCTAACAAGAATCATCGATAAATCCGAATCTCTATTAGACGTCGTCCTGACCACCACGGCCTAAATTGGTCATCTCCCATGGCGTTGTACATCAGTCAATTAGCTATCATCTATACCCGTTGATGTATTGCTATTCACGGAGACAGATTTTTGTCAATTTCATCAGTAAGCATGGTGGAGGATAAATTAGCAATCTTGAATAGCGTATTGATACCTATATATTGGACAAACACATACCAGTGAAGTCTATTAAGTTAAAAAGCTGTCCTGATATCACCGCAGGGCCTTTTTTAACATATAAGCTCGGGGGGGGGGGGGGGGGGATGCCCCCAGTCCCCCCTTGTGCCCCCCCCCCACACACACACACACACAAATCAATCCCCCCCCCAATAAAAGTCCCTTTTTCTTAAATATAATCAACAAATAAGCAAGGAATAAAAAATATACAAATGGAAAGTAAGTTTTAACCCTTAATTAACAACGTAGACTTACTTAAATTATTATGTTGACCTAACATGACCGGAAACAAGCTAGTGTTTTCTGTTTTTTACCATGTCAAGACAAAGAAATCGAAGTGATAAACGCAATATTATATGACCGATTATAAGCACAATGTTTTGGTAGCTTATGAAGATGCCTAAAGGCTAAAGTGTATATATTGGTTCCGTACTACTTCTGAGTTTATATTAACCGGTTTCATAATCTTGATGGCCCTTTATAATCGTGCATTTTTAGCAACGGCGTGGTGCCTTAATTTAGCAAAAAATCTTATCAGAAATCGCCGGAAAAGCACTTCTGGGCTTTGCAAAATTAAAAATTTTCCTGAGGGGGCATCCCCCCGGATCCCCTAGTATGTTACCGTTACCCCTTTCGAACAACAGTCACTGATCATGAACACTGAAGAAAAAATATTTTTAAATAAAATGGCAGACAAATATATATATATATATATATAAACGAAAAAGCCTGCCTCAGAATTAAACAGTAAACAAATATTTTGGCCACAAAGGTCACAAATAGGACCCCCCCCCCCCCCCCCCCACGGGAAAATCCTAAAAATGGCCCTGTATCACCGTCAGTTCACGCAATTACGACAATTAACCATCTGGTATGAGTAGAAATATTACCGTAACTACTAAAAATGCGGAAAAGGGGAAATTCAATAACATAAACACAATCCTTGCAGTTTGTGGAAAACTACCCATCGCTGTATTCCTATGAAAGACAAAATCAAGCCGTTGTACTCGAAGATGAAGAGGCTGTGGCAGTTGAATCAGTAATCGATACTTCTCCTCTGTTTGGGAAAATGCTGCCAAGCCTGCCACTATATATAGGCTTGCTTCAGACTCATACATCGCTTTGTCTAATCCGGCCCCTATTAATATTCTCATCTACTGTTTTTTTTTAATAATTCGCCCACATATATATAAAATTAAAAGTTCATTTTCTAAATTAATGGTTCTTCAGTTTTCGGGTTAGAGGTCTATTTGAAACCTTCATGATTGGCTTTTAGTTAAAGACCCCTAGTATAGCTTGTTAAACATATGTTATTTCCAATAATCGATACATATTATGTTATTCCTCTACCAAATGAAGCGGACCACGAAATGCCTTCCAACAACCGACCCTTATCATTATTATTAGTAGCCTCTAAGATCTGTAAGAAAATCGTACTATATCAATTTAAAGTGCACCTGACATCAAATTTTTTTATTGTCTTATTTGGAAGAACTTTTAAAATGATAAAGTAACTTCTTTTGAAGATTTTCGTTTATTCGCTTTCTTTTTGAGATATATCAGTTTGTTTGATATGCAAATGTACGGAATTTACGTCAGACATGCATAATAACTTATCAGAGAATGTTATATATCTTTGCGTTCATCAAATAAAAACACTAAAGTGAGTGCGTGTTTCTCCCACAACACCAAACTTCTCGATTTTAAAGGATTTCGTTCGAGAATGAAAGAGATACACACATTTCTCCAATAAGTCATTATGCATGTGTGATGTAAATTCCGGACATTTGCATATCAAACGAACTGATATATCTCAAAAAGAAAGCGAAGAAACGAAAATCTTCAAAAGAAGTTACTTTATCATTTTAAAAGTTCTTCCAAATAAGACAATAACATTTTTTGATGTCAGGTGCACTTTAACATTACCAGAAATTAACGTCAAAATGACCGCAGCTTGAGGGTATCCCCTCGCAAGCGAGGGTGATAATCTCGCCGCGGCGGAACCAAGTCTCGTACAGATTATTAATTGGCTAAGACCAACCGGCAAGTTCCGAGTACGCCTTTTGCGTGATCCGTTTTAATCGGCCAATATTCGTTGGGAAAAAAACGGCACAAACATGGCCGATTCATTTTTATAAAGTAGATAATTAGCAGCTTTTACGAAGGGTATACACGTTTGTGTAACATAATAGGCACGTATGTTATGTACTTAAGTAATTCCAAATCTGTAAAACGGTTAAACATTGACCGAGATAACGTTCAAAATAATACACGACGAAGCGGCCGCCTCCAACCTCGTTCCCAGGGCATTTTGCCTCCACGGTGGAATGTCAGCGAAAATGGCCCTGGGATCGGCTGGTCACATGACACCCAGAATTTCTCATATGTACTTCTAGTACGTATTCCATATAAGGAAGTGACCGACGAGCAAATAGAAGGCATTGACGAGCAAATAGAAGGCATTGACGAACAAATACATGGCACTCGTACCAGCCCGCAGGATGTGGGATTATTAACACGTTACGATATGTTCGATTATCCGCTCTTTTTAAGAAAACTACGTTCGCTAGCAGGATAAGCTGTACGCATATTGTAAACAGATCATTTATCTTTGTTTTAATATATATTGTAGCTTTTGGAGTTGATTATTTCTCAAGAAAACGTTCGTCGAAGCTAAGACAGCCGTGTTTTTGTTTACAAGATGATATCCGTATTAGGAAAATTATATTTTGGCATGTTCGATTATCCGAGCTTTTAAAGAGAACTAAGTTAGCTACCGGGATAAAGCTATACGTATGTTGTAAATACATAATTTAACTTTTCTTTGATATATTCTATAGCTTTGGGGGTGGTTTATTTCTCAAGAAAACGTTTGCCAAAGGGTTAGGACCTTTGTTGTTTTGGGGTCGGTTACAATCCAATTAACAAGGAGGCTGGTACGAGGGTTGAACGTGTCAGCTATTTGCTCGTTAATTCACTCTATTTGCTCGTCAATGCCTTCTATTTGCGCTTCCTTATAAGGAATACGTACTAGATACCCCTATCGAATTTCTGGGTGTTTAGATATGATAATTTTGTGGTCTTTGTTCCATTTCCTTTGTCTACTTTGTTGACATGCATAATTGAGTTTTACGACAAGCCAATCGCATTATAGAATGGACCAGCCGATCCCAGGGCCATTTTCGCCGACATTCCATCGTGGAGGCAAAATGCCCTGGGTACGAGGTTGGGCCGCCTCATTACCGATTAATTTCTAAGTACATAACACGTTTTTATGTACTTTTTATATGCATGTTCTCATAATCATGTCATAATATAATAAACACGTATGTTATGTATTTAGACTTGGTAATTCCAAATCTGTTTTGAGAATTTTAATCGGTTAAATATTAGCCGAGATAACTAAAAAATTAAAAAATAAATTTCCACGAAATGCCATCAACAAATTAATATACGGCCATACACGGCGTGCGAGGTCTGGGGACCATGGATGGGGAAAATCCCGCAGGGGTGTTAGGATGAAACGCTTGGGGGGGGGGGGGGGTGGTAGAAAAGGCGAGCGAGGGGATTATTGCGGATTCGTATTTGTAGTTTACATGTGGTCCTTAGAAAATGGCGTCCCATTTTACAATGAGTTACATAGAGCGAAAATATTAAAATGAGATTTTTAATATATGCTTAATATTCTCTTATAATATATGTAACAGCGATTATCAAATTATTCATGCAGTTACCGGTTAAGTTTAATTAAATCAGTGAAATCTACGATCCGCCAATTGACAAAATCTAGAGATAACTTTCGTCAATACTTGCATGTGCCTCTATTAATGACTGAAATTTTAAAATGCCCAATGTGGCTGTTGTCATTACAAGTTTGGTGATATTAAAATGTCGGTATAAAACGAATCGTATTACCCAATATTCAAATTGTAACATATAAATATAGGTTCTTCCATCAACTTTCGAACATTTCAACAAACGCTTTTGAAAATACAAAACAAAATCCGACAACAAGTACTCAATGACGCGTAGCCTATTTTATGGGTCATCACCTACCTATACTATCAAGTTTTGTGATTGGTTGATTAAAACAATAAAACAATAGAATCAACCACAAAGAAACCAATGTCCTAACCTAACCATGCCTTTTTTCCCATATAGCCAATCGCAAAACCTGTTCATTTTAGGTACGCGTATTTACTGTATTTTATTTGTTGGCCGCTGTTTTCACTAATTTGGCGGATCGTAGATTTGATGTCTGATCTAATCACACGATAACTAAACAATTTGAAAATCGTTGTTGCGTATAAGAGGTCGGCAAACAGTAGAGATCTACTCAACAAGCAGAATCTTTATTTTAATATTTTCTCTCTATGTACGTAACTCACTGTAAAATGAGACGCAATTTTCTAATAACCATTATGTAAATTAGAGTTCAAGCGGCGGCCATTTTGTCGTTAATTTCTGGTAGTGACGATGATCGAGGATGAGCATGAAATTTTGTTGGTCAGCAGTCACATTAACTGGATAACAATCTGGATAACATCAAGGGAATCGAGGTATATAATCGTCAGAATTTTGTCACTTAATCATGAAATAACCGCTAACACCAAAACAACTTAGATCCTAACCCCAACCCCCCACCTAATGAGTTTTCTAACCCTAACCCCCCGCCTTAAGTGTCTTCCTAACCGTCACACCTCGATTCCATTGATGTTATCCAGTCAATGTGACTGCTGACCAACAAGATTTCACGCTCATCCTCGATCATCGCCCGGGTTATAGCAAAGGTGGGCACTAGGACCATGTAACCTTGAGGGAACTGGGACTAGAAAGTAAATTATTTCAAACTAGAAATAAATTTTCAAATAATCAAGATGGCGACCGCTACACATTCTTTATATTAGTTTATACGTACTTGCACTGTATTTGATTCATATTCATATATGTGTGATATAAAACTGTTGTTGTCACCTCACCTGACCTAGTGTAATAAATAGGTAAGCCTGCTTCGCAAACATTTTTAACTCCAGTCAGACAAATTTAGGGGAAATAGTTCAACATCCACTGAGCTGGATTGAGATATGATTTAGGAAAATAGTTCAACATCTACTGAGGCCAGGCAGGCAGTAATATTAGGAAAATAGTTCAACATCCATTGAGGGTTCGTTTAGATATTAGGAAAATAGTTCAACATCCATTGAGGCCGGGTTGAGATATTAGGATTTAGGAAAATAGTTCAACATCCACTGAGACCCAGTACTCAGCGGATGTTGAACTATTTTCCCTAAATTTGTCTGACGTGGAGTTAAAAATGTTTGCGAAGCAGGCTTACCTATTTATTACACTAGGTCAGGTGAGGTGATAACAACAGTTTTATCACACATGAATGAAATAAATGCAGTACGAGTACTATAGTACTTAGTTATTTTTTTGCCATAATACAGTAGAGTACTTTTTGAATAATTGAAATCAAATATCGGTCGCCATCTTGATTATTTGAAAATTTCTTTCTAGTTTGAAATAATTTACTTTCTAGTCCCAGTTCCCTCACGGTTACATGGTCTTAGTGGTTCCGTTTTAAATCTTGTGCGCGATGGACAATGTGTTTGTTCCACGAAGCCGTAAATATAAAAGCGTTGCACCTTCTTGGGAGAGAGAAATGTGATGTTGAAAGAGAAGCAGTACGATGCGCTGAAGGCTATTGTTGTTGACAATAGGGAGTGCCTTGTCATTTTGCTGACAGGCTGAAGCTGTGTTTGATTTCATGTCTTCCCTCGGCCCTCCCATCCGCAATAAAGATCATCCATCCGTCGATCATCGTCGTTTCACCTCTGAATACTCTCATGCGAGATAAAGTGTCCACTACTCCACATCAAATGATGAGTTCATCGGAGTTCCCAGAGGCTCCGTTTCTTGGCGCAGGCCAAAAGGAACGCAGGCTCTGGGTACGAGATCACGAGTTCTGTATATATAGTGGTGGTAAGAAGAAATGGTAAAAGCAATGACTCAAAAGTTCTTTTGTTTCTGTCTGATTCTTATTTTTGGTTAAGTTTGGGTTAGCTACAATCTTGGACAAAAGTCGTTGTAACACCACCACCCACTCAATTCAATGTTGTCATTGACATTTTTTCCAACATTGAATCGGGGGGGGGGGGGAGGGGGGCGGGGGTGTTACAACATTTTTGTCCAAGATTGTACATTCAAAACTCACTAATAATTCATGAGGAAAAGACAAAGGAAAATCATACCTTATATTATTGATATCTGATGTTTGGACTTTTTATATATTTATCGTCTTTGGCACTTCAAGGGAGCGTTCATCCCCGAGGGCGAGGGTTGCTAATATCGACCGGCGTTTATTCCCTTATCGTCCTCGCGGCATCGGAAAATGTGGCCCTGGTAACTAGATATTATGGTAAATATCTGCATTTGAATTAATATATTTAAATTGCAACCGTCACATGATTGCGAACGGATAGACCGATTGCAAAACTCCCTGAAAGCGAGGCTTTTCGGTGGTTACCGTTGCTAGGGCCCGATTCACGTTTGTTCATTGGCCATTGTTATATGTCAGACAATTTTCACCCAATAAAATATCGTGAATCGGGCCCTAGCAACGGTAACCACCGAGAAGCCTCGCTTCCAGGGCGTTTTGCAATCGGTCTATTCAAAGGTTTTTTTTCCAAAAGAGACATGCATAGTTTTTTGAGGAATTAAAAATCCGAATCCGAATATGTATTTTGACTCGCTAATTCCAAATCTGTTTTCAGAATTAAAAACGGTTAAATATTGATCGAGAAAATGTTCGCAATAATATACGACGAAGTGACCGGCTTTTATAGCCGACTAAGTTCTCACGTTCTCGTAATATAGTAAACACGTATGTTATGTATGTTGACTCGCTAATTCCAAATCTGTTTTCAGAGTTTAAGTAAGTAAGTTGGCCGGCCGTAGCCGGAGGCGACCCGTAGGCTCCTCTTTCAGTAGCTGCTACCCGAAGGTAGGGGTGGGCGCCACTCCTATCCCTGGAATTAACCACTTACCCCAGCCAGAGCTGGTCCCAATTTTATTTAAGGCTCTTGGTGAAAGCCCGACCCCCAATTAGCACTGCTCATTGGATTATGGCAACACTAATTTTCAGTCTTCCGGGACCGATATATGAACAAGGTGGTAACCCATCCAGTTAGTGTACCAGAGGTACGGTGCTTAACTTTGGAAAGTCAAGCAGCGATCACTGACCACTATATTATACCGGTCCGGTATTAAAGTTATAATCGGTTATACCGGTCCGGTATCAGAGTTTAAATCCGTTAAATATTGGCCGAGATAACGTTCAAACATTTCTTCGACGAAACGGGCTTTTGCCGATTTGTACACAAATACACGGCCACGGCGTGAGAGGTCTGGGCACCATGGATGGAGAAATTCCCGTAGGGTTTGGTAAGCCAAATGTTTGGCAGTAAAAGATACGGTAAAATATTTTTGTTGCAATAATAATTTTAAAACAAAACAAATCAGTGTTTAATATCTATAGTATAGTTATAATAATATAGTGATACAATATAAAACACAGATATTACTTGTTCAAAGACATTGTCAGGTAAATTAACCTCTTGTTAAATAATATTTTAGATAGACATAATTTTCATATTGATAACAGCAACACAAACTTTAACTTCCTTAGAATATTGTAATGATAATATAGTAATGACGGAGAGAGTTAAAAAAAAATCGTTCAATTCGTTCAAACATTCTTCGTATTTCACTGTTCATGACTATTACTGTACAATGTACATGCCTGGAATGACGTCACTTCCTGTGAAAAGTAAACGCCAGATCATGAAACTTTATTATATTATATCGATGAAATACTAGGTTTTCTCCTATTCGGAAAAATGATATCTTCAAATGTGAAAATAAAAAATTATATCTCTTCACTGCTCACAATGAAGATATCATTTTTATCTTCACATGTGAAGTTATCATATCATGGTTATATATCATCGATTTCAATAAAATAAACAGAACATTACATGGTTGCTAAGTTTGGAGATACGAATTTTATCTTCTCCTCGTCTTAATTGATAATATCTCTCACTCAGGGGCGGATTTAGAGTTAGGGTTACTCACAAATAAGTCAGACTGGACTATAAGGTGAAAACTTGTTGTCGTCATGATATTCGAAATTGTATAATCTATTTATGATTCATGAGTAATTGCGTAATAGTGCAGCAACGTGTCAAGCATGCTCGGAAACCTTGTTCTTACCCTCCTCCGCAGGCAACTCTGTGTCTTTCCAAACGGCGGTTTTCAACAATGTTGTGCCTTTTGGCAGAGCACGAAGGGACAAACCGTTTGGCTTTCCCCGAGCGCCTGCGATGCAGGCTGGATGGATTTACGGCGATTTATCCATTCTGATTGGTCAAAACAAGGCAAATGGCAAGCCCTGACTGGTTTAGATTTTTGCAGGATTTATAGCGATTTAGCCAGGCTGATTGGTTCAAATGGCCGGTGGTTTTGCCGAATGTGAACGGCAATTCGGCAAAATCCCACATCAGGCACTGCTTGAACAGAACGAACAAAACCGCATGCAGGTTTCTACATTATTAGGCATTCGTTCGCTTCGTTCACTCGTGAGAGATATTACCAACATTCGTCTCAGCTATAAAATTTATATCTCCGCATGATTCTCGAGTGGGTCTTTCACTTTCTTAGTGCCAATTAATCTATAATTTTTATTTTTTATTTTTTTTTTATGTAAACATATATATGTAATCTATAATGGCACAGCGTCTAAGATTTTTAATTTCTTTTATAAAACAATGTTTTTTTAAATTTCGTAAACAATTCGTTGGCTTCATAGCGATGTAAATGCTATCAAAATTGCAGGAAAAATATTTTGTTTGAGTTCTTATTGCGATAAAAAAACTATACTTGAAGTCATCAAAAATGACAAATCAAGTCCACGTACACGTCAGCAGGCTTGTAACCAATCAGAGTGCGCACTTATTTATCAGAAAGTCAGCCAACTTATTACAGGGCAACTAATGATTGGAAATTATTTCCAGGAGCCCTGAGGAAGCTAATGCCTCAAAATATTTTTAAGAGAGAACTCAGAATGTTTTTAATTAGGAAATATCATTAATTTTTGCATGTATATAGTTTTATATATTTTATGTCATTCTTGTTTAACTTTTGTAATTTTATTTATCAGAGGACCTTCCTGAAAATCGCTTTCAGTGACGGAAGCTTTCCTCCTTAAAGATTAAATATTATTATTATTATTATTATTATTAAAGATTGTAAAATATATATAATATGTTGAAACATGAGACAGGTACATTAAAAGCTACTGAAGCGCTAACGCGAGCCAGGTTACTTTCGCTGGCGCGTTGTTACCATCCCAGCTGCAGCCAAACTGTCTATAATTACACGCATGTCAAAGGTGCGAAAAAGCGCACAGTACAAATCCATATGGTCACTCTCGACACAGCCAATAAAGCGAAAGAAAAGAGAGCCTGCACATTAAGCGTGAGTTACAACGGAGTATAAAAGGCTTTAGATGACCGAGAACAAGTCATACTTACAATGCGGTGGATCTAGAGTGATCACACAAGGCTCTGGTCCCAGGGCGAGGCTCCCATTGCACTCTGGGAGAGCCTTAGCTCGACGTGAAATATTTGGTAGTCGGCGAACTTGCGTCTAGATACGCTTGTGTGCCCCCTAAATTTAAGGAAAAAAACCCAAATTGTCAGCAATGTACTGTAATTCACCTCATCCGTGTCCAAGTCCGAGTCGTAGCCATCGATTCGAAGTTCGAGCCCAAGTCCATGTCTTACGGCATCATCGGTCCAACATTTGCCGTACGGCATCACTCTCGCTTCGGAACGTTGGTAGAATTAGGAAATATCTGGGAAAGGATGATACAGAACGTCTAATTCATGCTTTTGTTACCACAAGACTGGACTATTGTAACAGCATTATTTATGGACTTTCTTCACGTGATCTTTCTAAATTACAACGCATACAAAACACTGCCGCCAGAATAGTATCAAGAACCAGGAAAAAAGAACACATAACACCTGTCCTAAAGCAACTTCATTGGCTCCCAATTGAACAGCGTATTAAATTTAAAATCTTACTTATAACATTTAAAGCTCTTAACGGAATGGCACCCATATATATTACAGAACTCTTACATCGCTACGTTCCTATCCGCTCCTTACGTTCACAATCTGCTAACAATTTAGTCATAACATACCAAAGACGAATACAGTAAACTATGGTGACAGATCGTTTGCCGCAGAAGCTCCTAAACTTTGGAATACTTTGCCCATTTTTTTAAAACAATCTACTAATATTGCTGATTTTAAGAGAAAACTCAAAACATTTTTATTTCCTAAATGAACCATTTTATTCATAAACTATACCTTTTTATCTGTCTTGTAAAACGCATTGAGACGTTAGTTTAATGCGTTTAAGAAAAATCTTTTTATTATTATTATTATTATTATGCGTCCTTTACTCCTGTCTAGACGAGTCCGAGTCTTGCCCTCGAGTCGTTCCGGAATCGAGTCCTACAACACTGATCATACGTAGCCCCTTCGCAGTTTACTTAGGGGGTCCCCAAACAATTAAAATGTTTGTACGACAATTCTGCTACCTAGGAACCCCCCAGGTATTTGTTAACTCATCGGGTACACGTCGATTTATAAGCAGTTTATTGATGCCTCGTAAGCCAATTTGGTTAACTATTTCCTACTTTTCTAAACACGGTGATTTTGTTTTACTGGCTGCCACGAATCATCATCCAAATGTATAGAAAGTAGAGTCTTTGTAGAGAAGGCCTGCGCAATCTGTTTAATTATATAGTTTGGAGTGGGACTCTATCCGTTGAAGGGATAGGGGGAGCAGAGATGGGGGAACTTTTGAGCTCACTCACCATTTTTACTTTGTTAAACTGCTTTTCCATTGATTATTTTCAATTCACTGCTTTTCCGTCGATGCTTTTCCGTCGATTATTTTCAATTGAGGTTAAGTTATTGCTTTTTAAAATGCAAATGAGTTTGCTACTTTCCGTCTTGACAAAATAACAATAGCTTGATCTTTCTTTTATGTTTGAAAAGTTTTCTGTAGAATATTGACGTTTTATGAGAAAATTTAAATAAAATCGACGAAAATTCGGACCTAAATTCGGAGGTTTTTTGATGACTAAAATATTACAATTATGTTACCTAGGGACCCCCCCTTCACAGGTATTTTAACTCATCGTACACGTGTACGTAAATCGCAAATGTGGTCGAGTTATAATACCTACTCTGATTTTAAGGAAGAGTGAGATAATATTTAAATAAGAAAGTAATTATCGTCGCAATGGAGGAACTAGGCAGGAATCGTAATCTTGTTATGAATATCAATGCCCAGCAAATAGCTTTAAGTTTCTTTTCAAAATTATGTTGTTATGGCTCTTTTTAAAGCTATTTGCTGGACATTAATATTTCACAACAAGAAAGTAATTAGTTCTATTAATAACCAACGTCAATCGATTAGCAGGCTACAATCAATACGTTGTGAATACTAATGAGCTGACCAGTCATTGCATTGGGAAAAGGTGAAGAGGTTATGGAGGGTGATGTCCGCCAAAATTAATGTTTACATTTTGCACTCCAATGGAGTGTTAGGTTAGGGTTAGCGTTGGGGTTTCACTGTTGGCTTCCGAAGCTGAAACTCAGCAGACAGTGACGTACTGGGCGCCATCTTCGCAAAAGGTTCCACAGAGTCATCGCATCAGTGAGTCATCGGCATTCAACTCCCCCCGCCCTCCCCCGAACGCCTGCAACGCAGGCTATATTTGCAGGTTATAGACGATCTTCGGTTCGGAGACAATTTCCGATATGACTTTGGCGGATGATAAAGTACATATTCTACGAGTCATACGAGTATACATTGTTGTTGCAGGCTTGATATCCAGATACAGTCAGAAATGCAAAAAGAACTGTAATCCGTATATTTGGAGGTGCGACTTTTAAACGTCAAGCATTTCCTAGTATTTACACGTGGACCAAAGGATCTGTCGAACAATTTTCCACCAGCAAATAAAATAAAAACCGACGGGCGACAAGTATCAAATATTTGTGCTGTCGTATCAGCCATGTCGGCGTCGCATAGTTTACGACTAGGTGCAAAAATTGTGGAAGGACGAACCAAGGAGTTGGCGTATTCGCTATGTCGAAGATATCTTGGAGGTGAATGGGCCAAGGTTTCATTCTCAAATTTTGAAATTGAACGAATCGCGTGAGTACATCTATTAGACTCTAACCTATAAGGTCTTGTATAAAATTAAATCATGTGAATTAATTTATTTGCTGCCTCTATTCGACCCATGCTTTCTATAAACGAAGCACATATTTGGCAAGAACTGCAGAGAAACGATTTACTATTGTCTATTGGCATTATAAATATATATTTGTTTCGGGAAAAGTATTATTTTGCCCACGTAATTCGTATTATTTAACATACAGCATAGCCATATTTACTCTTAGTTTGTTAAGAACAAGTTAACTGCGTATTGGTACGGACATTTGAATCAAGATTTATGTTTTAAATATATTTTGCCATGTTTATGGCGTTGGGCCGTGTCATGCCATAATAAACACAGTGCAAAGTCTAACTCTTGCAGGGATCGGATATATTTTATATTTGTATTATTACAACTCCTTGAAAATTGGGGTGGCTAAAAGGGATCACTCAAAAGAACCTTTCTGTTTTTGACTGGTCTTTATTTTGCTACAGTTATCGGTTTAGCTATACGGTTAGGATTAGGGAATAGGCATAATTATAAACCAAGGATGCATTTTGATTTTCATGCTAGTTTTCTTTAATTTGACCCTTATTCTAAACCACTTTGTACCAGCTTTCAAAACTGAAAATTATTTCAATTACAATTACAAAATTGTGTACAAATAAATATCAAAACATTATAAACTTTATTGTGTCAACTACAAAATTATTTGTTTACAAAAATCCAGACCAAAAGAGAAAATAATAACAAGAAAATACAACAAGAATACAAAAAAAAGTAGTCACCCAATTGGACAGGGTGCGAACGGGACGCGAGTACCCATGCGAGGCACATCTCTGACAATATTGAAACATACAATACTATAGCGTATGTGGCATCTTGCAATTGACCAGGTACAGGTCCTATCCACATCAAATATAGAGAGCAAAAGTGCTAAGTAATGGCGAGAAATGAAACTCTTAAATATACAGTAGTTACACTTGAGAAACTACTAGGTGGAGCTACTTTACAAACACTGTTCCACAACTTTGCAATGTGATTAAAGTAAGAGGCCTAGTGATACATACTAGTAGTTTTACAAGATGGCCGGGCTTTTAGCATGAGAGTAGGGTTAAGAATAAGTCGTGTTCGGACGTGAATAACAAAAGAAACGTAGTTCATATTTGAATCAGAAATACCATAAATAGCTTTATAAAAGAAAATCAAGCAAAATTAATCGGCAAATAATGAAGGCCGTTTCGTCGTAGATTTTTGTACTCAATTGCAATTCTGAAAACATATTTGGAATTACCGAGTCCAAGTTACTTGGCATTTACTATAGTTTCATTGAGAATGCGGACCAATCCGTTTCGAAATAGTTTGTCAAACCGCGTTCAGCGTGTGCAGTTGTAAATACAGTGAGTGTATTCATTGCTACTTTCAAAATCTATACCAACAGAGTCAGAGAACAACTCGACCAAAAGCAAAGCTGTCGAAGAGAAAGAACACGGATTTTGGCCTGCAATAATGTCTCACGGTTCGCAAAAGCCTGTTGGAAAATATTATTGCGCAATTTTGTGGAACCCCCAAAAATAATGAAGCTGAATTTAAGACTTGTGCTACCACAGGTATACAGGGTTAGTATGCACCAACTCATATGAAGAGGCCACACAAGCACTTGAAAAGTTGGGGCACCGCCAAAAAGGCGCATGCACCTTGGTTATTTTCAAAATAATTGCTGCCTCCCCTGGACCCCTTAGGGAGGCAGCACACTATTCTTGTGTTTCCTCAATCTTGTTACCAGAGTCTGCGTTCCTTTTGGCCTGCATGGTGTTTCCTGTGTTTTAACTTGTGTCCACTCCATTTCCCCGACTCGTCTGTTAGCAGTGTCCAGTTCTTGAGTAGGTGTTCCGGACCTCGTATTTGTGGCCACTCATTCAACACATTGTCTTTGTTTTATATTCTTTTATTTCATTTATCTGAGGTGGAAAACTCACAGTAAGCCAGGCGCAAGCTTGGAGAGGTAACTGCGATATTCAAGTTGTTACTGTACATCATGTCTTTACTTTCTCATGGAAGTATTCATCAAGGCCATGGAGGCTTCAGTTGCCAGTCTCGAAGAAAGTAGTGCTCTTTCATGAGTTTTAATCAGCGCTGATAACACTAGCACAAAGTATTCCAGTTATCAAGTGGAACTCGATCACCATAGACAATTTCTTAGTACAACTAGAGACAACATGTAATGGAATACTTTTAACAATGATCTCATTCCTCGTTGAGGGATTTATGTTACTGAACAACTTACCAACCGTTGTTTGTTGCCACTGGTTGGAAGACAAGTCAAACAACTCGTCCATTGAGACATGTCGATCAGTGATTGACACAATCACCCGTTGAGGGCCTGAGGCAAAAAACATGCCTACACAAAGACTAAAAAGTGGGCCCGGGGCCAAATAAATAATTCGGGCCCCTCCTTGGAAAAATTTTGCATGCCATTTTACGGATGAATCGAATATAAGGATATTTCTAGTAAAAATGTTTCAAATTTACATGTGAAATGACAACGCACATTTTCGTAAGGACGTAAAAGATGTACAAAATAAGGACAAAATAAATACCGTATATCTCGGTGTATAAGTCGATTTCCTAGGACTAAAAATTGATGTAAAAAACCCGACCTCGACTTATACGAAGGGTCATGAAATCAGAGAACGATAAACTAGTACCCAGTCCTCTCGATGCGTCAGGAAATGAGCCAATCGGCTTATCGCTATTCTTTGTGTCAATCGACACGTGTTACAACATTGACATGCCGTTATAGTAAAACGAAGAAATCAAATTAAAGGTTGTAGACTTTGCCAAAAACTCAAACAACTCTGCTGCTGGGCGTAAGTATGGCTGGCGTTTACGAAAAGCTCGTTCGAGACTGGCGAAAACAACAAGAGAAAATTCAGAAGTTACCGAGGACAAAATGTGCTGATCGTGGATTGAATTGCCACTCGCCGAAACTTTGTTTGTAATATCCATTTCTTTATAAGACTAGCATACTATGTATTATATATAGTAAGTTGTAACTGTAGGTTCGATTAAAAGCGTATTTATTTGTTTCCGTAAAATACTTCCATTTTCTTTTTTAAAGATTCGTATTACGCTATTGTTATTAAAATTTCTGTGAATATTATTCTGTGTCTGCTACAAGTAACTATTTGGGGACTCGACTTATACACAGAGTATCCTAAAAATCACAGTTTTTTACCCAAAAAATAGGGGGTCGACTTACAGGTATGTGCCAGGTCGACTTGTACGCCGAGATATACGGTAATCACTAACGCAGAGAAGCAGAAAATACTATTTGATAATTTCAACTGCAGCCTTTCGGCTACCGTCTACCGATTTTCTACAAAGTAAACTAGCAATATAATTATGGGGGCTCTCGAGCTGGGGGCCTGGGGGAAATTGTCCCATTTGCCTCCGCTCTGGGCGGGCCTGATTGATCTGCCCATTGTGGCGGAGCCCGTTGAGGCATAAACTAATGTTGATCTGTCCTATTGTTATTCGTGTTGTGAAGGGATAGCATTGATTGCACTACCCCAACGTCTGGAATATCAAACTTTCCCCAAATGATTGCGGTAGCCAAAACAGCCACGAACCTGCACAGTTCGGATGTTGAAAACTGCGCGTCTGTTGACATTATAGCGAGTGCCAGGGCAAAGGTCGTTGCTGGGGGACCTTGGCAGATTTTTATTCGCCTCGAGGATGTTGTTGCGAGAGTTCAGAGCTGTGATACTATTACTAGAGAATTAATTAAAAACTTAACGAAAACCTTCATTGTTTTTGAAGTACTAACTAATAGGAAACAGCATCGCAGTTATGAAACCAGAAAAGAAACTTCAAACTACCTCTTACTTTTCAAATGATTGATAGAAACCTTTCCGGAAAGAAAAGATTATCAGAGCACTGATCGAAGATTCTTTTATATTCGTAGCTTGAAAAATTATCCCCCCACAAACAACACGAGTACTTCTCGAATATCTGGCAATGATTGCTGAGTAAGACAAAGTTTTTTTATTTTAAAATTACATGTAGTTTCTTCCTTCAAGACGGTCCTCAACCTTGCAATCGATGGATAAAGTCTAGTTTATTAGATTTATCACTCTTACAACATGCAGGCTAGAAGCCCAATTATAGGGGCTCCGAGGGCCTACGATTTAAGTTGAGAAAACCCGAAAGTCTTACCATTTGCTGATATTATTGCAAAGGCAGCACTTTCTCCTCAATTATTTTTAAGACCCTGAGTGGAGGTCCGACCCAGGATTTGAACCTGTGTCTCCCAGCTCATAGACATGTGTGGTAACCACTAGACCACAACAGCTGGTTGGCTTCTTCATTTGTCCACTTCCTTGATCTTTTCTCCAAGCGTTCTTCAACCGTTTGTCCCTTCACTTCTACACAACAACAACAACGGGTTCTTTTTATACTCCTCATCTTTATCTGACACAACAGCTGACCATCTTAAAGATATTTCGGAATTTGGAAGAAAAATTAAGTGTCGAGCTTATTTTAGTCAACTTGGATAGAATAGTTCTGAGTGAGGGCGAAATCGTTTTGAGGCAAAGTCGTTTTGAGGCAAAGTCGTCATGGGTACCTGATTTAAGACACAGTTGTCATGGGTACTTACAGATACGTGTTTCGCTGTACCGCAGCTCATCGGTGTTGCTTGGAACCTCGCTTGAAACAATCTGGAACAATGTACATGTAGCTGGACATTACTGTCGGTCAGCACATGCAGATGTGTGATATCATATCCGACAAGTATTAATTGTGCTGTCGTATATCATAAATTCTTAATCAGCGCGTCACATAGTTTACGACTACTGTAGGTGCAAAAATGGTGGAAGGACGAACCAAGGAGTTGGCGTATTCGCTATGTCGACAATATCTTGGAGGTGAATGGGCCAAAGTTTCATTTTCAAATTTTGAAATTGAACAAATTACGTGAGTACATCTATTAGACTTAAAGGCTAGTAATGTCTTGTATAAAAAGAATCATGCGAATTTTTATATTTATTCTCTGCCTCTATTCGAACCATGCTTTCTATCATTGAAGCATAGACCTAGGGATTTTTAAAGTAAACACGAATAGGAAATTATGCAATTATCTATTGTTTCGGGAAAAGTCTTATTTTCCTCATGTAATTCAGATTAGTTAACATACAGCATAGGTGATGATGATACATGATGGGCGATCGTCAAGCTCGTATCAGAAAAATGATTCCCAGAAAAATGAGTGCCAGACAGGAATCGAACCTGTAAGCAAGCTCTCCCACCTTCACTACACCAGTGTATATATTAACACATACAGCATAGGCATTAGTTTGTTAAGAACAAGTTAACTACGTATAGGTATAGACATTTTAATCACATTAATCTGTTAGACTTTGTACTGTCAGGGGTTAAAAAAAAGGCCTACGGACGTACGATTGTAAGCCTAAATTAGCTTGGCGTACGCCAAGTATCTAAAAAACGTACGATATCGTACACTTGATTCATGTTTCCTTCACAGACGGACTGCCATTTTTAATATTTTCCGGCCTTTTTACATGATAGAGAGACTGGGTCTTTTCGCGCAAATAAACTCGGAATTTCCTTCGCATTGTCATAGAGATTTGAAGTGATATCATTGATGGCTTCGACGTTTTTGGCATACTTCGGGAGAAAAAGAAAAGTGGTTGAAGAACCATGTGCTGAAAAAATGATAGAGCAATAAATACAATAGAGAACATGGGTAAAACTGGTTTAGAAATCGTACGTCAACATTGATGAAGATTTAACCCCTGACTGTGTTTGACTTTGTATTGTATTTGACTTTGTACTGTGCATGTTTATGCCGTGTGGCGATAAGATTTTAAATTTGCATTTATACAAGACACGTATACGAACGAGAACTCCTTAGCGTTATATAGCTAATAGATATAATAAGAAACCAAGGATGCATTTTGCTGCTTTTTTGTTGAGTTATTTGAAACGAACCGTATCAGATTAATTTTCTGTAATTCGACCCTTTTAGCTTTCAAAACCGGATTATTGCAATTACAATTACAAAATTGGATATAAATAAATTATCAAAACATATTAGCAACCTCCAGAGATTCTCTCACTGTTGCAGTTATAAATCAACCGTTCTCTTGTAGGAGTTGCTTGTAACTTTACAGTTTTAATTCATTCACAACGTCTCTGAAGCTGAGTATAATGCCATAAATGAAGAATCGATATTGTTTAGTCTATACATTAAAATAATGGAATATAGGGTTTTTACACCATTGTGGAATGAAATATGTCCACGGTTTTTAAATAATTTTCACTTCTTTATTTAAATTACACTGTAAGACTTCTACTTTTTTAAATATGAATAAATATGAAAGCTGCTAAGTTCTCAAAATAACTGAATATAATACGAAAAAGGAAAAATAAGAGAACTTCAATATTTCAAAAAATATTTAAAGGGAACTATAGTGAATAATGTTTAGAAATGTTAATAGTTTCAAGGTATCTGCTTTTGTACTCGAGAAACAACGTTTTACGTTATTTCTCAAGTACAAGAGCAGATACCGAAAAACTATAATTAACATTTCTAAACATTATGCTTAAAGACCTTTTATTTAAAAGCAATTTATATTTTGACTAGAGTTCCCCTTTAAGTAAGAGTACAGTACTTACGTATTTTTGTAGACAATATTTCGTAGACGATGTTTCGTCAGTGTAAAATAATATACAGTATATAACTTTTGGTTAAAACAATAGCAATCGAGGTGCCAGGTGGAAATCGTAATCTGGTAATAAAAATAATTGCCCAGCAGATAATTCTCGGGAACGCCATATTAAAACACGGGATTGAACATTTTAAGAAAATTTATTTAGACTAATGTTTCGTCACTTAACCAGTAACATCTGCAGAGTACAAACTAATTATATTTACATGTCTCAGCTTATATAACTATGATCCCGCTCCAAAGTTTATAAAAATATCATATCTATATAGTAATCAAGGTAAACTTTTAAAAAACTTTATTTCAATTTTTGGGGCACAGCCTCTTTGTCAAAAAATACAAGTTTACAAGTCAAGATGCATGGACCTTTATACTATAAGCATTATTTACATAATATGTAAAATCTAAAAATGTATTAACTCGTCGGAGCGTACACGGGACCTTTGTTGTCAGCAAGTTCTATGAATGTACCGTACTTTCCATGCCGGATTCACTTAAAACTAAAACACAAATAATGATTTCACAGTTACTGTTTCCTACTGCATTCGTATGACATGAATGAATGAACAATTTATTGAAACAGAATAACCCCTTCAGTGTAAAAACACTGTTATCAATGGGGGCCCTGTACAAAATAAAATTACAACTAACAATTTACAATTACTATGAAATATTACTAATTCTAAATAATGATTAAGACAAAATTTACAAAATAATATTACAAAATAGATACTACAAAAAAACTTTATTAGAATGTTCAAATGCAACAAACGACTTTTTCCTTTTTAGCTCGTTAGGAAGACTATTATACGCTATAGCTCCAAAATAATAAAATGATCTTCTGCCTATTTCAACATGACGTTTTCTTGTGATTTACTCCATATCAAAATTAATCTTATTTTTGCTAACCTTATGCTTATATATCGTAAATGATCAATTAATGTTTTTAAAACCATGATAAGATTAAATGCAAGAGGAAACTATTTAAAGTCACCAGAAAAATTTAAAATCCCTTATGTATCCATAGAAACGATAGTGAGACTTCAAAACTTTAACATCAATTTTATTTAAGCGTAATATCTCAAACCTTACCGCTCACGCTGAGACAAAAATTTCAGAAATAAAATGCTTAAACATGACATAAATTCCGTACTAAGCATGTTTATTACATGACTCGTTATGCAAGTTGCATAGTGTACGCAAGATCTTCAATAAAGTTATGGCGTCTTGTCTTTTCCCCCAGAAATCCATCTTTAACAGAAGGTCTTGGTTGGAAATCTTGAATTTATCGTTAATTATTTTGAAAATTACCCTTTTCTCCCCGAACTACTGTTTCTGTATGATTATAGTTTGATTATTTGATTAAACCATGGCAGAGTGCTCCAATTATAACGAGGAACATATTTATATCATCTTTGCATGCGTAATTACTTCACGCATATTTATTAATGAAACCGCTGACTGTAATGAATAGCTACCACGTCTTTGATCGTCAGACGAACGTATTACATGCTACGAAAAGTCACATTTCTGAAACTTTCCAATCGTTCAATTTTCCCAACTGAGGTCATACTCGTAAAACGTTGCTCGTGAAATGTTTGCACACTCGCTAAAACTCGATATAGCCAAATGTTCACTCGCATTACTCGGAGCGGGTAATTTCGAGCACTGTATTAAACAAATACCGTAGAATCTCGAAAGTAACCGCCCCCCGAAAGTAGCCGAGCCGCTTTTTTAAACAATTACTACGAAAACCCGAAAGTAGCCGCCCCTCTTAAAGTAACCGCCCCCCGAAAGTAGCCGCCCCCTCGAAAGTAGCCGCTTTTTTAAACAATTACTACGAAAACCCGAAAGTAGCACTGATCTCAAAAATAGGACTGGATCGAGCTTCTGTTGTTACAAAAATGAAGCCAACAGCGGCCATATTGGAGTGACCACCGAAGGAGTACTGTGGCATCACAGACATGTTGGGGAGGATTCTGACATTTGATATTTAACTTTAGCAAAGGAAACATACTCGCTGGACAGTTATTAAATGTCAGAATTCTGCCTTTCCTCTCCGATTCACCACTGTATTCGTAATGAGGTCACTCCAATATGGCCGCCGTTTGCTCTAATTATCCAGTAAGAGAAGCCTAATATGAGACGTCAAATTAGGTTTAAGATTTTATGCATTTAATGTCAACAAAGAAAATATATTGGCCAGGCACTAAACCTATTTTGCGAGCGTCGCATTTCGATTTGCTTGCAAACTCGGAGCTTTTGATGATCTCTCGTCAATTTGCATTATGCAAATATACAGGCTTCAAAATAAGCTCGTCAGATACAATAGAAAGCTCAATCCAGTCCTATTTTTGAGATCAGTGGAAAGTAGCCGCCACTCTTAAAGTAACCGCCCCTCTTAAAGTAACCGCCCCTCTTAAAGTAACCGCCCCTCTTAAAGTAACCGCCCCCCCGAAAGTATCCGCCCCTCGTAAATAAGTTGTGACATCTGTTTAACAATTTATTTGGAATGGCGTGGATTAAAACATGTATAAAACAGTAATATCAAACATTCAATTTGTCTTTGTCATCGTTCAGACGTCCTCTTCCATTTCGGTATCTGAATATTCGGTAGCGAGTACGGTAAATTATTCGCATTAGATAATAAGTAACAACTCTTATGTAATTTAATCAAAATAAAACAAAACTTTGAAACGTTGTGTAAAATGTACAGTAGTCATTAAAACTTGGCCGATGCTAAAAATAACAACCCTAAAGTAAGCGCCCTACGAAAGTAACCGCCCATCGAAAAGTAGCCGCTCTTAGAGGTCACTAATTTCAAAGGTAGCCGCCCCGGCTACTTTCGAGACTCTACGGTATGTGATTTAAGGTGGTTTCCTTTAGTTTTCTACATAATGCATAACTATATTGGACATTTAACAATTAGTCACTGAAGTCGAGGTGATTATCGGTGAATATTTATTTTAGTATAATTTCAGGCTTGGACTGAATATTCAATTGAGAGTTTTAAACAGAGAGTTTTAGATATAATTTGTAAATCCAATGCTCGATGTTTTCTTCACGCTTGGCAGCATTCAAAAACACACTAACGATCAAAACGGACGTAAAAATACAAATAATTATACGATAAACAACTTCCTTACCATTAGACAGTTCTATCGTGAGAGAAATCTGATATATACAATGTCTTTATGCTAAGTTTTTGAGCGTTTTCGACGATTTTTTAGTTATAATGAAATAGATAATGTTGATAGACATCTAAAATTAAATACTCATGTAAATAACATTTGTAAATCGGCCACTTTGGCTATCAAAAATATTGGCAAGATCAGGAAATATTTGAGTAAAAAGGACTGTGAGAAGTTGGTGCATGCATTCATAACATCAAAAACTTGACAGTTGTAATAGCATCCTATATGGCTTACCAGAAACTGAATTGAGCAAGTTACAGCGAATTCAAAATACAGCTTCTAGACTTGTTGCAGGGGTTAAAAAATCGGAGCATATCTCCCCTGTGCTTCGTAATCTTCACTGGTTACCGGTGAGATCAAGGTTAAGATACTAACAATTACTTTCAAGGCTTTGCATGGCCAGGCGCCTGTTTATATTACTGATTTGGTAACTAAATATAAACCTACTCGTGCTTTGAGATAATCTGACCGAAATCTGCTACTTGAACCAAAATCCAAAACGGTGACTCATGGGGACAGAACATTCTCGGTTTCGGCACCAAAACTGTGGAATTCATTACCACAAGAAATTAGAAGCTTTGATATGTTAAGTAGTTTTAAGTCAGCACTTAAGACTTTTCTTTTTTTAAATTAATAGTTTTTTGTTCACAGTGGTAATATATGTAGTAGGCTGAATCTTATAATGAAACTGTGATTAGTTTTATAAGTAAAATTAAAGGGGCTATATCACGATTTGTCTGGTCACTCAGCTAAGCGTACTTGTTGATTTTTTGTTCAAGATAGTGTACGGCAATTGCCACGATTATACATTAAATTGTCATTACGCTTTACTTATAACTCGTCCAAAAATAACCCACCAACATGAAAATAACAAATACTAATCGAATAAATCGTTGAGCTTTCGCTTCGCTTTGATTTTGGATTCCGAATCAAAAATCAAAAAGTACGCTTAGCTGAGTAACCAGGCAGATCGTGACATAGCGCCTTTAGGAATATATTGTTGTAAGAGTATTGAGACTATTGTATAATGCTCCTAATACGTCTTTATTATTATTATTATTATTTTGCATTTTTTGTTGTCAATTTTGAAAATTCGTCATGTTTTAGAAACCATACATCAAAATGATGATTCCGAGAGGGGACTGGAACGAATAAATTCAGTCTGGTTACAAAAAACACTTTTTCAAGTATGATTTCTAGTGATGTGGTGATCACCGCGTAGCGCGGTGACTATCGTCTCAGAGTTACTGGCCAGTCAGCCAAGTCCGTTTAAGCTCAGAAATTATACTAAAGTGCAATAAGCCTAGTTTTTTCCTCGTGTGACTTATGTTCATGAAATTCTCAATTAAGATTAGTGACATTCTCGCAATTACTTTTGTGTTGTTATTTACCTTTTCAAGATCGCTGCCATTGCAATAAAAAATAAATAAAATAAAACAATATAATATTTTTTTTATATTTTCGATCATCTTTTCACTGCCATTTCTCGCGTTTTTCCTTTGGTACAATTTCTTCAAACTTCACAGTCCTGTGGGAAATGCTTCGAGAAACATTTTAGTGTAAAAATAAATGTGGGGTTGTTCTGATGGTTTTGTCAATGTCATCAAATTTAATGTTTTTTTAAACGGTGAAGGAAGAAGTTTTAATCCTAACACTAATCCAAACCCTAACCTTCATAACCCTAATCCTAACCCTAACCCTAACCTTGATCCTAACCCTAACCTTGATCCTAACCTTAACCCTAACCGTACATGTAGCTAACCCTAACCTAACGAAAAATAAAGACCAGACAAAAACAAAAAGGTCCTTTTGAGTCATCCCTTTTAGCCATCTCCTTTTTAAACATTAAGCAAAATTTGTCTGATAGAATTTTGGGAAAAAACAGAATTAAAAAGTAGAAGCTTTATCTTGAAGTTTTTATTTTCGGGCTTTTTTACGTGTGTGACGTCATAAAATATTCCGATTATCAGTTAACACCTACGTACACTTTACTTACCAATTGTGGAAGGTTAGGTGCAGGTCTTGCTACAGGGTTTTGCACGCCAGTATTATTGTTACTTGGAATTCAGGTCAGGATAACGCGAGCTGATCTTGATCTGACCACCACACCCTGTTGTCAACCTGCACCTATCACACCAAAAGCTTTTGGTGGAAGTTATTGCACCTTAATCGTTTCTTTGTGTAAAGGGAGGGTTGGTGGGATGTTCAATTCCACACGCTCTCGTTACTGCCCTCTAAGCCGTGTCCTGCTCTGGCTACGGTCAGTCGCTAATGGTCGACGTTATCCCAACATGCTTGTCATATGATACTCCGATGACCCCCGCACTTGCGCAGTTTCCTTGTTGTTAACCTTGGTTATTACATAACCTCATTAAATTTCCCGCCAAAACCATAGTTTGCAATTACTCGTGCTACCACAGGTAGCCCGAGTCTAGGTTTAGGCTCCGTTTTTTAATTTAGTTTTTTTTGTCGATGTCGCGAAGTGACAATTATTGCATCATCCCGTCAGGCTTTGCGAAACTGAGCGTTATAAACATGCTAATCTTCACGCGTTCTTTCTTTCTTTATTCGCTTCCCTGATCGATTGATCAAGCGATTGTCAAGTCAAGTGTTCTTTCTTAGACAAGTTATACCACATTTGCAGACATATTAATGTCGCTGGCAAGTAAAACAAGTACATTCGAGGGCTCATACTTCAACCGGACTCGCAGTCTGCAAAACAGCTTCACCTACTAGCTTCCTGACATCTAGTTTTAAGAACTTTCTTCGTCGCACTTATTCGTCCTTACTTATTTCAGTTTTTGATGTAGCCATGCCATGTACTTGGTCTCTTGTTCGTGACTACCTTTGTCACAGATATTAATTAGTTTTTCTTATGTCCTTGTTTTTTATGTATATTTGTATATAAAGGGGGACCTTTCCCGTTTGGTTTAAAAATATCGTGGTTTTATATATGCTAACAATGCTTACAATTGCACATGCCGATCGCGGTAGATCTACACTAAAAGATGACAAGCAATTATGAAACGGGTTGATCCGTGATCTCAAATTCAGGTAAACATGCTGTGTTGATATTACCTTTTAACTTTTCGCATCTCATTAATTATTAGTTTGTTTATCTCCCGTGCTTTTGATTGGCTACTTTCTACTTGTGACAACCTTTTGGAATATATATATAAGCTTTATTTATTTTATTTCATCTCGTCTCTGATGAAGGGCTCGCTCGAAACGTCACGGTATTTCGTCACGAAAAATCTTGGCAGTTTACCACCTTTTCACTTTGTTATGTACTTGATTGGACTATAGGTAATTCCAAATCTGTTTTCAGAATTCAAATCGAGTAAATATTGACCGAGATAACGTGCAAAAATCTACGGCGAAGCGGTCTTCATATTGCCGATTAATTTCTAAGTAGTAAGTACATAAACAGGTTTTTACGAACAGTATGCACGTTCCCGTAATATATTAAATACGTATGTTGTGTATTTGGACTCGGTAATTCCAAATCTGTTTTCAGAATTGAAATCGGTTAAATATTGACCGAGATAACGCTCAAAATCTACGATTAAACATGTATTTTCCGATTTGTGATCAACAATTATATACACGGCGTGCGAGGACCATGGATGGGGGAAATTCCGCAGGGGTTGTTAGGGTTACGATTCGAGTTATGATTCATAAATGACAAATTTGGTGAAAAAGAGATATATACAGTATGCCACGCTGCCAGCCAAAAAGTAGCCCGCATAATTAAATTAGGTATGCTGCTTGTCATCTTTTTAATAATAATATTTATTGCCAGGAAACTCTCTCACATTAGTGATTTTCAGAGAGGTCCTGAGAATTCGAATAATAAATTACAAAATGTAGGATACATAAAATAAAAAAGTAATATATTTATATGTATATATGACAAAGATAAAAATTCATAAAATATCACGTATAAAAATCTATAGATAAAACTACATTCAAACATGCTTTTTAAAGTTGGTTTTAAACTGTAAGAGGTTCTCAGAATTTCTAATATTTTCATTCAGGCTATTCCAATCGTTAACAGCATGATAAGCTAGTCTCTGCTTACCCCAGTTTCTCGGGGGAGCTTAACCTTTGTCTGGGAGAAGAGTGGGATAGATTTCGAATGCAAATAACACCAAGCCAATACAATAAGAGTATATAAAAGTATATATTTTCTTATTTTATTTTCTTACCAATTGCTGGTATTATTGCAAAGGCAGCACTTTCTCCTTGATTATTTTTAAGACCGTAAGTGGAGGTCCGACCCAAGATATGAATTGCTTGTTTCTTACAATTTAATTACCTCGCCCTTTCAGTTCAGTTCTTGTAAAAATCTATTTGAAACTCGTAAAAATCTATTTGAAACTCGTAAAAATCTATTTGAAACTCGTAAAAATCTATTTGAAACTCGTAAAAATCTATTTGAAACTCGTAAAAATCTATTTGAAACTCGTAAAAATCTATTTGAAACTCGTAAAATTCCTGCCCGTATCTGTCAAACTATGGAATAAGATGTATATATTTGACGATTGTATAAATTGTTTTATTGTATATTTTTAATTTAAGTGAGAAAAGTGGCAGTTTAATGATCTCAGTGATGAATCGCTCAAATATTGACCTCAATTTGGCTGCAAAGAATAGGTAGCTTTGTTATTTTCAAAACATAATAATATTGTCATCCACTGACCCTTTATACCCCAGGAGTGATCAGCACCTAACTTCTCCTAATGATATCAATGGTTAACCAAGTATAGAGGTGATGAGAACATTATTCTCATCACCTCTATACTTGGTTAACCATTGATATCAAATGATCACCAAAGGGAACTCTGACGTGTTTTAAAACAATTTCTCCTAACTAGTACTATAAGAAATGCTTGGAAACCAATAAGGAGAATTTGTATGTTGATACTGGAGAGTAAAGGGTTAAGAGAGTATATTTGAGATTATGAGATACTAACTAACTCAACTCAACAACTAGTTATCCCTTATGAAAATAACTATATTTTATTGCTATTTTAAGTATATTTTATTATTATTTATTTTATTATTATTTATTTTATTGTTATTTATTTTATCACTCCGGTCATATACCATCTCGGCCCAGTTACAAATCCAACTCGGCCCTGTTCCGAATCCAACTCGGCCCTGTTCCGAATCCAACTCGGCCCTGTTCCGAATCCAACTCGGCCCTGTTCCGAATCCAACTCGGCCCTGTTCCGAATTCAACTCGGCCCTCTCACCAACTCGGCCCTCTTACCAACTCGGCCCACTTACCAACTCGGCCCTCTCACCAACTCGGCCCTCTCACCAACTCGGCCCTCTTACCAACTCGGCCCTCTTACCAACTCGGCCCTCTCACCAACTCGGCTCTCTCACCAACTCGGCCCTCTCACCAACTCGGCCCTCTTACCAACTCGGCCCTCTCACCAACTCGGCCCTCTTACCAACTCGGCCCTCTCACCAACTCGGCCCTCTCACCAACTCGGCCCTCTCACCAACTCGGCCCTCTCACCAACTCGGCCCTCTCACCAACTCGGCCCTCTCACCAACTCGGCCCTCTTACCAACTCGGCCCTCTCACCAACTCGGCCCTCTTACCAACTCGGCCCTCTCACCAACTCGGCCCTCTCACCAACTCGGCCCTCTCACCAACTCGGCCCTCTCACCAACTCGGCCCTCTCACCAACTCGACCCTCTCACCAACTCGACCCTCTCACCAACTCGGCCCTCTCACCAACTCGGCCCTCTTACCAACTCGGCCCTCTTACCAACTCGGCCCTCTCACCAACTCGGCCCTCTCACCAACTCGGCCCTCTCACCAAGTTTTATCAGTCCATGTTTTATCAGTCCATGTTTTGCCAGTCCATGTTTTATCAGTCCATGTTTTATCAGTCCATGTTTTATCAGTCCAGTCCAGTCCATGTTTTATTAGTCCATGTTTTACAACATGCCATGATTGGCTAGGACCAACCGGTAAGATCCGAGTACGTCTTTTGGGTGATTCATTTTAATCGGCCAATATTCGTTGGAAAGACAAATTACGGCACAAACATGGCCGATTAATTTCTAAGTACACATAAGCAGGTTTTTACGAAGGGTATACACGTTTGCGTAATATAATAGACACGGATGTTATGTATTTAGACTCGGTAATTCCAAATATGTATTCAGAATTTAAATCGCTTAAATATTAGACGAGATAACGATAAGAATCTACGACGAAACAACCTTTTCCGATTTGTGATCAACGAATGCGAGGTCTGGGGATCATAGATGGGGAAAATCCCGTAGGGGGGTTAGGATGAAACTCTAGGGGGATAGAACAGGCCGGTGAGGGGTTAGGGCGGTTACGTATTTCTAGTATTACAATCTTTCTAAAAATATAATGCAATTACTAACATTAGATTAGTATGTAACATTAGATTGAGTAATAACCATACAGACAAAACGGATGTTCTTTTTCGGGCTATATTGCACGTTGTATTGAAATATTTATTGCCAAGTTGGCTTGAGCAACATGTTGAATAAGAATGTTGAATTTCGAATGCAAACGTTCCCAAAGTGCATGTTGATATGATATGATATGACTTTATTTCAGTGTCAATGTCAACCTCGTACCCAGGTTCTTATCTCCGCACGGGGGCGGGCGGGGAGCGGATATACGATCCTGATTCGGGACACTATTTAACTATTACAAAAAAGAGAATTACATTTTAAAATATTATAGTATTACAGCATGTATAATAATATCTAAAAAAAAGGATGTATAAATGAGATGGTCTCTGACGTCATGTGCAGGGTAGAGAATTTTCACTCATTCAACTTTTTCACTCATTTTCATTCAACATTCGTTATCACGAGGAGTTACTATACGCACATTTTCAAGTAAATTTGTGGAACAAACTTGAAGATGGAACTAATATTTTAATGAATGAAAATTCTCTACCCTGCATCTGACGTCATAGACCATCTCATTTACATATCAAACAAACTGAAATATTTCAAAAACGAAGTAAAATACGGAAAAGTTGTAAAAGGTATCTATCATTTTACGTCTTCTTTCATATTAGACAAACTTAATTTTTGTTGCCAATGTCCTTTAAAGTACTCGAAATAATTCATAAATAATTACTAATTTTTGTAATTTTGTACTCTCTTTTCCTCATCTATTTTTCTTTTTGTTTCAGCGGTGGCTTAACAAACTATCTTTTCCTGTGTTCCTTGCCAAGTGAGACAAAAAACACCACCGTTCCTGTCAGCAAGGTTCTTCTTCGTCTTTACGGATTGTTCTATAGTGAAATGTCAGAAAATAAATTCAGAATGTTGGAGGAGTGTCTCGTTTGTGGTTTATTAGCTGAAAAAAAGATGGGGCCGGATCTTTATGGCATCTTTCCAGAAGGAAGGCTTGAACAATATATACCAAATGTAAGTTGGTAGTACAACACTAAATTGGCTATGTTACGACCTGTACATGCGCATTGCGTAGTTTCAACACGTTCGTTTCGGGAAGTTTTAGGGCGAGAAACACCGAAACAGAAGAAAATAAAATAACTGCACAATACAGTTTACATGTTCTACAATTAGATGAATTATTTACATTCTGCTCATCGCAAGTGAGATGCGCCGCAAACATATTTTCGGTATCATCGCCATACTGACCGTAGCCTGAAGAAGTCTTTGTATTCCTCCAAGCCGAAGAAACATCAACCTCGTACGCAGGGTCTTATCTCCGCTCCTGGCATACACACCCCTAGCGGGAATGAGATCCTCGGTATTAAGTATATATCGTATATACTTAATACAGTCATGCCATCAGTCTGGGCATCGTATATACAATCATATACGACAATGTACACCAGAATGACAATCATATACGACAATGTACACCAGAATGACAATCATATACGACAATGTACACATAATGACAATCATATACGACAATGTACACCAGAATGACAATCATATACGACAATGTATACCACAATAACAATAATATACGACAATGTACACCACAGTGACAATCATATACGACAATGTGCACCAGAATAACAATAATATACGACAATGTACACCACAATGACAATATACGATAATGTACACCACAATGACAATCATATACGACAATGTACACCACAATGACAATAATATACGACAATGTACACCACAGTGACAATCATATACGACAATGTGCACCAGAATAACAATAATATACGACAATATTATACCTCAACTTCAAATTGTCCAATCAGAAAGCTCAGTTTGTGCCACGTGAGCAGGAAATTAATCGCGATATCACGCCTTACGTCATCACTTAGCGAACCTGCGTTCCTTTTGACAATATTCCACCCCATGTTCCCCGGGGAACATGGGGTGGAACATTATTCGCGTAGACCACGCGAGACAACACGCACGACTCAATGCGTGAAAATGGCGGGAAAATTTCATGCCCACTTAAAATGGCCGAGAGTGAAGACAACCTGTCAAATATTGAGTCAGAAGACGAAGAAATTGCACGTATATTAGACGGCAGACACGCAAAAAATACAATAAAGGCAACAAAAAATGCTCTAACAACATTTTCAGATGCAGTCGGAGATGTCGAAGGACTCACAGATAAAAAAATGCTCGACAAAAGTCTGGCGAAGTTTTTCGTTATTCAAGCATGTATTTCTATTTTTTCTGTGGCCTATTTTTTCGGTATAATATATCATTTATAGACCCTCCAGCGATGATATTTCCCTCGGGGCAAGCCCCTCGGGAAATATCATCGCTGAGGGTAATATTTTGCCGAATCCCCCTCGCTCCGGGTCTATAAATGATAAATGTACACCACAATGACAATATACGATAATGTACACCACAATGACAATCATATACGACAATGTACACCACAATGACAATCATATACGACAATGTACACCACAGTGACAATCATATACGACAATGTGCACCAGAATAACAATAATATACGACAATGTACACCACAGTGACAATCATATACGATAATGTGCACCAGAATAACAATAATATGCGACAATGTACACCACAATGACAATCATATACGATAATGTACACCACAATGACAATAATATACGACAATGTACATCAGAATGACAATCATATACGACAATGTACACCAGAATGACAATCGTATACGACAATGTACACCAGAATGACAATCATATACGACAATGTACTCCAGTATGACAATCATATACGACAATGTACACCACAATGACAATCATATACGACAATGTACATCAGAATGACAATCATATACGACTATGTACACCAGAATGACAATCGTATACGACAATGTACACCAGAATGACAATCGTATACGACAATGTACACCACAATGACAATCATATACGAGAATGAACACCAGAATGACAATCATATACGATAATGAACACCACAATGACAATCATATACGATAATGTACACCACAATGACAATCATATACGATAATGTACGCCAGAATGACAATCGTATACGATAATGTACGCCAGAATGACAATCATATACGATAATGTACATCAGAATGACAATCATATACGACAATGTACGCCAGAATGACAATAATATACGACAATGTACGTCAGAGTGACAATAATATACGACAATGTACACCAGAATGACAATCATATACGACAATGTACACCAGAATGACAATAATATACGATCAATGTACGCCAGAATGACAATCATATACGACAATGTACACCAGAATGACAATCATATACGACAATGTACACCAGAATGACAATAATATACGATAATGTACACCAGAATGACAATAATATACGACAATGTACGCCAGAATGACAATCATATACGACAATGTACGCCAGTATGACAATCATATACGACAATGTACACCACAATGACAATCATATATACGACAATGTACATCAGAATGACAATATACGACAATGTACGCCAGAATGACAATCATATACGACAATGTACGCCAGAATGACAATAATATACGACAATGTACACCACAATGACAATCATATACGACAATGTACACCAGAATGACAATCATATACGACAATGTACGCCAGAATGACAATCGTATACGATAATGTACGCCAGTATGACAATCATATACGACAATGTACACCACAATGACAATCATATATACGACAATGTACATCAGAATGACAATATACGACAATGTACGCCAGAATGACAATCATATACGACAATGTACACCACAATGACAATCATATATACGACAATGTACATCAGAATGACAATATACGACAATGTACGCCAGAATGACAATCATATACGACAATGTACGCCAGAATGACAATCATATACGACAATGTACGTCAGAGTGACAATAATATACGACAATGTACACCAGAATGACAATCATATACGACAATGTACACCAGAATGACAATAATATACGACAATGTACACCAGAATGACAATAATTTACGACAATGTACACCAGAATGACAATAATATACGACAATGTACACCAGAATGACAATAATATACGACAATGTACGCCACAATGACAATCGTATACGATAATGTACGCCAGAATGACAATCATATACGACAATGTACATCAGAATGACAATCATATACGACAATGTACATCAGAATGACAATCATATACGACAATGTACACCACAATGACAATCATATACGACAATGTACGCCATAATGACAATCATATACGACAATGTACGTCAGAATGACAATCATATACGATAATGTACACCAGAATGACAATCATATACGACAATGTACGCCATAATGACAATCATATACGACAATGTACACCAGAATGACAATCATATACGACAATGTACATCACAATGACAATCATATACGACAATGTACACCACAATGACAATCATATACGACAATGTACGCCAGAATGACAATCATATACGACAATGTACGCCAGAATGACAATCATATACGACTATGTACGCCAGAATGACAATCATATACGACAATGTACACCACAATGACAATCATATACGACAATGTACATCAGAATGACAATCATATACGACAATGTACATCAGAATGACAATCATATACGACTATGTACGCCAGAATGACAATCATATACGACAATGTACACCACAATGACAATCATATACGACAATGTACACCACAATGACAATCATATACGACAATGTACACCACAATGACAATCATATACGACAATGTACACCACAATGACAATGACAATAATATACGACAATGTACACCACAGTGACAATCATATACGATAATGTACGCCAGAATGACAATAATATACGATAATGTGCACCAGAATGACATTAATATACGATAATGTACACCAGAATGACAATCATATACGACAATGTACATCACAATGACAATCATATACGACAATGTACACCACAATGACAATCATATACGACAATGTACACCACAATGACAATCATATACGACAATGTACACCACAATGACAATCATATACGACAATGTACGCCAGAATGACAATCATATACGACAATGTACGCCAGTATGACAATCATATACGACAATGTACACCACAGTGACAATCATATACGACAATGAACACCACAATGACAATCATATACGACAATGTACATCAGAATGACAATCATATACGACAATGTACGCCAGAATGACAATCATATACGACAATGTACGCCAGAATGACAATCATATATGACAATGTACACCAGAATGACAATCATATACGACAATGTACGCCAGAATGACAATCATATACGACAATGTACGCCAGAATGACAATCATATACGACAATGTACACCAGAATGACAATCATATACGACAATGAACACCACAATGACAATCATATACGACAATGTACGCCAGAATGACAATCATATACGACAATGTACACCAGAATGACAATCATATACGACAATGTACACCACAGTGACAATCATATACGACAATGTACGCCAGAATGACAATCATATACGACAATGTACACCACAGTGACAATCATATACGACAATGTACGCCAGAATGACAATCATATACGACAATGTACACCAGAATGACAATCATATATACGACAATGTACATAATTGATGTTGGAGGATATTCAAAGTAAAATAGATCCCCGCCAATTTGGCTGTTTAAAGGGTACTTCAACCTCAATGTGTCTATTGGATATCTTCCATAGATGTTTGTCTAGTTTAGACAAGTCTGGAAACACCTTACGAATATGTCTTTTGGACTTCAGCAAAGCTTTCGATAGGATAAATTTAAACATTCTCGTCGTGAAGCTAATTGATTTGGGGGTTCGTAGATCTATATTGCCGTGGATTTGCAGCTTCCTTTCAAATAGAAAACAACGAGTGAAGTTGGGGGAGTCTATATCTGAATGGGCTGACGTCAATGCTGGGGTACCCCAAGGTACAAAGTTAGGCCCAATTTTGTTCTTGGTCATGGTTAATGACCTTGTACCTCCAAATTGCCAACATTGGAAGTATGTGGACGATGTATCAATTTTGGAAGTGATACCCAGACATGGCCAGTCTACCATACAATCAGACTTGGATCACATCGCTGCGTGGTCTACCTCCAACTATATGAAGCTCAATCCCAAGAAATGCAAGGAGCTGAGAGTATGTTTTTTACGTAATCCACCTTCTTTGTCACAATTAGCAATTGACAGCACCCCTGTGGAAGTCGTGGAATGCCATAAAGTTCTCGGGGTGCAAATTCAGAATAATCTGAAATGGTGCAGCCACGTCGATGTCACCACCAAAAAAGCTGCTAAACGCCTTTATATCCTTCGCATTTTGCGACACAGTGCAGGTGTACCACCAAGTGATTTGTTAACCATCTATATTGCCTTGATACAATCGATTTTGGAATATGCATGCGTGGTATGGCATAGCAGTTTACCATCATTTTTGGCTGATAAAATTGAACAGATTCAAAGGAGAGCTCTGCGTATAATATATCCATATATGTCCTATAGAGAAGCTCTTGTTGCGTCTGGTTGCCCACGACTAACAGATAACAGACAACGTCTATGTTTAAACCTCTTCAATAAAATAAGAAAGAATAGCTCTTCACAACTAGCCAGTTTTATCCCCCAGATGAGGTCAAGTGCGCATGGTCGACATTTGCGCAGTAACAACAACCTTTCTCTTTATCGGTGTAATACGGAACGATTTAAGCGCAGTTTCTTCCCTTCGATGACAAGTTATTTCAATCAAATATATAATGCATAATATAATCATATAATACATGTATGTCCTTTTTAGCTCTGCTAGTATATGTGTTTTACAAACTGTTTCTTATAAAACTGGATTTTGTAACCGGAACCAGTCCTCCGGATTTCACAAATGTAATTTGCATGCTTGTATATACATTTGTATATACAACATTTTAGTTAGTTATTTCACTAATACCAATGTAAATATAAAGTAATTCACCAAAATGGTGCGATTTTATATCTTATTAAACCAACATTATTATTATTATTATTATTATTATAATGTACGCCAGAATGACAATCATATATGATAATGTACACCACAGTGACAATCATATACGACAATGTACGCCAGATTGACAATCGTATACGACAATGTACGCCAGAATGACAATCATCTACGATAATGTACACCACAATGACAATCATATACGACAATGTACGCCAGAATGACAATCATATACGATAATGTACGCCAGAATGACAATCATATACGATAATGTACACCAGAATGACAATCATATACGACAATGTACGCCAGAATAACAATCATATACGTCAATGTACACCACAATGACAATCATATCAAGGTTCGAATTAAATATTTAAAATTGAATAGCGAATTTTTGCCAGAATTCTCGGCGCAATATGAACAGTTTGAATGACTAGTATAATAGTAAACGTCTTATATACAACGTAGTGTAACGTCTTACAACGTATAGCGTAATGTCTTACAACGTAGCGTAACGTCTTACAACGTAGCGTAATGTCTTACAACGTAGCGTAACGTCTTACAACGTAGCGTTACGTCTTACAACGACGTACACGTAGCGTAATATCTTACAACGTAGTGTAACGTCTCGTAATATCTTACACTACGTTCCAATGTAGTGTAACGTCTCAACGTGGCGTAACGTCTCTCAACGTAGCGTAACATCTTACAACGTAGCTTAACCAGCGTAACGTCTTACAACGTAGCGTAACGTCTTACAACGTAGCGTAACATCTTACAACGTAGCGTAACGTCTTACAACGTAGCGTAATATCTTAAAACGTAGCGTAACGTCTTACAACGTAGCGTAACATCTTACAACGTAGCGTAATGTCTTACAACGTTGCGTAACATCTTACAACGTAGCGTGACGTCTTACAACGTAGCGTGACGTCTTACAACGTAGCGTGACGTCTTACAACGTTGCGTAACATCTTACAACGTAGCGTAACATCTTACAACGTAGCGTAATGTCTTACAACGTAGCATAACATCTTACAACGTAGCGTAACGTCTTACAACGTAGCGTAACATCTTACAACGTAGCATAACATCTTACAACGTAGCGTAATGTCTTACAACGTAGCGTAACGTCTTACAACGTAGCGTAACATCTTACAACGTAGCGTAACGTCTTACAACGTAGCGTAATATCTTAAAACGTAGCGTAACGTCTTACAACGTAGCGTAACATCTTACAACGTAGCGTAATGTCTTACAACGTTGCGTAACATCTTACAACGTAGCGTGACGTCTTACAACGTAGCGTGACGTCTTACAACGTAGCGTGACGTCTTACAACGTTGCGTAACATCTTACAACGTAGCGTAACATCTTACAACGTAGCGTAATGTCTTACAACGTAGCATAACATCTTACAACGTAGCGTAACGTCTTACAACGTAGCGTAACATCTTACAACGTAGCATAACATCTTACAACGTAGCGTAATGTCTTACAACGTAGCGTAACGTCTTACAACGTAGCGTAACGTCTTACAACGTAGCGTAACGTCTTACAACGTAGCGTTACGTCTTACAACGTAGCGTAACGTCTTGCAACGTAGCGTAACATCTTACAACGTAGCGTAATGTCTTACAACGTAGCGTAACGTCTTACAACGTAGCGTAACGTCTTACAACGTAGCGTGACGTCTTACAACGTTGCGTAACATCTTACAACGTAGCGTAACATCTTACAACGTAGCGTAATGTCTTACAACGTAGCGTAACGTCTTACAACGTAGCGTTACGTCTTACAACGTAGCGTAACGTCTTACAACGTAGCGTGACGTCTTACAACGTTGCGTAACATCTTACAACGTAGCGTAACATCTTACAACGTAGCGTAATGTCTTACAACGTAGCGTAACGTCTTACAACGTAGCGTAACGTCTTACAACGTAGCGTAACGTCTTACAACGTAGCGTGACGTCTTACAACGTTGCGTAACATCTTACAACGTAGCGTAACATCTTACAACGTAGCGTAATGTCTTACAACGTAGCGTAACGTCTTACAACGTAGCGTTACGTCTTACAACGAAACGTAGTGCAATGTCTCACAACGCGCTATTCCACGTAGTTATCGGATTTGACAAGATATTTTGCTTTCGAACAATAAAATACTTGCGATTTTTTGTGAGTTGAATAGCGAAATTCGAAAAGTGAATAGCAATTCGCTATTCGCTATCCCCTTAATTCGAACCTTGAATCATATACGATAATGTACACCAGAATGACAATCATATACGACAATGTACACCACAATGACAATCATATACGATAATGTACACCACAATGACAATCGTATACGACAATATACATCAGAATGACAATCATATACGATAATGTACACCAGAATGACAATCATAATGGAAAGTAATGGAAATTGTTCAGTTTGACATTTTCGAATAAGAAAATGAATTCGCGTATGCCTATATGGAGTATATCTACACCAAATTTGAAACAGAGTAATTACAATCTCGTTTTTTGTGAGCGATTCTTTATCATGTGCCATCGTGAGACTTCTACAAACAAAAAGGTAAAACTATCTGAAAATTTGGAACAATGTTTGACGTTAAACTTTTTTACGTTAAAGAAAGGTTGTTTATGGTTGATACTAAAACAATTAGACAACTCGCCCTCGTTGTCTATGAGCAGATAGTCAACTCAGGCTCGTTGTCTAATTATTAAATATCCTAGCAGTAGAAAAAAACAACAAGATGGCGGCATGTTTTTTAAGCCGGAAAAAAACAACTAACTGTTTGACTATATAATAAAACAATAATACCATTCGCTCTCGTCGTATATGAACTAATAGCCAACTCTGCGCTTCGCGCCTCGTTGGCTATGAGCTCATATACGACTCGAGCTCATGGAATAATTGTAAATGGTACAGCTATTAAGAGATTAGACAATAATGAACACCAACTTCAAATAAATGATAATAGTATACTTACCAAGTCTCGAAACAAACTGAACGACGATCGTTATTAACAGCGGCACTTCGGATCCTCTCCACAAAGTGTCGCTGTTGAAAAGAGCGATTGCACAGAAATCACATGCTTTTACGAAGTCAAATGCCGCAACGGATTGTGGTCGCCATCGCTAATTATTGTGGTCGAAAGCAAATCGAGATTTGTTGTGCGTTTAAAATATAACTGGTGCTACGCTACGCTTGCTCGTAATATTCGGTATGAATCATGGCGTGCGAGGGGATGATGGAGAGCGAGAAGGAGAAGTATTCTTCTATAGGAGCCTATATATAGGCGTATATAAAATTCCTATAGGAATGTTCCTATTAAATTTTCTATTATTATTCTGTAACGGATATGTTCTGTATTTCTCTGTAGGTTAGATCTTTGTCAAACCTTGATGTTCGAGAGAGAGAAAAATCGAAACAAATTGCACAAAATGTCGCTTCGTTCCACAAATTAACTCTACCACTGAACAAAGACCCAAACTGGCATTTGAGATCCATTCAAAAGTAAGAAAACAATATTTAACTTAATATTTATTCAGGTATTTGCAGTATATATAGCAAGTCCCCTCGCTAGCGAGGGTGATAATCTCGCCGCGGTTTAAAATGCTAGGACCAAATTGCCTAGGACCAATATGTTAGTACGCCTTCTGGGTTACCCGTTTTAATCGGGCAATATTCGTTGGGGAAAACAAACGGCATAAACATGGCCGATTAATTGCTAAGTACATAAGCAGGTTTTCATGAAGGGTATACACGTTTGAGTAATATAATAAGCGCGAATGTTATGTATTTAGACTCGCCAATTCCAAATCGGTTTTCAGAATTGAAAACGGTTAAATATTGGCCGGAAAACGGTTAAAATTGCAAAAGTGCAATTTGTGATTTACAAATACATGGCGTGCGAGGTCTGGGGACGAGGTTTGGGATTGAAAAAATCCACTGATCTCAAAAATAGGACTGGATTGAGCTTTCTATTGTATCTGATAAGCTGATTTTGAAGCTTGCATATTTACATAATGTAAATTGACGAGAGATCATTTAGTCTAGTTGCCATATGGCGGTTTTTGCCTCAACCTTGCTGTGAAGGCCCCCAAACAGGTTTTTGCAGTTTTTGTATCTTTGAAACATGGAGATTCATAATCTGGATAGTGCCACCTTGGCACCCGTGGGGAAACGAATTATTGCAGGATTTATATAGGCAAGTACTATTATGGCCGCCATATTGAAATTCAAGGTGGCTGCATAGCAAATTTCATTCGCTTTCCCTTCACTACTGTTTAAATGTGTTACACGGACAATAACGGCAATAAATAGCAGAAATTTTAATCTAAAAAATAAACTTATTGTAAAGATAAATATGTCGGATTGGATTACGGTTGTTATTTTAATAAAGCTTACATAAAGTAGTGCGCTATTGATCGAGTAATTTGCAAGCTCAGTTGAAAGCAGGAATCAAATCGTTTTTTGTTCGAGTTACACTCTGATGAATTAGATTTTAGTGAAAACATTTGTATGGTGTGTATTAATATAAAACATATATTTCAAATGTAGGATTACAAACAAACCATTGATAAATGCACGGCAAGGAAGAGTCAAGATAATTATTGAATCGAGTAAGATAGGAAATTGAAATGAATCCAAATGTTATAATCCAATGTCACCTATCATGTGTTGCTTCATATACTTATTCGTCTCATATTAATCGGTATTTAAAACCTCAAGGTCATCAAGATGCATGCAGTAGAAACCTTAATTCAGACCTTGCCTACAAAACGAGTACGACGCTCAGACACGCAACAAGTTTTTCCCATCAAAGAAAATTGCCATTGTTGTAGTGAAGAATGTGCTGTGGATCCAGATGCTCTCACCCAAATCGGTGGCGCCCCGTTACTTTTGTGTAGGACGGCTGAACGTGGTCCATGACAAAAGACATTTAAAGAACAACAATTTTAGAAGCATGCGAACTACGCCAAGATGTTTGGGGAGATCAAGTATGCACCTGGTTATTAGGTGCAGTCAGCGTCGACAACCACCGGCTGCTTGTAACTGGACCATCGCCTACGCGTCAAGAGGTTAATCTAGGTCTGATCATTGAACGAAATGACTTAAAAACAAGTCATGAAGAGGCAGATGTTATCATACAGTAATACAGCAGATGGTCGCTGCGGTAAATGAAGGAGCGAAGTGTATTAGAGTTATTCGCGATGACACAGGTGTCTTTGTATTGTTGCTGCATTACTATGCCCTCAGCAAGTTCACTTGCACTGTTGTGATGGAAAGAGCTAGTGCCCAAAGAAGCACGGTTAACATTGGTGATACGGTCTTAAAGTATGCTTCGATCGTCCCTAACCTCCTGGCATCTCGTGCGCTGAAAGGATGCGGTAGTGTTGGTTGTCCTTTGGGTATCGGCAAAGTTACCGATATTAAAGTTCTTTCGCAAGAAATGAAGCTTGATGCCATTGGTAACCCTAACAGCAACATCGATTTGGTGCTTACGCAGCTAATGGAAACATGTCGGATATTCGGTATGAGATCTGGCTAGCCAAAACAGCGAAAGCCGGAGCAACGAAGGTATCGAAATTAAACTCATTTGCTCCAACCACAGAGGGCACATTTTCAGATATGTTATTGTAAGGGAGCATTAAGTGAAGATCATCCATCTCTCGATGCAACACAATTTGCATGGTCCAGAAACGAAACTACCAAGTCGCTTATTAAGGGACTGGCTCCTACAGGAATTCTGGAAATGATTTGTTGCAACTGTGCTTCTGACCGTCCATGTGAAAAGCGACAGTGTGGTTGCTTCAAAGCACAGTTATCTTGTACCGTTTTATGCAAGTGGCACATCGGCGAAAACTGCTACAATTCATGGACATAGAAATCCAAAGAGGATTGTGAAGAAGAGGAAAACGGCGATGTTGAAGACTCATAACAATAATTTCTTTTGTAGTCTAATCTCAAACTTTATAGTTAAACTCACTGCATCATGACTATTTGCAAGATCCTGCTTCCGTCATAGCATAAAACGAATAAGATATGGTCGGTTTTTATAGCTTGTGTTTCTTTTGATAACCGTAAATGTAATTAGGAATGAACAGTATTAATATCTCAATGGATTAATATTTTCATTAGATGTACGGTAGAACTACTTTATATGAAGAATACAGTAAAAATGTGACCTGGACTGTCAGAAACGATTGCGAAATATCTATTAAGATAAGCAATTTTGGATTTTTGGATTTAGGACAATAGTCATATTTCTACTTTTACAATGGTGCATCGAAGACGTTACTTAACTATGCATAGAAAAACAATATCAAAATTAGAAAATCATAAATTTTGTCAGCGAAATAAGACCAGTTTTTCTTTGTTCTTACATATGGCGGCCATAATGGACGCCATATTTGCTCTATTTTTTAAATTTGGAATAATTCGTTTTCCCCACTGGTGTCAAGGTGGCACTATCCAGATTATGAATCTCCATGTTTCAAAGATACAAAAACTGCAAAAACCTGCTTGGGGGTCTTCACAGCAAGGTCGAGCTGTCTGCGACCAGACTAATTAGAAGCTCCGAGTTTGCAAGCAAATCAAACTGTGACGCTCGCGAAATAGGTTTAGTGTCTGGCCAATATAGTTTCATTGTTAACATTAAATGCATAAAATCTTGAACCTAATTTGACGTCTCATATTAGGCTTCTCTCACTGAATAATTAGAGCCAACGGCGGCCATTACTAAGGGACCAAAGTCGCAGTAAATCTGTAGGTAGGCCATGAATCGTTTTACCCAGTAATTTGAACCTACTGGTCTTCTGGTCCTCTTTATAGTAATTTTTTTAATTTTGTCGATGGTAAGAGCACATAATCCAACAAAAAACCTCATAGGATCCTCAGTTGGTCCCTTAGTAATAGCGGACTTTCGGCTTCATTTTCTAAACAATAGTTGCTCGATCCAGTCTTCTTTCGAGATCAGTGGAAAAATCCCGCAGAGGGCGAGCGAGGGGTTATTGTGGATACGTATTTCTAGTTCGGATACTGATTTGGTTCAGGGAAATAGAAGAGCTGGTTTCTTCAAATGGTTTGAATCCGGGTTCATTATTATTTAATTTTAATTGTTCTTCCAGATTATTTGAAACAAAAATGTTATTATTGTCTGACGTTTCGGCTTCCTGTACGGAAGCCATCTTCAGAGACGTGAAAATGTTGACGGTTGTTAACAATATGTTTTCGGAAACTCGCGACAAACGTTAATGGTGTTAGTGTTAAGATTAGTGTACCAACTTTCAAGAAAAGTTCTGTTAAAATAATTAGTTTCGAAATCCAAACACTTTGCATTTAACCAATCCACGTTGTGCTTGGTTTCCTTGTGGTGGACAGCTATGTTGTTGGGTTTGTCACCTGCTACTGTACTACGTTTGTGGTGGACAGCTATGTTGTTGGGTTTGTCACCTGCTACTGTATTACCTTTAATTCGGGTCGATAGATTCCGGCCAGTTTCTCCAATGTAGGTGGCTGGACAGTCAGCGCATTTCGCTTGATAGACAGCTCCTTTCCTGCATTCCGGTACTGGTGTTAGATCTTTCACTTCGTTAACATAGTTCGTAAGGTGTTGGTAATTGGTTTGTATGCAACGTGGATGTTGTATGGTTGGAGGATTCTCGCAAGTGTTTCAGATGTTCCTTTGATACAGTATAAGGTATGGTTGCAATGGTTGCAATGGTTGCAATGGTTGGTTAGACACGTCGTAGACACGTCATCATGCCTCTGACGCAACATAAATTAATGTTAACAGCCGTCAACATTTTCACGTCTCGGAAGCTGGCTTCCGTATAGGATGCCGAAACGTCAGACAATAATAACATTTTTGGAAAAAAATGATGATGCGCGATCAGGATTGAACATTGTAGAATATAAACGCTCTCTGATCTAAGACGTATATTAAAATTGTCTTAGATCAGAGAGCGTTTATATTCTACAATAACAATTTTGTTTTAAATAATCTGGAAGAACAATTACAATTAAATAAGAACAGGGTTGTTATGACGTTCAAGACACAAGTACGTTGTTTGTGTGCTTTTATGTCTTTCCTAAGCCTTTCCTTGTGTCCTTAAGAAAAATCACATAATTATGTCAATGTATAATTTTCCAAATGATTGCGACACAAGGAAAATGAAAACTTCGAATAAATAAAAGTAGCAGGTTGTCCGTTGCTGAAACATCTATGACGAAATGTTTAATTGCTTTGGATTTGTTCTTGATATTTTCGAAGCTAGAGGCTTGTGCACATGCTCTTACTTCGCTGTTGTTTGCCTTTACAAATCGGTCGTACAAGACTGACGAAATCGTGAATCGAAAAACACGGCACACACGGTAACGCAAGAGTAAAAATTGAAACTCGACAAGCGCCACGCACCTGAGATCCACTCACACGCCAAGTTTGATTTGATTTCATAAACAACTCTGCGATTGGTGGCATTTTGAATTTTCATGATGCTACGCGGACGTGCAAGATGGCCTTTTCTAGAAAAATGGAAGTTTTTCAACCTAATTTATGCTAATTAATGCTAATTTGTATTAACATAATGTGTCTTGTTCGGGAAATTTAAAAGCATTGGTAACAGCCGGTTTATTGGGCTTTCAGAAATGTATAGCTTTCGCAACAGTTGTGGTTATTTCTAAAGATATCAATGGAACAAAGACGTGGTTCAATTTTGGATGTTTTTCCGCCCGTCAGGAAAGAGTTAATACAGTATTTGCAAATATCAATGTTTTATATTTCATATAGGTTTACTGAAAATATCAAAGGCATTACTTTCAGCGATCCTTCAAAACAAGCTAAACTGGAGAAAATCTTAAAGACCTACAATACTGAAAACGAAATAAAATTTTTAAGGTAAAGAATATGAGTAACCATACATAGTAGAAGTCATGTTCTAAGGATTTATGGTGAAGGGAAATTTCGAGTGTTGGAATATATACATTTTAAGATCAAACCGGGACCAGTTGCGAAAAATGCAACTTCAATACCTTCAGGCTGGAATTGAACCCGCGACCCTGCGATGCTAGTGCAGTGCTCTGACCACTGAGCTACGGAGGCCGTTGCCGAGAGGCTAGTCACGAGTTCTGTATATATAGTGGTGGTAATGCCGGGATAAGATTCTGGATATCATCTTGGTTATTCTGATTGGTTATATGCCCGGTCCGTAAAAATGCGTAAATACGACACGTATTAAAATATTTGTAAAAATGTTTAGAAGTGGATTGAAAAGCACAGGCGGGGGGTTATAGGGTTACAATGAAGTTGAAGGTTAGGTTAGTTTTAGGTTAAGGAAGGCTGAGGCATAATAAGGAAGGCTAAGGAAGGCTGAGGATTGAAGGATAATGAAGGCTATAAAATGTGCCGTAATGCTGTGGATCCACTATATCCTTGGAAGATGAAGTTTCTTCGTAATCAGTTCGTAGCCGATTCTTAGCCAGCACATTCTCTCAAGGAGATTCATTATAATCATGAAATCTTAAATGACATAAGGATTTGTCATTATCATGAATCCAATAACCCTAATAGACCTAACCGCAACACAACATCAATCCTAACCCTAACCCCGGCCTTAAGTGTCTTCCTAACCCTAAGCCTTAAGGAAGACTGAGAAAGGCTAAGGAAGGTGAGGAAAGCTAAGGAAGGCTATAAAATGTGTTATGTAGTGCTATGGATCCACTATATCCTTGCAAGATGAAGTACTTACGGAAGAAACGAAGTTGTCCGCTGACCAAATATATCGATGTCACCCGCAACGAACGCCCCTGATGTTGTCAAACCCTTTTGCCCATGGCCAACCCATGGCCTGCATTTCTTGGTCTCCTCTGAAATGTCCCTGGGTACGAGTTTGTAATACTCTATCATTTTTCTCGCAGGCTTCTTATTGAAAATACCAACTCACCTGTTGTGTTTTGTCACAATGATGTCCAACCTGGTGAGTGTAATATTTCCTGATCACACTAACAACTCAACTTAGTCTTGTTGTCATATATTTTGGAATAGAATCATGTCTAAATTATTTATTTATTTATTTATTTATTTATTTAAAGGGGACACTCCACTCCAAAAACAAGTTGTGTTCATATGAAACATCTTACCTCAATTAACTTAATCCTGAAATATTATAGCGTAGTTCCCTTTAGTTAACGAGAAATACCGAGACAAAGTCAGATAAATCGCCAAGTTTCCGACGCCATGTTGTCTTTCTCCAGCAGACGCGGATTGTCAGCGGTCTTCAAATTTTGACGTCACTGGGTGCTTTTTTGTTTTGTTTTGTAGGCGATGACAACGAGTTTCTTTGTTTAGCGTTCATCTGACGAAGATTATTCTAGTTCAAGTTCTTATAATTCCTCAGGCAAGAACCTAGACGAATTTATTGCATGTAACATACAACAGAAGAGTGATTCGAGTGATTAGGGTTATCGATTTCAACCTAGACAAGTTCTTACAGCAATACATTCGTCTAGGTTCTTGGCTGAGGAACTTGAAGAACTTGAACTAGTGTAATATTCGTCAGATGAAAGCTAAACAACGAAACTCGTTGTGATCGCCTACAAAACAAAACAAAAAGCATTCAGTGACGTCAAAATTTGAAGACCGCTGACAATCCGCGTCTGCTCAAGAAAGACAACATGGCGTCGAAAACTTGGCGATTTCTCCGACTTTGACTCACTATTTCTCGTTAACTATAAAGAACTACGCTTTAATATTTTAGGATTGAGCTATTTGAGGTAAGATGTTTCATATGAACACAACTTGTTTTTGGAGTGCTTTTTACTCTTATTTTGGAACGGTAACTAATTATAATATAAAACTGTTGTTTTTCATAGACCCATTGTTGATAGACCCATTATTCATAGACCTATTTTTCATAGACCTATTTTTCATAGACCTATTTTTCATAGACCTATACTGAAAGAGATGTAACTGCTAGCTGGGTTACCATTAGGGACTTTAATATCTACGACGTGGCAACCTCGACGACGCGGCCTACAAAACGTTAACAAGCAATGTAAATTTAAGCATTTAAAAGAAGCCATGGGAAACTGACTACAGTATTTGATGTTTGAAGCTTGTTTTATGGCTTCCAAAACACTCAAGTTCTACTAAAACGATTGTGGTGTTTAAGTTGATATGAACATCAAGGAACAGCCCTCACCTTCAGTGAGCTCACGTCGTCGTGAAGACGTGAAATTTCATTTATAGCAAGGTTATTGTGAACGTTGCACATAAACGAACTTTATCCCGAAACGGTCCTCACTGTTCCAATTGTAACATGTCTGTGTTGTATATTTGTAGTTTGTGATAATGAAATGCAACGTAGCGTGCATGTGGGATAAATAGTTATACCAATATTATGTGTACACATGTACGTAGTTTTACTTTAGAATAAATAAGGCATAGTCTTCATTTAAAATATTTATATGTAGTTTTCCAGTAGCTCCAATGTAAGTATTGTTTAGCTGAAATGACCTTATGTTGTCATCATCAATTGTACAAGTGAACATACAAAGACTATATATACGTTTAACAGTACGATTGTAAAAGTTGTGTAAACTACGCTACACAATCACATTTTCTGATTTCTTTTTTCAGGCAACCTTTTGGTGAAGAAATGCCCAACGTTAGAAAATGTTAACGTTCATCTTATCGATTTTGAATATTCTTGTTACAACTACAGGTACGATAAGTTTCACACTATCATCATTGAGACACCTTTATGAATATCCTAGATACCAGTCCACGATAAGTTTGACTCAATTCAGTTTACGGTGGCTCCCTTATTACCCATAATTATTGCGGCCATAACAAAAGAAAATAGCTCATTTGCAATAATTTGTGAGCCAAATTTGATTTGTTTATCCGCATCCAAACACGGAAATCATTAATTATTTTTTTAATACACGATTACGAACACTAGTGTTGGTCTATGAACCATTTACATCCATAACTCGATGGAGCACACCAAAATATGAACCATTTCTTGTACAACATGGAATAAAACACAAAATAATAAAAAACAAACTTCATTTCGTTGATTAAAAATAATTTTCTCCTTACGGAAGACGAAAATTTAGAACGTTTCTGATTGGTCGCTTGATGGAGCACACACGACAGCCAATCAGAAGCAGCTTTATCCCCTCGCAAGCGAGGGTGATAATCTCTCACCGCGGCAGGGATCCATTTCTCACGAATATTGTGTATATATATATTTATATAAAAATATAAGCCGTGCATGGTAGGACCAACTCCTTATAAGGAAGTAAAAAGTCGTTTTGGGTGATCCGTTTGAATCGGACAATATTTGAGCAGAAACGGTCATTGGCGATTCGTGATCTGACGAACTACATAAACCGTTTTTACGAAGGGTGTGCACGTTCAATATAATAGGCGCGTATGTTATGTATTTAGACTCGGTAATTCCAAATCTGTTTTCAGATTTGAAATCGAGTAAATATTGGCCGAGATAACGTTCAAAATCTTATTGACAGAGACTACAAATACAATTACGCGGTCTGGGTACTGGGGACCATGGATGGGAAAAGAAACTCTAGGGGTGTGATGCGGTGGCGGGGGGGGGGGGGGGGAGTGGTATAAAAGGCGAACGAGGGGTTTATTGCGGATACGTATTTCTAGTATTGAATCTGTTGTAACTTGTTTTAGAGGATATGATATTGGCAATCACTTTTCTGAATGGATGAATGATTATAGTTATGAAGAGTACCCATTTTTCAAAGGAAACCTCGACGACTATCCTTCGCCAGATCAAAAAGTAAGATTTTTATTGCGTCTACGTTGCGTAGCAACAGTAGAGTTATGTTGTCGAAAGAATATATATTTATAATATATATACATTTTTTTTTTCATATATATATATATATATATATATATATATATATATATATATATATATATATATATATATATATATATATATATATATATATATATATATATATATATATATATATATATATATATATAGGTAATATTTGGCATTTCACTCGATCAAACTACATGTTGAAAGGATTTATGGTGAAGGAAAATTTCGAGTGTTGGAATACATACATTTTAAGACCAAACCGGGACCAGTTGCGAAAAATGCAACTTAGCGGCCTTCCGGTAGGAATTGAACCCGCGACCCTGCGATTGCTAGTGCAGTGCTCTGACCACTAAGCTACGGAAGCCGTTGCCGAGAGCCTAGTCACGAGTTCTGTATATATGGTGGTAATGCCGGGATAAGATTCTGGGTATATTATAGGTAATATTTGGCATTTCACTCGATCAAACTACATGTTGAAAGGATTTATGGTGAAGGAAAATTTCGAGTGTTGGAATACATACATTTTAAGACCAAACCGGGACCAGTTGCGAAAAATGACGGTACCGTTTCGGCCTTTTGGGCCTCATCAGTGTAGTGCTGATGAGCAGGATGAAGATGACTGCTATTTGCAGTCACCCTTGATGCACACAAAATGTGGGACATCAAGAACCATGCCAGAGCGCTCAACTGCAAGCAGTGAGCGTGCGCACAATGCGTAAGCGACAATATATATATATATATATATATATATATATATATATATATATATATATATATATATATATATATATATATATATATATATATATATATATATATATATATATATATATATATATATATATATATATATATATATATATATATATATATATATATATATATATATATATATATATATATATATATATATATATATATATATATATATATATATATATATATATATATATAAGTATGTGTAATATATAATATATGTATGTGTGTTTTAGTGCCGCCCGTAAAAGTGACACCCTCGGGCTAAAAGCATGCTAACATTGTTTTATTTTTTAGACTCACTTCGTTCGTTCCTACTTGGAATCTTTCAATGAGAATCATATTTCAGAAGAGGAGGTTGAAAAGATCATCGTTGAAGCAGACAGGTAAAAATAGATCTACTGACACGCGCCTTTACATATCCGTAATATTTGGGTCTTCCACTCTTCCCAAGGCATATTTTAAGGATTTTGGAGTGGGGGGCCAAAACAACGATAAGGGCCCAATAATCTCGCGGCAAAGCCGCGAGCCCGGTAGGGGGGTCCAGGGGAGGATTCCTCTCCCGGAAAATTTTTAAATCTAGAGTCTCTGAAATGCTATTTCCTGCATTTTGGGTGGAGATTTTACATAATTCTGAATATTATAAAACGTCCTAGAAAATACACAAAAGACTACACACTTTTAACTAATTAGTACAGTGTGTACCGAATATTGCTTGAAATAAGTTACTAAAACAAGATTTGGAAAAAGTGTTTCAATGTATTATGTACTACGTTGACACACGTGTACTGAAGTGAAGTTTAAAGTGCCACTACGATCACATTTTTACCTATCGATATTTTTACGTATTTATAAAGCAGAGCTGTTGAATATTACTTGGTCGAAACCGTTTTGCGATTCGACGATGGCAAGTATTATTTTTCTTACTCCGAATCTGGAGTTGTTATGTCCGCCATTAATCGTTCATGTTCCTGACCAGCGTAACGAAGTGACGTCAGATTCTCAACGCGAAGACTCCACGTGGCTAATTCTTCAAGTAAATCAAGGTCGTTTTTTCAAATTCTTCGTCTGAAAGGCTGAACATTTCATCTACTTCTCGAAAAAACAAGAAAACAAATAACCTCGACCGAAATTCAGGCGTAGCATTGAGAATCTGACGTCACAAACAATATTACCTTTTGAAATTGCGGGCTCACTTGGAACACGTTCTTAGTAATGGTGGCCTAAATAATAGTGATTTCAGAGCTCAAAATACTTACTTCAAAATACCATTTTTTAGTTTTTTTTTACATCGATGATCACTTTCGACCCTGAAATACTATTCTATGCTAAAGAAAATCTAAAAGACGGGGGTGCATTTTCATCGTAGTGGCACTTTAAGTGTCCAATGTTATCTCGTTTCACATGCGCCCGCACTACATTGTGCCATGCATTACTTTAATTGTATAAATTAAAATAAAGGTCTTTTGTGTTCAAGGTCTTCAAACTTTATAGCTGAACTAAGTGAACTTAGCATTGTTTCGTCAAAGAATCAAATCATTCACACCGTGACCGACCCAATGTATTGCCTGACATGTCTGCTGTAACGATTTAAGTATGGTAATGGCTAAAAAGGGCCCAGGGAGTGGGGGGTCAATTTTGTGTGAGTGGGGGGCCAACAAGGGGGCCTGGGGGTAGTATATATGTTAAAATATGCCTTGACTCTTCCTGTGCAAAATCATAATGTATATTGTAAGCCGAAAATTTCATCTTCTTGGAGTTTTTCGCTGTCAAAGTTACCGGATGTGATGTTACGATAGGCGTTCCAATGGAACCAGTTTTCTTTTGTTACTTGCCACAAAAATGCCTCGTGTGACATCACATCCGATAACTTTAACAGCAAAAAAGTCCATGACGATGAAATTTTCGGGTAACAATATATATAATGATTTTGCTCAGGAAGACCCAAATATTACGAATATGTAAAATCCCCAAACGTGAGATAAGCACTTTAAATAGCAATCTCAAAGTGATTTCAATAGTGATGGTTAGAGCAAATTATTTCAAAAATAATTTTAAATTCAATAATAGATTCAACAAATAGTTCTCAGTCAACGTAACGATGTGTCAAGACTAGACTTATCTGCTGATAGCCTTAAAGGACATTCCACCCCTCAAATAAGTGTTGCTTAAATGAAAGTTCTTTGTCACCTTACATCAAAATGCGTATTAGTTTTAGAGAAATTTGGCATTGTTTGTCGTATTTTTAGTAAATTGAAGGCCGCCATTTTTGTCGCTCTAATTAATTTCTGACGTCATTGAGTGATAGAAACACCATGCAATAAAACCCTTCACAATAGCGTGGTTTTAATCTATTGTGCGGGATTTCTATTCACACTATTGTGAAGGATTTCTTTCCATAGTGTTTCTATCACTCAATGACGTCAAAAATTAATGGGAACGACCGCATTCGCTCGCAATCAGAACAAATATGGCGGCCTTCAATTTACAAAAAAACACAAGAAACAAAACCAAATTTCTCCAAAACTAAAAAGATTAGAAGAAAACTAATACCCATTCTCATGTAAGGCGACAAAGAACTTTGATTGCATTTAAATTTCGGGCGCCATTTTGTTCGCGACAATTGCGTGGTTCGTGCGTGAAAATGACTAGTTTCCAGGTCAGACGCGGAAAAACATGGCGTCTTGGACAACCTACGGTTTTCTACGGCGGTTTTTATGTACAATAATGCAATTGAGAAGCGACAAAAACAAGAAGATGACGCAGATTTTCAAGTATTTTTCTAAGAAATATGCGAATTTTTTTAATAAAAGTACTAGATACACAACCGTTGGTTTCTACGTCATGGAAAAGGTTTGGTTTCTTTTAGTGCCTAGCGATGCTTGCTTTTTTGTTTGCTAACGCATCGTTAACACTTTGATTGCAGATTATCGTTGGTATCGCATTACTTTTGGGCTCAGTGGTCTATTATTCAAGAAAGTAAATCATCAATCAACTTTGGTTATTTGGTATGTTTTACTTGTCCTATATTCACAAGTGATCTAGGAAGATCGTCGCATTGTATCAGTCAGAAAGAGTTTCTGACTGGGGATGTGAAGATGAGAGGGTTATAGGTGAGGGCATGAGGCGTTATGGGTGTGGGGATGAGAAGGTTATGGGTGTGGGGATGAGAAGGTTATGGGTGTGGGGATGAGGTTATGGGTGTGTGGATGAGAAGGTTATGGGTGTGGGGATGAGGTTATAGGTGTGGAAATGAGAAGGTTGTGGGTGTGGGGATGAGAAGGTTGTGGGTGTGGGGATGAGAAGGTTGTGGGTATGAGGTTATAGGTGTGGAAATGAGAAGGTTATGGGTGTGGGGATGAGGTTATGGGTGTGGGGATGAGAAGGTTATGGGTGTGGGGATGAGGTTATAGGTGTGGAAATGAGAAGGTTATGGGTGTGGAAATGAGAAGGTTATGGGTGTGGGGATGAGGTTATGGGTGTGTGGATGAGAAGGTTATGGGTGTGGGTATGAGGTTATAGGTGTGGAAATGAGAAGGTTATGGGTGTGGGGATGAGGTTATGGGTGTGGGGATGAGAAGGTAGGTGTGGGGATGAGAGGGTTATGGGTGTGGGGATGAGAGGGTTATGGATGTGGGGATGAGAGGGTTATGGGTGTGGGGATGAGAAGGTTATGGGTGTGGGGATGAGGTTATGGGTGTGGGGATGAGAAGGGTATGGGGATTGAGAGGGTTATAGGTGTGTGCCGTTAGGATTAGAGGGTTATGGGTGTGGGAATGAGGTTATGGGTGTGGGGATAGAGGGTTATGGGTGTGGAGATGAGAGGGTTATGGGTGTGGGGATGAGAGGGTTATGGGTGTGGGGATGAGAAGGTTATGGGTGTGGGGATGAGGTTATGGGTGTGGGGATGAGAAGGGTATGGGTGTGGGGATTGAGAGGGTTATAGGTGTGTGCCGTTAGAATTAGAGGGTTATGGGTTCTAAAAAATGAACGATAACACTAAATACATGACCATCTCAATGCCAACTTCAACTTGGAACCGTTGTTTCATGGGCAGAAAATTCTGGAAATGTCAATTAGGCGATTTTTTTTAATTTTAACTAACGTTTCATTGCTAATCGTTATCCCCTAAATGCTCATCCCCTAAACATTACATTCATTGTGAATTATTCCTTGTTTGATCGTAGGATTACGCGTTATGGAGACTGGAATGCTATGAACATTTTAAACACTTTGCCGCAGATGACGATCACAGGAATGGAACGTTAAGAAACAGAATCATTGGACTGAAACACTGATATATGAAGCTTTCGCTCCGTTTTGATCAAAATCATGTCATTTGTATGGACAAGTTAAAATCAGCTCCAACACATTGGATACACGTCACTGTAAAATGATCAGATAATTATAGACCTCTTTCATAATGGCGCCCAAATTAAATATTATTTTATATTCATTTAAATTAGCCTTTCTGACTTCGTTCGTATGTCTGTCCATTACCTCAGACCTCAGCCCCCTAGCCTCATCCCACACCAATAACCTCATCCCCACATCCATAACCTCATCCCCACACCCATAACCTCAGACCTCAGCCCCCTAGCCTCATCCCAAACCCTCTCATCCCCACATCCACAACCTTCTCATTTTCATCCCCACACCTATAACATTCTCATCCCCACACCTGTTACTTTCTCATCCCCACACCTGTTACTTTCTCATCCCCACACCGGCCACACCCATAACCCATCATTCACTCACCTATAACCCTCTCACACCAATAGTCTTCACATCCCCACACCCTTCTTCTTTGTAACGAGATCAGAAAGGCTAATTTGCATGCATATAAAAGAATATTTAAACTGGCCGCCATTATATATATACGTAGATGGAAATATTTTGGGAATATAAATTGGAAAATTGGAACATCATCAAAGTCATTCTTTCTTTGACATATTGGGAAGTTTTAAAGTGTATATATAAAAATTATTACGACGTTGTATTCGTATAGGAAATAACACTTTTTGACAAGTGTAGTGATGGCTAATATAACTTGATAACGTTGGTAATTCTAGTTATAAATAGTGAGCGCTAATATATAAGTTGATAACTTTCATGGTAATCCCCTCGCGAGCGAAGGTGATAATCTCACCGCGGGCAGAACTTTTTGGGGATTACTTTCCATGGGAAGCCATCTGATAACCCGAAATAACCCGAAATAACCCTAAACTCCCCCCCCCCCCCCCCCCCCCACCTAGCAAGGGTCCTTTCCCCATACAAAGCCCCTTCACATGCTACATGTACACCCCTGAAGGCACACTTAGATTTTAGGCCAACGTGAGAGAGAATGCTTGTGGGCGGCACATGCGCAATCAAGGTACCATAACAGTGATCCAAAAAATATAGGACCAACTCCTTATAAGGAAGTGTGAAAAGTCGTTTTAAAGCGGTCAATGGCTATTTGTGATTGACGAAGTACATAAACATGTTTTTACGAAGGATATGCACGTTGTCGTTGTTGCGTTCGACGAAGGAGAACGCATTCTAATCTTGCATGTTATGGGTTACCTGCGCTTTACAGCTAAAAGAATCAAGATAAAATCTTCCCCTTTTTGAATAAATTTCGAATAAATTATGGAATTAGTACTAGCTAGGAAATGGTTCCTCAGGACTAACACAGGAGCAGTGGATACGAAGTTGCCTGTAGAAGTGTTCAGGATTAGGCATGCCAGTAGAATGATGCTAGACATTTTCTATAGCATGGAGGATCAAATAAATAGAATGTAGAATATAAACCACGTATAAAGGCGATCATATAGCCTTGTAATAAATAACATATGCTAATCATATGGCGCGTTTATAATGAAAAATTCCGGCTGATCATTTGAACACCATACATCTAATTCGAACAATATTTACTCGAAACGTGCAAGCCTAGCGAAGTTATAAATTTTCCATTCAAGCGACACTTTGCCAAATCGAACTTCACGATTGTTGTTAGCAGTCGAACGGTCATATTTCAAATCGAACTAACGAACGGGAATGCGGGATGTCACCGTTGTCAAAACATTGAGGTTTATATAGTGTTCCTTGAATTAAGACGCTGTCGTTTGTTGCCGTGTTCCAGTCGATAACAATCTAAACCACGTATCAAGGCGATCATATGGCCCATCCATGGCCTTCTCAAATTAACATACGGTATAACTGTAATCAAAATTCAATCTAATCAGTTGAACACCATACATCTAATTCGAACAACATTTACTCGAAACGAGCAAGCCTCGCGAAGTTATACATTTTCCATTCAAGCGAAACTTTTGCCAAATCCAACTTCACGATTGTAATATTTCTGAATTGAACGATTTACAGGTATCTGGCGACTGGCGGTCAACTTTCAAATAGGGATGCGACTTTCAATTCAAATCGAACAAACGAACGGGAAATATACCTTCCTAATATTAAAATAACGTACGGAAATCACTCAGGATGTCACCGTTGTCAAAAACATCGAAGTTACAGACACAGTGTCTCCTTCAATTAAGACGCTGTTATATATTTATTAGCTTTATTTATTTTCATAATTCGTTACAGCATAATTGCCAATGTTCATTCGCCATTTACTGGTCCACATGCGTCGAACGCAATTACATAACGTTTGATTACTCCTAGTATAATAGACACGTATCTAATTATGTATTCAGACTAGGTAATTCAAAATCTGTTTTGAGATTGAAATCATTAAATATTGGCCGAGATAACGTTCAAAATCTACGAGGAAACAACCTTTTGCAAGTTGTTATCTAACAATACACGGCGTGCGAGGTCTGGGGACCATGGATGGGAAAATCCCGCAGGGCGTAATTAGGATGATACTCTAAGGCGGAATAGAACAGGCGGGAGAGGGGTTATTTTGGATACGTATTTTCTAGTCCTAATTGTATTCGTATATGAAACAACTCTTTTCGAGAAGTGTAGTGTTGCAGAACAAGCAGAAGTGGTCGTGGAGAATTTCGAGTGTCAGAATATGTGGTAATAACTAATTTGCCAACGCAGCCTGGTGATAAATCAGAGACAATCCTGGCCAAAAATCTGACATCAATGCAAATCCTCAAAAACAGCGATGTACTTCAACACGATCTCTTCCCTTAAATGAAATATTATCCTTAATTTACAAATCACTCTAAATTAAGGATAATGGTTAATTTAGCGGCGATCGTGAGAGCCGCGCATGCGTATGTTAGTCAATTACTATCCCACAAGCTTAGTATCTCTCACTTGTTTATAAGTTTAGCTAGCCAAGTAGGGGAGTGGGTGCGTCGGAGGGCAAGGGCTAGGGGTGGAGAACATTTTGACGGGGGGTTGGGTTCTAACATTAGATTAACTATTATCCTTAATTTAGAGCGATTTGTAAATTAAGGATAATAGTTAATTTAAGGAAGAGACCGCGTTAATGAACCAAAACTCAAACAAACCAAAATTGAATCTCAAGGATTCCTAAATAGCCATTTTCTATTGTTGGGAATGCAAAAAATAAACAAGAATAAATTATAGACTCAGTGACGTCATTACCCCCCGGGACTATGCAGGGTTTTAACATTTCACGAGTGTTAAAAACGCGGCTCAAATTAAATACCGTTCAGTTGTTAAAATACCCAGGCATAAAGATTTAGTTTTCCCTGATTTTCACAGTTTTCAATAAGTTTTCAATATCACGGACATTTTTTGCGCATAGGCTTGCACTTCGGGCAGAACCACGAACCCTTTGGTGGATCTTTCAAACCGACACATCGAATGTGAAACCAACAATAATAGTCTAATTGTAAAACGCATAACAAAAGTTTAATAGTAGGATTTCCTTTTTCGTCAGCTTTTTTGTCTGAAGCGTCTGACCATGCTAAATCGATTAGTTCCCAGACTCTACGAGTGTTAAATCCCGGTTACACGTCCCCGCTTTTTCATGTCAGCAGTCAGTGTTAAAATCCCGGCTACCAAAAGATCGATGTTTGTTAAAACCCCGCATAGTCCCGGGGGTTCAATTGACTAGTGCATAAAATTGAGCGTTCTAATAGACCATATCCCAAAATGGCAGCCAATTTTGTATTAATTTTTCTGCATTTAAATTACCCTTATTCACGTCCTTGGAAGTACTTGAAAGTACTTGAATTTATGAAGAAGTGCATGAAAGTCCTCGAATCCTTCATAATTTAATAAGATAGAATTTTGTCAGCATCTGTGAGAGTTCGCTTCCTTGATGACGTTGATCTCTCAGGTAGTTTGAAATGCACTGAGTGGTAAAAAATAACAGTTTTGCATTTTTTGTGATTTTCCACTCCTTTCCATAGACACCTTTTCAGCCCTTTGGTCCTTGAATTTCCTGATATATGGCCTTGAAAGTCCTTGAAAAGTCCTCGAAAGTCCTTGAAAAGTCCTTGAAAGTCCTTGAAAAGTCCTTGAAAGTCCTTGAAAAGTCCTTGAAAAGTCCTTGAAAAGTCCTTGAAAGTCCTTGAAAAGTCCTTGAAAAGTCCTTGAAAGTTCTTGAAAGTCCTTGAAAAGTCCTTGAAAATCCTTGAAAAGTCCTTGAAAGTCCTTGAAAGTCGTTGAAAAGTCATTGAAAAGTCGTTGAAAGTCCTTCAAAAGTCCTTCAAAAATTCCTTGAAAGTCCTTGAAAGTCCTTCAAAAGTCTTTGCAAAGTCCTTGAAAAGTCCTTGAAAGTCCTTGAAAATCCTTGAAAAGTCCTTGAAAGTCCTTGAAAGTCGTTGAAAAGTCATTGAAAAGTCGTTGAAAGTCCTTCAAAAGTCCTTCAAAAATTCCTTGAAAGTCCTTGAAAGTCCTTCAAAAGTCTTTGCAAAGTCCTTGAAAAGTCCTTGAAAGTCCTTGAAAGTCCTTGAAAAGTCCTTGAAAGTCCTTGAAAACGCCAGCGCGATAAACCGCTTTCCGGAAGAAGCCGCCATTCGCCGACGGCGAAAATATATGCCATAAAATTAAAAACCAGCCATTTCCTCACAAAATACATCGGATGCAGTAATGTTTGTTTAGAATTTTCAAAACATATATGTATAATATTTTGACAGTTGGAATTAAATCCATGCAGTTTAAAATATATACCATTTGTTCTTTATAATACTGCAGAATAGTAAGTGTAGCACAAATTTTGGAATTGCATGTACAGTATGTTTATAATTTGATTAAAATTATAAATACTATGCTTGATAATTATAAGCCTATATATACAGTAGTTTAGGGTGAAAAAACATGCTTACTATTGCTGTGTTTATATGACCTGGGGGCCTACAATTTTTTAGCAATAAACAAGCATTACTGTATACTTGTCAGTGTTAATACTTAATATATACACTGCTGTAGTGAATAAGGGAGAGCTCGGGGGGAACAGACGATACAGTACATGGATGATTGTCAAGCAAGCTCATATCCTCAGAATAATTATTCTGTGTCCCGGACAGGGTAACTTTCTGATTTCCAGTGAGATGCTCTGACCATTGAGCTACCAAGACTCAGATGGCGAGTGAAGGTTACATTGATGTACTGATTCTATTGATATAACAGCAGTGTATATGTTAACACACGCAATCATGATTACTGATATATATATAGTAACTGCTGTGCATAGGCAGTACATATATCATTAGAACCAGTACATCATTGTAACCTCTCTCCATCTGAATTTCAATGGCTCAATGGTTAGAGGCCGTCACTGGCAATAAGAAGGTTATAATTTTTTTCAACAAGGAATATTATGTTTCTGACGATATAATCCTGACGTCCATGTTTTGTATACTCAGTACTCCATCATTATGGAACATGTTAGACCTACAGTACGTAGGTGCATGGCCTAGTGGGTCACAATTATTATTATGTTCACTTGGATATGTTGACACTACTATATGTATGCAGAAATTGTTAGGGATTGAACAAGTACTGTGTTAGCTAGATCATTGTCGACAAGCAGACTAGGCATGGCATCCTGAATATAGGTTATAATATATTTGTGCATGGTGATATAATTTAGATACTATAGTACACAATGCCATATATATGTTTTGTTACATGCCAAATATGGTATCTGCAATCTGCATTAGGCATTATTATTATTATTAGTATTATTGTTAATGCATTATTATTAGTAGTATTAATAATGGAAACTTTATTGAAATTCTTTATATATATACAATTATAAATCTCACTAATTTAGGTAATTTATAATTGACTTCTTGAACCTATTTATTGTTTACAAACTAAAAAGAAAAAGAAAATCTTTAAATGTTCAGTAATTCCGGATTTGTCCAGTGCTTATTTCTACAACAAAATATATAATATGTTGTTCTAATGGCGATAGACATAATTCTCCTAATACAATAATTTTGGTGTTTGCTATCAAGACCTAGATCGCTCAACATATCTAAAAAGGTATGACATTCTTTTGAGAAAACACCTAAGGAGCTTATTGACACCTTTACAAATTTGACGGATTTTAAATGTTCCTTTTGCTGTGTAATGAGATCTTTGTATCTTACTCTTTTGCAATCAACATTTGTTTGGAGATTAGATTCATATCCGACAGAGAGTTCAACGATATAGAGACAATTAGTGGAAATGGATAGAAGAAGCAGATCTGGGCGGAACGTGTCACCAGTTATGATTGAACGAAGAGATTAGAGTTGTTGACAGGTTGTAGGGTTTGTGCAATAAAGTTCAGAACAGAATCATGTCTCCATGTGAATCGTGGTAGGTACGATTGACATCCAGCAACTAATAATAATAATAATAATAATGATAATAATAATAATAATACAATAATATTTATACAGGATAGCCCCTTGAATGCTAACACTGGTTATCAATATTATATGGGGGTCTTGTTTTCTAACAAATTACAGTTGTTACAAATTTCAACACATATTCATAAATGTACAGTACAATGTTACAAAAACTAATTTTAACTCAAAAGTTGTATATCCTTCACATATTGTCAATTAAGGCAATAGATAATGGTGCTATAACATGTATGAACAGATCAATTGAAACATGGAAAATAATTCTTTACTGGTAGTAGATATGATGTTAAAATGCCATGGAATTTCCTAACTAGCAATACACAATGTGACTTGCTTCTAATACAAGAGGTACAAAACTTGGGATTTCTATTAACCAATCAGTTTCAAGTCCCGACTTAGGAAATATCAGTTTCCCTGACATGCATAGAGACCTCTGATTATGACCATCAATATTTAGTTATCCATATTCCTGCCTGCTCCACATCACGGTAGTCCAATGTGGGTAGAATTATCAACTTACTGTATATAATCTATCCACACCAACAATTGGAGTAGAATCCCTAATACGTCGTAGTAAATCTAATTTGAATGGACCCTATACATTTGCACTATATGCATCTGTAGAGATTTGAACGAATTTGATTTTTTTAAAGGACACTCATTGTATGATAGAGATGCACTTTCTTCCTTCAACAGCCTTTGGTGTCTATATACTAAATACTGCATTGATTATTTCGTGAGTCATCAATATTGTGATAAAAGTAATTTCTTTCTTAGTGATTGATGGTAGAAACATTAGTAGATCCCCACTATTATGTTGCTGCACTCAAAAATTAAAAAGTTTGGGCTGCATGTATTTATTTTGATGTCCTATGAAATAATTAAATTCAGACAGCTGAAAATTTATTTAGTTTGGCAAATGAAGTGGCTATTGTCTAATTCAAGTAATTTAGAACTAAAAGAAGTACTGTACTGTAAGTTTCAAACAGAAATTGGGCGTGGGGTTGTTGCGTATACGTATTTCTAGTTATATGGCTTTTGGTTCATTTTGTTCTTTGTTTTTAACGTTGTGTTTGTCTTCAGATGTTGCCGTTTACCTTACTTTGATTTCGCTTCATGTTTACACGCGTTACTGGTCGTTAGACATTCATTTTCGTGCTTATATATAGATAAACAACTTTCAAAAAAAGCAGCACTAATGTTCCAGGACGTGTTATTGTTCGAACTTTTTCAACGAACATAATCAAATCCTCTTTTATTTTCATGTAAATCAACTCAGAAATTTTCCCGTCAAAACGTACCGGTCCGGGAGGGCAATAAGCTTTTTCCGGACCTCTCACGAACCAATAAGCGTGCGCCATCTTTCTTAGCCATATAATAAAAAAGAATATTAAATAGGCAAGCCATTTTGGAATAAGGTCTATTGGTTTTTTTATCATGACCGGAAACGACAACAACGTTCTGATTTCAAATGCAGAAAACAAATTTATTTATATAGTGGTTCACAAAGACAGTTGAGCATAAAAGGTGAGGGCGGCGTATCAAAACGTTATCTAACAAACTATGTACGTTTGAAACCGGAATATATAAACAGAGTAAACTGGTACTACACTGCAGCTACGGCTGCTAGCTTGTAAACAATCTTCGTCCAGACAGATCTGATGATTCTTGTTCTAATGTTCTTGACATGAACGCAGAAAGTCAAAAATCAATCAATTAGTTTAAAAGACATTGGCTAAAATATTAGTTCAATCTTCAAGTTTGTTCCACAAATTTACTTGAAAATGTGCGTATAATAACTCCTTATGATAATGAACGTTGTAAACTTAGCAATCACTGAGATATGACATTTTTTAATGAGTGAAAATTCTCTACCCTACACCTGACGTCAGAGACCACCATTTACATATCAAACAAACTGAATATTTCAAAAACGAAGTAAAATACGGAAAGTTGTAAAAGGTATTACTCTATCGTTTTACGAGTTTCATATTAGACAAAATTAATTTTTGTTGCCAATGTCCTTTAAGTATTTTTCGACGTATTGTATAATGTATGTAATTCTATACGACGTAAATCGCGATGATTAATAACTTTTTTAGATGATTGGGGTCTCGGAAAACCCATGCTGCAAACAAGCACTGCGATCTGAAGGTAAATCAGAGACAATCTCCATGCCAGTAGACAGCAAACTATCCTCCTGACGTTCAATAATAAGGTCCAGTATGTGGCCACATCGATGAGTCATACCAGTAACTCTTTGTTGTAAACCTGCTGAATCCAGGAGTTCCGTAAACCTGGTAGCATCGTCATCATTAACATCATCCATATGGAAATTGAAATCCCCAGCAATTAACAAATAACCCGGAACAACAACTAACTCTTCTAAAAGCGTAGAAGTTCATTGAAGAACATGGATGTCGTAAGCTTGTTCTTACGAGATGGGGGAGGTATTAATAAACTGTGATGAGGCGAATATGCGTTTGAAATTATGATATGGAAAGATCCATATATTCCTGCATTGACGCAAACGTTAAGACATCATTTTCATTTACGGCGAAACCCTTGCGAAGGAATACCCCAACTCCACCTCCTTTCGTATGGGATCTTGGCAAATGTAGAAACTTGTAATCTTGTAAGGTATTGATAATTTCACCTATGGTAGTATCAGCTGCATTCTTGTTAGAAAGCCAGGTTTCAGTAACCGCAAGAACATCAATACGCTTTGAAATTATAAAGTCACAAATGGCGGCAGATTTCTTGTTGATTGAATGTGCGTTCCATACAGCAAAACGTAGACGTGGAAGACATTTCGTTTTCTGTTTATCAAATTTGATATTTATCAGGTTACTTGACTTTTTGGTGAGTTTTGTGACCTTGACAATAGGGCGTGCAGTAACTCTTACTGGGATAATCCCAGCTTTCCAAGTGGCTGGTTTACCAGTCACATATTTTTCGACCCCAGCCTGGTAACTCACTGAGGGGCGTGCTCCTTGTTTACACGCGCGACGAACAAGGCGGTATTTATTATTGTTAAGTTGTATCATCATGAGTTTGAAGCAAAGTTTTACTGCTGGATGCCATTCCTAACACAAACCCGTTTTTGGGAGCAGGAACCCAGGTGTTTTATCGTGATACCATCACTAGGAAGATTGTCAACCAAGACTAAGAGCTCTTCCTACCCTTTCCCAGAGTTTTCCTTCTCCTAGAAAGGTTGCCTTCACCACGGCTATAGGGCCCTTCCTACCCTTTAACTGAAACCGATTTGTTGAAGCGATTTGATGAAGCGATTTGATGAATAGTCTGATGGGTAAGCCCCGGACAAGCTTCAAGTTTAAAAAATCATAAACATATCATAAACATAAACATAAAAAAAAATAAACATATCATAAAAAATCATAAACATCATATCATAAACATATTGGAAATTGGTGTATATATTTGCAATTATTGAAGGAAATCACTTGAAATTTTCTTCATTGTTCAGTTTCATGGATTGTAGCACTATGCAAAGTTTTAAGTGATTTTGTTAAAAATTCTCAAAGATATACATAAATTTCCAACATGTTAAAATGTTGTACAAACCGTGTGACGTCATCAATCCCCTCGCCCGGCGCGAAGGCCTGAGGGCGAGGGTGCTAATATCGACCGGCGTTTAGTCCCTTATGACGGGGCACAGGGATGCTCGGCAGGGTGGGCAAACTATAATCGGGTTTATTTCAAAAAGTTCATAAAATGATCTACCACTGCCGACAAGGACATCATCAGACAACTGGTTGGGGCCTTTGGACTGACTGGGAATACTTACTTCATGTACACCGACCTGAATGCATGATCACAACATTATTTTTTTGGGGGGGGGGCATCCTTCAAACCCCCTAGATTGAACCCTGTAAGGCATTGACGCGCAAATACAAGGCATTGACGAGCAAATAGATTGCCCTCGTACCAGCCCACTGGATGAGGGATTGTTAACACGTTACTGAGCGCATGCGTCTAACAGTCAATTTCTAATCCTCATGCTTAGTCTGTCTCTATTCTACTAATCGGGCTTCCCAAATAGGGAGGTTGGACGCCGGAAAACACAGCTGGGGGTTAGGGTTAGAAAAATGGTTAGTCGGGGGGTTAGGGTTAAGATCTTTAATTGTTGTTTTGGGGTCGGTTACAATCCAATTAACTGGGAGGCTGGTTAGTAAAAATGTGTTCGTTTAACGCAATTGACTCATGCACAAGGTAAATGGCATTTATGATGTTCGGTTCGGACTAAGCAAATTAAAGATTGACATGAAACAGTGTGACGCTGATGATCGTATGTTGGTAATATATTTACTTGGTTTGACGATGATTTTGCAATAAAATTGAAATATTATACCAATTCACTATTCTTTTCGTCGTTATAACTCGAACGTTGAGTTGAAAGATGGCAATATTTTTCGGAATTTGCTGTTTCTCTTTTTGTGTATAAGCATTTTAAGTTTATGCTCAACGTTTGACTTTGGGGGTCTTTTGGGGGCGTTTTGTTAGTACGTATTCCTTATAAGGAGGCGCAAATAGAAGGCATTGACGAGCAAATATATAGCCGAGACCCTCGACATATATAAAACTTTGCACTATCCTTGGGATCTAGTTTAGGTTGGCTATATAGCTTTCCATAAACGTCGGGAAAAGATCAATAGTTCTGCTCAAATAAATTGCCTTTCTTAGGTATAGGTTAGACAATGGTCACTTGTGCTCTACGGGATATAGAGTATCGAGCCTTCTATATCTAGATGCTCTACATTGTGTACAAAAAAAACCCGGAATAATTAGTATTCTTTTCAAACAACCTATTGTAGTAGTTGGAAAGCCCTCGACACTTCTGAGCCACGGATGCGTAAAAAACACTGTCTTAATACACCTGGGGAATAAAGATATAACTTGATGTGTATGTTTGGTGAAAGTATTTAAAATATTTTTCTCTTCCTGTAGCTCAGAGGTGTCTAGGGCTTTCAAACTACTACAATAGTTTTTTGAAAAGAATACTGATTAAGGGTTCCGTTTTGCGGATTGACTAAGTTGGGGTGACTATAGTTCTAATTTATTATGTCAATTCTCGTTGAAGTATGCGGGTACTAATACGGTTAATGACCTCTAAATCAGGTACTAACTCTAACTTAAATTACCTTATACAGAGTGTATCAAAAAAAGCGAAACCTCGGAATTTCCCAAGAAATCCACTGTGTCTTAAACACAAAAGATTTTCGTCCCTGGGAATTTAAAATAGCTTGTAATCGTATTCCAGGGGCATAACTGTCTAATTACTACAAACTCGAGCACGTAAAGCAGAATTGAATCGAAATTTATGCATTTATTTAATGGTAAGTTGTTTAGTTTAGAAGTATCAACAACAGTTAAATTCCCAGAGGCCTAAAATATTTTGTGCTAATAAAAACAAAGTGGATTTCTTGGGAAATTCCGAGGTTGCGCTTTTTTTTATACACCCTGTATATCATGACAATTAGATACTCGAACGTCGGCTCTTAGCCACTGATAGACATCCCTCGGGGCCGAAGAGCGAGAAAAAGCCTAAAAGCAGTAAGTGCAACGTTAACGATCTGACAGCTAGCGTGCTCGATGTGTGACCGTCATGTGCTCGCACGAAAACCAGTTGTCTGTGACGCCTGGAAACATGACAAATTTTTATTGAGCGTGCTGCAGAAACCCATGGTGCAAAAATTATTGAGATTTCTGTCCACGTGCTATAGTTTGCAGATTCAGCAACGAAAAGTTTAAAACCGCTTCCCATAATCGGACCATGAACTTTGGCCGACCTATACCTACCTGTCCGACAGTACACGTTTGAATAGGTTTTGTGACAACACGTGGACGTTTCTCTAAACAATTGTGTGTCGGCCCAATCAGGTTTGGTCTGGAGGTGGAGCCTGACAATTAGATATGTAAAATAATTATAGATTCAGAGAATTGTTAAGAGTGGTTAGCTGATACAGAAACGTACATTATTATACCATACCTCTTTCAACATGGATGGAAGTTCCGAGGAGCTTAAAATGAACTTGGACCAGCTTTTTCTTCTCGTCGAAGGATGCATGATATTTTGTAAGTAGAAATTATCTTTGTCTCATCTAGTACAGTGTTTATATCGAGTGGAGGTTCGTATATTTTGTTGATTATAAAGTCTATAATTATCTTGAAGCTATGGTGGTATAATCTCTTAACGATTAGTTTTACTATTACAGTGCAGCTGTATATATATACTGTGCGTATAGTCTCAGTATACTAGAAAATAGACCATAAGTTCGAGGGTTATATTCCAACACTCGAAATTTTCCTTCACCATAAATGCTAATAACATGCAGTTCAATCGAGTGAAATGCCAAATTTGGGTTCAATTCCAGCCGAAAAGCCTTCGTTGATGTTGCATTTTTCGCATCGCGAGAGGCATATATGAACCTCCGAGTAGCGATTAAATGTTTTTAAACAAGTTATGTATATAGCTTCGTAAATCTATACATAGCTCTAGTTTATCTATTGAGCACTCTTATAGTTTGATGAGCACTCCAATCTATTAGTTGCAAAATGAGACGGTTAAGGCGGTTACGGTATTTTGGTCATCTCTGCATGTCGTATGCCAGGAATGGAGACTAAGGGGGCTTCCATTTAAACGGCCAGATTGGTTAGTCCGGCCAGAATAGACCTCCTCTTGATTGACGCCCAAATTTTCCGAGCAGAACAGCCGCACTCCTCCAAAGTATCGTGTTCCATTTGGCAAAATATTGCCGGGCTGACCGGTCTGACCGTGTGATTGGAAAGCCCCACAAGTTAGGGGCTAACCTGGCTGAGTTGTTTCACGAAAATCTTTCCTCGACACAAAAAGATCATTTGAATTAACTTTATGTTCTTCCTACAGACAAACTAAGTCAGTTCTGCTTTGAAATATCATTTTGGGTGTTTATAGTAGCCATGAGAAGAACTTTGTTAAAAGCGAATCAGCCCAGCTAACTACAGGGCTAACCCGGCTAATATTAACAGTCCCTTAGAGCAGGACAGAGAAAGGTAAAACTACAGTCGCGCGATGACATGGAGACGACCAATCGAAAGGCACTTAAAAGAGATTGGAACTACTTGAGACGACGCAAAGATATGATAGCGGTTGAAGAACGAATGAAGAAGAATATTTAATATATGCATGGTTGCATGCCCGATATGGCGCTAGCCATGCATTAACCGGATGAAATGTGTGTGTCTGTATATATATATATATATATATAGCAAAGTGAAAAGGTGGTAAACTGCCAAGGTTTTAGTGACGAGATACTGACGTTTCGAGCGGAGCCCTTCATCAGAGTAAGGGCTCCGCTCGAAACGTCAGTATCTCGTCACTAAAACCTTGGCAGTTTACCACCTTTTCACTTTGCTATATATTCAAAACACTGTCTACGCAGCACTCTACTTTTTTATATATATATATATATATATATATATATATATATATATATATATATATATATATATATATATATATATATATATATATATATATATATATATATATATATATGTGTGAATATAGATGTATATATATGTGAATATACTGTAGATCGAAAATAAAAAAATAAACTTTCATTAGATTTTCTGCTCAGATATTTATTTTATCTTCTTAACCCCCATTGGGATGTTTGTTATGTATATTTTAGTCGATATTTGCATATTCGGTGTAAATAAACGTATTAGGTCCAAGTGTTTTCAATCATTTTACTATTTTTAACAGCATTGAAGAAGCCCTGATATCTAATTGGCGCGTTTGCATTACATTTTTAATCTATTCGATCTTCTTTTCTCTTTTTTCTTATCCTTTTGTAAAAGGGAAAATACTCGTAACTCATTGCATTAGTATACATGGCTCCGCGTGCCTGATTGGTGTTGCTAAGCGTACTAATAACATTTGAACACATGGCATTAGCGGTAGTTTCAGGGTGTGCTCCTAAAATGTCTTTATTATTATTATTATTATTATTATTATTATTCATTGTTTGAATCACAAACGTTCACTGCAAGCTGACGACTTATGTGCTTGTTGTCACTAATAGACACCATGCATGCAATATATATAGCGTGAAATATATATGTTGCAGATTATGTTTCGATTTCTAAAAGAAAAGGAACGAATATTTATCGGCATAACAATATCAGTACAGATATTCTTCCCAGACTCACAGACGCCCTTCAATTAAAAATTGATGTTGCAATTATATAGCGAAAACAATATATGGTCCGTACATGCATAGTTGGTCCATGTTTCAGGCATGATGTATATAAACGATCAAACTTATCAGCTCGATTTGAAATCACGTAAAGAGCGTGTGAAAATTTATCACGCAAGTGTTAAACGAAATGAAATATATTTTCGCTTTATATTATTGCGATAATAATATTCGACCCCTACAATTTCGATCTCATGTGGACTATGGTAATCACCAAAAATCTTGGTGTTTTTTAATTATCTGACAATCTAGAACTTATGTAATTTCGTAATTTGTTTCATAATATAGTTGTGCAATTTTGGAAAATCCCTGGAAAAACGAGGCGTAGAGTTTAAGGGGAATTAACGACAAATTAAAAGCGAAGTATTTAGACTCGGTAATTCCAAATCTGTTTTCAGAATTGAAAGCGTGTACATATTGGCCGAGATAACGTTCAAAATCTTATCGACAGAGACTACAAATACGAAACTCTAGGGGTGCGGTAGTGGTAAAAAAGGCGAGCGAGGGGATTATTGCGGATTCGTATTTTTAGCGTTATACCTATTATATTACGAGAATGTACTTAGAAATTAGTCGGCAATCAGCCAGCCGGCCCAGCCGCTTCGTCGTATACTTTGAACGTTATCGCGACAATGGCCGTCCTTCGCGTTGCAAAAATATTGTCCGATTCAAACGGATCACCCATATAGGAAGCTATAAAAAGTTGGTCCTAGCATGCACCGCTTGAATATATTAACCAAATTATATATACAATCCTTTCGTGAGAAATGGATCCCTGCCGCGGCGAGATTATCCTCGCTTGCGAGGGGATAACAAGGACCGCCTATAGTTAATTAATTGCGAAATATTATTGCTGAATCAAACCACAAACCGTTTATTATACAAAAGGAATTGTATTGCTGAATCAAATCACAAACCGTTGCTACAAGCTTCAAAGTTTATGAGAAAATCATCTAATCAGAGAGTCAAAGTTTAACTTTACTAACTGGCCTTAACTCTTAAAGCTGATTTCCACTGTTGTGTTTGTTTAAAAACTTCAACTATTCACCGGTTTTGTTTACGTACAGTTTACATCGTATAGAAAAACACTGCACTGAATATCAGCCTTTAATACTGCAGATCAGTGACGTTTTTGTAGTTAATGAACGTTAAAACGTCGACTCCGAAGACGACATATATTTTACTTTTGGGACATTAAATTATTCATTTTCTTTGTTTGGCATGAAATATTCTGTTGAAATAATATGGCGTCCTTGGTTCTCGGACGTGATTCACTTCAGCTCTCATGGTGTGAGTCGTACACAAAAACAAGGATGGGATTAACCTTGAGACTTATACCCCGTTTACACTAGCACTTTAGCCCAGCCCAGGCCGAGCCCAATTTGTGTTTACACGCAATTCTCAAAGCAATCATATATTGGGTCTATATATTTCGTGTGTAAACGCAAACTTGGGCCGCATGTACGAAAATTAGCATTACAATTAGCACTACAAAAATTAGCCCTGGCCGAGCGCTGTTTTGCGTTTACAGTACTGTAAAATCCGAGGCCGGGCCTAGGCCGAACCCTACGCAATGACCACGGCTACTTTTAACCCAGGCCGAGCCTGGGTTAACGCGTTTACACTGGTAAAACGGATATTCTTTTGTTTGCAGAAGGACGTCGTCGTAGATGAACGCATCGTAAAATCTTCAAGTCCCTAAGACTAAGTGTTGTGTTGGTGAAATAGACTGTTAGTTCGTGTTAATTTCGATCAGGTTTATACCCAACGACGTCAATTTCTTCGGAGTTTTCGTTTCTTAAGCTGTGGTAATACGCTAATATGCAAATATTCTTGTTCGCATCCGACATAACCAGATCATAGTGATATATAATTAAAGTCAAGTGCGGTTTATTGTTCTAAAAAGTCACTGTGTCTATATGCTCTGTCTGATTGCTCTTAGTTATTCGCTAGTTCTAGTTCCAGATTTTTTCCAGAGTTTCAAATCGCTATGTTTTAGTAATCATCAAGAATGCTAGCCTGCGAAAACACTCCCGAATTTTTTTCGCCTTTTTTCTTAAAGCTCGAAAAAATAAAGGACCTGCTTCGCAGGCTACAGGAATGCTAGCTATAGTTACACAATACAGCGAGACTTTTAGATATTAGAAATACTTGTACGCAACAACCCCTCTCCCGCTTACTATCTGAAGCATTATGGCGTAGTGCTTTGCATCTCTGAGAACCTTTAAACTATAAAGCTTGCATGTGCATGTTATCTGAATTTCATACTGTCATAAAATATCAAACTAAATAACTGAATAGCCTGCTATCCTTTGGATTTTGGTCAAGTTCAACTGACTTCTGACTTCTTTGCATACACAAAAACATGTTACTTTTTAAACTTTAAGTCTTACTTGGCCACAATAAAAGAATGGAACTATAGATTGTTGGTGGTGATGGCGGTTTCTCTCCACTCGTCCATGATGCGCGCCAGGCAACTCTCCGATTTAATACAACTACACGATTGCGTGCGTATTTCCGTTTGAAAATGACCGATTAGACCTACATGTACCTTGAGTTGTCTGAATCCATATCTTTGGCATCAAATGTCATGGGGGGTATTACGTATTCGCTAATTGGAAAAGTCGGACAAATATAGTGTGCAAGAATTGCGGAAATCGTAATTCTGAAAGCGAGATATACAGTGTTTATTGCGCTGATTATTTTCTTCGAGAACGTTTTAAACAAGTGTAAATATGGATAGGAGTAGCTTAGAAAATAAGTTCAAAGCAATGAAACTACCGGTTTAAAGAATTAGTATCTACAAAGTCGAGGCTTAATTAGTGTGAACAATGCTAGTGGCCATTGCTTGTGCTGCTGAGGAGATGACACTGCGCTAATAAACAGATTAATCAACGAGGAGGAAGAACAGTTGAATATAAGCCGGAGCCTCAATTTGTTCATGATATTCAGTTGCCAGATCCTTTCACAATGAATGTTATAAACGATTTTTAACATTCTGGCATTCTGCTCCGTTTGACATACTCAACCACTTCATATACCATTCATCAAGCTAAATAACTAAATCGCGCAAACTGTTTAATTTTTGGGTGCAGCACATGCACCGAACAGATACACATAGAGCGTGTGACAATATTTATTACGCAGGTGTAAAACGAAAACACCTATATATTTTCTCTTTATATCATTGCGTATAATATTATTTGAGTAATCACCAAAAATCCTGCTGTTTAATTATCACAATGTAGACCTTATTTAATTTAATAATTTTTTTCAGAGTAGTTGTGCAATTTTGAAAAACGAGGCGTAACTACATAGTTAAGGAATTAACGACCAATTAAAAGCAAAGTAACTACACGCTCGCCCTATAACATCGGTGACTCAGTCGGCGACCAGTCGCCGAGAACGGGTTGTTAAGCCATTTTGAAATTAGCCGCAAAGTGCATTATGAGATTCATTTAAGAACAGTCGGCGACTCAGTCGTCGACTGTTACAACTGTATGGCAACCAGGCTTTAATATAGGGACCGTCTATAGTTAATTAATTGCGAAATATGTTTACCTGAGCGTAAACAGTTGAATATTATTCAACTATTCACGTTTTGTTTACGCACATGAGTTTACGCCGTAGAAAAACTCAGCACTGGACATCAGCCTATACTGCAGATGGTGACGTTTTAATAGTTAATGAAAATTAATACGCCCTCGGTGAGGTCTGTGTAGAACAAAGACGACGTAAAGTTTACTTTTGGGGCTTAAAATTATTCATTTTCATTGTTTGGCATGAAATATTCTGTTGAAATAATATGGCGTCCTTGGTTCTCGGACGTGACTTACTTAGCTCTCATGCTGTGAGTGGCGTCGTACATAGAACAAGATTTTTACATAAATTTATTTTGTTTGAAGGACGTCGTCGTAGATGAACGCATCGTAAAATCATAAGGTCTCTAAGTGTTGTGCTGGTGAAATTTTAGACTGTTAGTTCGTGTTAATTCGATCAGGTTTACCCAACGACGTCACTTTCTTCGGAGTTTTCGTTTCTTAAGCTGTGGTAATTATACACTAATATGCAAATATTCTTCTTAGCATCCGACATGATATATATAAATTATAGTCAAGTGCGGTTTATTGTTCTATATAGTCACTCTGTCTATATCACTATATGCTCTGTCTGATTGTTCTTTATTCGCTAGTTCTATTTCCAGATTTTTCCATATTTTCAAATCGCTATGTTTTAGTAATCATCAGGAATGCTAGCAAGTTACACAATACAGCGAGACTTTTAGATATTAGAAAAACTTGTACGCAACAACCCCTCTCCCACTTACTATCTGAAGCATTATGGCGTAGTGCTTTGCATCTCTGAGAACCTTTAAACTATAAAGCTTGCATGTGCATGTTATCTAAATTTCATACTGTCATAAAAAAATATCAAACTAAATAACTGAGTATCCTGCTATCCTTTGGATTTTGGTCAAGTTCAACTGACCTCTGACATACACAAAAACATGATACTTTTTAAACTATAAGTCTTACTTGGCCACAATAAAAGAATAATTATGGAACGATAGATTGTTGTTGGTGGTGGTGGTTTCTATCCACGCGCGTCCGTGATGCGCGCCAGACAACACGATGCCGTTGCGTGCGTAATAACAGGGGCGGGGCTTTTGTAATTAGACCTACTTTGAGTTGTCTGAATCCATATCTCATGGCATCAAACGTCATGGGGATCGTTATAATTCTGAAAGCGAGATATACAGTGTATTGTGCTGATTATTTTCTTCGAGAACATTTTAAAACAAGTGTAAATATGGATATGAGTAGCTTAGAAAATAAGTTCAAAGCAATGAAACTACCGGATTCAAGAATTAGCTAGTAGTATCTACAAAGTCGAGGCGTTAGTGTTAACAGTTATCTAAAACCTTGGCGAGTGGCCATTGCTTGTGCTGTTGAGGAGATGAAACTTCCGCTAATAAACAGAATCAACGAGGAGGAAGACCAGTTGAATATAAGCAGTAGCCTATTTGTTCATGATCAGTTATCAGATCCTTTCACATGATGAATCGGTTATAAACGATTTTTAACATTCTGCTCCGTTTGGTTTGTTTAACATATTCAACCAGCTCAGGGGGGGGGGGGGGGGGGGGGGGGGGGGGGTGAGAGGAAATGTTTTTGGATTTCCGCCCACATGAAGAACTATCAAAAACAACCAATCAGCAACTAGCGGGCTTTCCTCAATGATTAAAATATTTCACTTCGGGCCGAATCGTGAAATATCCATGTCTGATACTCCGTAAAAAGCTTGACTGCATCTGATGGAAACAAGATTTATTGTGAATATTTATTCAAGCAATCGTGTAGACATGGAAGCACAAAGTTGATTCTGGCTGAGGCTTGTGAATCAATCGGCTTTGCATTACTATACGCATGTCGCATGAGTGAAACTTTCTCCGAGCGGGTTTGTTGGTCTTGCGACAGAAAAAATAAGAAATGCTTTTGAACTTTATTACTTTATTAAATCAGTATTAACACATGCGAAAGAAGGAGACAGCAATGTTCCACCAACCGATAACATTAATAGCCCTGATAGAATGAAGCGACATCTGACTACCGAACACCGTAACTCCAGAATGGGATTTGGCCAAGAAATTTCATATGCAAGACAACGTAGAAACCATCACTTATATACGTCTAGCCGTAAGTCTCTTTATTCTGAAATGTCGAAGGAAGGCCCAGGGAGCACTATTGAAACACCTGAAGACAAGGACAAGGTAGAAATCACGATAATAGCTGCTTCCCCTGCCGACTGATAATCACGCGCTCGAACGAACGTCTGGTAAATCTACTAAATCCATATCAAACTTTTACCAAATCCCGTTGGTAATACCATCAAAACATCTTTTCCTGCAGCAGCTCCCTCGTTGCAACTTTTTGTTCCTGTTTTAATTTAAAGCTACGACCAGCAACGAACTGAAGATCGGTTGAAGCTTTCGAAAGAAAAAATCTAGCAACACGGTTTTTCTAAAGTCGCCATTTTTAAATGTTTATTTCCTGACAGGAAACCCCTGAATACTAATGAGTTGAGTTAGCCAATCAGAATTTAGCGTCTTCTGGTGGAATTGAAAGAATAATTATTTAATATAAAGCCCTCTGTATACAAGAAGTTGTGTATCGCTTCGCTACTTTGGGAAGTGCGCTCGAGAGGCCTTACTCCACATTATGGTTAGATGCGATGTCTGCCTGTTGGTGTCAAGTGAAAGCGGCGAATTTAATATGTATACGGAGACCAGGATTCGATTCCCGGTTGTATATATATATATATATATATATATGTATGTATGCGTGTGTGTGTGTATATATGTATGTATGTATATATGTATATATTATGCAATATATCTATGTATATATGTGTGTGTGTGTGTTAAATTATAACATAAATAATGAGTACCGTAAAATCTCAAAGACAAGATAGGTAATTTAACAACAACTTTTGTTGTATAAATAATGATAACATTCGTGTTTCTTGCTTCTTCTTAGTTATGCAAGCTGGATTTGCTTTTCTTGAAGCTGGTTCTGTGAGATCAAAGAACACAACAAATATTTTGATGAAGAATACTTTGGATATCTGTAAGTAGATGGATATTAGGTAAACTCTTGGGTTGAACGGAAACCAAACTGATAGAGATTCCGAGGGCTTACAATTTATGGACTGTAAATGCTATTCCTCTTCATCTTAAACACGTTTAAACTCTTTTAAAGCAATTTCAGTTGCGCGAGGTGGGGTTCATGTTATTCAATGCAATCGACTTTTAAGAGGGGCGGCTACTTTCGGGGGGGGGGGGGCGGTTACGTTAAGAGGGGCGGCTACTTTCGGGTTTTCGTAATTGTTTAAAAAGCGGCTACTTTCGATGGGGCGGCTACTTTCGGACGGCTACTTTCGAGTTGCTACGGTATTAATGCAACAGAACGATCTTGAATTTTCAGAATGTTTTTAAGCGGATATAGTACTCCTCTCGCGGCCTCTGCATATATACCCATAGTATACAAAACTGTGTGAAACTTCAGAATTTTGTGAGAAACATATTTACTTTCCTTTTTGTTGTTAATATGATTAACTTCCCACTCCACTGTTTATTTTAGTTACTGGTGCTGTTTTCTACTGGCTGTTCGGCTATGCTTTCGCTTTTGGAGGGGATAGTGATAACGTTAAAGGGACTGGAGACAGTTTTATTGGTCATGATAACTTTGCGTTGTCAGGATTAGAAGATACTCAATATGCTTTTTGGTTTTTTCAATATGTTTTTGCTGCAACAGCTACAACCATTGTTAGTGGAGCAATTGCCGAACGAACCGAATTCATAGCATATCTAGTTTATTCTGCTTTTATTACAGGTACGTAATGCAATAAATTGATCGAAGTTTGGGAAATCTATATCTCTATATATCTATATATCTATATATCTATATATCTCTATATATATCTCTATATCTCTATATATATATCTCTATCTCTCTCTCTCTCTATCTCTCTCTCTATCTCTCTCTATATCTCTCTATCTCTCTCTCTCTATCTCTCTCTCTCTCTCTCTCTCTCTATCTCTCTCTATCTCTCTCTATCTCTCTCTATCTCTCTCTATCTCTCTCTATCTCTCTCTATCTCTCTCTATCTCTCTCTATCTCTCTCTATCTCTCTCTATCTCTCTCTCTCTCTCTCTCTATCTCTCTCTCTCTCTCTCTCTCTCTCTCTCTCTCTCTCTCTCTCTCTCTCTCTCTCTATATATATATATATATATCTATATCTATATCTATATCTATATCTATTTGTATATATTTGTATATATGTAAGCCGTATAGTCAAAGTACTGAACATACGTGCCTATCATGCTACGCAAACGTGTATACCTTCGTAAAAACCTGCTTATCTACTTGAAAATTAATCAAGTAGAGTGCTGCGTAGACAGTGTTTTGAATATATAGCAAAGTGAAAAGGTGGTAAACTGCCAAGAATTTTAGTGACGAAATACTGACGTTTCGAGCGGAGCACTGATGACGATTTCATCTCGTCTTATACTCTGCAGATGAAGGGCTCCGCTCGAAACGCCAGTATTTCGCCACCAAAATTATTGGCAGTTTACCACATTTTCACTCATTGCTAACAATTAATCAGCCATGTTTGTGCCGATTTCTCCCCAACGAATATTGGCCGATTAAAACGGATCACGCAAAAGGAGTACTCGGAACTTACCAAATCTGTTTTCAGAATTGAAAACGGTTAAATATTGACCGAGATAACGTTCAAAATAATACACGACGAAGCGGCCTCCTCATTGCCGATTAATTTCTAAGTACATAACAGATTTTTACGAAGGATATGCATGTTCTCATAATATAATAGACACGTACGTTATGTATTTAGACTCGGTAATTCCAAATCTGTTTTCAGAATTGAAATCGGTTAAATATTGGCCGAGATAACTAAAAAAATATAAAATAAATTTCTGCGACGAAATGGCTATTAACAAATCAATACACGGCGTGCGAAGTCTGGGGACCATGGATGGGGAAAATCTCGCAGGGGGAGTTGGTAAAACTCCGGGGGGATAGAAAAGGCGAGCTAGGGGATTATTGCGGATTCGTATTTCTAGTATGTATTATAAATAACCGGAATTAAATGAGCGGAAACACGAGATGTGATTGGGCCGAACGAGCGGGCTTTTATATTATTCGAAAATGGCACGGCTGACGTGATCATACTTTGACTAGATTTTATCGTTTTTGACGAATTTATTTAAGTAGTAGTTAAAACACGAGCGGCCGATGTTTATGGGCAGTTACAATGGCGTGGTGCAGGCGAGCCGTTGTAACTGCCCATAAACATCGAGCGCGAATGTTTTAACGAAATGCATGCTTTGTTTGAAAGTTCTAGAAACGGTACAAACAAATTATTTTAACTCCGAAAAAGCACAATTTGAGAAAGTTAACTTTGATAAAACATTGATGTTTTATTAATCAATGTTTTATCCTGGGTTGTAAACTGACATTAATAATTCATGAAAAAAATTCAAAAGTAATTAATATTTAATCAGCGTCTTTAACTCAGGATAAAACATTGATTAATAAAACATCAATGTTTAATTGAGCTTTTTCGGAGTTAAAATAATTTGTTTGTACCGTTTCTACAACTTCCAAACAAAGTATGCATCATATATTCTATTCATTTTACAACTTCGTTAAGACATTCGCGGCCGATGTTTATATTAATTTCTTTTGAATTTTACAAGTTGTTTTAATTATAAAAGAAGTCGATGTATATCTGAATACAAGTTAAATGAAGTTGTATGTCGACATATGGAAATGTTTTTACTAGCACGTTTACGTGTATTTCATCGCTAAAATTCCAACGTGGTGTTGAAAAAATCTACGTAGCAACGCCACATAAGAACGCCTCTTTTATTGATAATTGATATTATTTTATAAAAGAAATAAAAAACTTTGTCGTTGTGTGATTATCAAGTTATAATGGCACTCGAGAAGCTAGCAAAACACTTGGTTATCGCCTCGTATTTTACACGCATTTCTCGCGTGCCAGTATAACTCGATAATCATATCGTGCGTTTTTTATTCGGGTTTGCTATAACCCGAGCGATGATCGAGAATTAGCATGAAATCCCTCTGGTCAGCAGTCACATTAACTGGATACCAGCAAGGGAATCGAGGTGTATAATCGTCATAATTTTGTCACTTAAGCATGCAAGTAACCGCTAACCCCGCCTAATGAGTTTTCTAACCCTAACCCCACGCCTGCTTTAAGTGTTTTCCTAACCCTAACCCTCTTGATTCCCATGATGTTATCCAGTTAATGTGACTGCTGACCAAGAAGATTTCATGCTCATCCTCGATCATCGCCCGACTGCCCGAGTTATAGCAAACCCTATGAGAAAATTACCTTATTTATTCCCTCAATAAAATTAGAACAAATTCTTAGGCGAACTTTTAGCCGGGGACTGTGGTAATAATAATAATGTATGTAGAAATAGTGCAATATCATCTCATGTTAAAACTAACATCTTTATTCCCGTGTGAGCGCCACTGCACAATTATCCATATGCAGGATATCTATTTTCATAGGATTATCCATATGGATATCTATTTTCATATGATTATCCATATGGATATCTATTTTCATATGATTATCCATATGGATATCTATTTTCATTATATCCATATAAATATCTATTTTCATATGATTATCTAAATGGATATCCATTTTCAAATCCAGACCTAAACTATTCTTAGGCATTTAGTTATTTTGGATGTATTTATTAGCTTTATATGTTAATTTAAGACGTTTACATAGGGATAACCTCTTGATTTCTTTTCATGATTCATTTTGTAAGATTATTTGCACCATGATTAAACTGCTATGTTATAATACGTATTCCGTACAACGTCATATAGTAAGGGCCTGGGTCGAGCAAATACATTTCCCGACTTACAAATACATAGCCCTACGTTGATGTTACATTAGTTACTGACGTCATTCCGGTCTCCTTAGCCTGATCGAGACCGGCAAGCTGACCAATCACAGCGTGCGTAGAGTAAAATTATTTTATAAAAGTGATCGAAAACCGAGTGACGTAATAAAAACATGAGAGTAGTGTAGGGAGAAGTACGAGCCGCCGAGGCGAGTGTTTTCCCAACTTCTCAAGTGTTACGTCACTTGAATTTCGATCACGTTATACCCAGGCAAACGTATTTTATTATTTTTATAAAATAATTTAGAAACAATTTCTTATACTTTGGATAATTACGATATATAACGCTTTTGATTTTGATTTAATGCAAATTCTCATTATTAGTTACTGACGTCATTCCGGTCTCCGTGATGGAGACCGGCAAGCTCACCAATCACAGCGTGCGTAGAGTAAAATTTTATAAACAGTATAGAAAGATGGCTTTCAACCAATCACCGCTTGCGTTTACAAAATGCTATTTTATAACGGGGAATAAAACATCGGCTTGGGCTTCATTTGTTGGGTTGGAATACTTGATTTTTTTATGCAAGCATCAATTAGCGATTGTGATTATTACCAATAATCTAATAATCTTGACATGCATACTGTAAAATTGATCTAATGCATGCACAGAAGAACTGCACCAGGGAATATGAGTCAACGTCAGCATGGTTAAGCTGTTTCAAGGTCATTTAAGGTCTTACTCCAAGTACTTTAGCTGACTGTACAACTTCAAATGCTCGTCCGTCAACTGAAAAAAGGGTCGGGTGTATATGTGTCTGCTTACTAAATTAAGTCCACGCGAAGCTCTTTACATTTAACGGGGTTCAACTGAAACTGACTTTCCCTTGACCATGAAATTGGTTATTTGGTCAATTAATCTTTGCAATTCACATGCCCCCAACTTGTTATGGTTTCTGAGACTGTCGTGTCATCAGCAAACTTCCATAAAGTGAGTGAGCAAATTTTATCCCACTCAGATCTCATGTGTAGTCGAAACTCATCAAATTATAGACTGATGAGTCAAAAACAAAAAAACAATTGTATATCCAAAGCAGGAAGTTGTTCAACGAATTTCAACTTGTCAATGTGAAGAAAATCTTTTATTACACTTTTATTATCGCGCGACATGATGGCCTTCATTCATAAAATTCTGGATACAACGGAATATGCAATACGGAGGAAGATGAGATACTTTAATGGAGCAAACCTCACCATCCCATTTAGCTAACCGTTGTTGATAAAGTAACCCTGTGAACAAAAATTTTGGTATCCCGAATTTTACATATTTGTAAAGAGCATGGTGTTCTTACTTAACTTGTCAAATTTCAAGCAATTGCGAGAATGGGAAGTCGCATTTTCAGACTGTTTTTTTATATGAGATTATACGGCTCCAGGATAATATTTAAAATGGCCGCCAGTATTATCTAAAACCCCAAAACAATAAAGATCCTAACCCCCCGCCTTACGAGTTTTCTAACCTAACCCCAATATTGGTAGCTGCCATTTTGAATAAGGCCTGGTTACTTAGGCAAACTCAAAATATGCAAGCCCAAAATATTATTTTGCTATACGGCCGCCATCGATCGAACATGTGCCGGACGCTTGGTTGCGATTAGAGGAAGTGACGTCAAAGACTCAACAGATAAAGCTACCTGGGGAAAACTTTCGTATAATTCCCATAAAGTTTGTCACGTGTTGAGTCTCTGACGTCACAATCACATAATGGCGGACAAAATTTGGGCGACTTTGGAGGTAAAATGTCTTGTGATAGAATGTTTGTTGTTCATTTTTTTGGCAAATGCGAACATTTATTAACCTAAAATGATGTTCTGTAAAATAAAAAGCCAGGAAATTGCATGATGTGATATTTCGTCGCAGGGGCATTTTAATATGTCATATTTATTACAGGTTTCATTTACCCAGTTGTAACTCATTGGGCGTGGTCAAAGCATGGCTGGCTTTCCAATGTTCTCCTAGATGATGGTATCACATACCAAGATTTCGCAGGAAGTGGCGTAGTTCATATAGTTGGAGGAGCGTTGGCTTTGACTGGAGCAGCGATCGTGGGTCCTCGGATAGGGAGATTTGAAAATAATCAGCCGAGAGTAATTCAAGGACATACTGTCCCGGTTGGTGCAAAAAATAATTTAATTCAAGCGTATTATTACTTAACTCTTGCCTGTCCGGCCTAGTTAAAAGTAGCTCTGGGCTACTTTCATTATCCTTACTTCCCATTTGTTATTGGCATGAATACTTAGACATGGTCTTTTTCTTTAAAATAACACATGGCTTAGTTACTGTAGAACCGTGTGTCGTACCACGTATACGTACCACCAGCAGATATACTAGATCTTCAAGCAACACTACCGTTACAAAGTACATAATAAGCAAATGTAAAACAACCACATACCAAAGATCGTACTTGATAAGAGCAACCAGAAAGTGTAATTCGTCTCGTAGCATTACCCGTACGAGTAAAACACAAAAATCATTACCTAAATTTTTCTTAGTTATTCAAAAAACATTTTGAATAACTAAGAAATTTTTTTTGATTTTGTCCTCTTCCCATTCCTGCTCTTTTTAGTCTTCTCACCACACCATTCGTTCTTCTCTTCCAACTCATCCCAACTCAATGATGTCATCATTTGATTTTTATTAACAGTTAGTGTCTCTTGGTGGCTTCATCTTGTTCTTTGGATTTTTGGCATTCAATGGTGGTTCGCAGGGCTCTATCACTAATCCTGGCGATGGGGCTGCTGTGTCGTTGGCTATTGTGAACACAGTATTATCAGGTAACCACAGAATATTAAACTAATCAAATAATTAATAAAGTAATTTTATGAAAGTCAAAATCTAAAACCGAATTTATATTCAATCCCTATTAAAGTGTATATCTCGCATTTTGGGCATTTTGCATATTTGTAATATTTTGGTCTATCTGAGCAAAATCATAATATATCTTGTCAGCCGAAAATTTCATCTTCATGTACTTTTTTGCTGTTAAATGTATCGGATGTGATGTCACAAGAGGCATTTTTGTGGCTAGTAACAAAAGAATACTGGTTTGGAATGCCTCTTATGACATCACATCCGGTAACTTTGTCATGAAATTTTCGGCTGACAATATATATTATGATTGTTCTCAGCTGGAAGACCCAAATATTACGGATAAGTAAAATCCCCAAACGTGAGATAGGAACTTTAAGGTGGCTCGATAATCTAAATCATGAGAAATTGCATTTTCCCCCATAAAAATGCTTGTCTTCATCGTAGTTCATTGCATAGCTCTGGTGGTGGTCTTGTTTACTCAAAAGTGTTATACCCTCAAAGTTTACCTGAGTGGGGGAATCGTGTTTCCAATAATTCCAGAAAACTAATTTGCATAAAATCTGCCGCTTATCATGCACACAATTTCTCTAGAAATATACAAATATGCTACAAGTGTGAAACGTTTCAATGATGAAGACCACCGCTGGAGCTATGTAATGAACCAAAAATAAAGATCAGATCTGCATTACAAAACGTTTTATTGAGACTATCGAGCCACCTTAGATAAGATTGTTTTACATTTTGTTTAATATAAATAACGTTTAAAAATGTGATTAGCTGCATGAAAGCCGCGTTTTTATTTAACAAGTAGTATTCCTCATTCAACGAGAACTTCTCATAAGAACAGCTCATACAGAAATCGTGAGCGGTGTGTTGTTTTAGTAGAGACTAATTTATGTTTGTCAGTGTTTAAACTATTATTACGAAAAACGAGGCATAATTTTCTGGCGAAAAATTTCGCCGCTAGCCAATAGCGATTATCGTAGGCAAACATATTGCAGCATTTGCATTAAGGTGCATTTATACACTGTGATTAACCGGCTGATTTATGGTTTAGATGCATGTTAACTCTTTCCTGTCCTGCTGAAAAACATCCAAAATTGAACCGCCTCTTTTTGCGAAAGCTATACATTTTCTGAAAGCCCAATAAACTGCTTTTTACGAGTGCTTTTGAATTTTCCGAAAAAGACACATAACGTTAATATAAATTAGCATTAATTATCATAAATTAGGTTGAAAAACTTTCAATTTTCTAGAAAACCCCATCTCGCCCCCCGCGTAGCATCTTGAAAATTTAAATTTTATTAAGAAAAATTAAAACAAATCGCAGAGTGTTTTAAGAAATTAAATCGTGTGAGTGGATCTCATGTGCCGGCGTTTGTCCATTTTCAATTTTTAATCTTGCCTTACCCTGTGCCGAAAAGAAAACATGGTTCTTTCGTGAAGGCGTTTCCTCCCCTCCTCCCCCTTCGCCTTTCCGCTTCCCCCCTCCCTCTAACGCCGCCACGCAGGTAAGTGCATGCGTGGCCCGATGAGCGCGGACTTTTTGGGGGAGTGGACTGCGCGGACTTTTTAAGGGAGGGGATCTTTTATGCTGAGGACTTTTTTATGCAGAGGGGGAAAATGGAAGATAATTTAATCCAAAATATCTTCTAAGTAAAGCACAATATTTCCTTGCGCTGGTAGTATCAACGATGGCAAGAGGCCCCGGACACTCAACCTTAATCAGGCCCTGATGTAGTGTGAGGCCCGCGGCGGCCTGATTCCCGCGATAATTTCTCCTGTAAACAAGATCCAATTCCGATCCGGCTTCTTATAAGGAAGAGGTTAGATGGGACCTTTTTCAAAGATGGCGGCTTCGGATGCCAACAGCGAAACCCTATTACCCTAACCCAAACCAACTCTAATCCTAACCTTAATCCTGAATCTTAATATTAACATGAATATTATTTATTAACGACGGTCATATTTGAAATTAAGCAGCGCTGATTGTGAGGCCAACCTTATGTAAACAAGAGCTGAAATCAGCAAATACAGGTCAGTCTGAAGTTAGATCAACCTCATGTAATCAAGAGCTGAAATGAGCAAATACAGGTCAGTCTGAAGTTAGACCAACCTCATTAAAGGGAAATGGCAATACAAATTTTTTTTGTCTCATTTGAAAGAACATTTAAAATAATATATGAAGACCTTTTAAAATTTCCCCGTAACTTCCTTAATTTTTGAAATATCTGTGAACAAAAATATCTGCAATCCGCCATCTTGTTTTATAATTAGATCTAATTAAGTGACGTCAAAACCTGGGAAAACATTCTAAAAGTTGTAAATAATTTCCCAAATATCAGTGGAATGCATTCAAATAGATTGCTAGTTCACTTAAAAGTATACAACACCCAAAACAACTACGATTTAGCATCTATAATGACTCGATAATTGCTGATATAAAAAACATTTCTACCCTGGTTGTGACGTCACGCATATCCAAGGATGGTTATGCATATCCAAGATGGCGGAATGTTCAATGTTCTTTGTTAAAAAGAAATGAAATATTTACAGAACCAAGAACGATATGGAAAATCTGTAAAAGGTCTTCATATATCATTTTTAATGTTCTTTCAAATGAGACAAAAAATTTTTTATTGCCATTTCCCTTTAACAAGAGCTGAAATGAGCAAATACAGGCCAGTCTGAACTTAGGATGGCCTCATATAAACAAGAGCTGAACTGAGGACTTTTTGTATGTCAGGCTGAGGTTAGGTAAGCACCTCATAAAATAATATACAGTATATACACGAAGTACAAAACATACAGCCAAACCAGCATCGTACCCAGGCGCTTATTCTGCTACTCGCCGCGTTCGCCTATAATTGCTCCCGCCTCTCTCCTCGGCGTTTCTCCCCGCGTGTTTTCCCGCGCGCCTTTACGCAAATAAACCCAGTCGCGCAAAGCAAAACAAGCGTCTGGGACGAGGCTGCAGTCAGACAGATAACGTTATAGCATCCTAGGCATCGATGTAGGGTGAGCACGCCATTTATCCCGATCAACACAATCGTCTTATACGCGAGAGATACGATGCCTATAATATTATGATAAACATCATAGAAATACTAACCACAAAACAACTTAGATCGTAACCCTAACCCCTCGCTAATACTGTTAACCCCCCGTGATACAGGAAAGCTAAGTAAAAATCCTATAACTAACCTTAATAATAGCCTCCTCAAGACGATTGCATGCCGCTGACCGGGCTAAACGGCGTGTTGAGCAATGCTGGAGAAAAAACGACAGCGTAATAATCATTAATGATATCTCAAATAATCATCCGCGATAAACCTCTGACAACAGAATACGACTATATTGCGGCGACTGGGCGAGTCAGAGGTTTAATTTTATTCATCAAGTTGAAATAGGATTAGAGAGTGCTTCATCTTTCGTTTTTCTCCATGTCAATTATTCAGGTGCAGGTGGAGCTATTGTCGCGTTGGTCATCAAACGTTTAATGACAGGGATCTTTAACGGCCATTGGAGTTTATTGACAACTATTAATGGAGGATTATCTGGAATGGTAGGAAACATTATGTAGTATCTTCAACCATTACTGCCACTTTTGTTCCACGTAGCCAATCACAATACCTGTTATTTTAGGTAGGTATTTACCACCGGATCAAGATGAGTTGTTCTGCCTGTAGGAAATACTGTTACTGATAATTTCTACATTTTGCACAAATTTAATTTTATCATGAGTAGTATTCTCCAAACTATTTCTATAGGTTGCCATTTGTGCTGGCTGTAATGTCGTTCTTCCATGGGCTGCTTTAGTTATTGGTGCAGTAGCTGGATTTGTGTATATGGTATGGAGTTATCTTATACAGAAAATAAAAATTGACGATCCCATTGATGCTGCAGCAGGTGCGTGGTACATTTTAAAATTTATTTCACTTTTTAAACTCTCTTTTTACATATAAATCAGAAAACAACATCAGAAACCGTAATAATCTTAGCAAACCCAGTGCTAAGGGACTGGTCATTATTTATGGAGGGGGTGGGGGGTAAAAAATTGGTCTCATAGATAAAATAGAGTTCGACTCCCCCTTTAAGGACTAGCAATTTCAGGTGACCCCCCAGAAAATAACTTTTATTTTTTGTGTACCCCCCAAAAAAAAGGGGGGGGGGGGAATATTAAAACGGGCGAAAAGTATGTGTTGTTATTTAGTAAAGAGTAAACTTTGGTGAAATATATAGTGGATGTTGATTCTGATTGGCACTAAATGTATATAGTAACTCGATAGATAAAAATAACTTTCTCCAAACTGATAGTTCGAATGAAAAAATACTAAAAATATGTTAACTTCAATATCCTAATTAAAGAGTCAAGGTACTTTGTGTTCTATATACAAATTAGGATTATTAATAGGAGGTCAATGTACATAGTCTTTGAATATAAATGTTGATATTGGTCAGGAATGTTAAAATAGTAAAAGAAAGCTTCTTACACATTAAATGTTACTTTACTTGATTAAATTTGACTACAAAGCCTTTTTAGAAAATAAATAATATCTTTTTTATTTATTTTACAACCCCTCTTCAATAATGACCGGTCCCTAAACGCCAATGGGGCCATCAGACAGTTGTTGCTCAGGCTATTGAAAACTGGAATGATTTAGACTTGCGAATGGCTAGTGTGAAAGAATTTAAGCGTGCCCTCAGAAAATGTTTTAGTTGTATTTATATTGAACTTTTAATTTAGTATTGTTCATCATTCTATATTTATTTTTAACTTTTACATTTTAAACTTTATATGTTTAATATATCTTTATGGTTTTGTAATAGTGTAGTATTTTATTTCGTAGGACCCTAATGAAAAACACCGAAAGGTGATTCAGGCATTCCTCAATAAAGATCATCTTTATTATTATTATTGCTGCGAGCCCCAGGCGAGAGCAGACCACTATTCTTGATGGCATCCTGTCTTGCTTGAATGCCGCCTGATAATAATGCCATATCTATATCTCGATAGTACGCGCGCGTACAAGGATTGAGACGCCTGGGTACGAGGCAGATCTCGATATATGTGATTTTTGTTAGTGACGATGATTTTGAGCATGCACTACGTATGTTCAGCGGTGTATGATGTCCCTTACAATTTGTAACTTCTAGTTATAATATAACGCTGCTTGTCAGTTGTGATTTGGCTATCGCGCATGCTCCATTTCGCGATGGATTACGGGAATTTTTTATTTGCGACCAATCAGAAATGTTCTAAATTTTCGACTTCGTAAGGAGAAAGTTATTTTTAATCAGCGAAATAAAGCATGTTTTTAATTATTCTGTCGGTCTTCAGAGGTCGGTCTTATTCTATGTTATAAAGGGAATGGTTCATAGTTCGGCACACTTCGTCGAGTTATGGATGGACCGGACTTGGGAAGTTGGGAAAGCAGTCAAACTCAGCTATCGCCTGCAGCAACTCTTACTTTTATGTCTTCCTGTAGAGATTTGAGAGTCGGGGCGTTCTATAAATATGTATATGATGTTTGACTGTGCTGACCGTGTCTCAATAGCTCAGTGGATTCGGAGACCTCGGGTTCGATTCCCAGTTTGGGCAGTCAGATTTTTCATATACATATATTTGACCTTACTTCTTTCTTCGACTTCGTATTCTCCCAACTTTCCGCGTGCATCCATAACTCGATGGAGAACTCCAAACCATAACCATTTAAGAAATAGAAAAATGTTTTTCCGTGTTTCCAAGCAGTTGTAGGTTTCGGAGAACGAGAAATTGCCATGGCAACACGAACCCGTAGGGCGAGTGTTTTCACTGCAATTTTGAGATTTTAAAAATAGGTGAACTGAATATTGTACAAGCAAAAGCGATTGGACGACACGAAATACATGACAAGACTGAATTTATTCGTTCCAGTCCCCTCTCGGAATCATCAATTTGATGCATGGTTTCTAAAACATGACGAATTTTTTCAAAATGTTATTTTATAACTTTTGATTAGGTTACAAGATATGCAACTTGATCTACAACCTCAATAATCTCTTAACCGACGCAAGGAAAATAAACGAATTATATATATATATAATATACTTTTCATTTAACATCACTAGAAATTATACTTGAAAAAGTTTTTGTGACAGTTTATATGCTCCAGTCCCCTTTGGGAATCATAATTTTGATGTATGGTTTCTAAAACATGACGAATTATTTTTCAAAATGGCGACTATGTTTATAATAAATCGTTAAAACGGCTCAAAAACTTAGCATAAAGACAGTCAGGTAAGGAAGTTGTTTATCGTATAATTATTTGTATTTTACGTCCGTTTTTATCGTTAGTGTGTTTTTGAAAGCTGTCAAGCGTGAAGAAAACACCGAGCATTGGATTTACAAATTATATCTAACACAGTTCAAACTGTCTGTTTAAAACTTCGCAATTGAATATTCAGTTCAAACCTGAAATTATACTAAAACAATTAGTCACCTCAGTCTCGGTGATTGTCGCTATATTTACCTCGCCCCTTCGTGGCTCGTTAAATATTCAACAATTAGTCACTGAAGTCGAGGAGACTGAGGTGACTAAATGTTTTAGTATAATTTTAGGCCTGAACTGAATATCCTATTGAGAAGTTTTAAACAGACAGTTTGAACTGTGTTAGATATAATTTATATATTATAATCCAATGCTCGATGTTTTCTTCACGCTTGACAGCTTTAAAAAACACACTAACGATAAAAACGGACGTAAAAATACAAATAATTATATGATAAACAACTTCCTTACCCTTAGTCAGTTTTATCTTGAGAGAAATCTGATGTATACAATATCTTTATGATACGTTTTTTAGCCCTTTCGACGATTTATTAGTTATAATAGTATCGTTACCATTTTGGAAAAAATTGTCTTGTTTTAGAAACAATACATCAAAATGCCGATTCCGAGAGGGGACTGGAACGAATAAACTTACTCTGGTCACAATAAAACACTTTTTCAAGTATGATTTCTGGTGATGTGATACTACGCGGTGATTGTCGACTCAGAGTACTGGCCAGTCAGCCAATCAGAACTCGTTTAAGCTCAGAAATTATACTAATCACTGATAATCACCTCGACTTCGGTAACTAATTCGGTTAAATGCGAATTTTAGTCAATCAGAACATACCTTTTCAAAATGTTATTTTATAACTTTTGATTAGGTTACAAGATATAGAACTTGATCTACAACCTCAATAATCTCTTAATAGACGCAAGGAATACAAACTACAATTAAAATAAGTATATATATATATATATATATATATATATATATATATATATATATTATATTTACATTTTTATTTATTTTTTATTTAACATTTTTTCATTATCATTATTATTATTATCATTATTATAGCAATTCCTTTCGTGAAAATCCTGCTCGATAAGTACGTAATAATTGTTATTGATTTGGTTATAATTTTTTAGTTCATTTTGGCGGCGGTTTCTGGGGTGTTGTAGCTGTCACGTTGTTTAATAAGAACACTGGCGTGTTCTATGAGTGGGACAAAATGGCTTTCCAACGTCTTGGCTGGAATATTGTAGGCGGCTTGACCATATCAGCGTGGAGTGCGTTCTGGGGTGTAATTCTTTTTGGTTTCCTCAAGGCCATGAAACTTTTACGTGTTTCAAAAGATATCGAGTTGAACGGTAAAAATATCTAAAATATTTAACCCAATCTAGACTGGAGGATCTGCCCCCGCTAATTTTAAATGCATATATCTCAATAATGGTTACAGCAATGACTCTAATATTTCACAACTTTTCCTAGAAATACATTGCAAGTATGGGCAAAAAAATGGTGAAAAAATATTAGGTAAAAAAAGTTGCAGAGTGTTCCAGAACACCTACTCAACACTGAATTTCGACAAAACATTTTCATTATAATAGAAACAATAAAAATAAGTTCATATCGATTAAGATAAATATATTTATTGATATAATAACTTATGTACGTTAACAGAACAGTAAGAAATCTTGAGAAAAAACCTTTTTGGAACTGCTTCAAATCCGACCGATGACATCATAATGACGTCACAGTTTGTTGCCATGACAACAACATGAAATGTATACTCCGTATTACCCATGCTGTATCAACCTATGAAAATTTCATTAGCATATATCGAATTGTTTTGGAGATATTGGCTGCGGGCAGATCCCCCCCCCCCCCCTCCACCAACCCCACCAACCCCAGAAGACCAAAAAAGGCCCAGTCTAGCTTGATAGGGTACCTTGTCTCTTCTGTCGTTGAGATAGGGGTAGGTATTGTCTTCACCAGCGATACACTAGTGTTATATCACCGTTGGTTCAGTTTCCTTTGTTCTCTAGTGGCCATTATATCTGATATCAACCTCATAAAATTATTCATGAGGTTGATAAGTACTTATCAACCTCATACAATTATTCATGAGGTTGATAAGTACTTTTAGTATAAATTGACAAGTTTATATCACAAATCCTCAATTTTCATTGGCTATCGCAGGAGTTACTATCCGCTGATATAAACCTCTGGGGAAAAAGTCGCCTGATTTCGAAAGAATAGTTACTTTTTTCCCATGAAAAATACGAAATAAAAGTTATTTCTTGGGTTAGAAACTTGTCAATTTATACTAAAACAATTAGACAACTCGCCCTTGTTTTCTATGAGCGATAGCCAACTCGGCTCCGCCTCGTTGACTATCTGCTCATAGAAAACGCGGGCTCGTTGTCTAATTGTTAAATCAACCTCATAAATACTAAACTTCACCAATGGTGATATAAGGCGGTTATATACCTTAGACCTCGGTGTTTAAGCGATATATCAACCCTCGGGCTTCGCCCTCGGGTTGATATATCGATATATCGCTTAAACACCTCGTTCACGGTATATAACCTATACTTATACACTTGAGACTGTATGAGCTGATAATAATTATGTGGTAAGGTGGCGTGAATACTTGTATTCATTCCTGTCATTGCCTCAACCAGAGCAGATACCGTAAAACTATTAACATTTCTAAACGTTATACTTAAAGGACATTGTCAAAAAAAATTAAATTTTTCTAATATGAAAGAACTCGTAAAATGATAGAGTAACAACTTTGACAACTTTTCGGTATTTTACTTCGTTTTTGAAATATTTCAGTTTGTGTTTGATATGTAAATGAGATTGTTTTCACTCATTAAAAAATGTGTAATATCTCAGTGATTTACAACGTTAAGTTTACAACGTTCATTATCATGAGGAGTTATACGCACATTTTCAAGTAAAGATGTAACTAATATACCTGACGTCAGAGACCATCTCATTTACATATCAAACAAACTGAAATATTTCAAAAACGAAGTAAAATGCGGAAAAGTTGCAAAAGGTGTTACTCTATCATTTCACGAGCTCTTTCATATTAGACAAACTTAATTTTTGTTGCCAATGCACTTTAAATTCCTTTTATTTGAAAGTAATTTTTTTAGTCCTGCTTTAACATATTCATGATACGGACTAAACAGAAAACATGGCTACGGACATAATACTACAGCAACAATACAGCAATAGCACTGACCACCAAAGACAATAAGACAATTAATAACTATAGAAATAAAATGATAGTGAATTTATGAGATTCCGCGTGCATGTTGCCTATTGTAAATACACTTTTCTAGGTGAGGAGGTCACCCCGGTTATAGTTTCACCCCGGTATATATTGCCTCGTTCTTTAAAAAGCCCGCTTAACTTTCTGAATAAAAACAGAAATTTAAAGCGGGGTTTTTAAAAGAACGAGGTAATCATCATAACATATATATCGTTCTGTTGCTAATATATGCTAATATATTTGGAACTTCATAATATGAAATTATAACCGTCATCCCCATCTTAAGTGTTTTGTAATGGTGTGATGTAGTAATGAAATAGTATTCTTATAATCAGTTGGATAATTATGTGTTTTGTTCTAATGATATAATTAGCTAAAGAGTTTTGATAATTTCGAATTTACATTTCCGTATTATAAATTTTATAATGATAATAATAATAATAATTTCGAATTTTTCACAGGATAACCTATCAGTGAAAAAAATACTGTTATCATTAGGGTCCTGATTCTGCTAGTTAAACACTTAATTGCAAATGCTATTTAAAATATAATAACACATTATGTTATAATTAAGTAATAGATAAAATACGAGCGGCAGATCTGTATGGGCATTTACAATGGCGAGTGCGTAGCACGAGCCATTGTAAATCCCATACAGATCTGACGCGAGTATTTTATCGTACTTGTGAAATGAACCAATGAACGATGCTATGCTTAATTAGTACTCATAAGTTTGTTAAAGATCGTCCTAATAAGCATTCATAAATTTGTCAAAGATCGTCTAATCAGTATTCAATCTTTATTGAGCTTTACAAAGCTATAGATGTGACCAAAATGTGGCTTAGCCTCATTAATTATTCATGAATTTTACAATTATATTAATTATATTATAATATTAAAAAAGAAGTTTGAAGTTAAAAAGTTAAACAATGTTCATCTAAAAATGTTTTAAAAATCCTCGATTTAAGTTCTCTAGCTAAAAGTGGGAGTTCATCAAAACATTTACTGTTTAAAACATTTGCTGTATTTCTTATGATAAACAGTGGATAGGACGTAATATTTCAAAGCCGACAATGCGGACTGGACGACTGTAACTACTTGCAAGGACTTGAAATCCGGACCAGTCCCAGTTGGAGGCTTTGAAATGGCATCTAAAAGTCAAACAAGTCGGTATTTACAGAGAAAGGTTGAAATCGTCAAAATCCTATGCTAATTAAGATCACATATCCAGTTGTCCGTCACGGAGTTGATTTTCTTTGTTTTTGGTTCATGAATTATTAATGAGTTTGAGATATACTTATCAAGGACGTGTTGATGTCATGGTTTCATTAAAAGAGAACATGTCCAGATGGTGAACCTGAACATATATCGATGGCAACCGAAGAGAAAAATCGTAGCTCGGAAATGGGTCTAAACATTAGAGGCTTCTGGACGCCGCCATTTTAGATTTTTCTTGACGGCTCATAGTTGATGTACAGCGGTGGTTTTCTTTTCGATTTTGTCGTCATTAAATCCATAAACTATTGTCTATATTTAAAGTGCCTATCACCCAAAACTTTTTATTGTCTTATTTGCAAGAACTTTTAAAATGATAAAGTAACTTCTATTGAAGATTTTCGTTTCTTTGCTTTCTTTTTGAGATATATCAGTTTGTTTGATATGCAAATGCCTGAAAATGCCTCGAAGTACGTCACACATGCATAATGACTTATCCGAGAATGTTATGTATCTCTTTCATTCTCGAACGAAATCCTTAAAAATCGTGAAGTTTGGTATTGTGGGAGAAACATGCACACGTGTTATTCACACTTTAGTGTTTTTATTTGATGAACGCAAAGATACATAACATCCTCTGATAAGTCATTATGTATGTGTGACGTACTTCGAGGCATTTTCAGGCATTTGCATATCAAACAAACTGAAATATCTCAAAAAGAAAGCGAAAAAACGGAAATCTTCAATAGAAGTTACTTTATCATTTTAAAAGTTCTTGCAAATAAGACAATAAAAAGTTTTGGGTGATAGGCACTTTAATCAACTCACAAATCTTACACCTTGACTTACCTCATTTACGCATACCATTACTCTAAAAATCTCCCTATTAACTTTGGGTAATAATATAGCTGGCTGTTTTTTGGGTCGTGGCTCTTTAGTATACTCAAAAGCTCTAAATGTGGAGTGAGGACTGTAACCAACCCCAAAACAATAAAAATCCTAACCCTAACCCCCCGCCTAACGAGTTTTTTCGAGAACACGGCCGGGGGGGTAGGGTTAGAAAACTCGTTAGGCCGGAGGTTAGGATCTTTGTTGTTTTAGGCTTTGTTCCAGTCCTCTCTCCACATTTCGACCTTTTGGGTATACTAAAGAGCCACGACCCTGTTTTATGGTCGTGACTAGATGGTACACTCGCAGTTGAGGTGACTGTGAGCCGTGAGGTACTAGGTCTGAGTCGTCTTATTAGCATTAAGGTAATTATTAGAAAACTATTGGGCGGGGGTTAGAAAACCCATTAGAGGGTGGTTAGGTTAGGATCTACGTTGTTTTTGGGGTTAGCGGTTCCATGATGTATTTCATCATACAGGCATGTCCGATCGTAACAATCTCTCATTTCGTCCAACCTCTCGCGGATACTAAAAAAGATCGTCCAGAAGACGACTCAGACCTAGTACCTCACGGTCACCTCAACTGCGAGTGTACCATCTAGCGACGACCCTGTTTTATGTCCTTTTCATCCAAAAGATCTTGCTGCAATATCTCTCTGGGTTATCCTCATTCATAATAATACGTATTCATGATCTTTATGTATTCTTTCTTTTTTAAAAATAAGCGACTTTATAAAACTTGGCCTCCGAGCCTTGTTTTCTTCAACGCTACATAATTAGTACCGCACAGGTCTATTTTGCTGGGTATAAACAATTGAGAATACGCACGCCAGCCAGAGAATGCAGGTAGCGGAGGATAGCATATGTTGTGAATATGCATTTCACTCGCTAGATGTTACTCTTTACTTTTTCTTCAGGTCTTGATGTCCCAAAACATGGTGAGCCTGCGTATCCACCGGCCAGTTATGGCGATGGTTGGGGCGAACGAAATGGTCACGAAATGGTCGATCACCCTGTAATCGTAAACGACGACGCGGTACATTGTAACGGAGGAGCTCGTGACAGTTGAACTGGAAAATAGAATGAAATAAAAGGCTATTTTTATCCCGTCGAACGACTGTGCACTAGAAGCTGCTGGATGTAACAAAGAATAGTTACTTGATATGTATATTAGCTATGATATAAAAAGAGAAATATGAGAATTTCAATGTGTCGAAAAATACTTAAGTAAGAGTAAGTACTCTTACTTAAAAAGTGCAATGAATCGAAAATTAAGTTTATCTTATTTGAAAAAAACTGTTAAAATAATGAGGAATATAAAAAACTTACAGCTCTTCCATATTTCACTGAGTTCTTGAGATATTTAGTCTTATGTGATCGATATTTAAATGAGCTGATCTATGACGTAGCAAGTTGTACACAACATTAGAAAATCATGTATATCTTTCCAATATTATTGAAATAAATCACTCAAAACTTTGTAATTGCTACAGCTCATGAAACAAAACATTAAAGACAAGCTTCAAGTGATTTCGTTAAAAATCTTCAAGATATACAGGATTTTACAATGTTGTGTGCAACTTGAAACGTCCTAGATTATCTCATTTGAATATCACCTAAGTCTAAATATCTCAAGAAGTAAGTTAAATATGGAAGAGCTGTAAATTGTTATTCCTCATTGTTTTAAGAGTTCTTTTATATAAGATAAACTTAATTTTCGATTCATTGGCACTTTAAGTATTTTTCAACGCACTGCAGTTCTCCTATTTCTCTTTTAATATCATATCCAGTTCATTTGAGAACTTAGCAGCTTTCATATATATTCATGTATATTAGCTAGACTATGCGAATTATACGAATACCTTTTTGTTTATGATGCATCATACCTACAGACGGCATGAGAGCAGGGAAGAATATAGCATCCTACTGTATATATATATAGCATTATATTTTGACAAAAACCATTATATTCAATAAAACAAGTAAATACCTACCTAAAATGAACAGGTTTTTTGATTGGCTATATGGAACAAAAGTGGTTAGGGTTAGAACATTGGTTTTTTTGTGGTTGATTCTATTGTTTTAATGAACCAATCACAAAACTTGATAGTATATAGGTAGCTGCTGGCGACCCGATAAAACGCGAGTGAAATAATAATATTTATTAAAGTTCTAATGTTTCTTTTGTTACACAGCATCTTCAGAGAATAATAATTTACATAAGTGGAGAAAGCCTAAATATATAGTTACAAAGTTGTCAGAAATTATGAATTAATTCACCATTCAAGAGAGAATACTAAAAATACATATTACAGGATTAGACGACACTAGTACACAATGACAAGTAAACATTGACATTGACATGAAAAGTGTTGCGTTGCCAATATTTGCGTTTAAAGAACGTTTGAGTTCGCCAATGAGTAGAGTTTCGCAGAAAAGAAGTTCTGATTCAAAAGTACAACTAGAAATAATCTTAGAAATAATCTTACAATTAAAATTAAAAGAGACAGGGTGACCAGTGTCACGGTGATAAGAGAGGATACTTGTGAGAGGAATGTAATTACTATACTTCTTCCCAGTTAGCCTCTAACAGGCGAGATTCCCACGTAATTGGACAAAAAGTGGAGCAGATAATAGCCAAATTGTTCGTTTTGTGATACAAGCATAAGATTTGGCAAATATAGTCGAATTGGATCATACTTAAAGTTTAGTCGATTAGTCACCTGAAACTTCACCGTGATCTTGAAAAGTAAATATAATTCAAAAAACCCTTATAAGCTTGCTTATAACCATGGTTGTTAATTTATAACGTAACCAATGGTCTTGTTTCCTTTTTGCTACCAGCAATCTTTTTTTTATATAATATACCACAATTTTATTATAGATGTTTGTTAACAGGTTGTTTAAGAAATTACGGTTTGATTACTCAGCTTTTCAGTTGTGTCGAAGGTTAGTTAAGTATAGGTTATATACCGTGACCGAGGTGTTTAAGCGATATATCAACCCGAGGGCGAAGCCCGAGGGTTGATATATCGCTTAAACACCGAGGTCTAAGGTATATAACCGCCTTATATCACCATTGGCGAGGTATTCTGAAAATAATTTTGTATTTTTTAAATCTAGTAAGAGCTGAGTTTCTTTCGAGTCGTTTATAAGTCAAAAAATTGTGAATTAACGTGGAATATTTAGAATGATAATATGCAGTCTCTTGGGTTTTCCTACTGTTCATTTCCTACTGTTTCAGTGGGCCAATATCGGACAAAGAATTGGAAAGTCACATTTCATCTCGAGTTCCTAAAAGCACTGAACGTCAAACACAGTGGGCTGTTCGTATTTGGCAGGAATGGACGCGAGAAAGAAAGAAGCACGAAAAGGAAAAATGAAGGTTGTGAGTGTAGCCGTAATTTCAAGTTTTCTAAGTGCAATGTTGTCATAACGAATTTGTAATATAGTTAAATGTGATTGATTTTTTGCGATAAGATTTATACTAGTCTTATTTACAGCGTGAAAAGCGAGAGATTGTCGGTAATGAATTCATTATTACTATCATTTTTGGCGGAGATATAATTGATTGATGTTTTTACATTTCTCTGTCAGTTGTAGTGCAATACATGTTGTATTTTTTTTGTTGTGTTAATTTATGAAATATCTGTTTACGTTTTAAGCTACAGCAGTTTTGAATATTTTTAGGACAAGTACTGGGCTGAATAATCTGTTAGTGGATTTACAGGTTGATAACTAGTTATCAACCTCATAAATAATTTCATGAGGTTGATAACTAGTTAACAACCTCATGAATAATTTCATGAGGTTGTTAACTAGTTATCAACCTCATGAATAATTTCAATTCAATAGATTTATCAGCCCCGCACTACCCTGAAAATATTCAAAACCGCCCCCAACTTTATGACAGTTGGATTCCCATGCGTGTTATCAGAAATAAAGACCTGTAGAAAACAAAGGATACTGAGCCAATGGTGATATAAGGGTCGATTTGAACCCCGAAGATGACATTGTAGTCGAAAATTACGTTTGGTAGTTTTTAAACTTTTTAACTTTAACCTGTGTTTAAGACATTTTACTAGAAATACGAATTCGCAATAATCCTCTCGCCCGCCTTTTCTACCACTACCCCCACCCACCCCTAGAGTTTCTTTTCCCCATACATGGTTCCCAGTGCCCAGACTGCGTCTGTCGATAACAAATCCTTAAAAGCCGGTTCGTCGTACGTAGATTTTGAACGGTATCTCGGCCAATATTTACTCGATTTCAATTCTGAAAACAGTTTTGGAGTCTAAATACATAACATACGTGTCTACTATTATAATATAGTCAAGAGCCATGCCTTAATACCACTGAGAGAGATGACCAAAATACCGTAACCGCCGTGTCCGTCTCATTTTGCAAGTAATAAATTGGAGTACTCACCACTCATCAAACTATCAGAGTGCTCAATAGGTAAACTAGAGCTATGAATAAATAGATTTACGAAGCTTGTTTAAAAACATTTAATCGCTAATCGGAATTTCACATACATCTCGTATGTGAAATATACATCTCGTATCTCACATACATCTCACGTATCTCACATACATCTCGTATCCCCACCACCTGTCGTCAAATCGCTAATTTGTCGGAAATTTTCACTTTTTGTCGGAATTTTGGAAATACTTAAGGACTATATTGACAATGGTAAACATGTTACAGAAGCAACTTTATAAATACTTATAAATATCTCAAGTTATCTTGTTTGCAATATCGCAGCGATCACCATACACAGACCCATCCATATATGCGGCAGTTGTAAAAATAATTGAGGAGAAAGTGCTGCCTTTGCAATAATACCAGCAAATGGTAAGACTTTCGGGTCTTCTCGGGTAACCACCTTAAATCGTAGCCCCTTCAATTGGGCTTCTAGCCTGTTGTGGTATTCCGTTCACCTAAAAGATTGATAAATCTAATAAACTAAACTAAAAGTACTGAAACTTGTTACGATAGTACGACTGCAAACCAAATAAAAAAACGTTGAAATAGCGATCGAAATCTGTTGAAAAGTCAAAAAGAGTGAAGATTGAATGCCCGTCCTGCAACAGAGTATTCAACAGCGACTACAGCTGGCGCAAAAAGGTTAAACACATTTTATGTATCAAAACCTTTTTTAGTTTCTTTATTTGCCCATTTTTTTTGCATAAAAATTGGTTACGTAGCGAATAAACTTGTCGGAAATTTAAGAGGCTTTCCCCCACCACCGAAAAAGGCGAATTTCCGCCACTGGCAAATGTAATTTTAAAAATGTAATTTTCAAGTTTATTCTTGTAGTGCTCAGCACCTATCGTATCCTTGTTATGTATAAAGATCAATGAATTTTCTCGAACTATATGTTAAGGGTGATAAGAAAGTCACCAAGGTCTTCCACATCGTCCGCCATGTTTAACAACGACGACGTTCCGCTGACCAACAGTCGAAAATCTCGACTGTCGCTTACCAATTCTCGACTATCGCTTGCTGTTCTGGACTATCCCTTGGCCGCAATTCTCGACTATCGCTTGCTGTTCTCGACTATCGCTTGCTGTTCTCGACTATCGCTTGCTGTTCTCGATTATCGCTTACCCGTTCTCGACTATCGCTTGCTGTTATCGACTATCGTTTACCATTCTCGATACACTTTTGTCCAGTTTGGCTTGCCATACTTTTGTATACTATAATCAAATTGTGGTATATTATGTAATAAAAGATTGGTGGTAGCATAAAGGAAACGATGCCATTCGTTGCGTTATAAAACAACCTATGGTTATAAACAAGCTTTATAAGCAAGCTTATAAGCGAGCTTCAGGGCTTTGTCACCTATCCCTCGTTGTGAACGTTATCTCGATCAATATTTAACCGTTTTAAATTCTGAAAACAGATTTGGAATTAGCGAGTCTAAATACATCACACGTACCTACTACAAATACTAATCCGCAATAATCCCCTCACCCGCCTTTTCTACCACTACCACTACCCCCACCCTACCCCACCCCTAGAGTTTCTTTTCCCCATCCCATGGTCCGCGACTGATGATAACAAATCCATAAGAGCCGGTTCGTCGTACGTAGATTTTGAACCGTATATCGCCCAATATTTACTCGATTTCAATTCTGAAACAGTTTTGGAATTACTGAGTATAAATACATAACATACGTGTCTATATTATAGCGCAAACCAATCAGCAAGTCGTCAACTTCTTAGACATCACCTTCGATCTACGCAATGGAAAATATCAGCCTTATAGAAAGCCAAATGACGAGCCACAGTATATCAGATATTCAGGAGCCAAATTATTAAAGGTTTTATACATTGTGACACCTAGGTGCTGAGAACGTCTCTCCTCAAGAGTGGACTAACCTAACTCAAACAATAAATCAACTGATCTAATAGAATAATCAGCTCCTAGAATAATTCTGGCTGCACGAGATCGAAGTTGTTCAAGTTTAAGAGCTAGGCCTCTACCCAAATTACCCCATACACCATCACAATAGTCAAATTGTGTTAGTATTAAAGATTTATAAATAAGAATCAAAGTTGATTGGGGCAAATAAGGTTTAAGTCTTCTTAACGCACCGATAGCTTTGGCAACTTTGGAAACAATTTTCGAGATATGCACGTCCCAGGAAAGAACTTCATCAAGTTCAATCCCTAAGCATTTGTAACTCTTTTCTCTCATTATTTTGTGACCATTTATAGCAATGTTAGGATCTTCAGGAATCGAGGCCAGTTTACACCGAGAACCAATGAACATACATTTGGTTTTTAGAACATTTAAGCTAAGTTTGTTAGCATCAAGCCATTGTTTTAGAACTATCAAATCATTGTTCATTTCTGAGTAAAGTTGCTCAGGATTTTCATTAGCATATGTTAAGGTGGTATCATCAGCATATAAACGACCCTCAGAAGAGAGTTTACAATTTGGAAGGTCATTTATATACAGTAAAAATAACAAAGGGCCTAAAATAGAATCCTGTGGGACGCCACATGTTATTTTAGAACTTTCGGACGGGATGTTATTTACAATCGTAATTTGCGATCTATGAGAGAGATAATTTCGAAATAAATCAACTGTCTGTCCCCGAAAACCATAACATGCTAATTTTTTTATAAGAATTTCGTGGTCAATAGTGTTAAACGCTTTCTTTAAATCTACAAACAAAACAGCATTTATCAATCCATTGTCCATATTTTTGTACCAGCTATCTGTTGCATCAAGAAGCGCCGTTAAGGTAGAATGTAGAGGCCTAAATCCCGACTGTAATTTAGAGAATAAGTCATTATCACTCAAGTATCTGTATGTTTGATTGAAAATAGCCTTTTCAAAAATTTTAGCAACAACAGATAAAATAGAAATAGGCCTGTAGTTACCTGGATTTGTCTTAGAAAATTCTTTATAAATACGAATAACTTTAGCATTTTTCCAATCACAAGGAATAATGCCATAAGTTATTACAAGATTGATTATATGTGTCAATGATTCAATCGTATCCGAAATACTAGCTTTGAGGAGAAATACTGGAATTTCACCAACCCCACAGGCTTTGGCGGATGGAAGACTATTTACAATATTTAGAATATCACTTATGGTAACTTGATCCAATTCAAACGAACAATTGGACACTTGGATATCACCGTAATTTACTGGAGAAGAATCAGGAATTTTGGAAGCTACGTCAGGACCAATTTCAGTAAAATATTTATTGAAAGCGTTGCTTACCTCTTTTGGATCACTGATCACCTGATCGTTAATCACCAATTTAGAAATAGGAGTCGACTTGTTTTTATTAGAAAGCAAGGAATTAATTCCTTTCCAGGTATTTTTAATGTTACCCTCATTATCGTTAAAAAAGGAGCAATAGTGCAATCTCTTGCTTTCTCTTATGATATTATTAACCTGATTTTTAGCATTTTTATAATTTTGCCAATCAGATAATTGACTAGTGATAATAGCAATTCTCTTTAATCGATCCCTCTCCCACATCAATCTCTTGATCTCAGGGGTGAGCCATGGTGCTGATGAGGATATAATTCTTTTTTTCTTAATTGGTGCATGATTGTTTGCAATGAGCTGAAAAAGTTTCTTCCAATTTTTCCATGCATCAACAGGATCATTTATATCCATAATCCTGTCCCAAGGAGCTAACTTCATAATGACTCATCAAGCCTCCCACGTACCATGACGCAAAGCCTACTATAAAAGCAGGACCGCCAAATCAGTTCCATTATTGCCTGAAGATCACCCCGGCGTGAAACTCGGAGTAGCAAATATATATGTATATATATATGTATATATATATGTATATATATATGTATATATATGTATATATATATATCAATTCCAGCCGGAAGGCCTGAAGTTGCATTTTTCGCAACTGGTCCCGGTTTGGTCTTAAAATGTATGTATTCCAACACTCGAAATTTTCCTTCACCGTAAATCCTTTCAACATGTAGTTTGATCGAGTGAAATGCCAAATATTACCTATATATATATATATATATATATATATATATATATATATATATATATATATATATATATATATATATATATATATATATATATATATATATAAATATATATATATATATATATATATATATATATATATATATATATATATATATATATATATATATATATATATATATATATATATATATATATATATATATATATGTGCACTGCACTAGCAATCGCAGGGTCGCGGGTTCAATTCCTACCGGAAGGCCGCTAAGTTGCATTTTTCGCAACTGGTCCCGGTTTGGTCTTAAAATGTATGTATTCCAACACTCGAAATTTTCCTTCACCATAAATCCTTTCAACATGTAGTTTGATCGAGTGAAATGCCAAATATTACCTATAACACGAAATATTGTTAACTGGGATATTCTATTTAAGGTATTTTTGAATGGAATTGAACAAAAACCCCAATTATTTCCAAAACGTTGCCCCATTTTGGAGAAAATAATATGTTTTTTAAATTTGGTGCAAACCGGGTACATTACAAATGGCAAATATGGGCAATGTCCCACAAAACTAGCCAGTTTAACTGTTCTGTAGTGCTGAGGTATTCTTTAAAAATTATTCACAAACAGCAAGATAAGAAAATAAATCGCTAGACATAGATAAAAATGAAGGGAAATGTTTTATTTTGTGAAAATGTAAGAAAGCGACTGGTTTAATGTTAAAATAATAGTGAATATTTGCTACTCATGCAAAATATATCATGCAAAAGATGATGAAATTTACAAAAATTATACTAAAACGAATATGATTTGCAAAAATGATTAGATAATAGCAATTTTTCCTAATGAATTGTTGGCTTGAAATATTTCAAGCCAAAAATCAATTAATATCAAATGAATTGAATAGTTTGGCCTGAAATATTTCAAGCCAAAAATCTTAAAATATCAAACGAATTAAATAGTTTGGCGTGAAATATTTCAAGGCAAAAATGAAGTAATATCAAATTAATTGAATGGTTTGGCCTGAAATATTTTAAGCCAATAGTCAATTAATATCAAATGAGTATAGTAGTTTGGCCTGAAATATTTCAAGCCAAAAATCAAGTGATATCAAATTAATAGAATGGTTTGGCCTGAAATATTTCAAGACAAAAATCTTCTAATGTCAAATGAGTTAAATAGTTTGGCCTGAAATATTTCAAGCCAAAAGTCAATTAATATCAAACGAATTAAATAGTTTGGCCTGAAATATTTCAAGCCAAAAATCAAGTAATATCAAATTAATTGAATGGTTTGGCCTGAAATATTTCAAGCCACAAATCTTCCAATATTAAATTAGTTAAATAGTTTGGCTTAGTAAAATAGTTTGGCCTGAAATATTTCAAGCCAATAGTCAATTAATATCAAATGAGTATAATAGTGTGGCCTGAAATATTTCAAGCCAAAAATCAAGTGATATCAAATTAATTGAATGGTTTGGCCTGAAATATTTCAAGACAAAAATCTTCTAATATCAAATGAGTTAAATAGTTTGGCCTGAAATATTTCAAGCCAAAAATCTTATAATATCAAATGAATTAAATAGTTTGGCGTGAAATATTTCAAGCCAAAAATAAAGTAATATCAAATTAATTGAATGGTTTGGCCTGAAATATTTCAAGCCACAAATCTTCTATATTAAATTAGTTAAATAGTTTGGCCTGAAATATTTCAAGCCAAAAATCTTCTAATATCAAATGAGTTAAATAGTTTGGTGTGTAATATAGTTTGGGTGAGTAAAATAGTTTGGCGTGAAATATTTCAAGCCAAAAATCAATTAATATCAAATCAGTTAAATATTTTGGTCTGAAATATTTAAGCCAAAAATCAACCAATATCAAATCCTCTATTCGGGGACCAGGGTTCGATTTCCGGTTGGGGCAGTCACTTTTTCCATATATATTTATTGCACATTTATTAGTTTTCAGTCATCTGAGACTGGTGGATGCTATTTCAGATACGGTACGGCACCTAGTCACCAGGACTTTGGTGATTGAACTCATAACATATATGCTTCATTCTTTAAAAACCCTGCTTTAAATTTCTGTTTCGATTCAGAAAAGCAGGGTTGTTAAAAGCAGGGTTATTACTGAATCAAAACAGAAATTTAAAGCGGGGTTTTTAAAGAACGAAGCATACATGTTATATAAACAATCACCAAAGTCCTGGTGACTAGGTGCTCTACCGTATCTTAAATAGCCTCCACCTCTGAGACTTTACCAGACGTTAATGCAGCCATTACCATTGTGCCATTATTCATAAATCAGAGCCGATACCTTATCTGGAAACTATACTAATTTCAGCTCACCAAATTCACCTGCTGAATCGTTTTGACATTTTAGATGCAGTGTCTGTTTGATGATAATAAGTTTGAGTTAAGACAGAAACTAATGCATAATGGCAAAAAATGTGGGTGTAATTTTGGGCATGTTTGTGCAAACTATAACTATTAGTGTTATTATATTATATTATATTATACTATATTACTATATTAGGATTGAAAATTTTCAATCCAATACACAGCTTTTCTGGACAATTTTAACATTATATTTTCAGGTAATGCTTGCCAGTGTTGCCACAACATTGGTTTTTTGTAAAAATAAGATTATTTGATGCGAGTATTTATAATTTTGGCTTGAAAATATACAAGCCAAAGGCAGTTGCTGTTCTATTTCAATTATTTTAGTGTTTTGCAGCATAATAAATGGCTTGAAAAATTTCAAGCCAATGCACAGCTTTTCTGGACATTTTACATTATATTTTCAGATAATGCTTGCCACAACATTGCTTTTTAGTGAAATTAAGATTATTTGATGTGAGCATTTATAATTTTGGCTTGAAAATATACAAGCCAAAGGCAGTTGCTGTTCTATTTCAATTTAATGTTGCAGCATAATAAATGGCTTAAAACATTTCCAGCCAACGCACAGCTTTTCTGGACATTTTTACATTATATTTTCAGATAATGCTTGCCGCAACATTGCTTTTTAGTGAAATTAAGATTATTTGATGCGAGCATTTATAATTTTGGCTTGAAAATATACAAGCCAAAGCCAGTTGCTGTTCTATTTCGATTTAGTGTTTCTGGACATTTTTACATTATATTTTCAGATAATGCTTGCCGCAACATTGCTTTTTACTGAAATTAAGATTATTTGATGCGAGCATTTATAATTTTGGCTTGAAAATATACAAGCCAAAGGCAGTTGCTGTTCTATTTCGATTTAGTGTTTTGCATCATAATAAATGGCTTGAAACATTTCAAGCCAACGCACAGCTTTTCTGGACATTTGTACATTATATTTTCAGATAATGCTTGCCACGACATTGCTTTTTAGTGAAATTAAGATTATTTGATGCGAGCATTTATAATTTTGGCTTGAAAATATACAAGCCAAAGGCAGTTGCTGTTCTATTTCAATTTCGTGTTTTGCATCATAATAAATGGCTTGAAACATTTCAAGCCAACGCACAGCTTTTCTGGACATTTTTACATTATATTTTCAGATAATGCTTGCCACGACATTGCTTTTTACTGAAATTAAGATTATTTGATGCGAGCATTTATAATTTTGGCTTGAAAATATACAAGCCAAAGGCAGTTGCTGTTCTATTTCAATTTAGTGTTTTGCATCATAATAAATGGCTTGAAACATTTCAAGTCAACGCACAGCTTTTCTGGACATTTTTTACATTATATTTTCAGATAATGCTTGCCACGACATTGCTTTTTACTGAAATTAAGATTATTTGATGCGAGCATTTATAATTTTGGCTTGAAAATATACAAGCCAAAGGCAGTTGCTGTTCTATTTCAATTTAGTGTTTTGCATCATAATAAATGGCTTGAAACATTTCAAGCCAACGCACAGCTTTTCTGGACATTTTTACATTATATTTTCAGATAATGCTTGCCACGACATTGCTTTTTACTGAAATTAAGATTATTTGATGCGAGCATTTATAATTTTGGCTTGAAAATATACAAGCCAAAGGCAGTTGCTGTTCTATTTCAATTTAGTGTTTTGCATCATAATAAATGGCTTGAAACATTTCAAGCCAACGCACAGCTTTTCTGGACATTTTTACATTATATTTTCAGATAATGCTTGCCACGACATTGCTTTTTACTGAAATTAAGATTATTTGATGCGAGCATTTATAATTTTGGCTTGAAAATATACAAGCCAAAGGCAGTTGCTGTTCTATTTCAATTTCGTTTTTTGCATCATAATAAATGGCTTGAAACATTTCAAGCCAACGCACAGCTTTTCTGGACATTTTTACATTATATTTTCAGATAATGCTTGCCACGACATTGCTTTTTACTGAAATTAAGATTATTTGATGCGAGCATTTATAATTTTGGCTTGAAAATATACAAGCCAAAGGCAGTTGCTGTTCTATTTCAATTTCGTTTTTTGCATCATAATAAATGGCTTGAAACATTTCAAGCCAACGCACAGCTTTTCTGGACATTTTTACATTATATTTTCAGATAATGCTTGCCACGACATTGCTTTTTACTGAAATTAAGATTATTTGATGCGAGCATTTATAATTTTGGCTTGAAAATATACAAGCCAAAGGCAGTTGCTGTTCTATTTCAATTTAGTGTTTTGCATCATACGCACAGCTTTTCTGGACATTTTTACATTATATTTTCAGATAATGCTTGCCGCAACATTGCTTTTTACTGAAATTAAGATTATTTGATGCGAGCATTTATAATTTTGGCTTGAAAATATACAAGCCAAAGGCAGTTGCTGTTCTATTTCGATTTCGTTTTTTGCATCATAATAAATGGCTTGAAACATTTCAAGCCAACGCACAGCTTTTCTGGACATTTTTACATTATATTTTCAGATAATGCTTGCCACGACATTGCTTTTTACTGAAATTAAGATTATTTGATGCGAGCATTTATAATTTTGGCTTGAAAATATACAAGCAAAAGGCAGTTGCTGTTCTATTTCAATTTCGTTTTTTGCATCATAATAAAGAGCTCGAAACATTTCAAGCCAACGCACAGCTTTTTTGATCTGGACATTTTTACATTATATTTTCAGATAATGCTTGCCACGACATTGCTTTTTACTGAAATTAAGATTATTTGATGCGAGCATTTATAATTTTGGCTTGAAAATATACAAGCCAAAGGCAGTTGCTGTTCTATTTCAATTTAGTGTTTTGCATCATACGCACAGCTTTTCTGGACATTTTTACATTATATTTTCAGATAATGCTTGCCGCAACATTGCTTTTTACTGAAATTAAGATTATTTGATGCGAGCATTTATAATTTTGGCTTGAAAATATACAAGCCAAAGGCAGTTGCTGTTCTATTTCGATTTAGTGTTTTGCATCATAATAAATGGCTTGAAACATTTCAAGCCAACGCACAGCTTTTCTGGACATTTGTACATTATATTTTCAGATAATGCTTGCCACGACATTGCTTTTTAGTGAAATTAAGATTATTTGATGCGAGCATTTATAATTTTGGCTTGAAAATATACAAGCCAAAGGCAGTTGCTGTTCTATTTCAATTTCGTGTTTTGCATCATAATAAATGGCTTGAAACATTTCAAGCCAACGCACAGCTTTTCTGGACATTTTTACATTATATTTTCAGATAATGCTTGCCACGACATTGCTTTTTACTGAAATTAAGATTATTTGATGCGAGCATTTATAATTTTGGCTTGAAAATATACAAGCCAGAGGCAGTTGCTGTTCTATTTCAATTTCGTGTTTTGCATCATAATAAATGGCTTGAAACATTTCAAGCCAACGCACAGCTTTTCTGGACATTTTTACATTATATTTTCAGATAATGCTTGCCACGACATTGCTTTTTAGTGAAATTAAGATTATTTGATGCGAGCATTTATAATTTTGGCTTGAAAATATACAAGCCAAAGGCAGTTGCTGTTCTATTTCAATTTCGTGTTTTGCATCATAATAAATGGCTTGAAACATTTCAAGCCAACGCACAGCTTTTCTGGACATTTTTACATTATATTTTCAGATAATGCTTGCCACGACATTGCTTTTTACTGAAATTAAGATTATTTGATGCGAGCATTTATAATTTTGACTTGAAAATATACAAGTCAAAGGCAATTGCTGTTCTATTTCAATTTCGTTTTTTGCATCATAATAAATGGCTTGAAACATTTCAAGCCAACGCACACCTTTTCTGGACATTTTTACATTATATTTTCAGATAATGCTTGCCACGACATTGCTTTTTACTGAAATTAAGATTATTTGATGCGAGCATTTATAATTTTGGATTAAAAATATACAAGCCAAAGGCAGTTGCTGTTCTATTTCGATTTACTGTTGTGCATTGTAATAAATGGCTTGGAAATTTTCAAGCCAATGCACAGCTTTTCTAGACAATTATCTCACTTTATTTTCATATAATACTTGGCACGACATTGCTTTTCGGGAGAATTAAGACCATTTGATGCAAGCATCTATAATTTTGGCGTGAAAAATACAAGCCAATGGCAATGCGCAGTGTTCACATTTTGTGGACAATTTTTACATTCTATTTCCATATAAAGCTTGTCACGACGTTGGTTTTCGGGAGAATTAGCTCTCTTTTGATACAGATATATAAATTTTGGATTGAAAAAATGCAAGCCAAAACCTTGCCGTTCTGTTTTAATTTGCTATTTTGAAGTAGAAATGGATTGAAAATACGTAATTAGCTGATCTCTGAAGCTGTTATGATAAAAAAACAGTTATTTCTGATAATTTCGTAAGAACAAAATACCTTTCACTATTATTGAACTGGATGCGAATTTTTAGTGAGACGGACGTCTAATTTGGATAATTTTTCTAAGATTCTTGATTTTTAGCGAATTTTGCGCCAAATAGAATATCCCAGTTAACAATATTTCGTGTTCTATATATATATATATATATATATATATATATATATATATATACATATACATATACATATACATATACATATATATATATATATATATATATATATATATATATATATATATATATATATATATATATATATATATATATATATAGTAAATCCAAACAGAGGGCAGAGTCTGGGTAGAGAGTTTTGCTCAAACACTAGCTACTGTAGTACTAATAATATATATAATATATATAATATATAATATATAATATAATATAATATAATATAATATAATAATATAATAATATATAATATAATATAATATAATATAATATAATATAATATAATATAATATAATATAATATAATAATATAATAATATAATATATAATATATAATATATAATATATAATTATCATTTATAGACCCGGAGCGAAGGGAATTCTACGAATTCCCCGAGCGGAGGGTCTATAAATGATATATTATAACGAAACAATCTTGAATGCTGTCTTGAAACGTCTTGGAACCTCTTCTTGTTCCTCCATTGTTTACAGGCTCGTCTTGGTTTACGCGCGAGTACTGGGTACGAGCGGGGTATTCGAAGTCGAATTCCACGCTGAATTCGAACTCGAATTACCCACTGATGACCTCATCAGCGGGGAATTCGAGGTTAAAGCGGGGAATTCGAGGTTAAAGCGGGGAATTCGAGTTTAAATTGACTGGTCACGTGGTACAAATCTAGCTCTTTGATTGGACAATTTATAGTTGAGGTATAATATAATATTATATTATATTATATTATATTAGGTACAAATCTAGCTCTTTGATTGGACAATTTACAGTTGAGGTATAATAATATATAATATATAATATATAATATATATCGTGACCAGTCAATTTAAACTGTAATTCCCCACTTTAACCTCGAATTCCCCGCTGATGACGTAATCAGCGGGCAGTTCGAATACCCCGCTCGTACCCACGACTCGCGCGTAAACCAAGACGAGCCTGTAAACAATGGAGGAACAACAAAACGTTCCAAGACGTTTCTAGACAACATTCAAGATTGTTTCGGTATAATATATAATTTATAGACCGAATGCAATGCAATGCAATGCAATGCAATACAATGCATTACAATACAATACAATACAATATATAATAACACCAATAGTTATAGTTTGATTTGGTTTCCTATGCTTTCAGAAGGAGTCAAGTGTTGCCTCGTAGTGGTATATATGGATATATCCTCATATATTATCGACATAGTTACTTTTTCTTTCTTCCAAAATAAATTTGAAACAATGAATATATTGCCAAATCTAATTTTTAATTACCTATATAAGCATACAGTGCTAAAAGCCTTCATTTTACGTTTTACTTTTTTAACAAGTACACTCAATTAAAAACAGATTGAGAAAAAATAAACACAACAAATATCAACAACAAAATATATAAAATACAAAACCTGTTCCGCCTGAAAATCGTAAAATATAAATAGAATAACATAGCTTAATATTTGCCCAAGCCTTGCTGTCAATTCACATGAATTTCTCGAGTTAGAAGTTTAAGTATTCAAATGACTGTTCACAACGTTTGTGTAAATGGAAAAACAAACAATTACTCATTAAAGTATTAGTATATTATACTATTAATATTACTATTAAATTATAATATTTCTTAGTATATCCTCACAATTGACAGAAAGAATTTTAACAAAAAATATATTGCTGTCACAAAAATACACTAATAACTGACCTTCTTGCTTATTTGCAACTTCCTCCAAACCTTCTGCCGTTAACATTTTGATGAGTTCACTAAAATTCGGCCTTTCGCTTTGACGTTGTGGACGATTTTCGAAAGGATACTTCTTCATGGTCTCAGCACAAAAAGAAAGAGCCTAGGAAGACCCTGGTGTTTCATGGGACATACCGTATAGAATAGCATTCACCTGTACCTCATGTTAAAAACATTGTTTAAAAATCAGGTTTTATTGGAGAAGTATACAATAGTCTAAGTCTTAATTCGGATATATCAGTTAAGCTGTAAAATTGGTACATGTTTTATGGTCTTGGTACATGTTTTATAATTGTATTGTTTCGTTTCCCGCCTTTTCAATAAAAGCGTTGTTTCCTTTTTACACTCTCACACTAACTGTAAAACTAGAAGTTACTATCGCAAGGGAAGTGCTGCCTCAAAATCCAAGGCAGTCGTAATATTGTGCAAAATTGCAAAACTAAATGGTGGGCTAGTTATTGAACTCAAGTCAGAGGTAGTATAGCCTCGTACCCATGCGGTTATGGTTCAGGTAATACCAGAGCAGTGAGTTCTACATATATATGGAGCTCACAATGAGCTTGCTGGACCATAGGTACGTACTAACTCTGGAGCACTCTGGGATACGTTAGACATCTATCTGGGGTAATACATTCATTATGCACAGCTAGGGCCCCCTGCAGATGCTGCACGTCTGAGTACCCCACTTGTTGTGTTGTAACCGTTCTCAACATCTATTCACAATATAGTAGTTCATGAACATGTGTAATATTAAACAGATGTAAGTTGAACAGTTGCATAAAAATGCAGTCGAACATAAAGATAAAATAGTTGTATACAGTAACATAGCTCTCTGTACAAGGCTTGCATAAAATGCAGTTCAATATGAACACAAAAAGATGGCATTATAACAGTTTATAAACTAAGTTAATCAGAATTTGTTTCTTGACATTATAACAGTTGATAAATTTGTATAAAAATGCAGTTCAATATATCTCACAGCTGTGTATGAGGATATCGTGAGAAACGATGAACTCACACCAATATACACCTAAAATAGAAGGTAAATAGCTTATTCACAAACAAATAATTTGATAATTGTGATATTGATAACCATGACGAGTAGCATGTATTATAAACAATGACAATTGATCTCCTTAAAATTTAATAGCGAGTTAAATTCTAGTTGCCTTTAATTACCTTGACAAGAGTCAAAGTTAAAATTCGCAAGCACAACCAGGCTAAAGCACAGCTGCCAGAAGTTCATCACTAAAGCAGAACACGTTATATGACGATTGACGAATGAAGCTCTCTTCACAAAGTATGATGGCCCTCGCAGCTAAAGGCATTTTATTTTGTTTCCGTTGGCGAGTTCCGAACATTTGATTCGGATAGTTTACGCATCCGGCGATTATACGAACATCTACGAGTTAGGTCATAAAACGTCATAAATCTGTTTAAAACATCCATGATCGTAATTTAAAGTCGATCGACTATACAGCAACCAAGTCAAGATTAGCGTGCTGCCTACGGCAGCAATGACACGAATAGTGTTCCATAAGTCAATATGAAACTGAAAATGATTGGCAGGATTGCCAACACACGTTAAAATATCACAAGTCAGAGTCATATTAAAGTGTTAAAAATGTCTCCCTTTTTACACGCATAGTGTGTTACAAAATGTCTGACTTTTTACACGTCAGTGTGTTTTTAACTGATTTGCAACACGCATTGTGTGTAGCAAGCCGTGTTGCGTGCGTGTTGTAACGCATGTTATGTTATAACAACACGTTATTGTGTTCTGGCGACGTGTTGTTACAACACGGCGCAACACGTCTAACATATCACAACACGTCAACAACACGCTCACGTGTGTTTAGAACACGCCTATGTGTATTAAGAACACGCCTACGTGTACTTAGAACACGCTTACAACACGCTAAGTTTTCTAGTGTATTACATTACTAGAACGTGCATACCCTTCGTAAAAACGGTTTACACTGTATGTACATAGAAATTATTCGGCAATCAGCCAGCCCGGCCCAACCGCGCCTCGTCGTATATAGCCTGCACGTCGAAGAAGAGTGCAGAAGAGCTATTGCTATACCCTCAACGTCCGTGTCTGCGGCGGGCCAAATGATAAGGTCAGCGTTAAGATAAGGTCAACATCATGAAACGATAAGGTCAGCGTTAAGATGATGAATTCTCAGTGTATATACCGCACACGATAACAAGCTTTTTCCCGAGCTTTCACTATTTTGTAGTTGCGAAGCTGACCATGCATGACAACTGAACATGATATGTAAACTATAAGATGAATTACATATTATTATTCAAAATTCAGAAATATATTGTTTTTCAATATGCCGATGATTATAATTTAGCATAGCATAACCAAATGCAATGGCCAGCCCCAACTGATAGCTCAGAGACCCAGGAGCGATTAATATAGAATATCCGTCAACTTTTACTAACATAAATCTAGAATGTGAAAACCTAGAGTAATGTAATTTTAAAGAACGAAGCAATTTTATTATGACAATTTTCAACAAATTGACACAGTTTAATGACCATTTAATAAGCGTTACTGGAATTCTGTTCCTGCTAACCTAGCGGCTCTTACTTCGTGTACCGGACATATAGAAATTTAGCATTTGGTTCTTTAAAAAATCCTGTTTATTTTTGTCCTGGAGTTGTCCAATTCATGATTTAAACCTATTATAGATAAAATCAACGGGATTTTTTAAAAAATGAGACAGTTCTATACAGTGCTAACTAACATTTTACTCATGCAAATTTCTGTGTCCGGTACACGAAGTAAGATCTAATATCTCTTACTTGATTCTAGAAGACTTAATATTATCGAGTACTTCTACCTCACTTTTCAATTTCTGTCTTTCGCTCTCTCTTCTTTCCATACTGGTGTGTCTTAGAAGGGTTTCTATTCTTATAAGTTTCAGGCATAAGCTCTCTGATTCTGTTTTACTTCGGTGTTTACGTTGCTAAATATAAATCGTTGCTTGACTTGACAACTGGCGTTTCGATCAACATTTCTAAAATCACCCACTGTTCCTTGCATTGGACTAACTGTTTGATCAATGGCTTATGGATTTACAACTATTTCGCAAGATTTGCGTAGGTTATATTTGCTTTGATTTGGCATATCACGTCCTCAAAAATGAATTGCAGTATAACGACGCTGTTTACAATATGGAGCAACTGGCAACTCAGGCACACTTCTGTCCCCTTCTGTGCCCGCATAGACCTCTTTCATAATGGCGGCCAGTTTAAATATTCTTTTATATGCATGCAAATTAGCCTTTCTGGCCTCGTTACAAAGCGACGATTCTTTGGAATTACAGACACACGAACGAGGTCAGAAAGGCTAATTTAAATGAATATAAAAGAATATTTAATTTGGGCGCCATTATGAAAGAGGTCTATACTGATATTCTGTGGTCACACTGTACTGGACTTTTCATTTTGTCTTTTTTAATTAGTTCCACGCGATATCTCACAGAAGAAAGGAAAATTTTATTTTCCGCCTAGTGGAGATTCGACGTAAGGGGCGGTTTTCCAAGCGGCGAATTTCTATATTCAAAATCATCTGATTAGTTCCAGCTGAGAGCTCATAAGAGGCATTTATGGGACGTATTTGGACAACTATATTGTAGTTGGGACAAGGAGTGAGTCGATATGGAGTCTTCGGTGTTTATTGACTATTCTAAGACAATAATCCAGTGCGTCGGGATAGAACTTCATAAAATTCAGTATAACGAATTTGCAAGTGTAAATAGAAATACAAATGTCTATTGTGGTTTTAGCCTGATGTTATGAATTGAAATAAGTTTTATCCCGACGCAAACACGTCATTTTGATGCGCAGTCGACATTACGAACTGCATGGCTTATTAGTTAAATTTACCCAAGAGTATTGCATCAGATGAAGATCAGAAACAGCAGACACTTAAAATATTTGGACCTCAATATCAGCAAAAGTTGCATCTTCCTACAACAAATTATGGATCACTTCTGGATCATCTGTACACCAAATAATATTCCAGACGATCAATACGTTACAAGTGGAATATATGAATCATATTTTTCAGACCACAAACCGGTGTGGTGTGCCTTAGATGAGACATGCATACATATAATACATATACATCATAATGTTCGCTTCATAATATGTCTTAAACACAGATTAACAGTTAAAAAGTTTAAAAACTACCAAACGTAATTTTGGACTACAATGTCATCTTCAGGGTTCAAATCGACCATTAACTAACCTTCGCCACAGCCGCAATGCTGAGTAATCAAACCGTAAACCTTAAAGGGAAATGGCAATACAAATTTTCTTTGTCTCATTTGAAAAAACATTAAAAATAATATATGAAGACCTTTTAAAATTTCCCCGTAACTTCCTTAATTTTTGAAATATCTGTGAACAAAAATATCTGCAATCCGCCATCTTGTTTTATAATTAGATCTAATTAAGTGACGTCAAAACCAGGGTAAACATTCTAAAAGTTGTAAATAATTGCCCAAATATCAGTGGAATGCGTTCAAATAGATTGCTAGTTCACTTAAAAGTATACAACACCCAAAACAACTACGATTTAGCATCTATAATGACTCGATAATTGCTGATATAAAAAACATTTCTACCCTGGTTGTGACGTCACGCATATCCAAGGTGGTTATGCATATCCAAGATGGCGGAATGTTCAATGTTCTTTGTTAAAAAGAAGTGAAATATTTACAGAACCAAGAACGATATGGAAAATCTGTAAAAGGTATTGATATATCATTTTAAAAGTTCTTTCAAATAAGATAAACTTAATTTTTATTGCCATTTCCCGTTAATTGCTTAAACAACCTGTTAACAAACATCTATAATAAAATTGTCGTATATTATGTAATAAAAGATTCGTGGTGGCAAAAAGGAAACTAGACCATTGGTTGCGTTATAAATTAACAGCCCATGGTTATAAGCAAGCTTTATAAGCAAGCTTATAAGGAATTTTTGAATTATATTTACTTTTCAAGATAACGGTGAAGTTTAAGGTGGCTAATCGACTAACTTTAAGTATGATGCAATTCGACTATATTTGCCAAATCTTATGCTTGTATCACAAAACAAACAATTTTACTATTATCTGCTCCATTTTTACTTTTGAATCAGAACGTCTTTTGTGCGAAACTCTACTCATTCGCGATCTCAAACGTTCTTTAAACGCAAATATTGGCAACGCACCACTTTTCATGTCAATGTCAATGTTTACATGTCGTTGTGTACTAGTGTCGTCTAATCCTGTAATATGTTTTTTAGTATTCTCTCTTGAATGGTGAATTAATTCATAATTTATGACAACTTTGTAACTATATATTTAGACTTTCTGCACTTATTCTCCCAAACTTCCACTTGTGTTTCTATAACTGTATGGAAACACGGAAAATGTTTTCTATTTTTTAAATAGAGAAAACATTTTCCGTGTTTCCATATACAGTTATAGAAACACGAGTGGAAGTTTGGGAGAACGAGAAATAGTAGTGGGAACACGAGCCCGCAGGGCGAGTGTTTTCACGCTGTTTTTTAAATTATTATTCTCTGAAGATGCTGTGTAACAAAAGAAACGTTAGAACTTTAATAAATATTATGATTTCACTCGTGTTTTATTGGGTCGCCACCAGCTACCTATATACTACCAAGTTTTGTGATTGGTTGAATAAAACAATAAAACAATAGAATCAACCACAAAGAAACCAATGTTCAATCAACCACTTTTGTTCCATATAGCCAATGACAAAACCTGTTCATTTATGTACGTATTTACTTGTTTTATTGAATATAATGGTTTTTGTCAAAATATAATGCTATATATACAGTAGGATGCTCTATTCTTCCCTGCTCTCATGCAATCTGTAGGTATATATGTGACGCCTCATAAACAAAAAGGTATTCGTATAATTCGTAGTCTAGCTATAATATACATGAATATATATGAAAGATTCTAAGTTCTCAAATGAACTGGATATGATATGAAAAGGAGAAATAAGAGAACTGCAGTGTGTTGACAAATACTTAAAGTGCCCGTAAGCTCAAAAATTTGTATTGTCTTATTTGGAAGAACTTTTAAAATGATAAAGTAACTTCTTTTGAAGATTTTCGTTTCTTCTCTTTCTTTTTGAGATATATCAGTTTGTTTGATATGCAAATGTACGGAATTTACGTCACACATGCACAATGAGTTATCAGAGAATGTGATATATCTTTGCGTTCATCAAATAAAAACACTAAAGTGTAAATAAGACGTGTGCGTGTTTCTTCCACAACACCAAACTTCTCGATTTTAAAGGATTTCGTTCGAAAATGAAAGAGATACACACATTTCCCCAATAAGTCATTATGCATGATTGACGTAAATTCCGCACATTTGCATATCAAACAAACTAATATATCTCAAAAAGAAAGCGAAATCTTCAAAAGAGGTTACTTTATCTTTTTAAAAGTTCTTCTTATTTGAAAGAACTCTTAAAACAATGACGAGTAACAATTTACAGCTCTTCCATATTTAACTTACTTCTTGAGATATTTAGACTTATAGGTGATATTCAAATAACATAATCTATGACGTGGCAACGTTGGAAAATCCTGTATTATCTTAAAGTTTATTGAACGAAATCACTTGAAGCTTGTTTTTAATGTTTCATTTCATGAGCTGTAGCAATTACAAAGTTTTGAGTGATTTCTTTTAATAATATTGGAAAGATATACATGATTTTCTAATGTTGTGTACAACTTGCTACGTCATTGGATCAGCTCATTTAAATATCACATAAGTCTAAATATCTTAAGAACACAGTGAAATTATAGAAAAGCTGTAAGTTGTTATTCCTCATTATTTTAAGAGTTTTTTCAAATAAGATAAACTTAATTTTCGATTCATTGCGTTTTTTAAGTAAGAGTACTTACGTTCCTGAAGAAGGACATATCGTCCGAAACGTTTCGCATTACTCTTACAGTCTTTTATATCATATCTAATATACATATCAAATAACTGTTCTTTGTTACATCCAGCAGCTTCTACTGCACAGTCGTTCGACCGTTTAAAAAATAGCCTTTTATTTCATTCTATTTTCCAGTTCAACTGTCACGAGCTCCTCCGTTACAATGTACCGTTGCGACGTTTATGATTACAGGGTGATCGACCATTTTGTGGCCATTTTGTTCGCCCCAACCATCGCCATAACTGGCCGGTGGATACGCAGGCTCACCATGTTTTGGGACATCAAGGCCTGAAGAAAACAGTAAAGAGTAACGAATGTAGTGAGTGAAATGCACATTCACAATATATGCTATCCTCCGCTACCTGCATTCTCTGGCTGTGCGTATGCTCAATTATTAGCAAGATAGACCTGTGCGATAATTATGCAGCGCTGAAGAAAACGAGGCTCCGTAGCCAAGTTTTATAAAGCCGCTTATTTTTAAAACATAAAGAATACATAAATATCTTGGATAAATATTATTATGAATGAGGATAACCCAGAGAGATATTTCAGTAAGATCTTTTGGATGAAAAGCACATGAAACAGGGTCGTGGCTAGATGGTACAATCGTATTTGAGGTGACCGTGAGAAACTAGGTCTGAGTCGACTTCTGGACGATCTTTTTTAGTATCCGCGAGTGGTTGGACGAAATGAGAGATTGTTACGATCGAACATGCCTGTATAATGAAATATATCATGGAACTGGTTTTCTAATACTAACTAACCTTAAAACGAATAAAAGGATCGTCCAGAAGACGACTCAGACCTAGTACCTCACGGTCACCTCAACTGCGAGTCTACCACCTAGTTACGACCATAAAACAGCTAGCTAAATTACTCAAAGTTAATAGGGAGATTGTTAGAGTAATGGTATGTGTAAATGTGGTAAGTCAAGGTGTAAGATTTGTGAGTTGATTAAATATAGACAATAGTTTATGGCATTCAATGACGACAAAATCGAAAAGAAAACCACCGCTGTACATCAACTATGAGCCGTCAAGGAAAATCTAAAATGGCGGCGTCCAGAAGCCTCTAATGTTTAGACCCATTTCCGCGCTACGATTTTTCTCTTCGGTTGCCATCGATATATGTTCGGGTTCAGTATCTGGACATGTTATTTTTTAATGAGACCATGGCATCAACGTCTTTGATAAGTATGTCCTACCCACTGTTTATCACAAGAAACAAAGCACAAGATATACAATATGCAATACCCAAACAATATGAAATTTATAATACAGAAATGTAAATTAAAAATTATCAAAACTTTTTAGCTAATTATATCATTAGAACAAAACACATAATTAATTCAACTAATTATAATTACTATTCATTACTACATCACACCATTACAAAGCACCTAAGATGGGGATTATGACGGTTATATTTTTAATGTTATGAGGTTACAAATATATTAGCATATATTAGCAACAGAACTATAGATACGTTATAAATTACCTCGTTCTTTAAAAAAACCCGCTTTAAACTTTAAATTTCTGTTTTTACTCAGAAAGTTAAGCTGGGTTTTTAAAAGAACGAGGTAATACCTAACATATCCAGGCACGGTGGAAGCAAATCTGTTTTGGGGGGCTGGGTACCAATCCTAAAATTGCCTGTTTATATAATTTATCCATTTGATGAATATGCGAACAATTCGGAAGGACGAAAAACTCGTAGGTACTTCATGTATGGCTAAAGCTGGTAACTTCATGTAAGCCTGTCCCCAACACAACTATAATCCTAAACCAAAATTTTGTCCAAAACCATTTTGTGATCCTAACATGAAGTAGAAACCGAAAAACTCTCGGTTTTGTATTTTCCTGATCTAAATGATGCAACTTAAATTTTTTAAACACGTAAATTTTTAGCAGCATTATTATTGGCGGGCTAAAACCCAGCCCCCCCTCTTCGGCCGGCCATGATATCTATAGTTCTGTTGCTAATATATGCTAATATATTTGGAACCTCGTAATATGAAATTATAACCGGGATGACCCCCTCACCTAAAAAAGTATATTTGCAATAGGCAACATGGCGCGGAATCTCATAAATTCACTATCAATTTGTTTCTAGTTTTTGATTGTCTTATTGTCTTTGGTGGTCAGTGCTATTGTTGTATTGTTGTTGCTATAGTGTTATGTCCGTAGCCATGTTTTCTGTTAAGTCCGTATCATGAATCTTATCATGTTCTTATTTGTTTTGTCGAAATTCAGTGTTAGCAGGTGTTGCGAAATATACAGTACTCTGTCACTTTTTTTACTCAATATTTTCTCAACATTTTTTCAGCCCATACTGAAAATGTATTTCTAGAAAAAGTTGTGATATGGTTATCTAGATATGGTTAAATATTTTAGATATTTTTACCTTTCAACTCGATATCCTTTGATACACGTAAAAGTTTCATGGCTTTGAGGGAACCAAAAAGAATTACACCCCAGAACACACTCCAAGCTGATATGGCCAAACCGCCTACAATATTCCAGCCAAGACGTTGGAAAGCCATTTTGTCCCACTTATAGAATACGCCAGTGTTCTTATTAAACAATGTGACAGCTACAACACCCCAGAAACCGCCGCCAAAATGCACTAAAAAATTATAACCAAATCAATAACAATTATTACGTACTTAAGAGGAGCTTCACCTCCAGATTTGGTCGATTAGGGAGTAAAGGTCAAAATTTGGAAAACATCAATATATAAGGTTCCCATAAAAAGAAATAGCTTTTATACAAATAAATAGCTTTTAGCGAAAGGACTTTTTTACTGATTGTTTACACCAGGTTACCATGGAAATGGGCTTAAAAATACGCGAAAACTCGTTTTTCTGTAAGATTTGATTGTCAAAATGTTATGCAGGGTTACCATGCCAACGGAGTAATTTAGGACATAAGAGGACACACAGGGACCACGGAGACACTATATATAATTGCTTAATTTCCATATAGCTTTCATTTTCAACTTTCAAGTGCATGTTTTGGGCAGATATGTGGTTAGATTTTTCATTTTGTTGCTTATCTTCTGTTGGTTTTCTGGCTTGTAAATTTCCAGTGGAGTATATGGACGCCCTGCATCCCCCCCAGTTTTCTAATCCTACCGGCGTCACTGGTTATGAAGAGAGTTTAAAAAGTGAAATAAATTTTAAGAAGTACCACGCACCTGCTACAGCATCAATGGGATCGTCAATTTTCATTTTCTGTATAAGATAACTCCATACCATATACACATATCGGCAGCTACTGCACCAATAACGAAAGCAGCCCATGGCAGAACAACATTACCGCCAGCACACATGGCAACCTATGGAAATAGTTTGGAGAATACTATTCATGATAAAATATTATTCAATTTGTGCAAAGTTTAAAAATTATCAGTAACAGTATTTCGTAATGCAGGCATGAGCAACATTTACAGAACAATTCATCTTGAACCTGCAGTAAGTACCTACCTAAAATCATAGTTAGTAGATGGTTTGGAAGTTCCATTGTCTTATTGGAGAAAGTGTTTGTTATTGGTTGGAGAAAGGAAATTCTATGTACACGTGACGGCGACACTAATTAAATCCGAACGTTGTTAATGGATGACTGCTTCATTATACCGAAAATACAATACGTTTAGTGACTGTGAAAGTGAACAACAACATCGAACAATGACTTTTGCGGATGTTTTACCTGCTTTTTCATCAAGCTTTGTCATATACGAATTTAAATGCGAGTGTGGTTCGCGCTACATAGGAAGAACATCTCAAAGGTTAGGCGACAGAATGAAACAACACGTTCCTACTAACCTACGCCGAAAAATCGTTCCGTTACGCCAACAGCGAAGAAGACAATGCCGTCAAGACACGGTCATTAACTGTGATTCTGCCATCTCTCGACACCTCCTATCGAATTCTCAATGCGCCAACTCTTACAATGATACTAAATTCCGGATATTGGCTAAGTGTCGGCTCGCCCTTTCAATTGAAGGTATTGGAATTTCTTTACATCAAGCTGTCAAATCCTGACTTGTGCCGATAAAAGGAATTTATTTTTAAAACATCGTTATTTTAGGAACACTGTCATGACGCCTTTGCGTCTGACGTAACTGGACTTTTCGTTGGCTATAAATACAAGCTATCTTATGTTTTTTCTTTAGCAGCGTAGCACTTGATAAGTTGTCTGCCGAAAAATGCATCGTGCTCTTTTATTTTAAAGCCTATTTATTTTTCATATCTTTAAACAGTTCTTCGAAGAACTCATTTCTCTTTTACATTACGTCATTGATAGATTTTGGTAAATGTGATTATATATTATACATATTATCGTGTATAATAATTATATTAGTAGCGCATGTTTTCAAACAGTTCTTATAAGAACTATATTTACCATTTCACCTTGGTTTCAATTCGATGTACTTTAAAGCTTTGTTCAAATATAATATATATATATATATATATATATATATATATATATATATAATATATATATATATATATATATATATATATATATATATATATATATATAATATATATATATATATATATATATATATAAGGAAGGGCTATGCCCGAAACGTCAATAAAGTTCCTTGCTTATATTTATATATATATATATATATATATATATATATATATATATATATATATATATATATATATATATATATATATATATATATATATATAAATAAATCGATCCCTGCCGCGGCGAGATTATCAACCTCGCTCGCGAGGAGATTAAATTTATTAATTTAATATTATTTATTATTTTTAATTTAATATGTTTTCAATGTGCTAATACAGAATAGTATAAATAATAATGTACCGGGTGACCCAAAAAAAAGTACTCCGGTTTGATTCATAATAACTTCTAAACCACTGAAGCTATTAAACTGAAATAACTTTCATCAGATAGATGGAAGACTAGCTTAGATTTTGATATATTACAGTTGTATTTTACTTACAAATTCACGGAGATATTAATGTTCAAAATAGGTAGCATATTTCTGGATGTGTCTAAAATATGCAAAAAACGCCGTATCAAATACTTAATGTTGGATGTCTCTGGGGAGTTGCATGTTATGTCTTATGGAGTTATGGTTTGATTGTGTTTCATAATTCTGAGTTTATTCTGAACATGAACAAATTTGCAATGTACCACATGATCAGCAACCGCAGAATTTAGAAGAGCTTCGCAGCATGCCGTAATCTAGAACAACGAATGATCCATGACTCCTTCGACGCAATGGTGTCACGGGCTAGGCAGTGCATTCGTGCTAGAGGACACGCGATTCCGAACGAATAAATCTTGCTTGTATTTTACAAATAATAATACTTCGTTTCATAATAAACAATTTGTCAAGTGGCATTTATTTACTGCTAATAGTGCGTGTTTCAGTTGAGCAAAGCTTGATTAATATTTGATACGGCGTTTTTTGCATATTTTAGACACATCCAGAAATATGCTACCTATTTTGAACATTAATATCTCCGTGAATTTTTAAGTAAAATACAACTGTCATATATCAAAATCTAAGTTAGTCTTCCATCTATCTAATGAAAGTTATTTCAGTTTAATAGCTTCAGTGGTTTAGAAGTTATTATGAATCAAACCGGAGTACTTTTTTTTGGGTCACCCGGTATATGTACAAAATTAAAATTGTAAATAAAATAAAATAATAAATAAATAAATAATGGCACATTGAGGCCACTGGCAACAGAGCGAAGCCCCAATCAAGGCCAGTGACCCATCTATAAATAATATTAATACAACATTAAAAATAAGAATAAATAAATAAATAAATAAAATAGGAATAAAAACACTTTAACCGCAACAGAAGTTCATTTTCAATAAGTTTGCAATATTCCCGCATCTATAACATGTCGACTTCCAAGTTCTATGATGAGCAGTATCGAATGTAATCCTCGTAATTTCTTCATAATATTTTTTTAATGTAGATTTAATGTTTCCATATGACTTCTGGGATTGAGTGGAACTAGGTAACATATTCCATATTCTCGCAGTTCTTATAAAAAAGCTGCGTTGAAATGCTTGAGTTCTGCATTTGGGAATTAGAAACGAATCTGAAGAACTTCTCGTAGACATGTATTTTTTCTGTTGAAGAAAATCAGATAAATCAAGATTATATTTACCAGAAGCACAACCATGTAGGAACAAAATGTCTTTCATTTCGTATCGATAACTCAATGGAATGAGGTTTAGTTTTCTAAGTCGTTCTTCATAACTCATTTCACCATTTGAAAACCCAAGAATAAATTTTGTCGCTCGCCTTTGAACACCTTCCACCATAACCATTTGTTGGACACTCTGACCTGACCAAACTTCGCTTGCATAATCCAAATGCGATCGAACAAGAGTTAAATAGAGAGATCTTTTGCTATCACGAGTTAGATGAACAGAACAGCGTTTGATGAAGCCCAGCATTCGGTAAGCTTTTCCAACAACTTTGGCTGTTTGATCTTTCCACTTAATGTCCATGGATATAATTACACCTAAATCAGATTGATGGTCTGTGGATGAAATGGTATGATTTCCCAAAGAATAAGAGTATTGTAATACATCTTTTTTACGGGTAATCATTAGCCGTTCACATTTCTCGATGTTAAAATCTAAATGCCACTGAGTACTCCAAGAAAATATTGAGTTAATGTCATTTTGGAATAGATTAACATCATCTGAATCTTTGATCATACTAAAACATTTGGTATCATCAACAAACATTGCCAATTCTGTTTTTGGTGAATTAACTACAGATGGAAGGTCATTCACATACAAAATGAACAATAGCGGGCCCAAAATGGAGCCCTGCGGAACTCCAGATGGTACTGATACTGAACAAGATTGCGACCCTTGGACAGTTGTTTTCTGATATCTATGAAGCAGATAATCAGTCATCCATTCCAACAGGGAACCGCTGACACCATAAAATTTTAGTTTTTTCAGCAATAATTGTTGATCGACAGAATCAAAGGCTTTACTATAATCTAAATAGATGATATCAGTGAGCAATCCTTTATCCAGAGCAGATGATATTTTATGCAAAACCGACACAAGTTGGGTGACAGTAGATCGGCCTTTACGATAATAATCCATGTTGAATGTTACTAAGAAAAGGCGAAACGTGGTAAAGTGAGTAAACGATTGTATATGCAACGTTCCAGAACTTTAGAAACAATACACAAAAGTGAGATAGGTCGATAATTTCTCACATTTTCCTTGTCACCTTTTTTGTGTACTGGTACAATTGAGGCCAATTTCCATTCATCAGGTAGAACACCCACACGAGAGATTTATTGAAGATGATCGAGAGCGATATCGAAATTTCTACTGCACATTCTTTAAGCAACTTCGAAGTTATTCCATCTAGACCACAGGCCTTATTGGGATCTAGTGAACCCAAAATTGTGGCAACTTCTTCAGGCAATATTATTATATCCGATAAAGATGAAGATGAAAGACTACATTGGTTATGTAAATCAGGATCGTTGGAACGTGAAATATGAGAATGTTTCAAAACCGAGTGAAAGTAAGAGTTGACGGCTTCAGCTTTTTCTTGTTTTTAGCACGAATATAAGACCAAAAACGCTTGGGATTTTCTTTAAACGAATCAGCTATTCCTTTCAAATACTCATCATGCTTAGACCTAATTAACTGTTTGACCTCGGTGCGTAGCTTGCGAAACTTTTCCCAAATAGTAGAGGAGCCGGTTTTCTTCGCTTTTTTGCGTGCGGAATCTTTTCGATGTAAAAGATTTATAACCTCGCCATCAATCCAAGGGGGAGAGTTTATATCGCGTATTTTAGATTTAGGTACATGAAGATCAACGGCTGCTAAGAACAAATCTTTCCAAATTCTCCAATCTTCATCTATACTGTCATTAGTAAGCATGGAATCAAAAGGTAATTTTTTCACCGTATTTCTTAGACCAATGAAATCAGCTCTTTTATAATTGTAAACAAGTCTGCTTTTGTTCCTTATGGGCTTCGCCTAAGTGTAAATTCGAAGTACAGGGTGTCCCAAAAAAAGGCTACCTTTTCAAATTCAAATTAGCATGTTAATTCAAGCAACCTATTGTAGCTATAGTTCTTTGAAATTCATTATCGCTTTTGAACTACGAATGCGTAAAAACACACAGTTTTATACACATGGGATATTAAACACAATAGGTTGTTTGAATTAACACGCTCATTTGAATTTGAAAAGATAGCCTTTTTTTTGGGACACTCTGTAGATAAGTAAGTGATCCGTCGGGAATAAAGCTATATCAGGTTTTAGTAGATCAATATGCTGGATATTATATGCTTCATTGGTGAAGACCAAATCAAGAATATTTGATGAACCCGCAGCGGAGATTTTTGTTGGCGTACAAATCATTTGACTTAAATAAAAATCCTTGATCAATTCAGAAAATTTGAATTCATCACTTGAATCAGAAGCAATAGAGAGAGTCTCCCAATCGATATTTGGGAAGTTAAAATCACCGAGGATCAACATTTTCTTGTCGCCCAAACTTTGTAGAAATTCACCAAAATAGTTAACAAACGAGGAATGTGAATTTGGAGGCCTATAGACTGTAGTTAGAATAAGATTTTGACAACACTCTAGCTGTAATTCAATTACTATCATCTCCAAATTTAATTCAAGATCTCCTCGTCGCGCAGATTTCAAATCATTTTTAACGGCAATCATAACACCACCACCTCTACCAACGGCCCGGTCTTTACGATAAATTGTATAACAACATTAAGGATTTCGTTATCGCAATTCGTTTAGCCACAATAATTAACAACTCACATTATAAAATAACACGTACACAACAAGCAATTTGATTGGTCAATACCCGTGCAGGATGAGAGTATCATGCACGGGAATTTACAGCAATTTAAAGTGGCGTTTTTCATCTCATTCCGTTTATCGTTATAAGTTAAAACAAAACTCTCAAAAAAAAAACAGAATATAGTTTTTGTATTGTGAGAAAACTATCACCAAGAAAACTAATCGTCTGATCCATTTTGTGTTCAATAGCGAACTTAAACAAAACAACGAGGTTTGAAAAGGGCATGTTTTGAAAGCAACAAACTCGCGAGAATAATATACTGTTTAAATACCTTTATTTTCTTGCCTGATAAACTCACTGGGAAAAAATAATCTTTATCTATACGAAGTAAAATACCCAACGGCTCTCGACTTTAAATCCAAAATCTTCCAGTGAAATTGTGAAAAAGACAGCGAAGACCTTTCCAGAGCGACAGTTGCTGCCCATAATATCTGTCTGTTCGCTTTGAAACAACAAGCCAAACCCTGAGACGGCTGATTCCAGTAATGATTAAGCTTTTTCCTAAAACTAGTCAGTATTTCGGATATTCAAAGTCGAGTTTTTTATCCATATTCTGCTTTTAATTGTAGTAGGATTTGTCGGCAAAACAAATTTCAGCTTTCCGGCTCGTCTGCTGTGGGAGACGAATTGTGATTGGTAGTTGATAGTTCTTGGGAGAATTTGTATTCTCATCATATTATTTTTGGATAAAATTCGTTATTTCTCTGTCGTTATTTTATAAAATAAATAGCAAATGGTTTTCCGTGCAGGATACTGTGATCCAAACACTTGGGATGTTGCTCGACTTCCGAAAAGCTAAAAAACACTCGCCTATCGGCTCGTGTTTTTTTACGCTTTTCGAAAGTCTCGCAACATCCCGCGTGTTTTGATCACAGTATCCTGCACGGAAAACCATTTGGTATGCCCTTAATAATTACCAAGAATATCAGTGTTATACATACAATGAAGATACTACATAATGTTTCCTACCATTCCAGATAATCCTCCATTAATAGTTGTCAATAAACTCCAATGGCCGTTAAAGATCCCTGTCATTAAACGTTTGATGACCAATGCGACAATAGCTCCACCTGCACCTGAATAATTGACATGGAGAAAAACGAAAGTTGAAGCGCTCTCCAATCCTATTTCAACTTGATGAATAAAATTAAACCTAAGACTCGCCCAGTCGCCGCAATATAGTCGTACTCTGTTGTCAGGGGTATATCGCGGATGATTATTTGAGATATCATTAATAATTATTACGCTGTCGTTTTTTCTCCAGCATTGCCCCATACCCGTATCAGTCTGACTGCGCAAACGTTACATCGCGGGCGGAGAGGGAGGGTAAGCACATGAGTGACATGACACCATTTATCCCGAACAGCGGCAAGCAAACGTCTTCTGGGCGACCATTTTATTAGTATTAAGGTTAGGGTATAAGTTGTTTTAGAGTTACCAGTTCTATGATGTACATCATAATATAGGCATATATAAAATATATAGTCCAGAGGACGATTGCTTGTCGCTGACCGGGATATATTGCCTGCTCACCCTCGCTCGACGTCACCTGAGATGTAACGTTAAGGTAATTGCTAGAAAGTATACCTTAAAATAAGGTTTCCGCTGAAAGACTGAAAACTAGTTGTTCCAGGCCAGGGGGGGGGGGGTAGTACGAAAGTCAGTATATGAGGGTTAATATTAGGGCGAACGTTATCGGATCGAACGTTATAGATCGAACGTTATAGATCGAACGTTATAGATCGAACGTTATAGATCGAACGTTATAGATCGAACGTTATAGATCGAACGTTATAGATCGAACGTTATTGATCGAACGTTATAGATCGAACGTTATAGATCGAACGTTATAGATCGAACGTTATAGATCGAACGTTATAGATCGAACGTTATAGATCGAACGTTATAGATCGAACGTTATAGATCGAACGTTATAGATCGAACGTTATAGATCGAACGTTATTGATCGAACGTTATAGATCGAACGTTATAGATCGAACGTTATTGATCGAACGTTATAGATCGAACGTTATAGATCTGCACAAATGGTTCAATACATTCGTAAGATAATCCATTCGATCGCATGTGTTATTTAACCAGTCTGACAACAGCCTCGTAGCCGGGCGGCTTGTTTTGCTTTGCGCATCTAGGCTTATTTTCGTGAAGGCGTGCACACGTGGGGATAAATGTTCTTTACTTCGCGTACTGTATATTATTACTTGTTGGATTCCTCTGAGCCCAATATTACAAAATATTTAAGTCGATAATTCAATATTGGGCGAGACCGAAGGTCGAGCATTAATATTGTAAATCGAGACTTAAATATTTTGTATTATTGGGCGAAGATGAATCCAATAAGTGTTTTGTTATATCGAACAAAATATCTTAACATAAAGATGTTTCTTCGCACGTAAACAGTCAAAAGATTGCTGGTCATCAAAAAGAATAATAAGACTCGAAAAACACATACACATTATAATCCACCTATCAACTGTCTCTATTAGCATCACGTGGCAGCCCAATATTTTACGATGTAGCGCAGCTACATATTGGGCAGCAACATTTGGACTGTTTACACGGGCTAGTGTTCATGTGCAAAGCAATCGTCACTCGCGGCCTTTTATTTAAATCGAAATTTCATGGGTTGAAGTACTTTCTCCTAACTTCAGACTGGCCTGTATTTCCTCATTTCAGCTCTTGTTTACACAAGGCTGGTCTTCGGACTGCCTGTGTTTGCTCATCCGAGCTCTTGTTTACATGAGGTTGGCCTCACAATCAGAGCTGGATAATTTCAAATATGACCGTCGTTAATAAATAATATTCCTGTTAATATTGAGATTCCTGTTAATATTCTTACAACTTTTAAAAGACTCGTTATACGAAGGAAAAGGTTAGATGGGATGACTCTGTGGAAGTTTTTCCGCAGATGGCGACTACGTCACTGTCGGCTTAGTGTCTACGTCACTGTCTGCTTAGTGTCGGCTTTGGAAGACAACAGTGTAAAACTATTACGCTAACACTAATGACTAATCCTAACCCTTTTCACGATCTTCCGAAGATCAACCGAAGCCTACTTTCGGATAAGGCCCCACAGACTCATCCCATCTAACCTCTTCATCATAAGAAGCCGGATTGGACTTGGATCTTGTTTAGATGGGATATCGCGTCGGGCTGGAATCTTCCGCACGCCTCACACCATATTAAGTATTACGTATTACACCGTATTAAGGTTGCGCTGCAAATACAAATTATGCTTTACTTATAGAAGAAAGATATTTTGGATTAAATTATCTTCCATTTCCCTCGCTGCCTTAAAAGGTCGGTCAGCTCTCTTAAAAGGTCAGCGTAGTGCCACGCCACGCTTTCTAAAAGAATGAGTGAAGTTAAAATTGCGCAACGATTCGGCCCTGCACTACATCCGAACTAAAGTCAGTCGGACCTGAACATGAAGGACCGTACTCGTGTAGACATCCCCTTAGCTACAGCATAATAAAACTATAGTTTTTAGATTTTTTAACATTTTCAATATTAAAAAGTCCATGCAGATGAAATTTTCGACTGACAAGATATATTATGGTTTTGCTCAGAAAGACCAAAATATTACGAATATGTAAAATGCCCAAACGCGAGATATAGGCACTTTAATAGGGATTCAATATAAATCAGGTTTTAGATTTTAACTTTCATAACATTACTTCAATAATTTGTTGGTTTAATTTTGTGGTTACCTGATAATACTGTGTTCACAATAGTCAACGACACAGCAGCTCCATCACCAGGATTAGTGATAGAGCCCTGCGAACCACTATTGAATGCCAAAAATCCAAAGAACAAGATGAAGTCACCAAGAGACATTAACTGTTAATAAAAATCAAATGATGAGATCGATGGGATGAGTTGGAGGAGAAAAACAAATGGTGTGGTAAGAAGACTAAGAGAGCAGGAATAGGAAGAAGATGAAACCCGACAAGCAAGTTCTGAGAGTTTTTTGAATAGCTAAGAACAATTAGAATGATTTATTATTTTTTAATTAAATATAATTTTAATGTGTTTTTAAAGTGCCCATGCAATGAAAAATTCAGTTGTAAAATAACTCTTTTGTTTGAAAGAACTCTTGAAACTATAAAGACTAACCATTTACAACTTTTTCATATCTCACTTTACTCTTGAAATAATAAGATTTGTTTAATATGTAAATGATCATACATCACAATCCATAATGACTTTACTATATATATCCTTCAGAGATTATGTAATGAAATCACTTGAAATGCAGGTGCATGTGCGTGGATGTATCCAATGATATCAAATATGCATATAATCAAACGATTCCATGTGATAATGGTAAAGATATGTAGAATTTTTCAATAAGTCATTATGCATTGTGATGTCATAAGTATCATCATTTACTTATTAAACAAATCTTAATATCTCAAGAGTGAAGTGAGATATGAAAAAGTTGTAAATGGTGTCTTTATAGTTTCAAGAGTTCTTTCAAACAAAACAGTTATTTTACAACTGAATTTTTCATTGCATAGTCACTTTAAATAATAATTTGCTTGAAGTAAATTATTTTTTGAACCAACCGGAACAGTATGTCCTTGAATTATTTTCGGCTGATTATTTTCAAATCTTCCTATCCGAGGACCCACAATCGCTGCTCCAGTCAAAGCCAACGCTCCTCCAACAATGTGAACTACGCCACTTCCTGCGAAATCTTGGTATATGATACCATCATCTAGGGGAACATTGGAAAGCCAGCCATGCTTTGACCACACCCAATGAGATACAACTGGGTAAACGAAACCTGTAATAAATATAACATATTAAAGTACCCCTGCAAAGAAATATCGCATTACGTTTCCTGGTATTTTTTGTTACAGGACATCATTTTAGGTTAATAAATGTTCGAATTTGCCAAAAATGCGAACATTTATTTACCTAAAATGTGTCCGCCATTGCTCAAAACTTCCCGATTCCACAACAGAGTATGTGATTGTGATGTCAGAGACTCAACACGTGACAAACTTTATGGTAATTTACGACAAGTTACAATAGAAAGTTTCCCCTAAATAGCTTTATATTCATACACAACTAGCCATGTGTTGAGTCTTTGAAGTCACTTCCTCTAATCGCAACCCCAGCGTCCGGAACATGTTCGATTAATGGCGGCCGTATAATCTCGTATAAAAACAGTCTGAAAAGGCGACTTCTCATGCTCACAATTGCTTTAAAGTTAGCAAGTTAAGTAAGAACACCATGTTCTTTACAAATATGTAAAAATTCTGGATACCAAAAATTTAATCACAGGGGCCAACGGTTAGCTAAATGCACGAAAAATGGATTTATTCAAATTTACAATATGCGCAAATATGGAGCAAATTTATTGAAATATTACATTTGCTGATGACACGACAGTCTCAGAAACCATAACAAAATCGGGGGCATGTGAATTGCAGAGTTGACCAAATAAGCAATTGATAACCAATCGATCAAGGGAAAATCAGTTTCAGAGAAGGCACATACATCCAACCCTTTGACAGTTGACGGGCGAGCGTTTCAAGTTCTACAGTCAGCTAATGTACTTGGTGTAACGATCAGGAAAGACTTTAAATGGAACGATGATATTGGAGATGACAGATTAAACAGATAACATCAAAGAATCGAGAGGATTAGGGTTAGAGGCTGTGGTCTGGACTCAATTTTTCCAATTACTATACCCTCTGGATGCGTTCAGAAAGATAGGACACAAACCAATTAAGGACTACTCCTGTAAAGCCAAACTGGACTCTGAGTCTATCGATCCAGGACAACTTCATTTTTCTGGTCAATAGCACACACTAGATGATCATTATGGACACGTGCAGAAGATTCAGTGCTGTGATATTCACGATATGCAGACTGTAGGCTAGGATAGAGGTTGTTAGAAAATAGGTAGATCCGTGACGGCAAGCAACAATACGTTCGATAACCTCAGATAGAAAGGCAAGGTTTGTGATTGGACGAAAGTTGTCCAAATTTTCACAGTTCAATGTCATCTTCTTTATATAAGGGAGTAAACGACCCTCCTTGATGAGTTTACAATTTCTGTTATTGTTGGAAGCAGTTCGTCGATGCAGGCCTTCAAGGTTCGGGTTGGTAGAGGATCTAAAGGGCAGGACTTGGAAGGTGCGTTTAAGATGGTTTTGCGCACAGTCTCCATGGACACCTCATTAAATACAGCTAATGAAGAGTGACAAGTTGAACTAGCATTGACAGACAACACAGGTACAGATACCTCGATTCCCTTGATGATTCTCCAGACACAGATACCTCGATTCCCTTGATGATTCTCCAGTTAATGTGACTGCTATCCAGAGGGATTTCTGATGCTCATCCTCGATCATCGCTCGGGTTATAGCAAAACCCCAATTAAAAACGGTCGCGGATGATTATCGAGTTATAATGGCACGCGAGAGATACGTGTAAAACACGAGGCGATATCCAAGTGTTTTCACAAGCTTCTCGAGCCATTATAACAGCTCGATAATCACACAGCGACAAAGTTGTTTACTTCTTTTATAAAATAATATCAATTATCAATAAAAGAAGCGTTCCTATATTTTGAGTTGATACGAATACCTGTTTTCAAAACCACGTTGGCAATTTAGTAATGCACCTAAACGTCCTAGTAAAACATTTCCATTTGTCGACAACTTCATTTAACTTGTATTCAGATATACATTGACTTCCTTTGTAATTAAACCGTATATAATACAACCGTATATAAAATCCCGCTCGTTCGGCTCAAGCCAATCACATCTCTTGTTACAGCTCATTTACTTCCGGTGATTTTATAATACATATTAGAAATACGAATCCGCAATAATCCCCTCGCTCGCCTTTTTTTCCCTAACACCCCTGCGGGATTTTCCCCATCCATGGTCCCCAGACCTCGCACGCCGGGTATTGATTTGTTAATAGCCATTTCGTCGCAGAAATTTATTTTATAATTTTTTAGTTATCTCTGCTAATAATGTTTAACCGACGATTTCAATTCTGAAGACAGATTTGGAATTACCGAGTCTAAATACATATAAATACGTTGTAATATATTTATTAGCTATATTTATAATTTTCATAATAAGTTACAGCATAATTTTATGTTTGTAAACAAATCTTCTTTCACCATTTGCTGGTCCACATGCATCGAACACACTTACATAATCTTTGATTACTCCTAGTAATAACATAATAACCCAATTTTAAGAGACGATTTTTTGAAATTTTCTGTAATCCGCTGTATTTAATACAGATGAAATTTAGACGTATTAGATCGTCTGATTTGCTAAAATAACAAGTGGGATTTCCCAAACTTCGATCAATTTATAGCATTACATACCTGTAATAAAAGCAGAATAAACTAGATATGCTATGAATTCGGTTCGTTCGGCAATTGCTCCACTAACAATGGTTGTAGCTGTTGCAGCAAAAACATATTGAAAAAACCAAAAAGCATATTGAGTATCTTCTAATCCTGACAACGCAAAGTTATCATGACCAATAAAACTGTCTCCAGTCCCTTTAACGTTATCACCATCCCCTCCAAAAGCGAAAGCATAGCCGAACAGCCAGTAGAAAACAGCACCAGTAACTAAAATAAACAGTGGAGTGGGAAGTTAATCATAACAAAAAGGATAGATTAACTTGGTTATTTACCAAAAGATAGAGTGCGCGAGCGTGCGAGCACCGCTCGCGGGCACATTTTCAATTTGTGCAGACACAAATTTTTTGCTGATTTTTTAGCTAATTATTAAAACTGTTTTACAAAGTATGACGTTCGCAGGCACTATTTGCAATTCAGAAAGTTTGTGCAGGCACAGAGATTTTAATTTTTTAGTTCATTAGCTGTTTTTACATGACGTATACGTTTTCAAAATGAATATTTTTTTGTCAGGAGCATGTCGCGATGTAAGATTTTTCAGGTTTTATTGCATGCAATGCAAGTTTTTCGTTGAAAAGCCTGTCACGGAAATAAAAAGAAATGATCGCGTCGCGTGCAAACTAAGGTACGCTTAATTATAGACAACGAACAAATACTATCGTTTGCGGCAACTTTCCCCACTTCGCTTTACTCGCTAGAGACCTAACTCAATGACCTTATGTTTCAGCAGCCCTTTAACTCTTTCCCGACCGGCGCAGTTAAAACGGGTCGTTGAAGACCCGCAAAGTCGTCAATCGAAAAACACGGCACACGGTAACGCAAGATTAAAAATTGAAATTCGACAAGCGCCAGGAACATGAAATCCACGCACACGCCAAGTTTGATTTGATTTCATAAACAACTCTGCGATTGGTGGCATTTTGAGTTTTCAAGATGCTACGTGGGCGTGCAAGATGGCCTTTTCTAGAAAAATGTAAATTTTTCAACATGATTTATGATAATTAATGCTAATTTATATTAACATAATGTGTTTTGTTCAGGAAATTTAAAAGCACAAGTAAAAGCCGGTTTATTGGGCTTCCAGAAAATGTATAGCTTTCGCAACAGTTATGGTTATTTCAAGAGATATCAATAGAACAACGTGGTGGTTCAATTTTTGATGTTTTTCAGCTTGTCGAGAAAGAGTTATATATGTTCCAAGTCGTGGTGGCTCGACTACATCCAATTTAATTCGAATTTTTCTGATGTTTGGAAGTTATATTTCAAATATACGAGACGGAAAACTTTTCCGGGATTGCAACGTCAGATCGAGTGTCTTTTGAAAAGGCGAGCCGAAAACGAGCGAACCTTTTTAACGCACGAGGAGTTTTAACAAGTTCGAGAATTTAATTGCAAGTGTTTTGTCGCAAAGATTTTGAAATCTACTCGTCATACTACCGTTGTCAGCTGGCCGTGGGAAATTGACACAAAGCGTTTGTTTTCGAAAGCCTGCACAAACGCAAGCGTCGTGAAGTTTTGCAACTCTTGCAGTTTCCCATGCATGGGTTGCAGTGCGTTGCACACAGCACACAACATTTTTGCAGGCACATTTCCAACTTCTAAATTCTGCTTGCAGGCACAAAAAATGTTAATGAGGCCTGATTACACCGAGTTGATTTTAGTAATTGGTGAGGTGTATGCCCTCTCAGTGGTATGAGCTCTGCCATTAGGGGATACCCTCGAAGTGGTGTCGGCTATAGAAATACTATACGGAAAATTGGGAAATGTTGGCTCGACTTTCTAACAATATATTTTTCGTGCAAACTTCGCCGATATGAGGAACAACATAATGCATGTTGAATCACAACGACGCCTAAGGTCTCAACATGTATACTAATTCGATAATATAACGTTATTCATATCATTTTCACGTTTCAGAATGACATTGGCATTTGAAAACTAGCAGTATCGATTGTGCATTGTGCATAACATGAACCCTAAGATGAATAAGAATAGCATGTACAGTCCATAAATTGTATAGGCCCTTGGAATCCCTATCAGTTGGGTTTCCGTCTACCCAAGAGTTTACCTAATATCCATCTACTTACAGATATCCAAAGTATTCTTCATCAAAATATTTGTTGTGTTCTTTGATCTCACAGAGCCAGCTTCAAGAAAAGCAAATCCAGCTTGCATAACTAAGAAGAAGCAAGAAACACGAATGTTATCATTACTTGTACAACAAAAGTTGTTGTTAAATTGCCTATATTTGCCTATAGTGACAACTGACTTTCGAGCGGAGCCCTTCACCAAAGTAAGGCCTTACTCTGATGAAGCTGGGCTCCGCTCGAAACGTGAGTATTTCCTCACTAAAAATCTTGGCAGTCTACCACCTTTTCACTTTCCAATACATATATATATATATACATATACATATACACACACATACATATACATATATATATATATAATATATATATATATATATATATATATATATATATATATATATATATATATATATATATATATATATATATATATATATATATATATATATATATACGTGTAGGTTTTGGTCTACGAAATGCAAAGAGTGCTCAACAACATATAGTTAGAGCAAATAGATTTTCGCTTACCTCAAAACTGGTCTGCTACAACTTGTTTCATCTGTAAAAGAATCTTCAGGCAGTCTGCTTGCAGTGTGCTTGCTTCAGGCAGCAAGCACATATATATATATATATATATATATATATATTTATATATATATTATATATATTATATATTTTAGATGCAACGCTCACTACCCTTGTGGCAGTTTGAGCACTCTGGCCCCATGCCACGCTATCTGGATGTTCTGATTGCCGGTGTTGTCCCACAAGCGGTTGTCAATGACGATCGCAAGTGTATAATTACCGAGTCAGACTCATTCAGATTGTTCCAAGCTACACTGATGAGCTGTTGTACATGCAGCAAAACACGTGTCTGTAGATTGAATTATATATATATATATATATATATATATATATATATATATATATATATATATATATACCGGTATATATATATAATAGGTAATATTTGGCATTTCACTCGATCAAATTCCAACACTCGAAATTTTCCTTCACCATAAATCCTTTCAACATGTAGTTTGATCGAGTGAAATGCCAAATATTACCTATAATATACCCAGAATCTTATCCCGGCATTACCACCATATATACAGAACTCGTGACTAGGCTCTCGGCAACGGCTTCCGTAGCTCAGTGGTCAGAGCACTGCACTAGCAATCGCAGAGTCGCGGGTTCAATTCCTACCGGAAGGCCGCTAAGTTGCATTTTTCGCAACTGGTCCCGGTTTGGTCTTAAAATGTATGTATTCCAACACTCGAAATTTTCCTTCACCATAAATCCTTTCAACATGTAGTTTGATCGAGTGAAATGCCAAATATTACCTATAATATACCCAGAATCTTATCCCGGCATTACCACCATATATACAGAACTCGTGACTAGGCTCTCGGCAACGGCTTCCGTAGCTCAGTGGTCAGAGCACTGCACTAGCAATCGCAGAGTCGCGGGTTCAATTCCTACCGGAAGGCCGCTAAGTTGCATTTTTCGCAACTGGTCCCGGTTTGGTCTTAAAATGTATGTATTCCAACACTCGAAATTTTCCTTCACCATAAATCCTTTCAACATGTAGTTTGATCGAGTGAAATGCCAAATATTACCTATAATATACCCAGAATCTTATCCCGGCATTACCACCATATATACAGAACTCGTGACTAGGCTCTCGGCAACGGCTTCCGTAGCTCAGTGGTCAGAGCACTGCACTAGCAATCGCAGAGTCGCGGGTTCAATTCCTACCGGAAGGCCGCTAAGTTGCATTTTTCGCAACTGGTCCCGGTTTGGTCTTAAAATGTATGTATTCCAACACTCGAAATTTTCCTTCACCATAAATCCTTTCAACATGTAGTTTGATCGAGTGAAATGCCAAATATTACCTATAATATACCCAGAATCTTATCCCGGCATTACCACCATATATACAGAACTCGTGACTAGGCTCTCGGCAACGGCTTCCGTAGCTCAGTGGTCAGAGCACTGCACTAGCAATCGCAGAGTCGCGGGTTCAATTCCTACCGGAAGGCCGCTAAGTTGCATTTTTCGCAACTGGTCCCGGTTTGGTCTTAAAATGTATGTATTCCAACACTCGAAATTTTCCTTCACCATAAATCCTTTCAACATGTAGTTTGATCGAGTGAAATGCCAAATATTACCTATAATATACCCAGAATCTTATCCCGGCATTACCACCATATATACAGAACTCGTGACTAGGCTCTCGGCAACGGCTTCCGTAGCTCAGTGGTCAGAGCACTGCACTAGCAATCGCAGAGTCGCGGGTTCAATTCCTACCGGAAGGCCGCTAAGTTGCATTTTTCGCAACTGGTCCCGGTTTGGTCTTAAAATGTATGTATTCCAACACTCGAAATTTTCCTTCACCATAAATCCTTTCAACATGTAGTTTGATCGAGTGAAATGCCAAATATTACCTATAATATACCCAGAATCTTATCCCGGCATTACCACCATATATACAGAACTCGTGACTAGGCTCTCGGCAACGGCTTCCGTAGCTCAGTGGTCAGAGCACTGCACTAGCAATCGCAGAGTCGCGGGTTCAATTCCTACCGGAAGGCCGCTAAGTTGCATTTTTCGCAACTGGTCCCGGTTTGGTCTTAAAATGTATGTATTCCAACACTCGAAATTTTCCTTCACCATAAATCCTTTCAACATGTAGTTTGATCGAGTGAAATGCCAAATATTACCTATAATATACCCAGAATCTTATCCCGGCATTACCACCATATATACAGAACTCGTGACTAGGCTCTCGGCAACGGCTTCCGTAGCTCAGTGGTCAGAGCACTGCACTAGCAATCGCAGAGTCGCGGGTTCAATTCCTACCGGAAGGCCGCTGAGTTGCATTTTTCGCAACTGGTCCCGGTTTGGTCTTAAAATGTATGTATTCCAACACTCGAAATTTTCCTTCACCATAAATCCTTTCTATATATATAATATATATATATATATATATATATAAGAAAGTAGACTTAAAATAAGTTCGTTACTTCTCCTTCACGCTCGTGGCGATATTCAGGTAACAGTGAAAGTTCCGACTTTGTGCTGCTTTTTATATCTCATCGTCATGGTGTGCGTCATGGTGCGTGGGTTTTGCATGGTTTCGATCACTTTGTATGTACTTTCGCAATATATTATATAGAATATACCGTCAGAGACGTTCTCTGCAGGCTTGGCAACGCGTAGGGTTATAAATAGGAATCTTAACCTTACAACGATTACCCCTGATGAAAACAGTGCTAGATTGGGGTGTCGAAACGTTGAGTCATGGACAGTAACTTTTAAAGTTACATTCAAAAACTTTTTTAACCAGAGTAGCTTCAAACTATGCCTGATCCGGATCTTTTTGGAACCAATGGTGTCATGGCTAACAGAGCGTTTGACAGCAAAGGAAATATGTCTGATGAGATTGGATGACATATGCATGCATGGGGCCAACCAATTTTCTGTCAATGAAAAACCAGCTGTTGTGGCCTATATAGTGGTTACCGCACATGTCTATAAGATTGGGGACACAGATTCAAATCCTAGGTCGGACCACCCAGCAAAAATGGTTAGACATTCAGGCTTCTCGGATAACGACCTTAAATTGTAGGTCATCGAAACCCCCATCAATCGAGTTTGTTGGGGTATTGCGTTCACCTTAAAGAGTGATAAATCTAATAAATTAAAATAAACTAAGACAAAACCAAATTTGGTAAATAATGGTATTGTTGATTGATTATGCTGTATGGAAATTTACTATATACCTTATTGTTGAGAAGATTCACTCCTTCTGCTCGTTCGACAATTCACGACATGGAATTGTATATTCTCTTACTTTACTAGAAATACATTCTCTTTCGTTTGAACCAGAAATAAATTTGGATTTATGTGAACTTTATATGACATTGTGCAATATTAATAACTCTTCTAAATTATGAAGATATTGCAATTTACAGAATTTGAGTTGAATATGGTTATCGCTAACCAAAAGAAAACTTTCCCTAACCGTGATATATTAATACTAATCTAGCCTTTAAAATGAGCAAGTAGAAAAGTTTTCCGCTTAAGGTTAGAAAAATATTTTCTTTGGGTTATAGAGATCATCAGTTCAACACTCAGTTCCAGTCTTTACACACGATCAATTCCTTATTGCGTATACCATTTAGCCACTTCCCCGTTAGAGACTTTCCCGTTCTTATACCTAGTAAGTAGACTTTCCCATTCTTATACCTAAGTAGACTCTCCCATTCTTATACCTAAGTAGACTCTCCCATTCTTATACCTAAGAAGACTTTGCCTTTCTTATACCTAAGAAGACTTTGCCATTCTTATACCCAAGAAGACTCTCCCTTTCTGATATCTATAAGTGGACTTTCATATTCTAGTAACCTAAGTAGACTTTCCCATTCTTATACCAAAGTAGACTTCCCGTTCTTATACCCAAGTATACTTCCCCATTCTTATACTTAAGTAGACTTTCCCATTCTTATACCTAAGTAGACTTTCATATTCTAGTATACCAAAGTAGACTTTCCCATGATTCTTATACAAAAGTAGACTTCCCATTCTTACCTAATTAGTAGACTTTCCCATTCTTATATCTAAGTAGACTTTCCCATTCTTATACCTAAGTAGACTTTCCCATTCTTATACCTAAGAAGACTTTCCCATTCTTATTTGTATTTGTATTTTAATAAGATCCACAGTTAGCTAATGCTAGTTTACACGAGGTCTTAGAATAGATAATTAACTAAATAATATGAAAAATATAAATATCTAAAAGTCTATGTTACATTTTCAATTACAATAGACAGTGAGACCACGAATACATCCTCCAAGCCCCACCCAAACACCCTCGTCCCTAGCCTACGTCATAGTCTGTGAAATTTTGAAAACCACAGACTATGAACCAGCGCCGTTAATCGTGTTCTGTGACGTAGCTACTATAAGGAATTTAAATAGTAGTCCATGATTGGACGCTTAGAAAATTTAGTTAATACGTGATATTCAATTGGTTAAGAACTACTTCCGTTTTCAATGTTCGTCATGTTGTTTACAAAGAAGACAATTTGACAGTTTGTCAGCCGCCTCAACGTTTCCTTGTAAACGAGACTATTAAAGAGTTTGCTAATACTTTCAAAGGATGACTGTTTATAGTCGGCATAATTTTGGTTCGAGGATGATCAAACAGTCGAAGAGATGCGGGAATCGAATTGTTAATCATACGATACGTCGAGTGCCGATTCTCGTTATACTGTTTCGTTTTAGCTTTTCAGCTTGACCTATTTGTCTATTAGATTTAGAACTAAGTTTGCTCTTCATATGATTTCTTAAACTTTTAGTGAATCCAAGTCTGCCTCTTGATTGTTTCGGGTTTGTTTAAAGACGGGTTTACTTCGAGAATACGGGTTTGTTTCGAGACCGGTTCTTTTCAATTCAAAACCTTGAAACAAACCCGTCTTTGAAACCAAACTACTCTCGAAATAAACCCGTCTTCTCGAAACAAACCCGTCTTTAAATAAACCGGAAACAATCAAGAGGCAGACTTGGAGCAAGTCTACAATAAGGCATAAACACAATCTATAAGCATTGCGAATAATCGGCATAAATTACAGAACACACAATTTGGCTCTGATGCACAGACGCTACTTAGCGCCGCCTTTTTGCGCCCGCGAGCGTCTGTACGCAGGCTACCTCGTCCCTGGCAACCCCACCGGTTCATATAATTCAATAATTAGATTATATGAATCACTGAAGCCGCCCAATAAGAGCAGATCTGGACAGGGACCCAGAGAATATATTTCTATAGTCTCGCTGTCCAGATTATTCCAGATTTCAATGGCTCTTGTTCTAAACGCTCTGGCTAGGAATGTTTAATGACAATCTTGTGGAGGTACATATAAATGGTAGTTGGTTCACCAGTATGTAATGTTTTATGTAAAATCATCAAGGTTCTTACATAAATCCTTTGTCTGATCGTTAACCATCCAATTTCAGTATGAAGGTCTATCCTAGATATTTCATTAACCTTATAGCCTAGAATCAATCTAGAAACTTTGTTCTGAAGTTTTTGCAAATAATTTAGAGAATCTTGATTTATAGAGCAGATACCCAAACAGTACAACAGTAGTTAAGTTTTGACAGTATAAGTGCCTCGGCATCCTGTTTTAAGACTTTTTTTGGCATTGATATAATTACTGAATCTATACAACAAACCAAGAGCCTTTGAACAGTTTTTAAGAAGAGCTTCACAGTGTGGCTTCCAACACAGTGTTTCATCCACGTGTATTCCAAGGAGCTTGACACATGAAAATTGATCAATGCTTGTGTCTTTCAATTTTAAGTTTATAGGTTGTGCTGCTTTTACTTTTTGTCGACTTCCAATCAAGATACATTTTGTCTTACTAGCATTGAGAACAAGACGATTCTTCGAAACCCATGTTTCAATATTTAATAGATCTTGTTGGAGATTTTCAGATACCAATCTGGCAATTTTTTCGCCTTGGTAGGGAGTGCTATCATGAGCATATCTTATACTTAAGTAGACTTTCCCATTCTTATATCTAAGTAGACTTTCCCATTCTTATACCTAAGTAGACTTTCCCATTCTTATATCTAAGTAGACTTTCCCCTTCTTATACCTAAGTAGACTTTCCCACTCTTATACCTAATAATAATAATAATAATTAATAATAATGTTTTACTATTTATATAGCGCAAATTAACATGTGTATATGAACAAATGTGCTTTACATCATCGACAATTTATTCTATTACATTCAATACCTAGTACCCAGTACCCCAAACAATCAACCTTACCTATTTATGTTTACAGCGGTTTTTATCATTATTAGTTTTCCTGTCTGTTTATCGTAACCGGCTAACCCACCTTGTCAACTTCCCTGTGGGAACAACCGGAGAACCCGGAGAATTATAGGCAAAAATATAGGAAAATTCGGCGATTTGAATGCAATATACATAAATCTATAGTTGTAGGTAATGATACAGCACTGCATGTCAGTGCATGGCTGGTTAAATTTTCCACTGAAATTTTCAACATCACCAAACTGCACACCTGTAATAAAGCCATCACCGAATGTTTGCCAACGGCTTTGATTAAATGGACGTGAGTTGGCTCAGTATCAGAGGTGACAGAGCTTCCTTACTGAGAAGTCTGGCCCGCCAAGCGAGCCATTCTGTTTGCTGACCCAATTCAGTTCTAGCCAACCGGGTCAGCCTAGCAATCAAGCCGGCCTTTGCTCATGTAATAACAATTCATCTGTCCAGCAACTAGCATGAGAAAACCATAACAAACTCTTTATTTTGATCTTGATATTTGGTATTGGTGTCAGAGATTTATAATACTGTGTTCATTTGTAAGCATTCGCATATAATAATATGAACAATCGATACAGACTTATTACTGATAACCCAGAACATTTTGGAGCCCCATTTAAGCTTCAGGTAATCAAGTGAAACAGGATTATTCGATAGCAACATTCGTTCCATAGTCATCAGATGATCGACGATATAAATATGAAACTATATCTATAGTTGGTATAATATGACACTATAAACTGTTGATTAGCATCGACTTTATTTTGTATATAGACATAGAGTAACAACAAACAATACACAATACAGGCAACAAAGCTTATAAAAATATTACAGTTACCTCAGAACAGTTAACATATTTCCATACCGCATTTCATGTGTTGAGTCTCTTATTAAATAATTGTTAAACATAGGTTTAATCGAGTACACATCAGCGTACGGAAAGTGGAAACATAGATTTGATCCTGATTTGATCGAGTACACATTTTCAGCATACGGTTTATATCGAGATCTAAGATTGAAGACCACCAAGGTACCAACCGTGTCGAAATAGCTCGTCATCGTTAAGTGTATAGGTCTTCGGCGATCGGCGTGTGCGATTATAAGCATAGTCAGCGTATATAAGATCAATATGACTTGCCATCTACATAAAATATTTTCAGTGAAGAACACTCGATGAAATGTAACCAGATGAGTAATCATAATAGCGCATAAATATATTGTATTTACTGCAGGAGTGTTGCCTCGCACCGCGAAATCCCTCACGAGACGCGGTTGTGAGTTGTCCAGTTTCGCAAAGCCTGACGGAACGATGGAATAATTGCCATTTCGCGACATTGCCAAAAATAATAAACGGAGTCGAAACCTAGATTCGTGCTACCACAGTAGATCGAGTAATAGGCGACGGCTTATATTCAACTGTTCTTCCTCTTCTTGATTCTTTAATTAGCGGCAGTTTCATCTCCTCAAAAGCACAAGCAATATGGCCACTAGCCAAGGTTTTAGATAACTATTAACACTAATTACGCCTCGACATATTTTCTAAGCTACTCCCATTGCATATTTACACTTTTTTGAAATGATCTCGAAGAAAATAATTAGCACAATAAACACTGTATAACTCGCTTTCAGAATTACGATTTCCGCAATTCTTGCACAGTTATGTTTGTCCGACTTTTCCAATTAGCGAACACGTGATAACCCCCATGACGTTTGGTGCCAAAGATATGGATTCAGACAACTCAAAGTAGGTCTAATTATTACAATGTAATTATCAAAGCCCCGCCCCTATAATTACCAAAACACCCGGCCTTGCAATCGTGCATGTACCCTGTAGTTGTATTAAATCGGAGAGATCTCTAGCGCACATCACAGACGCGTGTGGAGGGAAACCGCCATCTCCACCAACAATCTATAGTTCCATTCTTTTATTTTAGTTTGATGTCTTATGACAGTATGAAATTCAGATAACATGCACATGCAAGCTTTATATAGTTTAAAGGTTCTCAGAGATAGTAAGCGGGCGAGGGGTTGTTAGGTACACGTATTTCTAACATCTATAAGTCTCGCTGTATTGTGTAACTTGCTAGCATTCCTGATGATTGCTAAAACATACCGATTTGAAAATCTGGAAAAATCTGGAACTAGAACTAGCGAATAAAGAGCAACCAGACAGAGTATAATATAGACACAGTGACTAGAACATTAAACCGCACTTGACTTTAATTATATATCACTATGATCTAGTTATGTCGGATGCTAACAAGAATATTTGCATATTAGCTGTATTACGACAGCTCAAGACTAGAACGAAAACTCCGAAGAAAGTGACGTCGTTTGGTATAAACCTGATCGAAATTAACACGAACTAAGTCTAAAATTTCACCAGCACAACACTTAGAGACCTTATGATTTTACGATGCGTTCATGATGTTCATCTACGACGACATCTTTAATTCAAACAAAATAATCTTTATGTAAAATAAAGAGAATGAATAATCTTTAGTGTCAAGGTTAATCTCAATCATCCTAATTGTTCTGTACTCACACCATGAGACCTTAAAGCCTGCAGGTTTTCATATATCGCAATTCATCGCCGATGATCGCCGATATATACAGCTTTGCGATGAATTGCGACGAGTAGGATTATGAAAACCGGCGATCCAGGACAATCCCCGATCATCGGCGATCATCGGCGATTATCGCAAGAACCAAAAAAAATTGTTTCTCCCGATTATCGCCGACTGTCGCCGATGAATTAGGACAAGCAAAACAAATGAAAACCGAAATCCGATGAAATAAGACAAATTAGGACCCAGTCTCTAGAAGAAAACCAAATACTTCAAAATGGCGGGTGTTTCATTTTTATTGAAAGTGTTTTTGACGTAAAATAAAATGACAATTATTGATACCTGAAAAAATATTCCCATATTCTTTAATTTCCTCGAATATTTTTCGCCACCAGATCCTCTTCTTTTTGTTTCTCTTACGCCGAAGGAGTCTTTTCTTTTTTAGTAATAGCGCTCACTATGGCCAGAAATTATGGACATTGAGCCTGCGCTATTTGTGTAGCAGCATTACGCTTAAAACCCCATTGAACCCTCCGCATCCCCGTGGATCATATTACGACCCATCGATCATGCGTTTAATTTATTCATCTCAAATGTCACACGTCTTCTCAAAGACTCAAATCTGAATTCCAAGCGTGCTCGTCTAATCTGTTAGCTAAGTAATCACGCGGGTGTTATACCTTGTCATCCCAAAGACACCGATACCATTGTAAAGCTACGTTTTCACTAAGTATTCTTATCCAAACCATAGTAAACTTTGAACAATGCTGCGGGTTATATCAGCGAAGGAAAGCCGTGTGTTTGAAGGTAAAGTAAGATGACACGTTGTTTTGCCGGTTGGCAATGTCCTATGTTTTGAAGATTCAAAACGAAAAAGCAGGGCCGTTATTTCGAATATTGAAACCTAACGTAACAAATAATATCGAGCAATCATTTGTTAATGAGAAACGATTTCGGCAACTAAAAATAGTTGCCCACGGAATGAAAAACAACGCAATAACTGTGAGTCCGTGTAATATTCCTATTGAAACTATAAGGGCGACGCTTGAAAATTAATGTTTAAAAAGCAGGGCGAGTTTGAACGCTAACAAACATTTGTGTTGTTGAGACGCATTCAGATCACCTTTTCATTCTGTTTCGATTTCGGCAAACGTTGAAACTAACTTAGAAGATATTCATTTTGGCGAATTTATAATTATGCCATATATAAACGTTACAAATATGACTCCATCACAAGGCGAATTATTTCGCGCACGCGCAATATGAATGTCCGTCATTTCTGGCCATAGTATGACTAGTAAAAGCTTCGTATGCAGTAATCTATTGTTAATGATAGCGGCAGCCATTTTGAAAAATATTAGATTTTCCCGCCTTGATCGGCGACCGTCGGCGATTGTCTGGGATGATCGCCGATCATCGGGGACAATGCGGATCATCGCAAATGTGAGCATCGGCGATCATATCGGCGATGGATTGCTATATATGAAAACCATGCTTAAGGAAGTTACGTCTGAGACCAAAGGACGCCATTATTTCAACAGAATATTTCATGCAAAACAAAGAAAATGAATAATTTAATGTCCCAAAAATAAAATTTATGTCGTCTTCCTTCTATACACAGACGTCACTAAAACATCGGCAACTACAGTAAAGGTTGATTCCTCTCCCGTGCTGCGTTTTTCTACGGGTACGTAAACGTACGTAAACAAAACGTGAATAGTTGAACAATATTCAACTTTTACGCCCAGGTAAACTCAAACACAGCAGTATAGCCTTAAGAGTTAACGCCAGATAGTAAAGTTAAACTTTGACTCTCTGATTAGATGATTTTCTCATAAACTTTGAAGCTTGTATCATGCAACGGTTTGTGGTTTGTTTCAGCAATAAAATTCCTTTTGTATGATAAACATTCCTTTTGTATGATAACATTCCTTTTGTATGATAAACATTCCTTTTGTATGATAAACGGTTTGTAGTTGGATTCAGCAACAAAATTACTTTTGTATGATAAACGATTGTGGTTTAATGCAGCAATAAAATTCCTTTTGTATGATAAATGGTTTGTGGTTTGATGCAACAATAAAATTCCTTTTGTATGATAAACTTAAGGCTAACTAGCTCTCTTTTTTCACGTCTTGAAGAAGACATCAACTCAAAGACAGATAAAAAGCCGTTGATAAAGTTGATTATATAAGATCGAGGGGTGGCGCCAAGAAGTATCCGATCGACGCAGGGGCTAATGTCTAACAATAATATTCAAGCAAAAACTAGAAGACAGTGAGCGCGCGAAACAACACAGAGGTGATAGATTTGTGCCAGAGATGAAAGTTGATACGTTTGTTAATGGGTAAAAAAACTTTTACGATTCTAAGAAAACAAAAGAAGAACTTTTTTTCATTTTTTTTCTTTCTTTTCCAGCACGTTCCCCGACGAATTGTTAATTTTTCCCCGTCAGGGGGCTAAGGTTCTCCGACGTGGGGCCCTCCTCTAGAGCCACCCCCGGTGTTCTAGAACATATTTGGCAATTAGTTAACTATAGGCGGTCCCTTAGCTTTTAATTTGTCGTTAATTCCCCTTAAACTCCACATGAGATCGAAAATGTAGCGGCGAGTATAATATAAAGCGAAAATATATTTCACGCTTGTCAGAAATGACGGCGAAATCGCCAGTATGCCATCATGTTGTCCTGCGGTATTCCCAATGAAAATATACAAAATGGCGGCGCGAATGTTCAAAATGGCGGCGCGAAATATGAATTTTACAAGGAAGAGTAGCGTCCTACGCAGGCAAATCTGTAGTTTTGCAACATTTTCAGTCTTTAATGTTTTGTCCGAGACCATGCTCTTATTTATTTCTTTTTCTCGGCCAAAACATTAGACTGAAAACGTTGCAAAACTGAAAATGTTGCAGGTGTGAAGGCTAGCTAGCGCCCGAATATTGCAAGCCTTCTGTTTCTACGGCAACAACAGGAAGGCGTTGCGCTGCGATTTACTGACGTTACTTTCGGTCTACACATAAGTACTTTAAGAGGAATTTTACAGCAGGGATGAGAAGTGGACATAAAGTGTGTATCATTTATACTTCGCCTTCGGATACAAAATATTTTGCCTTCATGTACAACCACAAGCAGAATGGAACGTCAGTGGGTTTCCACAACACCTTGGACAGTTTTATCCAATAACATTATAACAAAGCTTGTAAGATTCCTCTCATATATACCTGGCAATTACTTTTATTTGGTGTGCCTACTGCACCTAGACAATCCTTTTCCCCTAGTTTGATTGGCTGAATGAGATACAGTGATCTTGGCAATACAATTATTTTAGCCCACTGTCTTACTCTGGATATAATATATTTAGCTGTCATGTAGGCATTACGGCATGTGTGACAATTCCAACTTTAATATTTCAATGTGAATGCAGGTTGTTTATACTGTATTGTATTAGCAGTTAATAATTTTCATCTCAATTTTGAGGGTATTTTGCCAAATCATTGGATAGTTATATGTGGGTGTTTTGATATGGAAATTGTTATGATGTGTTTTTTGTCTTTTTTTATCAATATGCAAACACTTCAACCTTCACACCTTTCCTATGTCTCGGGTTCACATAAACTTTCAAATTCTCCCAAACCCCCTCTCATGTTTGTATCAGGCTGTATAAACATGGGTGGCCATTTTTTATTTTTAATTAAAGTATATACATATAGCTGATCCTATTGTCCTGTTGTTATTATATATATATAGACTGTAGGTCAGATATAATAATCGCGTCCAATCATTAGGAGCATTTAACATTGGCTCACCTTCGGCTTGCCATTGTACATGTAAATGCCCATAATGATAGCCACTCATATTTTGGCTCAAAAGCTCCTCAAGAGGTGGTTAAATGCTCCACATTATATATGTATGCATATACATGTATAGGGAGCACGTAACAAATAACTTAACTCTTAACAATCAATCTACAATAATATATGAGCCAGACTAAAAAAACTTTGGTATTTGTTGAATACCATACCCAACACATACAGGTACAAGGGTACTTTTAATAATCTATTTATGCTTAAAACCAGCCTCAGTGGTCAGAGCACTGCACTAGTATCGCAGGGTCGCGGGTTCAATTCCAGCCGGAAGGCCTTGAAGTTGCATTTTTCACAACTGGTCCCGGTTTGGTCTTAAAATGTATGTATTCCAACACTCAAAATTTTCCTTCACCATAAATCCTTTCAACTTCAATAATTTCACTGTCTTATGCTAGACAAATTTTTTCTCACCAAAGTAAAACTGCTATAGGTTAGTTGAGGGGGTTAATGAGTTATACCTTACATTGTATGTATCTCATTTAACCCCTTCACCGATACACCAGCCATTATAATTTTAATTATAAAATAAGTTATATTATGAAAAAATAAGTTGCAATATTACTTAGGCAGCTCTGCGATAACAAATTGAACATTAATGGCCTGTCCAATTATTACATACAACAGAATATGAAGTGCTCTCAATTTTATGAATGTCGGTTGTTAATTTGGAAACAAAGAACTTAATAGGCAAACAGTTTTCAGTGCAATTAGCACCAAAAAGGAGAAAACACTTATTACTATATACACAATACACTTTGCCCTATGTTAAGAATGCTAACAGGCCATGAACAATCAGTGTCATCTTTACCAAAAGGAGCACCACCACCTAAAACAACATGAAATGTGTTAGGCTCATCAATTGAGTTATGATAATATTTGTATTGATGATCACTATTGAGAAAAAACTCAGCCAAGCACTTCAATGTCACAATAACAACCCACCACAAAGCATTTTGCAGACACTACTGCATGTTTGTCATACCACTTTCAATGTTATGGAATTAATAAATGACACCAATCTGCAGTACTACTGTAGCCTGGGACAACTATAGCAACCTTTATATACACATCCCGTTTCTTAAATACTTGCTTATATGAAGAAGCCTTGCATACAGATGTATACTTAACCATACCGCCCATTACCCCTTCACTATAATAACTGCAATTGATCTTAGCATTATCATTCAAGCTCTCAAACCTTTTCAGGTCTTCTTTATAAGCCTTCAGAAATACCTTTCCCTTTAATTTTTTGCAATTCTTCATTGCAATGTAGAATAATGTCTTCATTGCATTTTTTCTCCAATGTCTCTACCATCCCAATAGTTCCTAGTGTTAGATTTTCAAGACTCCCTCCATGTATTACACTATACTGTGCTTTCACTTTCACCTGCACTGCCTCGATTGACTGCAACGAGTGAATCCAGTAATGACGTCAAAGCAGGCAAACAACAGGTACACATCGCCTCCTCACTACAGCCTTCTTGCTTAACCCGAACCCTTCTTCCATATACTGTACCATTCTACCTGATCCTGCCTAATGCCATCTACCAGTTCTTCTCTAATCTATTCTACCTCTTCAACCTCATTCACCAGTTTGGCTACCTGCATCATGTGGTTATTATATTATAAATATTTAGATAATATTTGTCTTCACAATTATAAATATTGACATCAACAAGACTATATGTTAAAATACAGCGCAGACATGGAACGACAAGAACAACGTGAAATTACACACAAAAAGTGAACATTTATAGAGTTTTATAATCTGAGGAATAAGGATGAATCTGCATAAATATTATTATAGTTTTAAGTCGCTATTTCTTACCTTTTCATCCAATCTCTTAAGTTTCTAAATTGTCGCCTGCACCTTCTTATTCCTGTCTTCAACGGCGAGCCAATTTATACCTCTACTGCCTCACACTGTATATTCTCCGACATTGAAGCGCTTGTAATTTGATGCCTTCGAAAATGGCAGATTTTAAGACTTCGTGGGACTTCGATCCCAAAACAAAAAACATACGTTCTTAAAAGAACATCATGACTTCTCAAATAACCAACAAAAAACACGACAAGAGCTTTAACAAAATATTTAATACAAGACAAACATGTTCAATTTACAATGAGTTTGACCGAACGACGCCATTTGCGTAAAAAGCCTTGAAAGACGAAGCAAACCGAAGCAAAATAACCAGCGTAACCATGGCAATATTGGTATCAAATTGATCCCTGTGATATCCCCTTTCAACCCCCCTAGATCTAGTATTTTTACAGAAAAACCCTAATTGTCTAGGGCCAGAAAGAAGTGAGGTAATCTTCAAACAATAAATTCGTTACCAATCTTCCGAAATTTTCGCACGGCCATTCTGAAAATGTTGGACACATGTTACTGGCGATTTCGCGCGCATTTTTGACAGGCGTGTTTGTTTTCGTTTTACACCTGCATGATAAATTTTTGAGCCATGCATGTATACGAATGCAATGAGTTACGAGTTTTTTTCCTTTCTCGCCAATTAGATCAGGCTAATTCTTCAGTGCTCTTAAAAATGATTGAAAACACTTGGAACTAATACGTGATACATTTACACCGGCGAATATGAAAATATCGAGTAAAATATACATAATAAACATCCCAATGGGGTTAAGAAGATAAAATAAATATCTGAGCAGAAAATCTAATGAAAGTTTTTTTGTTTTTTTTTCGATCTATATTCACATCTTAGTTAGGCGGAGATCAACAACATCATTGATCACACACACACACAGATATAATCCTTATATATATATATATATATATATATATATATATATATATATATATATATATATATATATATATATATATATATATATATATATATATATATATACAGACACACATTTAATCCTTTCCATATCACTCAACCATATATTAAATATTCTTCTTCATTCGTTCTTGTCAACCGCTATCATCTTTTGCCTCGTCCAATTAGTTCCAATCTCTTTTAAGTGCCTTTCGATTAGTCGTCTCCATGTCATCGACTGTCCTTTAAGCTATCTCTGTCCTGCTCTAACTTGATCTCCATTCCTGCATACGACATGCAGAGATGACCAAAATACCGTAACCACATTGACCATCTTATTTTGCAAGTAATAGATTGGAGACATCATCAAACTATCATAGAGCTCAATAGATAAACTTGCGCTATGAATAAGTAGATTTGCGAAGCTAGATAACTTGTTTAAAAATTTTTAATCGCTACTCGGTATTTCATATGCATCTTGCGATGCAAAAAATCAAACAACATAAAGGCGTTTCGACTGAAATTGAACCCAAATTCAATCGAGTGAATTTGGCATTTCTCTCTATTGAACTCATGCATTTTGTAAGCATTTATGGTGAAGGAAATTTCGAATGTTGGAATATAACCCTCGAACTTATGGTCTATTTTCTAGTATACTGAGACCTACGTATAAGCTGCAGCAATAGTAAAACTAATCGTTAAGAGATTATACCACCATAGCTTCAAGATAATTACAGATATAATCACCAAAATATACTAACCACTCGATATACACACTGTACTAGAACTACTTACAAAAGATCATGCATCCTTCGACGAGAAGAAAAAACTGGTCCAAGTTATTTTTAAGCTCCTCGGAACTTCCATCCATGTTGGAAGAGGTATGATATAATAATGTACGTTTTCGTATCAGCTAACCACTTTTAACGATTCTCTGAACACTAATTTTTTGACACATCTAATTTTCAGGCTCCGCCTCCAGGCCAAACCTGATTGGCCACACACAATTGTTTAGAGAAACGTCCACGTTTTGTCACAAAACCTATTCAAACTTGTATTGTTTGCCAGGTATGAATCTGCAAACTATAGCACATGGACAGAAATTTCAATCATTTTCGCACCGTGCGTTTCTCCTGCAGCACGCTCAATAAAAATGTATCATGTTTTCCGGCGTCACAGACAACTGGTTTTCGTGCGATCACATGACAGTCACACATCGAGCACGCTAGCTGTCAGGTCGTCAACGTTGTACTCACTACTTTTAGCCTTTTTCTCGCTCTTTGGCCCCGCACTCTTAAGATGTATATGGCTAAGAGCCGACGTTCGAGGTATCTAATTGACATGACATTTAAGGTAATTTAAGTTAGAGTTAGTATACCTGATGTAGTGTTCAATGTCATTAACCGTATTAGTAACAGCGATACTTCAACGAGAATTGACATAATAAATTAGAACATGGTCACCCCAACTTAGTCAATCCGCGCACAGTATTTCAATGCTCTATATTCCATAAACTGTCTGAATTGATGTAAGATATACTCATTAGTATAATCTATATATATACCGTGTGTATAACAAAATAACGGTACCCTTAGAAAATTAATTAGTATTATTTTAAAACAAGATATTGTGGTAGTTTGAAAGCCCTAGACATAGTAGCTCAGAAGTGTTCATGGCTTTCCAAACTACTACAATAGGTTGTTTGAATGTGAATGAAAATTTCAATTGATTTAACAGAATAATATCAATAATATACATGGTTTCTCAACAACTAATTATATAATGTGACGTATGCAGTGTGTTATTTACATATATCAAATAAATCGCAATATCTCAAGAACGAAGAGCGATATGTAAACACTATAGGTTGTGTTCCTTTATCATTTCAAGAGTTCTTTCAAATAAGACAAACTTAATTTTCATTTCATATACACTTTAAGAGGGCCAGTTAGTAAAGTTAAACGTTGACTCTCTGATTAGATGATTTTCTCATAAACTTTGAAGCTTGTATGAATTGTATTTAATAATATACTTCATTTGTACATTCATGCAACAGTTTGTTTTTTGATTCATCTATAGCGTTTTAGAATTAGTTTAAGAACATATTTGGCAATTGATTAACTATAGACGGTCCCTATTATGTTATAGGGTGAGATTTTAACTTGTCATTAATTCCCCTTAAACTGTAGTTATATAGGCCTATAACCCCTCGGTTTTTCTGGGGATTTTTGGCAAATGACAACTGAATATCATGAACAAATAGGCTACTGCTTATATTCAACTGTTCTTCCTCCTCGTTGATTCTGTTTATTAGCTGCAGTTTTATCTCCTCAACAACACAAGCAATGGCCACTAGCCAAGGTTTTAGATAACTATATTCACACTAATTAAGCCTCGACTTTGTACTTCTTCAATCCGGTAGTTTCATTGCTTTGAACTTATTTTCTAAGCTACTCCTATCCATATTTACACTTGTTTTAAAATGTTCTCGAAGAAAATAATCAGCACACGCAATTCTTGCACACTATGTTTGTCCGGCTTTTCCAAATAGCGAACACGTGATAACCCCCATGAAGACACCTTGTAATTACCAAAGCCCCACCCCTGTCATTTTCAATGCCTGACGCACGGCCTTGTAGGAAGCTTGTCAAAATATTGACTTTTCGTTAGGTGCCTACTAAAATGACACTGATCAGCTGGCTAATTAGACCTATGTTAATAACGCACTCAGCCCAATACGGAATGAAAATATGATATTTACATATAAACAAAACATTTAACATCAACATTAGATTTGTGAGTCTTAAATTTGGTAGTTTGAAATTAATTTAAACTGATAAGTATACTAAAAGTTTATGATTCTACTTGTCCGTGTTAAAACGAACACGTCTAAAATATAACTTTTGCCTACTGAAACTCGTAAAAAGATTTTTTTGGAGTGTGGACCCCCCATACACACACACGCACGTCTGATCCCGATATCCATCTTGTTCTATGCATGTACGACGCCACTCACACCATGAGAGCTTAAGTAAGTCACGTCCGAGAAATAGGAACGCCATATTAAAAGAATATTTCATACAAAACAAAGAAAATTATGTAAACTCCAAAAGTAAAATATATGTCGTCTTTGTTCTACACAGATGTCACTGAGAGTGTTTTAACGTTCATTAACTACTAAAACGTCAGCAACTGCAGTAATTAGGCTGATGTCAAATGCTGTGTTTTTCTACGAGTAAGTAAACGTGTGTAAACACAACGTGAATATAGTTGAATTATATTCAAGTTTTTACGCTCAGGTAAACAAACACGGAAGTGGAAATAAGCCTTAAGATTTAAAGCCAGTTAGTGAAGTTAAACTTTGCGGACTCTCTGATTAGATGATTTTCTCATAAACGTTGAAGCTTGTATGAATTACACTTATACTTCATTTGTACACATTCATGCAACTGTTTGTGGTTTGATTCAGTAATAGAATTCCTTTTGTATGATAAACATTCCTTTTGTATGATAAACATTCCTTTTGTATGATAAATGGTTTGTGGTTTGATTCAACAATAAAATTCCTTTTATATGACAAACGTAAAGGCTAACTAGCTCTCTTTTTCACGTCTTCAGGAAGACATCAACCTAAAGACAGATAAAAACTTTTGATTATATAAGATCGACTTTAATTTGATCACCCTGTACAATCCACTTGGACGCGCGTTTTAGAAGTCTAGAACATATTTGCAGGTAATTAATTAACCATATAGGCATAAAATCGTAAGGTCCCTATTATGTTATAGGGTGAGCGTGTAGTTACTTCGCTTTTAATTTGTTGTTAATTCCCATTAAACTGTAGTTGCCCCTCGGTTTTTCCAGGGATTTCCAAAATTGCACAACTATTCTGAACCAAATTATGAAAGTAAATAAGTTCTAGATTGTGATAATTAAACACTAGGATTTTTGGTAATTACCATACTCCACATGAGAGCGAAAATGTTTCGGGTAGTTTATATGGAGGAGGGCTAGCCCTCCTAGGAGGGATGACTCCTGTCATGTCACGAAATTATTTCCTCGGCCGCAAAAGGAGATTTGAATTGATGTAAAGATTTGTTTACATCTAAACTAAACCAATTCTCCTTTGTAAATTTAGTTTATACACGTTTCAAAACCACAATGCGATTAACCGGCCACATGTAAACAGCCCCTAAGGGTCGAATATTATTATACGTAATAAAGCGAAAATATTTGTTTTCGTTTTACACCAGCGTGATAAATTTTCACACGCTCTATACGTGATTTCAAATTACCTTACATGGTAAACTGTAGTTACCCCTCGGTTTTTCCAGGGATTTCCAAAATTGCACAACTATTCTGAAACAAATTATGAAATTAAATAAGTTCTAGATTATATTTTGATAATTAAACACTAGGATTTTTGGTAATTACCATACTGCACATGAGAGCGAAATTGTATGGGTCGAATATTATTATATACGTAATAAATTTGATACCGGCGTGATACATTTTCACACGTTATACATCATGCCTGAAACATGGACCAACTATATGCATGGATATGCAACCATATATTGTTTTCGCGGCTATATAATTGCAACATCAATTGTTAATTAAGGAATGTCTGGGCAGAATATCTGTACTATAGAATTAGAATTGTTATGCCGATTAATATTCGTTGATTTCGTTCCTTTTCATTATAGAAATCGAAACATAATCTGCAACATATATTCCATGTTGTATATTGCATGGATAGTGTCTATTAGTGACAACAAGCACATGTAGTCGTCAGCTTTCAGTGAACGTACGTGCTTCAAACAAAACAAATGCATATGTTTTTTTATGTTTTTCTAATACTACTTCTAATAATAAAGACGTTTTAGGAGCACACTCTGACACTACAACATCGCTAATGTCATGTGGTCAAATGTTATTTAGTACGCTTAGGCCTAGGTCAAACGTCGATCACTTCACATTATGCCGAAATCAATGCAAATGAGCTTTAGCAAAAGAATACTCTCAATTTGCATTGAGTTCGGCACATGTGAAGTTCGACGTTTGACCTGAGCCTAGCTAAGCAACACCAATCCAGGCACGCGGAGCCATTCATAATAATGCAATGAGTTACGAGTATTTTCCTTTTTACAAAAGGATTATACATCTAGTCCATTTTGGGCAACCATATATTAAATATTCTTCTTCATTCATTCTTGTCAACCGCTATCATCTTTCCCAATTAGTTCCAATCTCTTTTAAGTGCCTTTCGATTAGTCGTCTCCATGTCATCGACTATCCTTTAACCTTCTCTGCTCTGCTCTAACTTGTTCTCCAATATCCATTCCTGCATACGACATGCAGAAATGACCAAAATACCGTAACCGCCGTGTCCGTCTCATTTTGCAAGTAATATAGATTGGAGTACTCACTACTCATCAAACTATCAGAGTGCTCAATAGATAAACTAGAGCTATGAATAAATAGATTTACGAAGCTTTTTTAAAAACATTTAATCGCTACTCGGAATTTCACATACATCTCGCGATGCGAAAAAATTATGCCACATAAAGGCGTTTCGTCTGAAATTGAACCCAAATTTGGCATTTCACTCTATTGAATTCATGCATGTTTTAAGCATTTATGGTGAAGGAAATTCTATTTTCTAGTATACTGAGACCTACGTATACAGCTGCAGTGATAGTAAAACTAATCGTTAAGAGATTATACCACCATAGCTTCAAGATAATTATAGATACTAGAAATACGAATCCGCGATAATCCCCTCGCTCACCTTTTCTACCCGTTTCTTTTCCCCATCCATGGTACCCAGTGCCCAGACCGCGTCTGTCGATAACAAATCCTAAAAAGCCGGTTCGTCGTACGTAGATTTTGAACGTTATCTCGGCCAATATTTACTCGATTTCAATTCTGAAAACAGTTTTGGAATTACCGGATCTAAATACCTCATATCAGCAAAAGTTGCATCTAGCTTCCTACAACCGATTATGGATCACTTCTGGATCATCTGTATACACCAATATTTCAGACGAATACGTTACAAGTGGAATATATGAATCATATTTTCACACCACAAACCGATGTGGTGTGCCTTAAAATAGACGAGACATGCATATATATAATACATACATCATAATGTTCACTTCATAATATGTCTTACACACAGGTTAAAAGTTTAAAAGTTTAAAAACTACCACCCAACGTAATTTTCAACTACAATGTCATCTTCAGGGTTCAAATTGACCATTAACTAAGAGTAATCAAACCGTAAACCTTAATTGCTTAAATTAATTAATTGCTTAACAAACATCTTTTGTATACTATAATCAAATTGTGGTATATTATGTAATAAAAGATTATTTGGTGGTAGCGTAAAGGAAACGAGGCCATTCGTTGCGTTATAAAACAAACCATGGTTATAAACAAGCTTTATAAGCAAACTTATAAGCGAGCTTTAGGGCTTTGTCACCTATCCCTAGTTTTGAGCGTTATCTCGATCAATATTTAACCGTTTTCAATTCTGAAAACAGATTTGGAATTAGCGAGTCTTAATACATCACACGTGCCTACTAGTAATACGAATATTATTGCGGAATAATCCCCTCGCCCACCTTTTCTACCACTACCCCCACCCCACCCTCAGTGACCAGACCGCGTCTGACGATAACAAATCCTTAAAAGCCGGTTCGTTGTACGTTTGAACCGTATATCGCCCAATATTTACTCGATTTCAATTCTGAAAACAGTTTTGGAAATACTGAGTATAAATACATAATATACGTGTCTATTATAAAGGGTGTATAAAAAAAAGCGCAACCTCGGAATTTCCCAAGAAATCCACTTTGTTTTTATTAGCACAAAAGATTTTAGGCCTCTGGGAATTTAACTGTTGTTGATACTTGCAAACTAAACAACTTACCATTAAATAAATGTATAAATTTCGATTCAATTCTGCTTTACGTGCTCGAGTTTGTAGTAATTAGACAGTTATGCCCCTGGAATACGATTACAAGCTATTTTAAATTCCCAGTGGCGAAAATTTTTGTGTTTAAGAAGCGTTTTTTTTTATATACCCTGTATATACAATCCCTATGAATTATAATACCCAAATTCATATAGGATCCCTGCCACAACTTTCCCGAGTTGAGTACGCTGGTAGCGATCCCAAACAAGCAGGAGAGCAACGTTTCGCCTATCTCAGGTAGCGACGCTGGTAATACAAGAGACAAGCGATTTCGTTTCTTTAAAAATTGTTGGTTTAGTCAGTACTTTATGACACCGACCGTTCAATATAAAATGTGGGAGTGATACTAAATCAATGCGTATGCGTAAGAATCTCGAACATTATTTATACACATTATTCATGCTAATCATTCAAACAAACTTGTAGAAGTCCGTACATATATTCACCTTACTTCTGAAGTTCTGTAATAAACTTTTATTCAAACGTTGCTTTGGAGTCTTCTTATTTCATAAAATCCCGTGCATTCGACCTAAGAATATCCTCGTTCGCTTCACAACAGAACCACTGTACCAAACAAGAAAATTTCATACCTAAAACGAGGTTGCCTTGGGGCTTCAAAACCTCTTTCAATCGTGTTTTAAGTCGGATAAATACCTCGAGGCCTGCGGCCCTCGGGATTTATCTGGCATAAAGCCTCCGTTCTCGGTATTTATCCTATACTTAATGATTAGTTTTACTATTACTGCAGCTGTATACGTAGGTCTCAGTGGCTAGAAAATAGATTATAATCCGCGGGTTATATTCCAGCACTCGAAATTTTCCTTCACCAAAAATGCTTAAAACATGCATGAATTCAATAGAGTGAAATGCCAAATTCACTCGATTGAATTTGGATTCAAATTCAGACGAAACGCCTTTATGTGGCATAATTTTTTCGCATCGCGAGATGTATGTGAAATTCCGAGTAGCGATTATAAATGTTTTTAAAAAAGCTTCGTAAATCTATTTATTCATAGCTCTAGTTTATATATTGAGCACTCTGATAGTTTGATGAGTAGTGAGTACTCCAATCTATTACTTGCAAAATGAGACGGACACGGCGGTTACGGTATTTTGGTCATCTCTCTCAGTGGTATTAAGGCCAATTAAAAAAATATTTCTGTTTTTCATCATTTTTTTTGAAAAAAGTGGGGCGGGCGGGCGGTTTTTTATTTTATTTTTAATTTTTTTATTAATAGCGTAAGTAGCCTATTTCGCTTTTATTAAAAAAGCGGGTTAAAGGCTGTTTTCCATTTCATAGTATGAAATTCATACACTTCGTTTGTGGTTCCCTTTGTGCACGAAATAGTCACAGCAATCTATCAAAGATCTATCAAAGCTCTTTTATATTGATAGATCGGTACTCTGCTGGCACGACGTTGCGAAAAAACATGAGTAACGAAGGGCATTGTTGGCTAAATCATGCCTATTTACAAAACATGGCCGCCAATGTTCGGTTTCCGATGTCTTCCGACCAATTACCGATTTAATATTAAAAAAAAATAATTTCCGGGCGGCCAATTTTCCAGGGGCGGGCGGCGATGAAAAACAGAATATTTTTTTTAATTGGCCTAAGGCATGGCTCTTGACTTCGAAATTGAAATTTCCTATATGTTCCATATGTTCCTATATGTTCCATATGTTCCTATATATATGTTCCATATGTTCCATATGTTGCCAAACATATTTATCATACAGTAGGAACTAATTTACTGTTTTGTTTCCATGGAAACGAAACCGAAAATTAGTTCCAACTATATGATAAATATGTTTTATAAGTTTGACTTAGTTTGGACAAAATCCCTGGAAAATAGGAAATTTCAGTATCGAAGTCAAGAGCCATGCATGTCGTATGCAGGAATGGAGATCAAGTTAGAGCAGAGCAGAGAAGGTTGAAGGACAGTCGATGACATGCAGACGACTAATCGAAAGGCACTTAAAAGAGATTGGAACTAATTGGGATGAGGCAAAGATGATAGCGGTTGACAAGAATGAATGAAGAAGAATATTTAATATATGGTTGCCCAAATGACCGGATGTATAATCCTTTTGTAAAAAGGAAAATACTAGTAACTCATTGCATTATTATAAATGGCTCCGCGTGCCTGGATTGGTGTTGCTTAGGCTCAGGTCAAACGTCGAACTTCACATGTGCCGAACTGAATGCAAATTGAGAGTAGTATTTTGTTTAAGCTCATTTACATTGATTTCGGCATAATGTGAAGTGATCGACGTTTGACCTAGCTAGGCCTAAGCGGTACTAAAATAACATTTGACCACATGGCATTAGCGATGTTGTAGTGTCAGGATGTGCGCCTAAAACGTCTTTATTATTACAGTAGTATTAGAAAAACATAAAAAAACATATGCATTTGTTTTGTTTGAAGCCGTATGTTCACTGCAAGCTGACGCTACATGACTGTGCTTGTTGTCACTAATAGACACTATCCATGCAATAATACAACATGAAATATATGTTACAAATTATGTTTCGATTTCTAGAATGAAAAGGAACGAAATCAACGAATATTAATCGGCAAATTCTAATTCTATAGTACAGATATTCTGCCCAGACATTCCTTAATTAACAATTGATGTTGCAATTATATAGCGAAAACAATATATGGCCATGCATATAGTTGGTACATGTTTCAGGCATGATGTATAACGCTCCAACTTTTAAGACCAATTTGAAATCACGTATAGCGCGCGTGAAAATTTATCACGCCGGTGTGAAACGAAAACAAATATTTTCGATTTATTACGTATAATAATATTCGACCCCTACAGTTTCGCTCTCATGTGGAGTATGATAATTACCAAAAATCCTAGTGTTTAATTATCACAATATAATCTAGAATTTATTTAATTTCATAATATTTTGTTTCAGAATAGTTGTGCAATTTTGCAAATCCCTGGAAAAACCGAGGGGTAACTATACAGTTTACCATGTAAGGTAATTTGAAATCACGTATAGAGCGTGTGAAAATTTATCACGCTGGTGTAAAACGAAAACAAATATTTTCGCTTTATTACGTATAATAATATTCGACCCTTAGGTGCTGTTTAAATGAGCCCGGTTAACCGGGCTAGCCCGGCTCACGCGATTGATTAGGGTCGCATTGTGGTTTTGAAACGTGTATAAACTAAATTTACAAAGGAGAATTGGTTTAGTTTAGATGTAAACAAATCTTTATATTTATTCAAATCTCCTTTTGCGGCCGTAGGAGTGCTAGCCCTCCTCAATATAAACTACCCTAACAGTTTCGCTCTCATGTGGAGTATGGTAATTACCAAAAATCCTAGTGTTTAATTATCACAATCTAGAACTTACTTACTTTCATAATTTGTTTCAGAACAGTTGTGCAATTTTGGAAATCCCTGGAAAAACCGAGGGGCAACTGCAGTTTAAGGGGAATTAACAACAAATTAAAAGCGAAGAACTGTACCTTACGATTTTATGCCTATATGGTTAATTAATTACCTGCAAATATGTTCTAGACTTCTAAAACGCGCGTCCAAGTAGATTGAACAGGGTGATCAAACTAAAGTCGATCTTATATAATAAACAGCTTTTATCTGTCTTTGAGTTGATGTCTTCCTGAAGACGTGAAAAGAGAGCTAGTTAGCCTTATGTTTATCATACAAAAGGAATTTTATTGCTGAATCAAAACACAAATCATTTATCATATAAAAGGAATGTTTATCATATACAAAAGGATTGTTTATCATACAAAAGGAATGTTTATTATACAAAAGGAATTTTATTGCTGAATTAAACCACAAACCGTTGCATGAATGTACAAATGAAGTATAAGTGCAATTCATACAAGCTTCAAAGTTTATGAGAAAATCATCTAATCGGAGAGTCAAAGTTTAACTTTACTAACTGGCCTTAACTCTTAAGGCTGATTTCCACTTCCGTGTTTGTTTACCTGAGCGTAAAAACTTGAATACAATTTAACCTTACTATATTCACGTTGTGTTTACACATGTTTACATACCCGTAGAAAAACATAGCACTTGACATCAGCCTAATTACTGCAGTTGCTGACGTTTTAGTAGTTAATGAACGTTTAAACACTCTCAGTGACATCTGTGTAGAACAAAGACGACATATAGTTTACTTTTGGAACTTACGTAATTTTCTTTGTTTTGTATGAAATATTCTTTTAGTATGGCGTCCTTGGTTCTCGGACGTGACTTGCTTAAGGTCTCATGGTGTGAATGGCGTCGTACATGCATAGAACAAGATGGATATCTGGATCAGACGTGCGTATGTGTGTATGGGGAGTCCTCACCCCAAAAAAATATTTTTACGAGTTTAGTAGGCAAAAGTTATATTTTAGACGTGTTCGTTTTAACACGGACAAGTAGAATCATTAACTTTTAGCACTTAATTTCAAATTACCAAATTTAAGACTCACAAATCTAATGTTGATGTTAAATCTTTTGTTTATATGTAAATATCATATTTTCATTCCGTATTGAGCTGAGTGCGTTATTAACATAGGTCTAATTAACCAGCTGATCAGTGTCATTTTAGTAGGCACCCAACGAAAAGTCAATATTTCGACAAGTTTCGACTGTATACTTCGATCGATAGGAGGTAGTCGGCACAAGGTCGTGCGTCAGTCATTGAAAATGACAGGGGCGGAGCTTTGGTAATTACAGGGGTTATCACGTGTTCGCTATTTGGAAAAGCCGGAACAAACATAGTGTGCAAGAATTGCGTGTGCTGATTATTTTCTTCGAGAACATTTTAAAACAAGTGTAAATATGGATAGGAGTAGCTTAGAAAATAAGTTCAAAGCAATGAAACTACCGGATTGAAGAAGTACCTACAAAGTCGAGGCTTAATTAGTGTGAATAGTTTGCAGATTCATACCTGGCCAACAGTACAAGTTTGAATAGGTTTTGTGACAACACGTGGACGTTTCTTTATGGAATTGTGTCTCGGCCAATCAGGTTTGGTCTGGAGGCGGAGCCTGAAAATTAGATGTGTAAAAAATTAGTGTTCAGAGAATCGTTAAAAGTGGTTAGCTGATACGAAAACGGACATTATTATATCATACCTCTTCCAACATGGATGGAAGTTCCGAGGAGCTTAAAAAGAACTTGGACCAGTTTTTTCTTCTCGTCGAAGGATGCATGATCTTTTGTAAGTAGTTCTATAGTACAGTGTGTAATCGAGTGGTTAGTATATTTTGGTGATTATATCTGTAATTATCTAGAAGCTATGGTGGTATAATCTCTTAACGATTAGTTTTACTATTGCTGCAGCTTATACGTAGGTCTCAGTATACTAGCAAATAGACCATAAGTTCGCGGGTTATATTCCAACATTCGAAATTTCCTTCACCATAAATGCTTACAAAATGCATGAGTTCAATAGAGAGAAATGCCAAATTCACTCGATTGAATTTGGGTTCAATTTCAGTCGAAACGCCTTTATGTTGCGTGATTTTTCACATCGCGAGATGCATATGAAATACCGAGTAGCGATTAAAATGTTTTAAACAAGTTATCTAGCTTCGTAAATCTACTTATTCATAGCTCTATAGTTTATCTATTGAGCACTCTGATAGTTTGATGAGGTCTCCAATCTATTGCTTTCAAAAGAGATGATCAATGTGGCCATCTCGTATGCAGGAATGGAGATCAAGTTAGAGCAGGACAGAGATAGCTTAAAGGACAGTCGATGACATGGAGACGACTAATCGAAATGCACATAAAAGAGATTGGAACTAATTGGACGAGGCAAAAGATGATAGCGATTGACAAGAATGAATGAAGAAGAATATTTAATATATGGTTGCGTGATATGGAAAGGATTAAATGTGTGTCTGTATATTTATATATATATATATATATATATATATATATATATATATATATATATATATATATATATATATATATATATATATATATAAGGATTATATGTGTGTGTGTGTGATCAATGCTGTTGTTGATCACCGCCTAACTAAGATGTGAATATAGATCGAAAATAAAATAAAAAACTTTCATTAGATTTTCTGCGCTCAGATATTTATTTTATCTTCTTAACCCCATTGGGATGTTTATTATGTATATTTTACTCGATATTTTCATATTCGCCGGTGTAAATGTATCACGTATTAGTTCGAAGTGTTTTCAATCATTTTTAAGAGCACTGAAGAATTAGCCTGATCTAATTGGCGAGAAAATTTGCATTACATTTTTTATCCATTCGATGTTCGTTTTTCTCTTTTCTTATCCTTTTGTAAAAGGGAAAAAACTCGTAACTCATTGCATTCGTATACATGCATGGCTCAGCGTGCCTGATTGGTGTTGCTAAACATACTAATAACATTTGAACACATCACATTAGCTTGTATCGCATTACGTTGTAGTTTTAGGGTGTGGCCCGAAAACATCTTTATCATCATCATTATTATTATTATTATTCGAAAAACATAAAAACATATGCATTTGTTTTGTTTGAAGTAATTACGTTCACAGCAAGCTGACAACTATGTGCTTGTTCTCACTAATAGACACTACCCATGCAATATTTTGCATGAAATATATGTTGCAGATTATGTTTTGATTTCTAGTAAAGAAAAGAAACAAAATTGTATAGTACAGATATTCTACCGAGACTTACAGACACCCCTTAATTAAAAATTGATGTTGCAATTATACTATAGCGAAAACAACATATGGTCCATGCATAGTTGGTCCATACGTTTTATAACGATCAAACTTTTCAGCTCGATTTGAAATCACGTATAGAGCGTGTGAAAATTTATCACGCAGGTGTAAAACGAAAACAAATATATTTTCGCTTTATATTATACTCGACGCTACATTTTCGATCTCATGTGGAGTTTAAGGGGAATTAACGACAAATTAAAAGCGAAGGGACCGCCTATATAGTTAATTAATTACCAAATATGTTCTAGAACACCTAACCTTTGCCCCCTGTCGGGGAAAAATTAACAATTCATCGGGGAACGTGCTGGAAGAAAAAAGAAAAAAAATTAAAAAAAGTTCGTCTTTTGTTTTCTTAGAATCGTAAAAGTTTTTTTACCCATTAACAAACGTATCAACTTTCATCTCTGGCACAAATCTATCACCTCTGTGTTGTTTCGCGCGCTCACTGTCATCTAGTTTTTGCGTGAATATTATTGTTAGACATTAGCCCCTGCGTCGATTGGATAATTCTTGGTCCCACCCCTCGATCTTATATAATCAACTTTATCAACGGCTTTTATCTGTGTTTGAGTTGATGTCTTCTTGAAGACGTGAAAAAAAGAGAGCTAGTTAGGCTTAAGTTTATCATACAAAAGGAATTTTATTGCTGCATCAAACCACAAACCATTTATCATACAAAAGGAATTTTATTGCTGCATTAAACCACAAATCGTTTATCATACAAAAGTAATTTTGTTGCTGAATCCAACTACAAACCGTTTATCATACAAAAGGAATGTTTATCATACAAAAGGAATGTTATCATACAAAAGGAATGTTTATCATACAAAAGGAATTTTATTTCTGAAACAAACCACAAACCGTTGCATGATACAAGCTTCAAAGTTTATGAGAAAATCATCTAATCAGAGAGTCAAAATTTAACTTTACTATCTGATTTTGGTGAAGTTCAACTGACGTCTGACTTCTTTGCATACACAAAAACATGTTACTTTTTTAACTTTAAGGCTTACTTGGCAACAATAAAAGAATGGAACTATAGATTGTTGGTGGTGATGTCGGTTTCTCTCCACACGCGCATCTGTGATGTGCGCCAGAGAACTCTCCGATTTAATACAAGCGTGTGTATTTCCGTTTGATGACGACAGGGGGCTTTGGTAATTACAGGGGCGGGACTTTGATAATTACATTATAATTAGACCTACTTCCATATCTTTGGCACCAAACGTCATGGGGGTTATCACGTGTTCGCTAAAAAATAAACATAATGTGCAAGAATTGCGGAAATCGTAATTCTGAAAGCGAGATATACAGTGTTTAATGTTTATTGGCTGATTATTTTCTTCGAGGTCATTTCAAAAAAGTGTAAATATGCTTAGAAAATATGCTCAAAGCAATGAAACTAACGGATTTGAAGAAGTAGCTAGTACAAAGTTGCGAGGCGTAATTAGTGTTAATAGTTATCTAAAACCTTCGCTAGTGGCCATATTGCTTGTGCTTTTGAGGAGATGAAACTGCCGCTAATTAAACAGAATCAAGAGGAGGAAGAACAGTTGAATATAAGCCGTCGCCTATTACTCGATCTACAGTGGTAGCACGAATCTAGGTTTCGGCTCCGTTTATTATTTTTGGCAATGTCGCGAAACTGGACAACTCACAACCGCGTCCGCATGAGGGCTTTCGCGGTGCGAGGCAACACTCATGCAGTTCAATACAGTATATTTATGCGCTATTGTGATTACTCATCTGGTTACCTTTCCTCGAGTGTTCTTCACTGAAAATATTTTATGTAGATGGCAAGTATCTTGATCTTATATACGCTGACTATGCTTATAATCGCACACGCCGATCGCCGAAGACCTACATGAAACGATGACGAGCTATTTCGACACGGTTGGTACCTTGGTGGTCTGCAATCTTAGATCTCGATATAAACCGTATGCTGAAAATGTGTACTCGATCAAATCAGGATCAAATCTATGTTTCCACTTTCCGTACGCTGATGTGTACTCGATTAAACCTATGTTTAACAATTTGATAAGAGACTCAACATATGAAATGCTGTATGGAAATATGTTAACTGTTCTGAGGTAACTGTAATATTTTTATATTAAGCTTTGCCGGTTTCCTGTAGGCCTATCATGTGTATTGTTTATTGTTACTCTATGTCTATACACAAAATAAACTCGTTGCTAATCAACAGTTTATTGTGTCATAATATACCAACTAGATATACTTTCATATTTATATCGTCGATCATCTGATGACTATGGAATGAATGTTGCTATCGAATAATCCTGTTTCACTTGATTACCTGTAAGCTTAAATGGGGCTCCAAAATGTTCTGGGTTATCAGTAATAAGTCTGTATCGATTGTTCATATTATTATATGCGAATGCTTACAAATGAACACAGTATTATAAATCTCTGACACCAATACCAACTATCAAGATCAAAGTAAAGAGTTTGTTATGGTTTGCTGATGCTGTTTGCTTGCAGGTTTACCAATGACACATGTACTGTCCATTGGGCATTGTCATTATTATTACTTGGTCTGCACAGCCAGATACATGCACTTTTCAAACTGATTTTTGGTTTCACGATTACTGGAGCTGTACATGGAGGCAAGTTCGCTCACTAACCGAGATAGTAATCAGTCCCGATATTACATGAGGCAGGCTAGCCCACTTGCCAGACACCATTTGCCAACTGTCTGTAGAGCCAGATACATACCTTTTGAACTGATTTTTGGAATATTATTGACTGCATGGAGGCAAGTTGGCTCAATAACGAAGACATTAATCTGTCTTGATATTAAATGAAGCGAGCTGGCACAGGACTAGTCATGAGTATACTTATGCCATTATAAAACTACTAATAAATCAAATAATAAATGTGCTAAAATTATGAATATGTTTGCTGGCTCAAAATGTTGACTTCACAAAGAAATAAAGATTTTGAATTACACTTCTTTAAGCAGCTGTTTAGCTTATGACGCCTTGCTACTGCCAGCTAAATGGTTTGGTTTACTGCTATGCCTTATACACTGAGAAAAAGATTAACTGATTTAATGCTTGCTCAAATTTAACCTGTTTGACGGACTGGACAGATGAATTGTTATTACATGAGCAAAGGCAGGCTTGCTTGCTTAGGCTGATCCGGTTGGCTAGAACTCAGTAAGTCAGCTCTGTCACCTCTGATAAACTCACCTCCATTTAATCAAAGCCGTTGGCAAACACTCGGTGATGGCTTTATTACAGGTGTGCTGTTTGGTGATGTTGAAAATTTCAGTGGAAATTTTAACCAGCCCTGCACTGACAGAGCTGTGTCATTACCTACAACTATCGATTTTGAATGGCGTTCAACAAGCCACTAGCCTAAGTACTAAAAGTAGCCCGAGTTAACGCCTAGTGGGCGTCTTGTTTGTTCATGATATTCAGTTTTCAGATCATTTAACAATGAATATTATAAACGATTTTTAACATTCTGCTCTGTTTAGTTTGTTTAACATATTCAACCACCTCATATTCCATTCATCAAACTAAATAACTAAACAGCCCAAACTGTTTAATTTTTGGGTGCAGTATACATGGACCGAACAGAAGAATGGGGATTCTTATGTATAAAAATGGGGAAGTCTACTTAGGTCGGGTGCGTCATCTCCAACATTTACAAAATTGCAATATTCGGAAAATTCACAGGTCACTATTTGGAAAATTGGGATCTGTTTATTTCTATATATATACATATATATATAAGAAAGTAGACTTAAAATAAGTTCTTTACATAATATATATATATATATATATATATATATATATATATATATATATATATATATATATATATATATATATATATATATATATATATATATATATATATATATATATATATATATATATATAGAGCAAATATATAGAATAACTGGACACGCTTACACTTTTACATTAGTTTATTGCATACAGTTCTGTTTCGTACAGGCGAACCTGCACTCATCAGGCATGTCCAGTTATTCTATATATATATATATATATATATATATATATATATTATATATATATATTTTAAATTTTTTTTATTATTAAGCTTTGCCTTACATGATTATGCACTACACTGTTATTTTCAGGGAGTTATTTTAACTCCAAAATTCGGGTCCAAAAAAAAGGTTCAAAATAAGCCGTTTTGTGGAGTTAAATTAACTCCCGTTTTTGGAGTTAAAAACCAACCCGTGTTTCGGAGTTAAAAATTAACTCGCGTCCCTGGGGGTTTGGGGATTAATTTTCACTTTCGGAAGACCAACGTGTGATTCGTACCCGACCTCTCGTGCTTGCTACTTAAACTTAACTTAATAGACGACTTTCACGATCATGCGCAGTAGCAACAAATATTGAAATTTTCATCGATAAAAACAACTAATAAAAAACAATCCATAGATAAAAACAATCCATAGATAAAAACAACTGTTTCAGCTGGAAAGAGCATATTGAAAATAGTAGAAGTGCAAAGTTTGAAAGGAATTGTGTAAAAAAGGAAGAAGTTACACAAGCAGAAAGTTGGCCATTTCAAAAGGGATTTATTAGTGATTTATTAAGGATTTTGGCTTGGCGGGCGGGCGTTGCACGCCAAGCCAAAATCCCTATTAAATCCATAGTGAAGAGCAAAACTTCCAAAGTGTGTAGCTTTCGCACTATTTGCCCGATTAGTTTCAAACTTTGCACTTTTACTATTTTTAATATGATCTTTCTAGCTAAAACAGTTGTTTTTACCTCATATGAAAATTTGAAATAAAATTGCTACTGCGCATGACCCTGAAACTCGTCTATTAACCTAATATGTTCCGCGACTAATCCACTGCGCCACCCGATCACTCTATAAGTTATAGTAATATTTATCGTATATAATGAATTATTAAAAGCACTTACGAATCTTATTTTCGTTTCAAATTGTTGACCTACTTTAATAACTTGTATAAATTTTAAACAATCTATTAAATTTCGAAGATTTTGTTGAGCATGCAGACTGCAGTATTACAAGTTAAGAACAGAACAAAAATTTTCTCAACTAGACATAAAATATATGAGTTTAATAACTTGGACAGTACTCGACGATTCACAAAGCCCACAAAGAAAGTAAAAAAGGCAATAATATACGATTCACAAAGAAGGTAAAAAAAGCCAATAAGTACGGCATTCAGACTTAAAAGCGGCGGCTGTAGTCGACAGCAGCATGAACGTAAACCTTAGGCCAAACATTCTTGTTGACAGGAAGACAGGTTTCTTCAAAAACAAATGGGTTTTCAAAGCATAGTCCTTGTGTCTGATCGCCGACAAAGCCGTCTTCGAACCGAAGGACACTTCAAATCCAACTGCAGTTACAGTAGTCTACAGATAACACGAATATCTTTCCGTGTTTAGTACTGGCTTTTCCCTGTCGCTGCATCGTATGTCCGAGTTGATATAAAGTATAAGAAACTATAGATTTTGACTCGTCTGGGATTATTTTTAACAAATCTTCTCAGACAACGATATCCCAAAAGGGAGTATAATTTTTTAAGTGTTATTTTCAAGGAGTTAACATTAACAAATAGCTCCACTATTGGGAGTTATTTTAACTCCCAATAGTGGAGTTATTTTTTAACTCCACCTAAATGGGGTAACATGAGAGTTATTTTAACTCTCAAAAAAAATAACTCCCTTTTGGGAGTTATTTGAACTCCCAATAGTTGAGTTATTTTTTAACTCCACCTAAATGGAGTAACAGGGGAGTAGTTTAACTCCTTGAAAATAACAGTGATATAGTCAGTGGAAAGCCCCGCACCCCCATATATACATATATTATATATATATGGAAGTGAAAAGGTGGTATAAACTGCAGAGATTTTTTGTGACAAAAATCACAAAATACTGACGTTTCGCTCGAAACGTCAGTTGTCACTATATAGGCAAAGATAGGCAATTTAACAACAACTTTTGTTGAACAAATAATGATAACATTCGTGTTTCTTACTTCTTCTTAGTTATGCAAGCTGGATTTGCTTTTCTTGAAGCTGGCTCTGTGAGATCAAAGAACACAACAAATATTTTGATGAAGAATACTTTGGATATCTGTAAGTTGATGGATATTAGGTAAACTCTTGGGTAAACGGAAACCCAACTGATAGAGATTCCGACGGCCTACAATTTATGGACTGTAAATGGTATTCTTCTTCATCTTAAGGTTCATGTTATGCACAAATAATGCACAATCGATACTGCTGGTTTTCAAATGCCAATGTCATTCTGAAACGTGAAAATGATATGAATAACGTTATATTATGGAATTAGTATACATGCATGTTGAGACCTTTGGCGTCGTTGTGATTCAACATGCATTATGTTGTTCCTCTTATCGGCGAAGTTTGCAAGCAAAATATATTGGTAGAAAGTCGACCCAACATTTCCCAATTTTCCGTATAGTATTTCTAGAAGAGTATCCCCTCATGATATAGATCATACACCTGAGAGGGCATGCACCTCACCAATTACTAAAATCAACTCGGTGTAATCATTCCTCATTAATTAATATTTTTTCTGCTTGCAAGCAGAATTTAGAAGTTGGAAATGTGCCTGCAAAAATGTTGTGTGCTGTGCATGCTAACCATGGGAAACAAAGGTTTGGAAAACTTCACGACGCTTGCGTTTGTGGCTTCCGAAAACAAACGCTTTGTGTCAATTTCTCACGGCCAGCTGACAACTGTAGTATGACGAGTAGATTTCAAAATCTTTGCGACAAAACACTTGCAATTAAATTCTCGAACTCGTTAAAACTCCTCCGGTTCGCTCGTTTTCGCTCGCTTAAAGGGCTGCAAAACTAACATAAGGTCATTGAGTTAGGTCTCAAGCGAGTAAAGCGAAGTGGGGAAAGTTGCCGCAAACGATATTATTTGTTCGTTGTTTATAGATACCTTAGTTTGCACGCGACGTGATCAATCATTTCTTTTTATTTCCGTGACAGGCTTTTCAACGAAAAACTTGCATTGCATGCAATAAAAAACCTGAAAAATCTTACATCGCGTCAAGCTCCTGACCGAAAAAATATTCATTTTGAAAATGTCATCTAAAAAATAAAATCTCTGTGCCTGCACAAACTTTCTGATTGCAAATAGTGCCTGCGAACGTCATACTTTGTAAACACAGTTTTAATAATTAGCTAAAAAAACAGCAAAAAATTTGTGCCTGCACAAATTGAAAATATGCCCGCGAGCGGTGCTCGCACGCTCGCGCACTCTATCTTTTGGTAAATAACCAAGTTAATCTATCCTTTTTATTAACTTCCCACTCCACTGTTTATTTTAGTTACTGGTGCTGTTTTCTACTGGCTGTGCGGCTATGCTTTCGCTTTTGGAGGGGATGGTGATAACGTTAAAGGGACTGGAGACAGTTTTATTGGTCATGATAACTTTGCGTTGTCAGGATTAGAAGATACTCAATATGCTTTTTGGTTTTTTCAATATGTTTTTGCTGCAACAGCTACAACCATTGTTAGTGGAGCAATTGCCGAACGAACCGAATTCATAGCATATCTAGTTTATTCTGCTTTTATTACAGGTATGTAATGCTATAAATTGAGCTAAAGTTTGGGAAATCCCACTTGTTATTTTAGCAAATCAGACGATCTAATCCCTCTAAATTTCATCTGTATTAAATACAGCGGATTACAGAAAATTTCAATTGAATTAAATTGGGTCATTATATTATTACTAGGTGTAATCAAAGATTATGTACGTGCGTTCGATGTATGTGGACCAGGAAATGGTGAATGAAGATTTGTTCACAAACAAAAAATTATGCTGTAACAAATTATGAAAATAATTATAGCTAATAAATATATTTATACAGCGTATTTATATGTATTTAGACTCGGTAATTCCAAATCTCTTTTCAGAATTGAAATCGGTTAAATATTGGCCGAGATAACTAAAAAAATATAAAATAAATGTATACGACGAAATGGCTATTAACAAATCAATACACGGCGTGCGAGGTCTGGGGACCATGGATGGGGAAAAATTCCGCAGGGGTGTTGGCAAATGTTTTCTTGAGAAATATAGCTATATAGAATATATCAAAGGAAAGTTAAATGATCTATTTACAACATACGTACAGCTTTATCCCGGTAGCTAACTTAGTTCTCTTTAAAAGCGCGGATAATCGAACATGCCCAAAAATATAATTTTCGTAATACGGATAGGAAAAAAAGGCGAGCGAGGGGGTTATTGCGGATTCGTATTTCTAATATGTATTATAAAATAACCGGAGGTAAATGAGCTGTAACACGAGATGTGATTGGCTTGATCCGAACGAGCGGGATTTTATATACGGCTGATGTGATATGTGATTTTATATACGGCTGATGTGATATGTGATTTTATATACGGCTGACGTGATACTTCGACTAGATTTTATCGTTTTTGACGAATTTTCAGTTGTTTTAATTACAAAAGAAGTCAATGTATATCTAAATACAAGTTTAAAAAGTAGTCCACTTTTCATCGCGGTTTTCCCGTCTAGCTCCTGTTCCTATAGTACTAGGTTTGGACGACACACGATAGAGCCGGTTTCAGAAGTGCGTAACCTTGGCGCCATACCGGACCGCTGTCTCACCATGTCCAACAACATCAATAGTATATGTCGATCAGCTTCGAAACATTGGCAGAATAAGGAAGTATCTCAGCCAGCACAATACTGAACGCCTTATACATGCTTTCATATCACAACGAAACTGGACTACTGTAACAGTTTGCTGCACGGGCTTTCATCCACCGAGATTCAGAAGCTACAACGTATACAAAACTCAGCAGCCAGATTAGTTGTTGGAGCAAAACGTAGGGATCACATATCTCCTATTTTATATAATTTACATTGGCTACTAGTCCGAGAACGGATAATTTTTAAAATATCATTGACTACATTTAATCTTATATATGTAATCTTCTAAAACATCTAACCCCGCCTAATGAGTTTTCTGACCCGACCCCGACCTTATATAAGTGTCTTCATATAACCCTAATCCTAGTCTCGATTCCTTTGATGTTATCCATCTAATCTGTCATCTCCAACATCATCGTTCCATTTGAGGTCTTTCCTGTAAAACTTCAAACGCTCGTCCTTCAACTGTCAAAGGGTTGGGTGTATGTGTCTTCTTATTTTCCCTTGATCAATTGGTTATCAATTGGTTATTTGGTCAATTGATCTCTGTAATTCACATGCCACCGATTTTGTTATGGTTTCTGAGACTGTTGTGTCATCAGCAAATGTAATATTTCAATAAATTTGCTCCATATTTGCGCATATTGTAAATTTGAGTAAACCATTTTTCGTGCAGTATATCCCATTTACCTAATCGTTGTTGTTAAAGTGCCCCTGTGATTAAATTTTTGGTATCCAGAATTTTTACATATTTGTAAAGAACATGGTGTTCTTACTTAACTTGCCAAATTTCAAGCAATTGTGAGCATGGGAAGTCGCCTTTTTATACGAGATTATACGGCCGCCATTAATCAAACATGTTCCGGACGCTTAGGTTGCAATTAGAGGAAGTGACGTCAAAGACTCAACACATGGCTAGTTGTGTATGAATATAAAGCTATTTAGGGTAAACTTTCTACTGTAACTTGTCGTAAATTACCATAAAGTTTGTCACGTGTTGTCACGCGTGTTGAGTCTCTGACATCACAAACACATACTCTGTTGTGGAATCGGGAAGTTTTTAGTAATGGCGGAATAAATGTTCACATTTTTGGCAAATTCGAACATTTATTAACCTAAAATGATGTCATGTAACAAAAAATGCTGGAAACGTAATGTGATATTTCGTCGCACGGGCACTTCAATATGTTATATTTATTACAGGTTTCGTTTACCCAGTTGTATCTCATTGGGTGTGGTCAAAGCATGGCTGGCTTTCCAATGTTCCCCTAGATGATGGTATCATATACCAAGATTTCGCAGGAAGTGGCGTAGTTCACATTGTTGGAGGAGTGTTGGCTTTGACTGGAGCAGCGATTGTGGGTCCTCGGATAGGGAGATTTGAAAATAATCAGCCGAAAATAATTCAAGGACATACTGTTCCGGTTCGTGCAAAAAATAGTTTACTTCAAGCATATTATTATTTAAAGTGCCTATGCAATGAAAATTCAGTTGTAAAATAACTCTTTTGTTTGAAAGAACTCTTGAAACTATGAACACTAACCATCTCACTTCACTCTTGAGATATTAAGATTTGTTTAATATGTAAATGATCATACTTATGACATCACAATGCATAATGACTTATTGAAAAATTCTGCATATCTTTACCATTATCACATGGATACATCCACGCACATGCATGCACCTGCATTTCAAGTGATTTCATTATATAATCTCTGAAGGATATATAAGTCATTATGGATTGTGATGTCATAAGTATGATCATTTACATGTTAGACAAATCTTATTATTTCAAGAGTAAAGTGAGATATGAAAAAGTTGAAAATGGTTAGTCTTTATAGTTTCAAGAGTTCTTTCAAACAAAATAGTTATTTTACAAATGAATTTTTCATTGAATGGGCACTTTAAAAACACATTAAAATTATATTTAATTAAAAAAATAATAAATCATCACCTAAATTTTTCTTAGGTATTCAAAAAACTCTCAGTACTTGCTTGTCTGGTTTCATTCTCTTCCCATTCCTGCTCTTTTTAGTTTTCTTACCACACCATTTGTTCTTCTCCTCCAACTAATCCCAACTCTCAGAAAAAATATCATTTGATTTTTATTAACAGTTAATTTCTCTTGGTGGCTTCATCTTGTTCTTTGGATTTTTGGCATTCAATAGTGGTTCGCAGGGCTCTATCACTAATCCTGGAGATGGAGCTGCTGTGTCGTTGACTATTGTGAACACAGTATTATCAGGTAACCACAGAATTAAACCAACAAATTATTGAAGTAATTTTATGAAAGTTAAAATCTAAAACCTGATTTATATTGAATCACTATTAAAGTGCCTATATCTCGCGTTTGGGCATTTTACATATTCGTAATATTTTGGTCTTTCTGAGCAAAACCATAATATATCTTGTCAGTCGAAAATTTATTTTTAATGTTGAAAATGTTAAAAAATCTAAAATATATAGTTTTATTATGCGGTATAAAGGGTTGTCTACATGAGTACGGCCCTTCATGTTCAGGTCCGAGTGACTTTAGTTCGGATGTATAGTGCAGGGCCGAATCGTTGCTCAATTTTAACTTCACTCATTCTTTTAGAAAGCACGGGGTCCAAGTAAGTTCTTGGGCCTTATGAGCGCGTGGCCCAATGAGCGCGGACTTTTTAGTGAAGGGGACTGCGCTGACCTTTTAAGAGAGGTGACCTTTTAAGGCAGCGAGGGAAATGGAAGATAATTTAATCCAAAATATCTTTCTTCTATAAGTAAAGCATAATTTTTATTTGCAATGAGGGTCTCAACGGTGGCAAGGGGCCCGCCGCGCAACATTAATACGGTGTAATACGTAATACTTAATATGGTGTGAGGCGTGCGGCGAAGATTCCAGCCCGACGCGATATCCCATGTAAACAAGATCCAAGTCCAATCTTGCTTCTTATGATGAAGAGGTTAGATGTGATGAGTCTGTGGGACCTTGTCCGAAAGTAGGCTTCGGTTGATCTTCGGAAGATGGTGAAAATGGTTAGGATTAGTGTTAGCGTTAGTTTTACACTGTTGTCTTCCAAAGCCGACACTAAGCAGACAGTGACGTAGTCGCCATCTTCGGAACAATTTCCACAGAGTCATCCTATCTAACCTTTTCCTTCGTATAACGAGCCTTTTAAAAGTTGTAAGAATATTAACAGGAATCTCAATATTAACAGGAATATTATTTATTAACGACGGTCATATTTGAAATTATCCAGCTGTGATTGTGAGGCCAACCTCATGTAAACAAGAGCTCGCATGAGCAAATACAGGCAGTCCGAAGACCAGCCTTGTGTAAACAAGAGCTTAAATGAGGAAATACAGGCCAGTCTGAAGACCAACCTCATGTAAACAAGAGCTTAAATGAGGAAATACAGGCCAGTCTGAAGACCAACCTCATGTAAACAAGAGCTGAAATGAGGAAATACAGGCCAGTCTGAAGTTAGGCCAGCCTCGTGTAAACAAAAGCTGAAATGAGGAAATGCAGGCCAGTCTGAAGTTAGGCCAGCCTCGTGCAAGCACGTTCCGCGAGAAAGTACTTCAACCAATGAAATTTCGATTTAGATAAAAGGCCGCGAGTGACGTTACTTTAAACGTGAACAGCCCGTGTAATGTACATACAGGTATACAGCACATATACTGACCTTCGTACTAACCCCCCCCCCCCCCCCCATGGCCTGGAACAACTAGTTTTCAGTCTTTCAGCGGAAATCTTATTTTAAAGTATACTTTCTAGTAATTAACGTAACGTTACATCCCAGGTGACGTAGAGCGAGGGTGAGCACGCCATATATCCCGGTCAGCGACAAGTAATCGTCCTCTGGACTATATATTTTTAGTATCCGTGAGGGATACCTATATTATGATGTACATCATAGAACTGGTAACACCAAAACAACTTATACCCTAACCTTAATACTAGTAAAAGGGTCGTCCAGAAGACGTTTGCTTGCCGCTGTTCTGGAAAAATGGTGTGCTTACCCTCCCTCTCCGCCCGTTTGCGCAGTCAGACTGATACGGGGATGGAGCAATGCGGGAGAAAAAACGACAACGTAATAATCATTAATGATATCTCAAATAATCATCCGCGATATACCTCTGACAACAGAATACGACTATATTGCGGCGACTAAGTGAGTCAGAGGTTTAATTTTATTCTTCAAGTTGAAATAGGATTGGAGAGTGCTTCAACTTTCGTTTTTCTCCATGTCAATTATCCAGGTGCAGGTGGAGCTATTGTCGCGTTGGTCATCAAACGTTTAATGACAGGGATCTTTAACGGCCATTGGAGTTTATTGACAACTATTAATGGAGGATTATCTGGAATGGTAGGAAACATTATGTAGTATCTACACTGATATTCTTGTTAATTATTATATATATATATATAATATTTGAACAAAGCTTTAAAGTACGTCGAAACCATGGTGAAATGGTAAATATAGTTCTTACAAGAACTGTTTGAAAACATGCACTTTAATATAATTATTATACACGATAATATGTATAATATATAATCACATTTACCAAAATCTATCAATGACGTAATGTTGTAGCAAAGGAACGAAAAGAGAAATGAGTTCTTCGAAGAACTGTTTAAAGATATGAAAAATAAATAGGCTTTAAAATAAAGGAGCACGATGCATTTTTTCATACATGTCCAATATAACCATTGGTATGCAGCTGCTTCAGGTGGACCCAGGTATAACCATTGACATACAGCTGCTTCAGGTGGTATAGTGGCTTCAAGCTGCTACATGGGTATAGTATCATATGTCCGCGGATTGTCCCTTAATGCACAATGGTATATTATTTTTAGATCTATACCTTATAATTTCCTCGTTCTCAAAAGATCGCGCATGCCATTACGTATAAACAAAGGTATACCGCATTATCTCTGTGTGCAACATATCGCTATTGTATTGAATGAAACAATATTATATGTTGTTGCCTCGTTCTATTTCAAAACCACGCAACATATCGCTATTGAATGAAACAATATTATATGTTGTTGCCTCGTTCTATTTCAAAACTACGCAACATATCGCTATTGAATGAAACAATATTATATGTTGTTGCCTAGTTCTATTTCAAAACTACGCAACATATCGCTATCGAATGAAACAATATTATGTGTTGTTGCCTCGTTCTATTTCAAAACTACGCAACATATCGCTATTGAATGAAACAATATTATATGTTGTTGCCTCGTTCTATTTCAAAACTACGCAAATCGCTATTGAATGAAACAATATTATATGTTGTTGCCTCGTTCTATTTCAAAACTACGCAACATATCGCTATTGAATGAAACAATATATGTTGTTGCCTCGTTCTATTTCAAAACTACGCAACATATCGCTATACGCAACATATTGCGGCTATTGAATGAAACAACTATTATATGTTGTTGCCTCGTTCTATTTCAAAACTACGCAACATATCGCTATTGAATGAAACAATATTATGTTGCCTCGTAGCCCTCGTTCTATTTCAAAACTACGCAACATATTACATATCGCTATTCAATGAAACAATATTATATGCATTAGTACATATAGACACTTTATAACGCATCATTTCTGTCATTACTTGTGTGATTGCGTCGTTTTCAAAAAGATGACGCATTACTACATATAGACAGTTTATAAGGCATTATTTCTGTCAATACTTTATGTGATTGCCTCGTTCTCAAAAAGATGACGCATAGTAATGCTGCATCTTTTATATATAGACAGTTTTATATATAGACAGTATTATTCTTGTTTTAACATATAGACAGTTTATAAGGCATTATTTCTGTCAATACTTTATGTGATTGCAACGTTCTCAAAAAGACAACGCATTACTACATATAATTATAAACAAAGTTATGGCATTATTTTTGTCAATACTTTATGTGATTATCTCCTCAAAATTCCCAAAAGACCACGCATATTATAAGACCAAGCATTATTACATATACAAAAATAACAACCACGCATTACATTTACACAAATTTATCACGCATTAATTATTTTTCGTGTCTAGAGTTTATACGCGGATGCGGTTAGCGGTAAGGTATAGGGTTACGTTAGGCATCGCTCTCGAAACTAACCCTCGCTATTATATATATACACAAATTTATAACGTATTATTCTTGTGTCTACACTTCATGTGATTGCGTAGTTATATAACAGGCCACGCAGTCGCAGTGCATTAAGGAACTTCCGAAGTTTCCATCAATATTACAAAATGAATATTGTTACTTTTATTTTTTTTATTATAAATTCATTTAAATTGGTTTAGTAGTCTAAAATAACAACAAGAACAATGTTTATCTTATATCAATGCTCAATAGTCACTCAAGTAACTCAATGAATAAATAATGTTGTTATAAGTCTCATAGTGTCTTTCAAAAATGCTCAATAGTCACTCAAGTAACTCAATGAATAAATAATGTTGTCATGACACAGGAGCAGTGGATACGACTCGGGGTTGCTTGTCAAGTGCTCAGGATTAGGCGCATGCCAGCAGAATGATGCTAGAAATTTTCTATAGCATGGATGAAATAAAGAATAATAACCACGTATAAAGGCAATCATATAGCCTTGTAATATTAAACTACGGTAACTCGTATGGCGCGTTTATAATGTCAAAATTTAATATGACCATTTGAACGCCATACATCTAATTCCAACAACATTTACTCGAAACGAGCAAGCCTCGCGAAGCGGCACTTTTGTCGAGAAAGACAACTATTCGGTTATATCTTTATTGGTTAAACGGAGGAAGAAGTCCTCGATTCGAACGTACAGAAAACGTCAACTCGTGTCTTGCCGCTGACACAAAATGTACAAGTACGTCATGTAATATCAACATTGTTACTTCTAATTCTCCACATCCTCCGGCGGGCCACGAAGTGCGTCAATCCATTTCGAGATTCGTTGCGACGCCTTCTGAGCAGCTCTTCTTATTGGTCTTCTTGGCATCGGCGGTTCAGCAACTTCCTCGACAACTGGGGTATCTGACGTTTCATTAGTGGCGGTTATTTCCAAAGGATAAAGCTTAGTTATCGGTCGATTTGTCTTTCCATTGCTGGTTCGGAGGTTTACAGCGCGTACCAATCCATCCGCTCCTCGTATTAAGCTCTCTATGACAGCCATTCTCCAGAAAACTCTCGGTTTGTCGTCATGTATCAACACCACGTCTCCTACTCCAACTGACTGTTCGTTATTGCCAGTGTGCTTATGGAATTCACGGAGAGATGTTAGATATTCTCTTTTCCACCGCGATTCAAAATGTTGCAGCCGTAGCGCTTGCGATTTTGCTCTTTTCCGTACGTCCGATCCATCCATGAAATCTGGATCTCCGATTTCATCGTCATCCACCTGTGGATATGGTAGTGAGGTTATCCTTCTTCCGTAGAGTAGATGGGCTGGAGTGAGAGGTTCCGGGTCCTTCACGTCGGATGACATATATGTAAGCGGCCGATCATTCAGGACAGCTTCAATTTCGGTGACTAGGGTTTGAAGGGCGACGAGACTTATTCTTGCTCGTCCGAGTACCTTGATGACGTCTTCGTCATGCCAATGAGGCGTTCCCAAAAGCCTCCGTACCAAGGCGCTCTCTTCGGTATGAATTCCCATTCGACACACCGGTTGCTGAATGCTTTCTTCAATGAAGGTGATTGAAAGAGCTGTTTGAGTTCATTTGCTGCGGAAAGGTACGTTGACGCGTTGTCTGATATCATTCGTTTTGGCAAGGATTTTCGACTAGCAAAGCGACGGAATGCTTGGATGAAGGTTTCTTCTGTCAAATCAGTAACGACTTCGAGATGTATTGCTCTTGATGTTGCGCAGATGAAGAGGCAAATATATACTTTGTTCTCCGACCCGTTCATATCAACAAATAAGGCTCCTGTGAAATCAACTCCTGTCACCTTGAACGGTACGATTTCCTGTATTCGGGACTTTGGCAGTGGTGCAGGATCTGGAGCTTGATATGCATTTCCTACAACCTTTCGGCAGTTGACACAACGGCGTAGCACTTTCTTCACAGACTGACGGGCAGCAGGAATCCAGAATTTCTGACGTATTGCTGTAACGGTCGAGTTTACACCGGCGTGTAACTGGTTTATGTGGGCAGCTTGGATAACCAGATCTGTGAAAGGATGCTTGGAAGGCAAGAGATATGGGAACTTGGTTAACTCGCTGACGGGGGCGTTGTGGATCCTCCCACCACAGCGAAGAAGGCTGCTTGTGTCGAGAAAGAGACGGAGCTGTCTGACTAATGGAAGGCGATTGTCGGACTTGGATCGTAGATTGGCAATTTCATTATAGTAGGTGAGAGCTTGGCAGTTCTGAATCCATTTGTGTTCTGCTTCTTTAATTTCTTGTGTGGCATCATCTCGGTGGATTTCTTTTGGTGAGATTGTTCACAAACCGTAGGACGTAGGTTGTGCAACGGATGAGCTTGGATAATCTGGTATATTTGGATACATCTATAATGTGATGTATGCCTGGTTGGTCGCTTGGCAGGATATACACACTCTTGGTCGGTGCAGAAGTGGTGGTGGCGAATGTCTGTGTTGACAATGCTGCTGCTTCCTTGGGTGACCACTTTGGCCACTGGCTTTCCGATGTTAGCCAGTGTGGTCCACTTTGCCAGATTGTCGAGGATTGAAGTTGACCAGCGGTGATTCCTCTTGTCAGTAGATCAGCTGGGTTGTCCGATGTGGGACAGTAATGCCAGGAAGATGCAGGACAAAGTTGCTTTATCTCTTTCACTCGATTCTCGACGAATTGTTGTAACGATTTCTGACTGCATAACCAGTGTAGAACTACTGTATCTGGCTATCGGACCACAAATGGACGTTCAGATTGCTGAACCTTTTCTGAAGTGCTTGTTGAATGAAATGGGCTAGTCTTGCACCGATTAAGGCAGCCATAAGTTCCAGTTGTAGAAGTGTTAGTTTCTTTAGAGGCGCAACGCGGGATTTTGCCATAACAAATGAAGTGTGGTTGTTTCGTCGAAGGAAGGCAACTGCACCATATGCGACTGTGCTTGCATCTGAGAACACGTGTAACTCTAGCTTTTGTTGCGGTTTCACTGGCATTGGAAAGTATTGTCTCGGCAGGGTGGCATGTTCGTTGACAGACTCGTGGATATCTTCGGCAATATTTGACCACTTCTTTTGAAAATCTTCGTCGACGGGTGTGTCCCAGGGAAGTTTCCTACGCCACAGTTCTTGTATAAGAATTCTGGCTCTCACCGTCACCGGGACTAGTAGACCAAGTGGATCATAGACCTTTGCCGACTGTTGAAGGATCTTGCGTTTTGTCATTGGTAGATTCTGAGTTAAGTGACCATTATTCTGTGCCAAGGTAATGTTGTCAGTCGTAGCGTTCCATTGAAGGCCAAGGATGTTGACTTTGTCACTCTTCTCGTTAGTGAGGTCGTTGACTGCACGCGCGTGGAGTTGAGGACTGTTACTTGCCCAAGACCGCAAGTTAAATTTGCCTTGACTCATGGTGGATCTTGCTTTTTTGTAGTAATCAATGGTGTCTGCTTCTGTGTCACATCCCGAAATCAGGTTATCAACGTAGAGGTTCTCCTTCATATCTTCGGTTACTGTTGTGCTATGGTGGTCTAGGTGGTGGTGTAAGGTGGCGTTAAGCATGAATGGTGAACTGGCGGAGCCGAATAACACAACCTTGAAACGATAAGTGGTGAATGGACTTTCGGGATCATTTGGATTGGACAACCAGAGAAAGCGAGTGAAATTTCGATCGTGTTCGTTTAAGCGTACGTGGAGGAAGGCCTTCTCAATATCAGTGGAGAAAGCAAAGCGATGTGTGCGAAAACGTAGAATGATGGAGCACATATCAGTCAGAAGTGGTGGTCCAATCTGTAGGCAGTCGTTCAAACTTGGGGCGTTGGTTGACTGTCGACAACTGCAGTCGTAGACAATTCTCACTGGTGTTGTGGCAGAGTCCTTGACAATGGGATGATGAGGTATATAGTGCACGTTTTGATCATCTTGTTGGGATTGAACTTGTTCAATAAAGTCACGATTCTCTTGATCAGCAATTATCTCCGCATAGGTTTTCAGGAGATGTGGTGATTTGGGAAGGCGTCTAGCCATCGATCTTGTTCGCCGTTCGCATACCTTGTAATTTGAGGGAAGTGGAGGATGTTCTTTTTTCCAAGGAAATGCAGCGACACATCCACCATCCTCTTCACGGGTTATAGACGTGGTTCGGTATTCCTGTGACAACTTTTCTTTCTCGGTTTCGATGGTAGGGGGTGTAATTCCAAGAGACTCTACAGTCCAGAAACGTTCGAGGTCAAATTCTTCTGCTTTGTGGGTAGTCATGACATGAAGAATACTTGTTGAAGTTGTGGATGATGAGTTGGCATGTACTGGTCCGGAGAGCAAATACCCAAGCTTCGACTTTACTGCCACTGGTCCATCGCCTCTCACTATCTCATCTTGCACAAGCTGCCAGTAGTAATCAACACCAATAAGGAGGGAAATCTCGAATCGTTCATCTGATGAGACTGGGTGTGCGAGTTTAAAACCCTTGAGATATTGAAAGTTAGGAACAACGGAGGGTAGATGGTTTTGGAAAGGTGTGGCTATTTCCGGAACCACCAAGACATCCACGGATAACGACTCGTTGGTTTCTGTTATGAGGTTGACAGTGACAATGTCGAGTTGTCGTACTGCTGGGGTTGTCGCTCCAAAGGCTGATAAACAAATGGTTTCATTTCGTGTTGGTTCTAGTTGAAGTTGGTTGACCAAATCTTGTCTTATGAATGATCGCTGTGCCCCTTCATCAAATAGAATGTTAGCTTCAGCCTTGAATTTTGGACTACAAACTGTAGCAATCGCCGTCTTGAGTAAGCAGGTTGTACCTACCATGTTGATGTTAGTGGAGTTGATTGAAGCTGGGCTAATGGGAGTCATTGTGGCATGAACTGATGAGAATTATTTTGACTGGTCCTTGGTTACATCATTTGACTGGTCTGGTGTTTCATTCTGTTTCCCAGAGCAGAGACTTGTATGATGTTTTCGTTTACAGTTATGACAACGGTTTTGTGACTTGCATTGTGCTACCCTATGTCGTCCCAGACAATTAAAGCACCGATTTTCTTTCTTTACAATCTGATATCGTTTTTGAGAGTCGGTGATGACATGACAAGTTGTTGGCTGATGTTTGCCATTGCAGTAGAGGCAAGATAGTTCACCTTTGCCACGGGTTGGTGGGAGTCGTGGTGGGTCAGGGGGTGGAGGTGGGAGCTTGTGAGAGTGTGAACCATCTACGTTTGTGTGGAATGAGGCTGTAATGTATGGTAAATTATGTTCACCAAATGTTTTGGCTGGGTCATCAACTGGAACTGCAGCTTCAAGAATTCTCACCTCCTTTAGAATAGCTTGTCTTAACAGATTAATTGTCCACACACTATTGTTGTTCTCTGGCAAGATTTCTTTGCAGCTCAATAGGAAGTTTCCCCAGAATAATAGGTATGAGTAGGTCTCCATATGACTCTTCAGATTTTCCAAGTGCGGTCAGACCTCTTATGTGGTTTTCAATAGTGTCGTGAAACTGTCTTAGACTGGTTAACTGCATTGTTGGGTTGGATATGTTGAGGAGTGCTTGCATGTGGGCATTGATGACCTTGTAGGGTTGTCCAAAACGTTCCTTTAATAGTGTAATTGCTTGTTCATAGTTGGTGTTTGTTAGAGGAAAACCACCAATGCTTCTTGCAGCATCTCCACCAGTTTGGGCCTTTAAATAGTTAAATTTCTGAACTCCACTGAGGTTGGTACTTGAGTGTACTGCAGCATCAAAAGAGTCCCAAAATGTTTGCCACAGAAGAGGGTTTCCATTGAATGTGGGTAAACTTAATTTAGGAAGTCGACTTGTACCTTGCGTTGTGTAAGTGTTTGGGGTGGGAACAGCATTTAAACTAGCGGTTGATACTTGAGCTTCTGTAACTTGTTGGTTTGATGTGATTTGAACTTCTTGTTGCTGTTGTGGATTCTGAATCTGTGATGACTGTTGAGGAGATGCTTGAGACTGGCTTTCTTCTTGTGAATTATTGTTAGAGCTATGTGTGAATGAGTGACTGGCTTCTACGTGGGGCTGATGAGTAGGTGATGCTTGTTTTAACTCAATAATAATGCTTTGAATGTCTTCTGTTTCAAGGATTTCCGTTTCTAACTCATCAGGGTCTGTAATTTCGGCGGTAATCTTGTTGTCCAGTTCTTCGAGTACTTCTCTCTTCTTCTGTAACTGTTCTATAGCACTATGAAGTGCAGCCATATCCATTTCATTGTAGTTTTCGTTCGTCATGATCTCCTCTATACGTTTTAGTAGTTTCGTTAGGTGGGCTCTGTGTCCCCTTCTTGATGCTAGTGCACGTTGGGCTCCTTCCATCCTGGTCACGGCACCATAAATGTCGAGAAAGACAACTATTCGGTTATATCTTTATTGGTTAAACGGAGGAAGAAGTCCTCGATACACAAAACATACACATAATACAGTTTAGCTTCGAACGTACAGAAAACGTCAACTCGTGTCTTGCCGCTGACACAAAATGTACAAGTACGTCATGTAATATCAACATTGTTACTTCTAATTCTCCACAACTTTTGCCAAATCGAACTTCACGTTTATAATATTTGCTGACTTGTCGAGCGGTCATATTTCAAATCGAACTAACGAGCGGGAATGCGGGATGGCACAATATTTACACGAAACGAGGTTGGAAAGCCTCGAGAAGTTATAAATTTGCCATTCAAGCGACAATTTTTCCAAATCGAACTTCACGTTTGTAATATTTCTGAATTGAACGATTTACAGGTATCTGGCGGTCAAGCGCTCAAATTTCAAATCGAACAAATCCTTCTAATATTAAAGTAATATACGCAAATCATGCGGGATGTCCATCGAGGTTACACTGTCTCCATCAATTAAGGCGCTGTAATATATTTATTAGCTATATTTATTTTCATAATTCGTTACAGCATAATTTTATGTTTGTAAACAAATCTTCGTTCGCATTCACTTGCGATAGTAACTTCTAGTATTATAACATATCTTTATTTAAATTATTAGACACACTCATGTAACTCAATGACAGCTTACTGTTGTCAACACTGTCTTTAAAAAATGCCGAAATGTAACATTTTCGCTTCCGCCAGTTCATAATCCACCCTGACCCATAAAACATGCTTCCCAACGGTTCTTTGTTTTTGCGACATTTCCTTCCATTGCTGATAGGTTAAGCATCGTGTTTCATGTATTAAAGAAACGTGCGTAACCAACATCAACCCGTTCCGCCATTTCTTTTGACGCAAACACTTTGTCCTTTGCTGCTGCGTTACTAAAAAGCATAAACCGAACAACCTCGAAGGCATTGGCACGTTCACAAAATAAGCTGTATCAAATTGAGAAAGACTTGCAAGAATGTTATCAAACCGATATTGACTGGACATTTTTTATTCCATCTTCCATTGGCTCAACTTCCCCTTCAGCAGTCCCATGAAACACGTTTTGTATACAGCTGTCTTTGTCTTAAATGGTAACGCCGCAAGAACAAATTCTTGTTTGTAGTATTTTAGGATATTTATGTCTATCGCAGTGTCTTCAGTACTAAGAAGAAACTCCTTCTTAGAAAACGTTTCATCATGCATCCGCGCACTTCCTTCACTGCAAAAACCCATAATGCTCATACACTTTGCATTTCCCGCATCGCTTTGTCAAACGACAACCGACGTAAGTCCCACGAACGGCATGGTATGCCACAAGTCCACAACCCTTTTAAACGAACCGTCTAACACCAATTGTCGATTACACTTTCTACAATTTTGTAATTCGCTTACCAAAATGGCAGAGATCGGGAAATCTGAGTTTAAACAAGCGCTGTTGCGTTCCTCAAACGACGGCAACTGAGTTTCCATACATGTACTCGAAGTTCTTACTTTCCAAAACAAACCGTTGCACGTCTTTTTCTTCAATTCGCTCTCCGAATATAAATTTACAAACAAATTCACAAAACGAAATAACATTAAAATACACAGCGCCCAACAACTGATAAACAAAAAAACATCTAAAAATATCGTGCTATTACTTATAAGGACGCCATGTTGAACAATAGTAGATTCGTTCCATGATTATAATTTCACTGCGCACCACTATAACACCTACACCATTTACACCACTTACAAGCCCATACACTAAGACCCCATGGACCAGTCTACCACCTGCAACCACCTGACACAGGTGGTAAGCAGCTGCTAGCACCTGCTACCAATTGTACCATTTACACCACTTACAACGCCATACACTAAGACCCAATGGACCAATCTACCACTTGCTACCACCTGACACAGGTGGTAAGCAGCTGCTAGCACCTGCTACCAATTGCACCATTTACACCACTTACAACGCCATACACTAAGATCCAATGGACCAATCTACCACCTGCAACCAACTGACACAGGTGGTAAGCAGCTGCTAGCACCTGCTACCAATTGCACCATTTACACCACTTACAACGCCATACACTAAGACCCAATGGACCAATCTACCACTTGCTACCACCTGACACAGGTGGTAAGCAGCTGCTAGCACCTGCTACCAATTGCACCATTTACACCACTTACAACGCCATACACTAAGATCCAATGGACCAATCTACCACCTGCAACCACCTGACACAGGTGGTAAGCAGCTGCTAGCACCTGCTACCAATTGCACCATTTACACCACTTACAACGCCATACACTAAGACCAATGGACCAGTCTACCACCTGCAACCACCTGACACAGGTGGTAAGCAGCTGCTAGCACCTGCTACTACCTGACACAGGTGGTAAGCAGCTGCTAGCACCTGCTCCCAATTGCACCATTTACACTACTTACAAGGCCATACACTAAGACCCCATGGACCAGTCTACCACCTGCAACCACCGGACACAGGTGTAAGCAGCTGCTAGCACCTGCTACCAATTGCACCATTTACACCACTTACAACCCCATACACTAAGACCCAATGGACCAATCTACCACTTGCTACCACCTGACACAGGTGGTAAGCAGCTGCTAGCACCTGCTACCAATTGCACCATTTACACCACTTACAACGCCATACACTAAGATCCAATGGACCAATCTACCACCTGCAACCACCTGACACAGGTGGTAAGCAGCTGCTAGCACCTGCTACCAATTGCACCATTTACACCACTTACAACGCCATACACTAAGACCAATGGACCAGTCTACCACCTGCAACCACCTGACACAGGTGGTAAGCAGCTGCTAGCACCTTAGTACAATCTGACACAGGTGGTAGGCATCAAATAGTTAGTAATAACAAACCACCTGTGACAACTGGAAACCAATCTAAAGCAGCTGCTATCCAATACCTATGCTGGACATATCTCCATTTTTTCGGCAGACAACTTATCAAGTGCTACGTCGTCTGCTCAAGAAAAACCATAAGATAGCTTGTATTTATAGCTAACGAAAAGTCCAGTTACGTCAGACGCAAAGGCGTCATGACAGTGTTCCTAAAATAATGATGTTTTAAAAATAAATTGCTTTTGTCGTCACAAGTCAGGATCTGAAAGCTTGATGTAAAGAGATTCCAATACCTTCAATTGAAAGGGCGAGCGACACTTAGCCAATATCCGGAATTTAGTGTCATTGTAAGAGTTGGCGCATTGAGAATTTGATAGGTGTCGAGAGATGGCAGAATCACAGTTAATGACCGTGTCTTGACGGCATTGTCTTCTTCGCCGTTGGCGTAACGGAACGATTTTTCAGCGTATGTTAGTAGGAACGTGTTGTTTAATTCTGTCGCCTAACCTTTGAGATGTTCTTCCTGTGTAGCGAGAACCACACTCGCATTTAAATTCGTATATGACATAGCTTGATGAAAAAGCAGGTAAAACATCCGCAAAAGTCATTGTTCGATGTTGTTGTTCACTTTCCCAATCACTGAACGTATTGTATTTTCGGTATAATGAAGCAGTCATCCAATAACAACGTTCGGATTTAATTAGTGTAGTCCTTTCTCGTCACGTGGTGTTGCGAGTCCTTCGCCGTCACGTGTCCATATAATTTCCTTTCTCCAACCAATAACAAACACTTTCTCCAATAAGACAATGGAGCTTCCGACCCATCGCCCTCTACTAACTATGATTTTAGGAAGGTACTTACTGCAGGTTCAAGATGAATTGTTCTGTACATGTTGCTCATGCCTGCATTACGAAATACTGTTACTGATAAATAAACTTTGCACAAATTGAATAATATTTTATCATTTATAGTATTCTCCAAACTATTTCCATAGGTTGCCATGTGTGCTGGCGGTAATGTTGTTCTGCCATGGGCTGCTTTCGTTATTGGTGCAGTTGCTGGATATGTGTATATGGTATGGAGTTATCTTATACAGAAAATGAAAATTGACGATCCCATTGATGCTGTAGCAGGTGCGTGGTACTTCTTAAAATTTATTTCACTTTTTAAACTGTCATCACAACCAGTGACGCCGGCTGGATTGGCAAACTGGGGGGTGGGGGGGCGGATGCAGGGCGTCCGGGATATACTCCACCGGAAATCTCATACTTTCTAGAATGCAAAAAAAATCTAACCAAATATCTGCCAAAAACATACACTTGAAAGTTGAAAATGAAAGCTATATTGAAATTACGCAATTATAATGTGTCTCGGTGGTCCTCGTGTGTCCTCTCGTGTCCTAAATGTACTCCTTTGGCGTAGTAACCCTGCATAACATGGTGGTAATTTAAAAAAAGACTATACCAGTTGAAAGACAAGATGTTTGGGAACCAAACTTATGTGATGTTTTCTAAATTTTCACTTTTACCCTAATCGACCAAATCTGGAGGTGAAGCTCCCCTTAAGTACGTAATAATTGTTATTGATTTGGTTATAATTTTTTTAGTGCATTTTGGCGGAGGTTTCTGGGGTGTTGTAGCTGTCACGTTGTTTAATAAGAACACTGGCGTGTTCTATAAGTGGGACAAAATGGCTTTCCAACGTCTTGGCTGGAATATTGTAGGCGGTTTGGCCATATCAGCTTGGAGTGTGTTCTGGGGTGTAATTCTTTTTGGTTCCCTCAGGGCCATGAAACTTTTACGTGTATCAAAAGATATCGAATTGAAAGGTAAAACTATCTAAAATATTTAACCATATCTAGATAACTATATCGCAACTTTTCCTAGAAATACATTGTCAGTATGGGCTGAAAAATGGTGAAAAAATATTGGGTAAAAAAAGTGACAGAGTATTCCGCAACACCTACTAACACTAAGGACTTGAAATCTGGACCAGTCGCAATTGGAGGGTTTGAAATGGCATCTAAATGTCAAACAAGTCAGTATTTACAGAGAAATTTGAGGTTGAAATCGTCAAAATCCTATGCTAATTAAGATCACATATACAGTTGTCCGTCACGGAGTTGATTTTCTTTGTTTTTGGTTCATGAATTATTAATGAGTTTGAGATACTTATCAAGGACGTGTTGATGTCATGGTTCCATTGAAAAAGAACATGTCCAGATGCTGAACCTGAACATATATCGATGGCAACCGAAGAGAAAAATCGTAGCGCGGAAATGGGTCTGAACATTACAGGCTTCTGGACGCCGCCATTTTAGATTTTTCTTGACGGCTCATAGTTGATGTACAGCGGTGGTTTTCTTTTCGATTTTTTCTTCATTGAATGCCATAAACTATTGTCTATATTTAATCAACTCACAAATCTTACACCTTGACTTACCACATTTACGCATACCATTACTTACTCTAACAATCTCTCTATTAACTTTGGGTAATTTAGCTAGCTATTTTATGGTCGTGACTAGATAGTACACTCGCAGTTGAGGTGACCGTGAGGTACTAGGTCTGAGTCGTCTTCTGGACGATCCTTTTATTCGTTTTAAGGTTAGTATTAGAAAACCATTAGGCGAGGGGTTAGAAACCCCATTAGGCGGGGGTTAGAAAATCCATTATGCGGGGTTAGGTTAGGATGGTTAGAAGTTCCATGATGTATTTCACCACACAGACGAAATGAGAAATTGTTACGATCGGACATGTCCAACCTCTCGCGGATACTAAAAAAGATCGTCCAGAAGTCGACTCAGACCTAGTTTCTCACGGTCACCTCAAATACGATTGTATCATCTAGCCACGACCCTGTTTTATGTCCTTTTCATCCAAAAGATCCTGCTGAAATATCTCTCTGGGTTATCCTCATTGATATTATATCATTATTAACGTCAAGGGTGTTGTTTAAAGTTTTATATACCATAGCTTCGTATTTATAAATTATACACTTGATATCTATCCATGTGGTCAGACAATGCTGAATTTGATTTGATTTGAGCTCTTAAGGCGTAAGGACGTGTTAATTGAGCTCCTACGTTTTTCAATAATTTCATTAAATTTCATTATGAAAGTCTATCTAAAGAGTGTAGATAAGATTATGACTCTCGAAATCGAACCTCAAGAAACGATTGTTAATCTGAAGAACAAAGTTCAAGATATAGAACGAATTCCGCTCGAACAACAACGACTCACCTTCGATGGTAAACATCTCGAAGATAGCCAAACCCTCCAAGACTATGGGATCCTGGAAGAGTCGATACTAATCCTAGACGTGAATTTACGTAATACGGACAAACCTATATCGGGCGAGAAGGGTATCATGACCACAGAAAAAGGAAGCTTAAAATGGTTCGGTCAATTTGAAGGACTTCGTGATCTTGTCGATCAGCTACATATTCTGCCAGCAAAATGGGTATCTCCTGGAGGAGGTTCTAAACTGTATGAGAACGAAGAAATATCAATTCGTTGGTATTCTGGTAATAAAACATTAACCGTTAAAGGAAGGAAGTCCGAAGAAGTGAAAGTAGAATTATTACTATCTGGTCAAATTGGTAAAGATGGCAAAAACGTCTCAGTAAACCACGAAAGTCAACCCGACGAAGATTTGCATAAAGAATATAATATGCCCAATCCCTTGGGAAACATAACTACTCATTACAATTATGCCTCTGATTTGGATGAACTGAAATCTAAACTGGTTAGATTTACAGAAAATGTTAATATCAAAATTGAAGTTCTCGCAGCTGAAGTCAACAATCTTAAAGAGAACAATCCTCGCGCTATTTTGGTCTTAGAGGACGCCGTCGCTGAATTAAGGAAAGAAAACCATAACTTGAAGAATGAGAACGACGAATTGAGGGAAAGAAACATGAATATTTCATATATCATGTCGGATTTAAATACCAAGGCAAGGTAAAGGACCTTGAAAACGAGAGGAAGAGCTTGATGACGGCTTTAAAGCTATTACAACATGACTCTGAGCATAGTCAAGCTAAAAATTGTCATGTAGAATCCTGGCAAAGAGTATCTAAGCCAGGTGAACAATTTAAAACAACGAAAAGATCAACGCCAACCGAATTTGCTTCCGGTATAGAAATAAATAATAGATTTCTAGTCCTGAGCGACAGCGAAGAGGACGTTAACCAAAAATCGTCCCTCCTTGCAACAGATGACACAGCTGTAAAAGATGACTCAAAGAAATTGAAAAAACAAAACAAAAAGAAAAAACAAAACAAAAAGGCTAAGAAATCGAATTTAGCAACGCAAACGTCTAACTCGACAATCGCCACTGCTACACTTGCAGATGACACGGTTGTTTCTGAGCCTATTCCTGTACACGAGACCACCTCTACTCAAACGACGAATCCTGGAAAGGAAAAGAAAAAGAAAACTGTTGTTATTGCAGGCGACTCTTTGGTTAAAAATATCATTGGTGCGAAAATGAGTAGTGTTGATGCTGATCATTTCTTTGTTGTGAAGCCGTTCCCTGGAGCAACCATGGAAGATATGAAAGATTTTATCAAGCCTTTAACCAGGAGAATGCCAGATAAGCTCATTATACACGCAGGAACTAACGATCTAAGAAGTTCGTCCCCTGAGGTAATTGCGGACTCCATTGTGAAGCTCGTAATCAAAATCAAGGAGGACTCTCCAGATACAAGCGTGGGTATCTCAGCACTGTTGGTAAGAAATGATATTAATGATCTCGCCGCTAAGGCAAAACAAGTTAATAATATCCTAAGAGATTATTGTAATCAAAAGAGGGTGCCATTTTTAGGCAATGTCAACATTAACACTTCTCACTTAAACTCTAGGGGTCTTCATTTAAACAAACATGGTAGTGTAGCTCTCCAAGAAAATTTTATAGAATTTACTAATGATATTTCTTGACATAATCTTTTGCCGTGTGAAGCTGCTGCAGTCTCCGATGATCAGCAAAATCATTTTTCCAAAGAGTCTATTTCATTCATACCTACTACACGGGGCTTCAAATTAGCCGCACTTAATGTGACAAGTCTAGTAAAGCACATCGACGAGCTAAGGGTTTTGCTTGTTGATAACCCAGTCGATGTATTAGCAATAAATGAGACAAGGCTTGATTCTACTATTAATGACAACGAGGTGCATATATCTGGCTATGAAATCGTACGTCGCGATAAAAGCGTCAATGGTAGATTTGGTGGAGGTGTTTGTTTTTATGTTCGCCGTAATATTAATTTCTCACCACGCCTTGACCTGTCTATCGATCAGCTTGAAAATTTATGCATCGAAATTCGTAAACCTAGATCCAAGCCTTTTCTCATTGCGACTTGGTATAGACCACCAGACTCGGCCGTTGACAAATTTAATTATTTTGAGACACTAGTAGGCAGACTTGATGCGGAAAGTGTTGAATATTATTTAATGGGTGACCTGAACTGCAATTTAGGGTCAACCGTATTAGATCGTAATTCAACTTTGTTGACTGGTATTACCGATCTTTATAGCTTAAATCAATTAATAAGCGAACCAACTCGTGTGACCAAGTCATCTTCAACTTTAATTGACTTGATATTTACTAACACTCCTGACAAAATTGTTTGCTCCGGTGTCTCTCATATCGGTATTAGTGATCATAGCCTAACTTATGCTTTTCGTAAACTTTCAACTGGTTTATTCACTAAAGGTCACTCTACAGTAACCTATCGGAAATTTAAGAATTTTGATTCAGCCAGTTTTAGAAATGATATCTGTTTACAGAATTGGGATGATATAAAGGCGTACGAAAATCCAAATGATATGTGGCATGTTTGGAAGAACACATTTTACAGTGTTGTTGAAAGACATGCCCCCCTGTGTACAAAGCGTGTTAGGGCTTCTAAATCGCCTTGGATCACGCCTCAATTAAAACAACGTATGCACGAAAGGGATACTCTCAAGATAAAAGCGACTCGATCTAATGATCCAAACGATTGGTTCGCCTTTAAGAGAACCCGCAATTCTGTAAACACTGAAATCAAACATACTAAAGAAATATATTATATGAATGCTCTTCACGAAAATAAGAGCAATTCGAAGAAGACTTGGAATATTGTTAATGAACTTACTTCAAGAAAAGTTAACAGCTCACACATAAAAGAAATCAAATTGAACGGCTCTTCAATTAGTGGCAATCATGAATTATCTGAGGCGTTTAATGATCATTTCGCCAGTGTTGGGCCTAAGCTGGCTGACAAAATACCTTGCAATGAAAACAGCCGTTCACATTTGGATTATCTTACATGTCACGAAACTAGAGCTAGTTTTCAACTGAAGGCAACAAGTTCGTCCACAGTCTTTTCTCTTTTATCTAAGCTAAGTAAATCTAAAGCAACTGGCTTAGATAAGATATCTGCCAGGCTTCTTCGTGAATGTCCTGACTTGATTGCAGAATCCCTTTGTTTAATTTTTAACCGCTCCATTAACACGGGTATTTTTCCCGATGAATGGAAGTGTTCAAAAGTTATACCATTATTTAAACAAGGGGAACGTAAGGATCTCGATAATTATCGGCCCATCTCAATTATTCCGGTCGTGGCGAAAATTTTTGAGAGGATAGTTTACGACCAAGTCCATGTTTTTCTTATCGATAATAAACTACTTTCCAATTGTCAATCAGGGTTCCGAAGTCTTCACTCCACAGTCACTGCTCTTCTTGAGGCCACTAATGACTGGGCATATAATATTGATTATTATAATTATATAGAATATGCGCAATATAAATTATAAATATTATTATTATATTATAAAAATGCTATGTGAATGGTTTTCTCTCACAGAAGCGTTCATTGTCCTGTGGTATCCCACAGGGAACTATTTTAGGGCCACTATTATTTTTAATTTATATAAATGACTTACCCAATTGTCTCGCACACTCCCAGCCACGTATGTATGCAGACGACACTCATTTAACATTCGCAACAAATAATGTTCATGATATTAATCTGAACCTCAATCAAGACCTGGCAAACGTTAATGAATGGCTTATCGCAAACAAGCTTACTCTAAACCAATCAAAGACAGAATTCATGTTCATCGGGTCTAGGCAAAGAATATGTACGTTTCACTCATCAATATCTCTAGAAATTGATGGGATCCCAATTAATCAGGTTTCCCATACAAAGTCTCTTGGTGTACATATTGATGAGAATCTATCTTGGAACGTACATATTAATAAGCTATCTAAAAAGATTGCTTCAGGCATTGGATCTCTAAAACGTATAAGATCTTTTGTCCCTGATACGACGCTACAGCTTATTTTCAATTCGTTAGTTCAACCGCATTTTGATTACTGTTGCGTTGTTTGGGATAATTGCAACAAAACCCTCGCTGATAAACTTCAAAAATTACAAAATCGTGCAGCCAGGGTGTTAACATTTTCTAGTTATGACACTAATGGTGATTTTCTCCTTGAGAAACTTGGCTGGAGGAAACTTGACTCCCAGCGCAAGTTTCAAAAAGCTGTTATGGTCTACAAATCACTTAATGGGCTCGCTCCTAATTATTTGCGTCCCATGTTCACAGACCGTAGCAGTGTAACGAATTATTCATTGAGAGACACCGAGGGCAAACTAGCTATTCCTAAGCCTCGTACTAACTACTTAAAAAATAGCTTTAGTTATAGTGGTACGGTGCTATGGAATAGCCTTCCTATCGAGTTGCGGAAGGCAGACACTCTGGGTGAATTTAAATCCGGCTGCAGTAGCTTCTTAACCTCTTAACCTTTTTATCGCACGGCACTCATGGAAAGCAGGTATTTTTAGCTTAGTATTATTAGGAATATTAGAATTGTAATGTTGTAATTTGAAATTTGTGAATGTATGTATTAGAACAATAATTTTGTAATTTAGGTAGTGCATGCAAAATCCTGATGAGTTTTTTTTTACCGTGGTTAAATAAATTAGTAATAATAATAATAATAATAATAATAATACTTATCCATTATCTTTATGTATTCTTTATGTTTTAAAAATAAGCGGCTTTATAAAACTTGGCTACGGAGCCTCGTTTTCTTCAGCGCTACATAATTACCGCACAGGTCTATTTTGCTGGGTACAAATAATTGAGCATACGCACAGCCAGAGAATGCAGGTAGCGGAGGATAGCATATCTTGTGAATGTGCATTTTCACTCGCTACATTCGTTACTCTTTACTGTTTTCTTCAGGTCTTGATGTCCCAAAACATGGTGAGCCTGCGTATCCACCGGCCAGTTATGGCGATGGTTGGGGCGAACAAAATGGCCACAAAATGGTCGATCACCCTGTAATCATAAACGTCGCAACGGTACATTGTAACGGAGGAGCTCGTGACAGTTGAACTGGAAAATAGAATGAAATAAAAGGCTATTTTTTAAACGGTTGAACGACTGTGCAGTAGAAGCTGCTGGATGTAACAAAGAACAGTTATTTGATATGTATATTAGCTATGATATAAAAAGAGAAATATGAGAACTTCAATGTGTCGACAAATACTTAAGTAAGAGTAATGCGAAACGTTTCCGACGATATGTCCTTCTTCACGAACGTAAATACTCTTACTTAAAAAATGCAATGAATCGAAAATTAAGTTTATCTTATTTGAAAAAACTGTTAAAATAACGAGGAATAACAACTTACAGCTTTTCCATATTTCACTTTGTTCTTAAGATATTTAGTCTTATGTGATATATTTAAATGAGCTGATCTATGACGTAGCAAGTTGTACACAACATTAGAAAATCATGTATATCTTTCCAATATTATTGAAAGAAATCACTCAAAACTTTGTAATTGCTACAGCTCATGAAACAAAACATTAAAGACAAGCTTCAAGTGATTTCGTTCAATAATCTTTAAGATATATAGGATTTTCCAATGTTTCTACGTCATACATGTAGATTATCTCATTTGAATATCACCTAAGTCTAAATATCTCAAGAAGTAAGTTAAATATGGAAGAGCTGTAAATTGTAACTCCTCATTGTTTAAAGAGTTCTTTCAAATGAGAAGAACTTTTAAAAAGATAAAGTAACTTCTTTTCCAGATTTCGCTTTCTTTTTGAGATATATTAGTTAAGCAAATGTACGGAATTTACGTCACACATGCATAATGACTTATTGGGGAAATGTGTGTATCTCTTTCATTCTCGAACGAAATCCTTTAAAATCGAGAAGTTTGGTGTTGTGGAAGAAACACGCACACGTCTTATTCACTCTTTAGTGTTTTGATTTGATGAACGCAAAGATATAACACATTCTCTGATAACTCATTATGCATATGTGACGTAAATTTCGCACATTTGCATATCAAACAAACTGATATATATATCTCAAAAAGAAAGAGAAGAAACGAAAATCTTCAAAATAAGTTACTTTATTATTTTAAAAGTTCTTCCAAATAAGACAATACAATTTTTTGAGGTTACGGGCACTTTAAGTATTTGTCAACGCACTGCAGTTCTCTTATTTCTCTTTTCATATCATATCCAGTTCATTTGAGAACTTAGCAACTTTCATATATATTCATGTATATTAGCTAGACTATGAATTATACCAATACCTTTTTGTTTATCATGCGTCATATACCTACAGACTGCATGAGAGCAGGGCAGAATATAGCATCGGATCCTACTGTATATATAGCATTATATTTTGACAAAAACCATTATATTCAATAAAACAAGTAAATACGTACATAAAATGAACATGTTTTGTGATTGGCTATATGGAACAAAAGTGGTTAGGGTTAGAACACGAGTGAAATCATAATAAAACACGAGTGAAATCATAATATTTATTAAAGTTCTAACGTTTCGTTGTTAACACATCATCTTCAGAGAATAATAATTTACATAAGTGCACAAAGCCTAAATATATATAGTTACAAAGTTGTCATAAATTATGAATTAATTAAGCAATCAAGAGATAATACTAAAAATACATATTGGTGCCAATATTAGCGTTTAAAGAACGTTTGAGATCGCGAATGAGTAGAGTTTCGCACAAAAGAAGTTCTGAGACGGCATGAGAGCAGGGCAGAATATAGTATTCTACTGTATGTATAGCGTTATATTTTGACAAAAACCATTATGATATTTGAAAATGTATATTGATATTTGCGCAATATAAATTAATAAATTATTAAATTATTATTATATTCAATAAAACAAGTAAATACGTACCGAAAATAAACAGGTTTTGTGATTGGCTATATGGCACAAAAGTGGTTAGGGTTGGGACATTGGTTTCTTTGAATCAACCAATCACAAAACTTGATAGTGGTGGCGACCCAATAAAACACGAGTGAAATCATAATATTTATTAAAGTTCTAACGTTGTTATTATCACAACATCTTCAGAGAATAATAATTTACAGAAGTGCAGAAACCATAAATATTTTGTTAGAAAGTTGTCTTAAATTATGAATTAATTAAGCAATCGAGAGATAATATTAAAATAAATATTACAAGATGAGACGACAGCAGTACACAATGACTAGTAAACATTGACATTGACAGGAAACGTGGTGCGGTGCCAATATTTGCGTTTAAAAAACGTTTGAGATCGCGAATGAGTAGAGTTTCTCACAAAAGAAGTTCTGATTCAAAAGTACAACTAGAAATAATCCTAAAATTAAAAGTGACAGGGTGACCAGTGTCACGGTGATAAGAGAGATAATTGTGAGAGGAGGGTAATTAATATACTTCTTCCCAGTTAGCCTCGAACAGGCGAGATTCCCAGTTAGACAAAAAATGGAGCGGATAATAGCAAAATCGTTCGTTTTCTGATACATAGCATAGGATTTGGCAAACATAGTCAGATTGGATCATATTTAAAAGTTTAGTCGATTAGCCACCTGAAACTTTACCGTTATCTTGAAAAGTAAATATAATTCAAAAATTCCAAAATGGCACCATTTTCAAAATGGCCGTCATTTTCAAAATGGCCACCATTTTTCCTTTCCACTCATATATTTAACACAATTCTCACAGGATTATATCTTTCCTTGAATGCTTACTATAAGCAAATGTATGTTACTTCTGTGCAATAATTTTAAAAGTCAACTATACCTTTTGAAGTTATTCGATTTTTCATTAGAATTTGAAAAGTTCAATTCAAAACCGAAGAAATAATTGAAATTGGTTATTCGGTTCTGATTTTATATCTGTTAAAAATCGAGTTTTCAGCCGTTTTACTAAATTAACTTAGTTGAATAACGACCGCGTCGGAAGAAAGCCTGGTACTACCGGTATGTGATGTCATCATGATGTCATACGGTGAGAAAATACTGTATATTTTGGTTTTATTTTAGTGAAGTTTGGAATACTGTTTACTCTTGGGTGAGTGATAAGTGACAAACCAAATATCAAGCACTGGAATATTATTAATATGACGTCATACCGGCAATAGTGCCTTTCTTCTCAAAACGCGGTCGTGCAACAAGAGATCCGAAGAAATACTCCTCAATAAATCCTGCGCTATATCATGAAATTCATTTTTTTCTTCACTTTTACAAAGTTAGATGATATCTCTTTCGGAGAAAAATAGAACCTCAAAAGGTATAGTTGACCTTTAAAGAAAGGATAAGATCTACGTTTAGTTTGGACAACTTCCGGTTACCAATTCAGACTTGGGATCTCTGTGGTTTCAAAATGGCAGCCTTGTTAGAGATGCCAAAATGTATTTTGAAGACTTTTCAGACTTAAACATGGGAAGTAAAGTTAAGTAAAGTAAACTATAGATGAACTAATGTGTATACTGGATTTGTAGCATAATTTCGCCAAAAATACTGTAATTTAAAATATAAAGCAAAAGGATTCAAGTTATCATTTAAACAGTACACAAATGTAGTTTTATGTACCAAAGACTATGCTTTTCGTCGACAGACGACAGTTACTACGTAAAATATTTTGTAATTCTGATGAGATCAACGCTGGTGAGAACTGAAAATCCGTTGGCCTTGAAACTGGCAAAATTTGTAAATTGCAATTCTTGTATTGCAGCAAGTTTGATTTACTTAACTTTTCAAAATGGTTACTTTGATTTTCACACAAGCAAATGTTTAGCCCTATAATATTGCGGGGGCTCAGTCCTATAATATTTCCGGGGTTCAGCCCTATATTGCGGGGTCCCTCCCCTATTATGGGAATAGGTTAGATAGGATGACTCTGTGCGACCTTTGCCCAGTACGTCACTGTCGGCTTAGTGTCGGTTTTGGAAGCCAACAGTGCAACCCTAACAATAACCCTAACCAACTCTAATCCTAAGACTAACCAACCCTAATCCTAACACTAACCAACCCTAATCCTTAGACTAACTAACCCTAATCCTAACATTAACCAACCCTAATCCTAACACTAACGAACCCTAATCCTAACACTAACCAACTCTAATCCTAAGACTAACCAACCCTAATCATAACACTAACCAACCCTAGCTAATCCTAATCCTAAACCCTAGTCCTAACCACTAATCCTAACCCTAACCTTTTCACGGTCTTCAGAAGGTCGACCGAAGCCGTTTCTTCGGAAAAGATCGCACATAGTCATCCTCCCCCAGTCCCTATTACGCAACCCTTGGATTCTGTTGAATCACGTGCAATGCATTCTTTGCGTGTCCGCCTGATTGACGTCAACTTTAGCAGGGGAAAGAGGCATCAATATTAAGCAAATTTAAATCATAAAGAGACAAAGATTATAAATATATTTCAATAATATTCATTAACCAAATTGTCCAATCACATTTCCGTATTTAGTCACGCGCAAGGCTTTTATACCTAATAAAACCATGAATACTAATCAGCATGGAAATTATATAAAGTCTCTACGAACTTTATATAAAATTCCTGCTAATTTGCATTTCATACATCAACCCAATTTACCTCTAATAGAAAATAAAAACCAGTACACTCCCTAGTGATTACAATCAATTGTTTTTGAAGCTATTTAAAACACTCGAACTCGCGTTTTATCATATCTAAAATGCTCGCGCTGCGCGCTCGCATTTTAAATATGATAAAACGCTCCTTCTCGTGTTTTAAATACTACTTAAATCATAAAGAGACAAAGATTATAAATATATTAAAATACGGATCACATTTAATTTAAATGTAAAATAACTGAGGTAATAATTATAAAAATCTGCATGCTCTGTCACGAAGGGCCTTCGCTCGAAACGTTAGAACTCCTATACACTATTTCATAAGTACATCAAACCTTTTAGAGTATTCTATTTAAGAAATAAAAAACGTGTCGCGTGAGATTATCGAGTTATAATGGCACGAGAGATGCGTGTAAAACACGAGGCGATAGCCGAGTGTTTTACTAGCTTCTCGAGTGCCATTATGACTCGATAATCACACAAGACAAAGTTTTTTATTTCTTTTATAAAATAACACCATTAAATTAAGAATAAAGCCATGAAAAATGTAGATTTACCTGTTATAAGAGACGTTGCTAGCACATAGCAACGCACGTTACTATAGGAAGCCTTTGATCATTTTAGCGATGAAAATGCACTCAACGTTGCAGTTAAAACATTCTGTTGAGTTAGTACCTTGATTAGCTTTGTATCCAGGTGTTCTTTGACTTTTTTGTGATTTAAACTACTTAAAATCCGTCAAAAACTACAAAATCTACGCGAGGAAGCACGTCAGCTTATGTTTTATTGAGTTATAATGCACGGTTTTTGAGCTCAGTAACCAATCAGATAGCGTGTACTCGCTCATTTACTTCCGGTTATTTTATAATTGTATTTCTACATTGACTACGCAGTACAACTTTTTATATCATTCGAAATAATCAAATAGTTTCAGTGTATAATGCTGTTCCTTGAGAACATTCTACTCACACTCCAATAAAAAAAACCTTCGGCGTTTTACAATGAGGTCAAGCTTTCAGTAATTGGCTTCCCACCTCTAAGTAACATTATCTATCGATCTGTAAGTTTATCAATATATGATTACCCTATCAAAATATCCTATGATGAAATAGATGGAAGGGAATAAGCATATATGCCCAATGGTTCCGTTGTAGCTTTAACGTAATTGAAACCGCCATCAACTATATAAAGTTCCGTCCTTTTGTCGTGGCCAGACAAACCTTAAAGTTGACAAAGAAATATGTTTTGGGTGTACAAAGAAATCAATTTAACTTCACCAAAATCAAAAGAATAGCAGAATTTCTCTTGAATAGTTGGACATAATGACGAAGTACAATTACACAGTCGTAAAAATAACAAGTCTAGTTATAAGTACAGTAAAGAAAATAAAAGTGATAAAAATGACGGAACCAACCATACACTTTCCAAGTTTGCTTCAAAGGACGGTAAAGACGTACCTAAAATGAACAGGTTTTGTGATTGGCTATATGGAACAAAGGTGGTTAGGGTTAGGACATTGGTTTCTTTGTGGTTGATTCTATTGTTTTATTGTTTTAATCAACCAATCACAAAACTTGATAGTATAGCTAGCCTAGGTGTCGACCCTCAAAGGTGGTGAACAACCGCTTGAAATTGAGATTGTATATTGAGAGAAAAGTAAATGTATTACGATCTGATTGCAGACCTCGACTAAGAGCCATTGAATTGCAGGAAGTGGAGCAAATTCGGGAAGGCTCTATAGATAAGTAAGCTAACTTTCACATTTTAAATAATACTATTTACAGTGAGACGCCTTAACGGTGGCGACCAAACAAAGTTTTGATTAAGTTTCAGGCTATCAGCAAATCCGTTTTTCACTAGAAACACGCCCCCACAACAATGCTTGTAGATCTATGAATATATTACTGGCATATACGTGGCCATAAATATGGTCACCTTGTTAAATGTTTGCTGACTGGCAAATATATTAATTAAAACTTTGTTTGGTGGCAACCATCTGACAAGGCTCACTATAACTATCTCATTATAACTATCTTAAAGGTACACTTCAAAAATCAAAGGTCATTATTTCAGACAACTATATGTATATGCAATATATGTTTCAATATCAGCTGGTCTCAAAGTCCAATACATCAGGAAATCTAAATAAGGTATAGACAATACCTTATTTAGATTTTATTACAAGCTACTTTTAAAATGAAGAAGATTAGCGTTCTCCCTTAGTCAAATATATCATCTTGTTCCAAAGACATTCATGTTTTCCGAATATAAAAATGTATATACCTTATGACGTCATTTACTCACACGAAAGTGCGGTCTTTAAAATATTTTGGCTTCCTGTAATTCCCATTTACATAATATACGAACGGGAAACGGTGAAGGCTAAAAGGGCTGACTCAATAGGACCTTCCCATTTTCTAGAACTTCTAATGCTAACCCTAATCTCAATCCTAACTCTAACCCTAACAGTAACCCTAACAGTAACCCTAACCTTGATCCTAACCTTAAACCTAATATTAACCGTAGCTAATCTTAAACCTAACCCTAACCGTAGCTAGCCCTAATCTAACGAAAAAAACAGAAAAGACCTTTTGAGTCATCCCTTTTAACCCCCGGGAAAACGTGCCTGCCTGTCACAGCCTATTGCAGCTTCAAGATTGATACAGTTATGATAATGTAGCTTTAATGTACTAAGATTAATACTTTAGAAAATAATAGCTCAGATCATAGTACTCTCTTTTATTAAAGTAGGTAATTAACACGCAATTATAATGAGTGGGTAGAGGGAGCAAGGGGGGGGGGGGGGGGGGGGGGGCATAAGCCATGCACGCTTGCGTTCAGAGCGTTTGCATGTCTAACAATTTTATAAACAGAAACGATAGCGTAATAAAACTGGTAACAAAAAGTAAGGCAAATTAAGTGATTTCAAATTATGAGGAAAACAACCGTAGTGACACTTTTCGGGAAAGCCGACTTGTTGGAATGCAGCCGTCAAAACGTTTCATCCTCCGCTCAGAGTTTCTGCCCACGTCACGGAAATTAACTTTTTGAGCTTCCTTAGTTATAGTGCGATTGTTTTTAGATCCATACAGAAACAGTTTCCTATTCACGATTGCCTCACTTTATCTTCGAGACCTACATGCGAAGACATGGACGAACGCAAAGGATTTAACTCAACTGATTTAACGACGTCAATTCTTAAATCTAATTTAGATCAGTTTTTTCTCATTGTTAATGGCTTTATCGTGATTTGTAAGTATTATTCATTTAAAATATATTTTAACATTTAAAAATAAATAACAACACACTGTATACAAAAGAGCACCAATGTTGACTTATGTTGCAGCAGATGAGTCATTTGAACCGCAGAGAACATCACAACGTCTATAAAACGTTCATTTTGAATCTATTATATATAATCACTCTTTCAAACGGTAGTTTTTATTCTTTGAGATTGCATATTTGAAATTCGTCGTTTGAAAACGATCAGTGTATGGGAAGAAATAAAATTCCAACACTCGAAATTTTCCTTCACCATAAATCCTTAGAACATGTAGTTTAATCGAGTGAAATGCCAAATATTACTTGTAATATACCCAAAATCGTAAATGCATAATGAGTTATCAGAGAATGTTATATAGCTTTGCATTCATCAAATAAAAACACTAACGTGCGAGTAACACGTGTGCGTGTTTCTCCCACAACACCAAACATCTCGATTTTAAAGGATTTCGTTCGAGAATGAAAGAGATATACACATTTCTCCAATAAGTCATTATGCATGTTGACGTAAATTCCGTACATTTGCATATCAAACAAACTGATATATCTCAAAAAGAAAGCGAAGAAACGAAAATCTTCAAAAGAAGTTACTTTATCATTTTAAAAGTTCTTCCAAATAAGACAATAAAAAATATTGAGGTTAGGGGCACTTTAATTTTTAAGCCCAGAAGTGCTTTTCTGGCGATTTCTGATAATAATTTTTGCGAAATTAGGGCACCACGTCGTTGCTAAAAATGAACAATTACAAAGGGGATTAAACACTTTAATATAAACTCAGAAGTATAGTGTACGGAACCAATATATACACTTTAGCCTTTATAGGCATCGTAAGCGAAACCAATTGAACTAACAGCTTTTGAACGTCGTTTTATAATAAACTTATCTTGGAATCCATGTTAAAATATGTATGAGTGCACATGCAAACTGGCTCTTGCAATCAAAATTGGATAAGCTACCAAAACATTCTGCTTATAATCGGTCATATAATATTGCGTTTGTCACTTCGACTGCTTCGTCTTGACAAAACACTTGCTTGCGAGATTTTAAAGGGCGCACGAGCCGCGTGCGCCCCTCCCGCCACTGAATTATTTGTATTTTTACGTACGTTTTGATCGTTAGTATATCGAGCATAACACAGTTTGAACTGCCTGTTTAAAACTTCTTAATTGAATATTCAGTTCAAGCCTGAAATTATACTAAAACAATTAGTCACCTCAGGGCTCAGGCTCGGTGATTATCACCAAAAATCACCTCGACTTCAGTGACTAATTGTTAAATAGAAATGTTGAGTTCATAATCTTTTTTTTAATATATATAATTTATACTATACAATGAACAGTTGTTGGAAATAAAAGGATACCCAGATAAGAGAATACATTTTCGGAACACTGTCAGATATTTATTTGGTAGAAGCCTACAAGATGAAACAACCTCGTACCATGCAGGGATTATCTCCGCTCCCCTCCCAGCTACCCTGGGTACGAGGTTGAAAATGAAGTTATCCTCACTCTTAGGGGCCGATTATATGAGAGTTTTCAGCCCGTTTTTAACTTTAGCCGGGCTGAAAAGTCAGCCCGGCGTCGTGGTCAAAGTCATGTAAAAACAAATTTGCGATTACATGATATAGTTTCAGCCCGGCAAACCGGGCTTAAATTTCAGCCCGGTTTTACCAACCGGGCTAGGATTTTCAGCTCAACAAAACGGGCTGAAAAATTCCATATAAATGCAAATCATAATTTTAAACCGGGCTGAAATTATTGGAGCATAAATATCTTCTTTTTCTACCACTCTTTGTTCTCTTTGAAGATAGGTATGCTGCCAAAATCAAGTTTCTTTTGGCTTCCAACAGCTTGTACGCAATGACTATGCCATTCAGTTGAAAAAGAAGAGCAAGAAGCACACTGAACTGCGAAAATACGAAAAGAGCCATTTTCTTCATGTTGCGTGGCGCCATTTTGAAAAGATTTCCCGCGAAAAATATGGATTTCAGCCCGGGTTGAAAATGACCATATAATCGATGCAAATTTCAGCCCGGTTAAAGTTACAAACGGGCTGAAAACTCTCATATAATCGGACCCTTAGATTACCAATAATCGGCAAGTGCCAACTGCTCTTAGATTACCAATAATGGATTGTAGGATTCTAGAACCAAACATTGTAACCCTAACCTTCTAGGATACTGTATATGCATGATATGGGTTTTGTAACAAAAGGTTTCTTGTAGTTTTAGAATTGTTAGTTATCATAATCTTTACGAAGTATAGGTATATTTAAACAGTATACAGTGTGTATCAAAAAAACCGCTACCGGAGCAACTGTGAATTAGCATTTTTTTTCAAAAAAAATAACTTGGATTGCATTCGTATTGAAAACTGCTTTCTCTCTTCTTGATTAACGCAGCGCTTGGACATCTTAATTTCCCAGGTGTATAATTTTTTTTAAATTACAATAGGTCTCTTCAAGAATGCTAATTCATTTTCTAAGGGTAGCTTTTTTTTTTATACACACTGTATATTAGCGTTCAACACCAATGCCGTGATTTCCTTGCGCGTTGAAATTAATTAGCCTTTTATAATTAAATTAATTCAGTTTTGAAATTAATTTGCCTTTTCTCATTAGTTTTATATGATATACCTCTATGTACGTCAACAGTCTTCTGTTATATAGCGAGATAATCTGCCATAATTTGTATTCTGAGTTCAGATACGGCTTCCTGTAATTTCTCATTTCGATTGTGGCTTTATTGATGATTTTGTTGTGATCGTGGGAACTATATTCTGCAACTGGTCGAGGATGGTTCATAGTAATCTCACAGAAGGTGGCCAGACCTTCATGTCCCCAAGCCTACTTTTGATATCAATAATGTCTGTCTATATATGTTATGTATGTATGTAAATTAATGTTTCCAGAGGAGGCCTCTGCACTCACATTACGTGATTTTCAGGAGGGTCCTCAAATATATTCTACTTCTATCCAAGTCAACTCTGTGTTTGCAGGAGGTACGTTCAAAGTACAATGAGTTTCTCAAACCATAACGCTTCTCTTCAGATCAAATCATCAAGGATAGCATTTCCATCTGGTTCTTAATTAACTATAGTCGAGCAGATGTCGAGCCGATTTGGCTTGTACAAAAATATGACTATACAGTATAGGCTCTGTTGCAGATGTTAAATATTTGATATTTGGTGAAGAAGACTGACTTTCACGCTTGTTGTCAGACTACTAGGGGATTAAAAATAAGACTAGTATAACAAAGAACTGGAAACAGACCAATGCAAATATTTGCATATACTAAATAATCAGTATTAAACATTGACTATATATGCATGACAACAATCCAAAATCACGCCACTCGCAAATCATATATTGTTCTTTGGTTAGAAACAGAGTTTTGCATCCAAAGAGCAAACAAGCTATTTAAGTTGATTTTTGATACTCTACGTACCATGCAACACAAGGGGGTCAACAAGGGAGGGGAGAGACGTGAGGCGTCCGAAAAGGGGCCTGGCTGTGCGTAATGAATGTCGTACCCCAGATAGATGTCTCACCCCAGAGTATACCTATTTTTGTCCAGCAAGCTCATTGTGAGCTCCATATATATGTAGAGCTCACTGCTCAGGTATTACATAAACCATGGCAGCATGCAGACCACGAGGCTGTAATACCTCCACTGCGATTTTGACTTCAATAATCTCACCACTTATTTTTGCAATTTTGCACAATATCACGACTGCCTTGGATTTATAGTAACTTCTAGTCATACTATTTATCTATCTAGAAAAGAAACTTTAGCGTAGGAAAATTATATGCATGTCATAAAATATCAAAGGTCTTTGTAAATTTTAATTACTGATTGCGGAAATACAAAAATCCGCTCAATTAAACTTTCCTCGAACTTTCCTCTAATGAAAGACCCTTTGAAAGCGCCATACAGCTTTCTAGCTACACATTTGTCACCACATTAAAGGATTGTTTATATAAATGAGTCCGCGGGCTAGCAAGTCTATACCTGGCTGAGTTACAGTATGTCACGAAAATGTTTCCTCAATCCAAAAAGATCATTTGAATTAACTTTATGCTCTTCCTGCAGCCAAACTATAAGCCAGTTCTACTCTGAAATATCATTTCGGGTGTCTATAAATGTTCTTTCGCATTGAAACAACAAAGTACATAGTTCAAACTACGATTTACATCAGTTTAGCATGTACATCAGTTACATCAAAACGTATATACCTTTTTGGAACAAAAACGTCACCGCTTATCGCTCGCCCATGGCTTAAGAAGAAAAAAACTTGGTTAACTTGCATACCGACGACGCGGCTTTCGAACGCCCAAGGCTGACGCACGCAATTATCTTGATTGATCCTTTGCATTAAATGTGCTATTTCTAAGGCCCGTTTCAAACGTTCACCTTTTGATGTGCCGAAACCGATTTTAATTTAGCAAAATCCTTTGTTCTATACCTAACTCATTTAAAACTATCGGTTCAGCACACGCAAAGTTCGACGTTTCAACTAGACGTTTAGACTATAGCTTTCTTTTTTTATCATTTCGCAGTATTTACTTTTTTCCAAGCTCAAAACAAATTTCTCCTGTAATGTGTGCATTGCATGCAATTAATTTTATATTGCTCATTTGTCCGCATTTACCCATAATTATTGCGGCCATAACAAAAGAAATTTTTTGCAATTTGCAATAATTTGTGAGTCAAATTAGGTTTCTTTGTCCGCATTTTGAGCTATTACTAGCAATTAAAGGGCTATTATCAGCATGCCTATATTAATCATTGGGATCTGATACTGCGAAGATATCGACGAACTTAGACGATTTTACACAATATTACAAGATGTCAACTATTGAATCCAACTTGGATCAGTTTTTCCTTATTGTTAATGGGTTCATCGTAATGTGTAAGTATAATCATTTTAAATATTTTTAACATTGAAAAGTAAAAGATGAAACATTCGGTGAAACTGCAATAAAAATCCCGTTTTGACTCCTTTTTTGAGCAGTGCCTTCTAGTCCACTCCTTCAAAGGTATAGTTTTCATATTCTTTGAGATTACGTATTTGAATCTTTTGAGAGTGGTTTTAAAACGAACACATTTGGAAAGTGTATGCAGGTCTATGGAGAAATCTATAATCAGAGAGAATCGTTATTATATTTTGGGGGCCATTTCACCTTGATCCTTGTTGGTTTCAGTTAAAACTATACGGGCTATAATTCAGCGTTTTATTCATTCGATGATTGCATTACACGTTTAATATCCATTTTGATGAATTATCGGTATGATATTCATACTACAGCGGCATCGAAACCCATAACATTCAGACGTAGCAAATGCAATGCACGAGCTGTTTATATGAGCTGGGCTGATTCTTTTAACAAAGTTCTTCTCATGGCTACTATAGACAGCCAAAATGATATTTCAAAGCAGAACTGACTTAGTTTGTCTGTAGGAAGAACATAAAGTTAATTTAAATAATCTGTTTGTGTCGAGGGAAGATTTTGGTGACACAACTTAGCTGCAGGTTAGCCAGGATAGCCTGGCTCATATAGTATGACTATTATGAGGACAATTAAGAGGAGTTATTTTAATTACTAGTCTTTATTGTGATCCTTTGGCTCTGAAGTTTTGAATAGCTATGAAAATGATGATACACGATACATGGACGATCGTCAAGCTCGTATCCTCAGAAAAATGATTCTGATTCCCGCGGACAGTATAATTGAACCTGTAACCTTCTGATTGCAGGTGAGACGCTCTAACCATTAATTGAGCCACCGAGACTCGTTATGTGCTGGTTCGATTGCATATATCAATCGAACCAGTGCATCATTGTAACCTTCGCTCTCCATCTGAGTCTCGGTGGCTCAATGGTATATAGAGCGTTTCACCGGCAACAGAAGGTTACTACAGGTTCGATTCCTGTCCGGGACTCAGAATCATTTTCTGAGGATACGAGCTTGACGATCGTCATGTATAGTCTGTTCACTCCAAGCTCTCTCCCATTAACACATGTATATTAACACATATGAAAATGATGATATAAAAGTGTTGTACCGCGTAGAAATGAAAATCCGTCTCCAAAATTCGACGGCTTTCGCTTGCTAAATGTCATCAAAAAATTATTTTGTCCATTGACGAACTTTCATGTTTCATGTCATGACATGAATATCAATAATTCTTTCGATTTATATAGTTACTATGTTTCAAAATCCGTTGTTACGGGCAAGCATCAGCAATTTATATATAGGTAATAATTTCCCGAGATGTTGCAGTTTATGTTTACATGAGTGTAAACGAACCCGTAGATGGTTAATTAAAAAGATTTTTCGCTTGTGTAGAACATTTTTAGAGTGGGATTTTCTAATAATACACTTTAAACTGATAAAGTTGAAATGTCCGCGTTTTGCATGTCCGCGTTTTCCATGTCCGCGTTTTCCATGTCCGCGTTTTCCATGTCCGCGTTTTTCATGCCCGCGTTTTCCATGTCCGCGTTTTCCATGTCCGCGTTTTCCATGTCCGTGTGTCCGTGTCCGTCTCCGCGTTTTCCATCTAACCCTTCCAGTGCGTTATCCTAAAAAATGTCAAGTACCTATATAATTTAGTGATTACGAATTCCACAAATACTGTAAATAAGATATTATCGTGGAGAATTGACAGACAGTAACCAGGAGGAAATGGGTACAACAACGCGGTCTATATCACTATCCATCGTCATTCACCTCAGTCCACGAACGAGTGAAGACGGGCAAAAATACAACTTTGTTTGTTACCCACCTTCCTCCCCCATAGCAACCTCCATTTTCTATGTAATTATTATAGATATTAGACGTATATGTTGGCGTTATTGATTGGCCCTCACCTTTACTGGATACAGACATTCTATAACATTTCTAAAATGCATATTTTACAATTTATATTATAAAAGTTTTAATAAAACGGCTAGGGACTGGTAACCCTAGCCAAATTATCCCAAACGATCGGTCATAATCTCTCTCTTCACATGTCGGCCCAGTAAACCGAGCTCACGAAAAGCAACACGAAATATGCCAATAAAGGTAATTAAGTTTTATTAATAGACAGGACGGGAGACATAAAAACTACTGTAGTCTGTACAAATCAAAACATTAAAAAGGTTGATGAAGTACTGCAGAAATAATAGTGTGTAGGAAAGAGACGAAAAGTCATTATATGGTTGAATTACGTGATGATACTGGACTTTTCAAAAATCACGATAAAATGTTTAGCATTTGTATTCCGTAGCTGAGGTAGCCAATCAAATTACAAGAAGTTTCTACCCACTCTCGATTGATAAAAAATAATATTACTTCTTTTAAGCAAAAATATTACCAAGAATAATATTCTTGACAAGAATAATATTCTTACTATATGGACAAGAATAATTTTACTTGTTCTAAGCAATATTTTGTTTAAAACAAGTAATTAACATCATGAAACGTGGCATTACATCGTGCAATATTGATGTTTCTTCTAGATTCGAAATTTAAATTATGAAAATATTGCATTTTACATCACTTTTACTTTGTCGTTTATATATAACTTTAAAACTAGAAGTTACTATCGCAAGGGAAGTGCTGCCTCGAAATCCAAGGGTAGTGATATTGCGCAAAATTGCAAAAATAAGTGGTGGGCTTATTGAAGTCAAAGTCTCAGAAGATGTAGTACAGCCTCGTACCCATGTGGTTATGGTTTAAGTATAAATAGCAGAGCAGTTAGCTCACAATGGAGCTCACAATGAGCTTGCTGCAGGCACATTTGCAGAGTATCACACGTCTGCCCCTCCCTAGCTTGTTGACCCTTGTGTTGTAACCGTTCTCAACGTCTATTCACAATATAGTAGTTCATGAACATATGTGATATTAAACAGATGTAAGTTGAACAGTTGCATAAAAATACAGTTGAACATAAAGATAAAACAGTTCTCTGTGTAAGGCTTGTATAAAAATGCAGTTCAATATGAACACAAAATGTTGACACTGTTTAACAGTTGATAATTAACTAAGTTAATCAGAACTTGTTTCTTGTATAAAATGCACTTCAATTACCCTGCTAGACATAGGAAGAAGGGAGGGAGGGAAAATCTGTCTGGCAGGGTACACTTCAATATGAACACAAAACAGTTGACGTAATAACAACACCAGGGCTACGGATTTGCATTCTTCTTCCTGCCCATGAATATCGAGAGAAAAAATGAACTCACACCAATATACACCTAAAATAGAAGGTAAATATTATACACAAACAAATAATTTGATAAATTAATTGTGATAACCATGACGAGTTGGCCGGCTTGGGGAAAACCATTCATTTAGGATAATCTTGTAACTGTATTGTGGATATTAAGTGGAAAACGTGGTTGGCTGATTGATGATCGTTAACACAAAGAAAAACTAATCTTAACTATGAAATTATATTAATACTAATCTAGCACTTAATGGTAGTATAAAGGTTTTCCGAGTTCATCAGTCGAATAACGCGACGGTACGGTTTCTTTAAAATCTCCTTCGAAATTTACAGACGTTATGATTCAGAAACTTCAATATAATAAGGTGGACGAAGCTGTAAATAAAGATTGACGTATAAGGGAGCAGTCATTATTTATGGGGTGATAGGGGATGGGTGATTTTTCAGGCGAAAACTAAAATGAAATCCATAATCCCTCTCTTGAACAATTGTTGATCTTGATAACCCCTCCCGGCCTTCAAACATTGAAAAATCGTAACCCCTCCTTATGGAGATGTGTTTAATAACACTCTTTTTATATATTAAAAACATAAAATTAATATAAATGCATGTTCAGTTTCAATAATATAGTAATGTATACTATAGAAAGTTCAACATGATATGAAAGCCCTTCTCATAAACCCTGTACTTAAAAATTAAGGCAAACATAAACAATATATACACATTAATATTATACATGTATGATCTCAGTTATGGCCGAAAGATGACAATGATTATATAACTTAAAAATGTGTTTATTATAAAACGTCAAGTATTTATCATAACTGTTGAAAGAATGCCAACAAGCAAATTAGTGACATTGACGGAGAACTATTAAGAAAAGAAGTGTAACTTAGATCAGGCAGACGGGCTACAACCATGGCTCACTATATTTCTTTAAAATTTAATATAAAGAGCTCAGATGAAAGTTTATAAATTTATCATTGTTTATGAAGGCCATATTATTTTTCAGTGTACGTCTCTTATTAAATATCAAAACCGTTTTTTAAGACTCAATTTTTTCCGTAACCCCTCCTTCTTCTAGTCAGAAATTGACATAACCCTACCCTTTAGTAACCTTTAAATTTCGTAACCCCTCCACAAAAACATCCACGGCACCCTGGGGCGGTCTGCTTCAAGTTCAAGGCTTAATGAAGGGACAGTTCAGATAGAGATTTCCCGCCTTAAATTCGAGGATATATTGAGTGCTGTTGCCAAATTAAACTAATTCATTAATGTTTGACTTTCTGAATTCATGTCAAGAACAATAAACATCAGAACCGTCTGGACGAAGATTGTTTGCAAGCTAACAGCCGATAGGTACTTATAGTACGTATTCCATATAAGGTCATAACGGACGGGACTGGGAAGAGCAAATACGTTGCCCTAACGAGCATATACGTTGCCCTGACGAGCAAATACATTGCCCTCGTACCAGCCTCCAAGTTAATTAGATTGTAACCGACCCCAAAACAACAAAGGTCCTAACCCTCCCACAAAGCTATAGAATATATTCTTTTAAAGTTAAATGATCTATTTACAACATAAATACAGCTTATCCTGATCGAACATGCCCAAAAATATAATTTTCGTATTACGGATACCATGTTGTAAACGAACTTTCGGCTGTCTTCGACGAACGTTTTCTTGAGAAATAATCAACTCCCAAAGCTACAATATATATTAAAACAAAGGTAAATTATCTGTTTACAATATGCGTACAGCTTATCCGGCGAGCGAACGTAATTTTCTTAGAAAGAGCGGATAATCGAACATATCATAACGTGTTACGTATCCGCATCCAGTGGGCTGGTACGAGGGCAATGTATTTGCTCGTTAGGGCAACGTATATGCTCGTTAGGGCAACGTATATGCTCTTCCCAGTCCCGTCCGTTATGACCTTATATGGAATACGTACTATAAGTCCATATGTAACAGCCGTAGCCGCACCAGTTTCTTCGTGTATAATATTCAGGTTTCAAATGCCCTGACATTTTATGCTCAATTGTTATTGTGAGCTACTATATTATCAAACTAGGAGTTCTTATCACAAGTGAAATGCTGCCTCGGGGGGACTGACACACGAGCAGTTGACTGACACACGAGGTTGCCTGTAGAAGTGTTCAGGATTAGGCATGCCAGCACAATGAGAATGATGCTAGAAATTTCCTATAGCATGGAGGATCAAATAAATAGAATGTAGAATATAAACCACATATATAGAGGCAATCATATAGCCTTGTAATCATTAAAATATTAAACATACGGTAATCATAATTAATCATATGGCGAGTTTATAAAAACACGGCCGGGGGTTAGGTTACAATGAGGTGGAAGATGGGGGGTCAGTGTTGGGAAGACACTCAAGGCGGGGGTTAGGGTTAGTATTAGGGTTGTGATTAGACGTCCATGGAAAGTGATCCCAAAATAAATTTTTGCATACGGTACAAGATAAAAACAAAACAATTTTCACCTGCAAACGCGAACCGCTTGTCGAAATTAGCACCCTAGCTCGCCCCGGCTTTGAGGTCGGATAATTAAAAATATGTATAACAAAGAGCTAGCTGGAAGCAGACCAATGCAGATATTTTGCATATAAATAATCAGCATGAAACATTGACTATGACAACAATCCAAAATCACGCCACTCGCAAATCATATATTGTTCTTTGGACTTTGGTTAGAAATAGAGTTTTGCATCGAAAGAGCAAACAAGCTATTTAAGTTTAAGTTTTTGTTAGCCATCATCAGTCCATCACTCAGTTCCAGTCTTTACACACGGTCAACTCCATATCGACCCTTGTAACTTATGAGGTAAAACATAAGATGGACTATGGATGGACGTCATAAAGCGAAATTGAGACGTGCATTTATTCTAAACGGGTGTATTTAAAGCTCACAGCAAAGCCTGTTCGTGTTCACTGTTGATTCTGACATTCTGTTCAATCATGTGCAATGCATTCTTTGCGTGTCCGCCGGATTGATGTCAACTTTAGCGGGGGAGAGGCGTCAATATTAAGCAAATTTAAGGGATCGGTCATTAATTATGTGTAATGTGGCGCAGGCTATTTGGGAGGGCGGGGGGCATGAAGCAAAATTGTTTTTCCTAGCAGCGGGTTAAGACCAATTTTATAAAAAAGCGAAGGGGCTTGAAACAAAAATACATACATAGAGTTTATTAACCATTAGGGGGTAAGGGTAACATCTTGGTACTCCACTCTCCCGAATAAAATTATCTGGCATATATTGTCCAGAATAAGATGTTATTAAAGTGCACCCTTGCTCGTTAAAGGGTTAAATATGAATGTTCATGATGTCTAACACACACATAAAGCAGCTTCATTCAGCTGCTTTAAGTGTATTAATCTACAGACTACAGTATTAAAAAGTAAATCATTTGGATCACAACAGAAACAGTACATGTACAGTATGTATCTTTTCTATATCCCTCTTGATATTAAAATATCAAGGAGGGGTAAGGAATATAACCGCCTTATATCACCATTGGTGAAGTTTAGTAGTTATGAGGTTGATAACTTAACAACCTCATGAATCTTTTTATGAGGTTAATAAGTACTTATCAAGTACTTATCAGAGATAATGGCCACTAGAGAACAAAGGAAACTGAACCAATATATAAAAAATTATATCACCATTGGTTCAGTTCCCTTCTGTTCTCTAGTGGCCATTATTATTATTATATTATTATTATTATTATTATTATTATTATTATTATATCATTATTGTTATTATTATTATTATTATTATTATTATTATTATTATTATTATTATTATTATTATTCTATCATTATTATATTATAATTATTTTAAAATTAAATACTCATGTAAATAACATTTGTAAATCGGCCACTTTGGCTATCAGAAATATTGGCAAGATCAGGAAATATTTGAGTAAAGAGGACTGTGAGAAATTGGTGCATGCATTCATAACATCAAAACTTGACAGCTGTAATAGCATCCTATATGGCTAGTTACCAGAAACTGAATTGAGTAAGTTACAGCGAATTCAAAATACAGCTGCTAGACTTGTTGCAGTGGTTAAAAAATCGGAGCATATCTCCCCTGTGCTACGTAATCTTCACTGGTTGCCGGTGAGATCAAGGATTGTTTTTAAGATACTAATAATTACTTTCAAGGCTTTGCATGGCCAGGCGCCTGTTTATATTACTGATTTGCTAACAAAATATAAACCTACTCGTGCTTTGAGATCATCTGATCGAAATCTGCTACTTGAGCCAAAATCCAAAACGGTGACTCGTGGAGACAAAACATTCTCGGTTGCAGCACCAGAACTGTGGAATTTGTTACCACAGGAAATTAGAAGCTTTGAAATGTTAAGTAGTTTTAAGTCAGCACTTAATATATAAGCACATAAGACTTTTCTTTTTTTAAATTAATAGTTTTTTGTTCAGAGTCTTTTATTATTATTATTATTATTATTATTATTATTATTATTATTATTATTATTATATAATTTTAAAATTATATAATGTTTTAATGTTTCTCACAGGGCCATTAACAACTAATATACCTCATATAAATACTAAACTTCACCAATGGTGATATAAGGCGGTTATATACCTTAGACCTCGGTGTTTAAGAGATATATCAATCAGTAGCGAAGTCATGGTCATGCTATGCAAATTTTGAAACGATTTACATATTGAGATCTTTAGAAATTTATTGTTTTCAAAATATGCAGATGTTTATAAATTAGCATAGCATGACCAGTTGCTATGGCCAGCTACGCCACTGATATCAACCTCGGGCTTCGCCCTCGGGTTGATATATCGCTTAAAAACCTCGGTCACGGTATATAACCTACATATTCACTCTCAAGTACATCAACCTTTGGACGGGGAACGAAACATTTTTCTAAATAGCCTCCGCCCCCCATTACGTAAGAGATAAAGCCCGAGAAGGAGGGCTTTATGCTATAATATAAAGACCCGAGGACGCGCAGCGTGCGAGGGCTTTATATAGCATAAAGCCCGACGTTTGAGGGCTTTATCTGACTTATTTCACGAGTGAGGAGGTTTTCCAACAAAATGTTGTCCATTTTATCCACCTTGGACAAAGATTTCCCTTAGTTTTTCCTTCATTTCTTATCTAATTAGTATTCATGGTCTTTATGCTAGATAAAGCCCGCGGTACATCAAAGAAAACCGACTCAATCATGAAATAAGGCGTTCTCGGGGCTTTATCTCTTACTTAATGACCGCTCCCTATAAATCATAAAGAGACACGCAAGATTATAAATATATCAAAATTGGCACTTTGAATGAAAATCTTCACTCTCTGACGAAGGGCTTTCGCTCGAAACGTTAGACCTCCTACACACTCACACACACACACATAGTTCAAAAGTACACCAATCTTTTAGAGTAATCTATTTCCTACATTGACTACGCAGTACAACTACGTATATCACTCAAAAGAATCAAAGAGCTTTTTATAAGGCTGTTCCTTCTACGTACTCTCCCTCTCCAATAAAAAACCCTTCGGCGTTTTTCAACGAGGCCAAGCTTAGCTTTCTCATGTATATGCTTCCGGCCGACACACCCGCTACTGAACACTGTCGATCGATCTGTAAGTTGTTCACCAATATACCATGCTTACCCCACCAAAAATCATTTTTATGATGAAATTATTGTCCCTCGCTGCATAAACATCTATTACTCATTCTTTATGGATAAATTAATGTCTTAACGTGGAGTCATTTATTTAATGGCAGTGTCAGAATATCACAACAACATGCAACAACAAAAGAAGGCTGCACTGCATCTGACACGTTTACAGCAAATTATTATAAGAAATCGCTCAGATAAATGAAGAAAGCTGTCAGCAGGAACCAAGACGCGATAAAAGCTTTATTCTTTATACTTAAGATGAAAATGTGATTTCAATTGCACGTAATTTAAGTCGATTTTGTTATACTTTTGGTTACTATTTTCGAAAGTCGTCCATTTCTTATTCGCTTTATAATCAGGATAAATAATATCATCCCTTTACGTTGATATGGAATTCAAAAAAGTATATATTATAGTCACTAGATACGTACTACATAAGTGTTCTACTTAGGTAATTGTTAATTATGAACGAAATAAAGTTAAATGAGACAAAGATAATTTAATATCTTAAATCTAAAACAAATGTAATTTTAATATCTTATTAATCGTAAGGCAAATTAGACTATATATGTGCACGCATTATTATTTACCTCAATACATCCATATGATTATTTTTCTGTACAGTTTATTTTACCCACTGCTTTACACAAATAAAGCAAGTCAGATTTGTCCATAATCATTAAGCAAAAATGTATCGATGGCATTAATGGATGGCCTTGATGTTAAGAATAACTTACTAGTACTTGCTCATGCATGGCATGAGATATTTTTGTAGTTATACATACAGTATATGCACGTGTTACACATGTACCCTGGAATGTTCACATGCGGACAAACACTGAACTTTGTACCAAATACTTTTCGCATCTCAGCAGTCTACTTGAGCACATGCTGTTCAATAAACGAATTCAGTACCCAACCTGTGCATGGCACTAAAATCATATCACAGTATTTCGATTGCAGATTATTTAACGAACACAAATAATTTCAGATTAACAGAAGTCATTTTTATTGTTATATCAGCATATTAATTGAAGCAAAAGCGATCAGTTGGGGTTAAGTCTTTGACCATTTGCAATGGTGGCTTAAAAATTGTTTAATGAGATAATGCCTCATTACCCTGCAGGCCAAGCCCCGCCTTGTCATTTTTAAACTGAATTATACGCACGCAATGGTTTACACTATTTTCAAATCAGAGAGTCTATATAACTAGAAATTACTATCGCAAGGAGTTGTGCTGCCTGAAAGGGACAGATTGGAAACTTGGCATTTGGCGGCAGTGTTGGGAAAAATAGAGAACATTTTAGCCCGTGTACAACCTGAATTACAGGCTTGTTACACACGGGCTAGAAAACCTATATTGTCATGGGTCGAGTGTTTTCTTCAACATCATTTGCTATTCTCAACAACAGTGTAACATACACATTGTAATATGACATTCGAGTGAACGACACTAATCACTATTACTTAATTGACTTAAACTTTGTCAACCTCTTTGTTGGCAAATATAAAAATACACTGAGGTAAAATATTCGAACCAATAATCACCATAATCCTTATTACCAGCTGAAATAACATTAACATTGTTTCACAAAAGTTTATATCTTCAGCTGGTATTGAATTCTGCGGTTTGATTCTTACATTATTGTGTGCACCAATTGTGGCACGATATTGCTCAATTATCACTCTCATTTAGGCAAAATGTTCAGTTATATTTTAACTTCAAGGTCTTTATGTTGTCGACAGATAATATACTTCAAAAGAAAGTTCTTATTACAATTTGTATCTTTGTCTGGCGACACGGCCGCGTGGAGGGAAATCCTCACCCGCCACCAATAATCTTTCTGTTGTTTTACTCTGCATGCCAGGCATGCTTTAAATAATTAACAAAAAACAATCATATTGTAACACAGTAAAGTGAAAAGGTGGTAAACTGCCAAGAATTTAGTGACGAGATACTGACGTTTCGAGCGGAGCCCTTCATCAGAGTAATGGTCTTACTCTGATGAAGGGCTCCGCTCGAAACGTCAGTACCTCGTCACTAAATTATTGGCAGTTTACCACCTTTTCACTTTGCTATATATTCAAAACACTGTCTACGCAGCACTCTATACTCTACTTTTTTACTACTCTCGGATATTATAACACTGTTAATTGTAATGGAGTAAAAGAGCGCAAATAAGGCACTGTTTATATGTGCCAGGCTAGCTCGGTTAGCCGGGCTGATTCACTTCACAAAGCGGTTCTTATCACGGCTATTATAAGTATATAAACGCACCCAAAATGATATTTCAAAGTAGAACTGACTTAGTTTGGCTGTAAGAAGAGCATAAAGTTAATTCAAATGATCTTTTTGGGTCGAAGAAAGATTTTCGTGAGGTTCCCGCACACCGACGGAAACGTTTTCTTGCGTTTTTGTATTGTTTACTGTTCTCAAGGGAATCGAGAACAACCAGCTCATTACTTGAAACAATACAAAAACGCAGGAAAAGTTTCCGTGTGTACGGGGCCTTAGTCAGTTGAATTCCATAAATGAGACAATAAGGAACATTCGAATTATTTGTTAAAATTAACAAACGAGTGACTTTCATTAAAATTATGCTGTTCATTGCCATATATAGCGAGATTCATTTAGGTTATGTATTGTATGACATGCTTAGGGAATTAGGGAAGAACGTTATTTTTGTTGCACCGCATTACATAGTTTTAAAGCATTGACTCATAACAATTTCTTGTTTCTATAAGTGATATTTCGAACACTTGATGTGACCCATGACAACAGGTCGACTCCTAATTAACCATATGCACGTAATGTTTTGCAGAAAGCTCTGTGAAAACTAGAACTGAAATAGAACAGAACAGAACAAACTTGCTGGAAATGACACTCACATAAGGCAAAAAATGCTATTTTATATTTTAAATATTTCAATGTGATTTCCATGCAGGGAGGAAAAACCGCCGACCTCTAGAAAGACTTACTAATTATTTCCTTAGATATAGTACATAATATGGAAATGAAAGTGTGATTGAGTTGTATTAATTTGCGAAGTGTTGTTTTGAGATTTTGTCGTTTGTATAGTTAATTGTATTCTGCGGGATTATATATATAGTGCAGGGGACATATAGTATTATATAATCTCAGCTACTCATGGATATCAGCTATAATCACATTAATCCCTATTATATATCCCCTGACGAGCTGCCTATAGCTTTTGAAATCCCAGGAAAGCCGCCGCTATAGCTTTGTAAAATGTTCTTTCGTTCTTGCCAGGTTTCTTCATTAGATAAACCCTCGGAAGAACACGTCGTGTTTTAAGAAAAATTAATGTACTAAAACGAACGACTCATTGCATAACAGCTTAAGGTACACATGTCGATCAATGAGCAAGAAAAGTCAACGGTTAAAACAAATAATCTGCACCTTCACGATTGCAGTTCAATACCAGCATCCGAAACGTCTAAATGCTCTATCTAAATCAAAACAAACAACTGTAGTCTGCATATCTTCACCTGCACTATAGAATGGTACATTCAGGGCGTATTAATCAATAGCGGATCATAGGTTTCTCGGCATTGGATTCTTGTACCTCTAAGCTAGCCTAACATTTAAGCTGCTTCCCCGTCACAATTGATAGCACATATATCATCATTAATCATGTCTACAACTGTCTACAACGTATCTACAATTATGTCTACAACGTCGATCTGATACAGATAATTAGTTAGGAATTTATATCTCATACATCAACAATTCCTTTTTGTTACCATCTTCACTATTGAACACTAAATTAATAACAGGGAAGGAAAACTGAGCTAGGGAAACTGATATGTTGAGCATAGTATACACTGTTAAACATAAGACTTCATTTTTGCTGTTTTCAGAGCGAATACAGCCTTCTTTGTAATATTAATATATATTTCAAATGATAGTACTTTGCAAGAGTGAGCGAAACCAAGGGGCTTTTTACATGAATCCGGATTCAGTTTCATTCCGGATTGAACGTGAATTCAAACCGCGTTTACATAGGAATTCCCAGGATCGAAAATCGCACGAAATCTGAAATGATGATCATGGTGATCAATATAAGATGGTGATCAATAACATTGTAGCGGGTATGTTTCTTTCAACGATTTATGCGCTTGTACATTCTTAACATGTGCCTTAAACTGATAATTTGGCGAAGAATAAACATAAAGAAAAGGGAAAAAGCATTACTAGCAACGTTAATCGATGCGGTCGCAAGTGAACAAGCATTTAATTCACCTTTATTTTATAACGTCATCGACAAAGAGCTATTTATATTGAACAATGTGACATCGGCGCAATTCTTGTCTCTAGCTTCAAATTGTCGTCTATAAATGTTAAAAGCACGCATGTGTTGTTCATTTCAGTCCTCTAGGTCGTATTTTTCATTCCGGAATAAAATATCGCACCGCCTTTACATGACACTTACCTTTACATGAAATTTCAATGAAACTCAATCCGGATTGAGGTACGCATTTCATTCCGGGTTCATGTAAACACCTAAAGGGATTTTAACAGAACCGCTATGAGTTCAATCCGGAATGAAACTTAATCGACATTCATGCAAACAGCTCCCAAGATTTCACAAACTAACATTGCTATAATTACTTTAAACAATGCATAGTTGCCTGTGTATGTCACAATGCAAGTCACAGCTAGAATATTTCGTGCACATGACAGCGAAGCTACAGGAGGTCTAGTTAGTTATTATTCACATCAAAAGGATATTTAATTGACTGCCAATAAAAAAGCTACCTTTTGAATAAGGTCTGTTAATCGTCAGCCATCTGATATTGCGAAGACATCGACGAATTTAGACGATTTTACACAACATAACAAGATGTCAAATCTTTCATCCAATTTGGATCAGTTTTTCCTTATTATCAATGGGTTCATCGTAATGTGTAAGTACTCATTTAAAATAGTTTGAAAAGTAGCTGCTCGATAAAAACCCTTTGTTGAATTGCCGTTTTGACTCCTTTTGACGACTAGTCTAGTTTTTATTTTGACCCTTTTAGTCTTCTTCAATTACTAGAAATGTCTATCCTTTGAGATGATATAATTGAATCTTTTCTCTAATTGACATAATTTACTTTCTGGAAGGTGTAGGAATAATACGAGAGATTCGCTTTAATTTGACTTTTGTTCAATTTGGTCACTTAAACTTATATGTATTGGTTTTATGGTATGAAAATATGGTTTTCTAAATTATGAAATTATGTTGTTCCCTCGATCGCAAAATGAATGCCTATTATAGTTTCAATTAACGCATTATCGAGGAAATCAGAACTTGAGCTCTTGAATAATTATGGAACCTTCTCAGTTGTCAAAATCCGTCTGGAATACCGTGAATAAGTTGTCCAAAAATAATTTAATTTCTTCTGTTTTGGAAGGGCTCGTTAGCACATCAACCAAAAAAGATAGGTCATCATTGACGCGCGCAGCTTGTAGCAGAAAAAAAATTGTAAACAATTTGTAGCAGCCCAAGCTTAATTAAAATTATATTTATGTTCTCAAAACATGTCTGCTCGGTTAGTCAGTCCCTTGACCAAGAACCCAATTGTAGATAAAATTAAAAGCAGATCACTTCAGTACTATCAATATATGAGTACTTGATACTAAAATATTATTTATAAAGGAAAAAAAAGCTCCTGTAGTCAATAACGTTCCTTGGCTCTTAGCAGTGTAGGATATTCGTAACATTTTCATGTCACCCTGAAAATAATTCTATAACTAAATTTCCATGAAAATATATAAAAATCCTCTTTCAAATGGTTTTGGATATCGCGGATGTGGTCAGAACCTTAAAAGCAAAACGGAAACCAAACGCGAGATTAATATTCAAGATAGTTGGATGCTTTCCAGCATTTCGAGATGACAACTATCTTAAGGTCCACATTGTAGAACGCATAAGAGTGATATAAACGTATTGTGCTGTGTAGGTACTGTAGTGTAGAAATACAAATCGAATACTCTAAAGGATTGGTGTACTACCGAAATAGCAGCCCACGTTATAAAAGAAAAAGTTACTAGGTGGACGTACATTTTCCGTAAGCTCTGCCAAGATTTGGAACTCGCTACCATCCAACATAAGACTTGCAAAAAAACTCTATACTGTTTTAAAAAAACTCTATATTAAGGGACAGTTATAAGGATATTCCTCATTTTAAAATATAATGTCTAGCTTCTGTTTGTTAGTTTGATCGTTTTATTTTCATAATATTTATTGAAACATGTATGTATAGTCAAATTTTTTACACCATGTATGTAAATAGTATAGTTAACTAACATATAGAGGGCCACATGTCAGGTTTCTCAGCAATTCGCTGTAAAGTGTTTACCATCTCGAAATAAAGTTTTTATTACTATTTTAGTGTTCAAGGTCAAACGTTTCGAGCAAACTCGCTCGAACAAGTCCACCCCTTAAAGGGATTAAAACCCTGGCTTCGTCAACTGACAGAATGTGACTGAGATCGACCCATAACATCTTAATCAGTTCCAACTGTTTATATATGTTATTTTCATCAGTTATCCATCATTAATTTACTCTTATATAACTCTGATGATACAACAAAGAGAAAGATAGCATTCCACCTGTTGGTGCAGTGCATGCATGAAATTGTGGTTAATGCTCGACGACGACGTGAATTTCTTGAAGGAAAAAGATTATATGGAGGCTATATAGCACAAACGTGTTTTTTTAAATTGATTTAAAAAATTTCAAAGGATTTGCTCATGGTCATTAAACATCATGTATCGATGGCAACGCCGACGGGCATAAGTGGCTTTGATGTTAAGATTAACTTTCTTGACATGGTTCTATAGTTCTTTCGGTATAGTGTAAGCCTTCGATCATTTAAATGCTAACAATTAATCAAATAGATTATATTTTTGCGGTGGTTATAGAAGAGTAACACAACAACGGTAACTCCAACTGTATTGGAATAATTTTTATGAGATTCCAAGTTTCCATATATGGAAGAATTGGCAGTATTAGTCACGGGGGCTGGCGTCCACATGTTGGACACGCACTCTGCAATGTTCACGTGCGGAATACTGAACTTTGCACCAAGTGGGTACAGAGGGGGGCATGATGTTCCTTTTGTTGACCTTCTGCGTTAGTAGACGCGCCATAGCCCTGTACGTTGCATAAAATCCTCTTATATATATAAAGTCCTCTAATATATAAAGTCCACTAGACAACCATTTCGCCTCGGAGATCCCATGATACGGATCCAAAACCCAACACAATTAAGAAATGTATATATGTTAATATGTTATTGTATTTTTTGTATTTAATTGAATACCAGGGAACCTAACTGAGCGATTTTCAGTATAGGGCCCTGTGTTGAATCTCTTCATCTTGAACCAATTATAACAAAATCCGTGCAAAGAAGATCGAGAAAAGTTTAAGAATTTTGGGAGCCCAATGCCTGACTGCAAGACTATGCACATGTGCATCCGGAGTGGCATCCTCTCTTCTGATTGGTCGTAGTTCAGAATCATTACGGCCACTTAGCAATCAACAAAAATTTGGACTCGGCTCAGCTTTAAAGAAAGAGACCTGCGTTTAAAATTTAAAATGGCGGTGTCCAGAAGCATAAAATACGAGAATGAAAATGTTATTTCTCGAGTACAAGAGCAGATATCATGAAATTATTAACGTTTCTAAACATTTGAAGATCCCTTCAAATTCCACTACAGTTTCACTTAAATCATAAATCAGTTTAAAATTAGTAAAATATATAATTTGTAAATAAGAATGTTTTACTATTATTTTGCTTTAGTTATGCAAGCGGGTTTCGCATTTCTTGAAGCTGGATCTGTGAGGTCTAAGAACACCACTAATATTTTGATCAAGAACACTTTGGATCTGTGTAAGTATAACATGCCCATCAAGGTACGTTTCCACACTGCGATCAATCGGGCCGATTTATTAAAAGGGCTATATCACGATTTGCCTGGTTACTCAGCCAGCACTAATTTTAGCCTCTTGTTGAAGATAGTATACGGCAATCGTGGCCTTCCAGCTCCTTCTCGTTTCCAACCACGGTTATACATTAAATTGTCATTACGCTTTACTTATAACTCGTCCAAAAATAACCCACCAACATGAAAATAACAAATACTAATCGAATAAATCGTTTAGCTTTAAACCTTCGCTTTGATTTTGGATTCCGAATCAAAAATCAAAACGTACGCTTAGCTGAGAAACCAAGCAGATCGTGACATTTAATTTAGATGCATGGTAAGTAAGGAGAAATAGCAAGAAGTGTAATGATTATGAGCCCACAAATCATTCCGCTGACAGTTTCTCGTCCTTAACATGCATCTAAACCATAAACAGAGCTGATTAATCGCAGTGTGTAAACGCATCATTAAGGCCCGTTTACACAGGCGATTTTTGCTTCGATTTTTCTCTTTTTAACACATGCGATCAAATGGATTGACGTAAATGTATTGGACCATTTGTGCAGATCTATGGCGTTCAATACTTTAGTGAGTCATCCACTATATCGCATACGTCAGAATCAGAAAAATCGCAGCAAAAATCGCCTGTGTAAACAGACTTTAAGATCTACGACAACCTTGACGAAGACATAATAATTGCGCTGTACTTTGACACCGCTTTATATTCTGTGATTTCGTTCGTTCTTGAGGAAATGATAGATAGCGACATTTTTTACGCGACATTTTTAACGAACGCCACTGCAAGGCACCACGCTTTAGCACTGTGTGTGGTTCTTCATACAAAACAAAGTGAATTAATATATTTACTCCCAAGAGTAATCTCAACGTCGCCTTTGTTCTCTGTACAACGCTACTGACAGCATTTTCTCTAGAATCATTTTAGGAGCCATGCATGGTGCGTTCTCGAAGTCACAAAACATTTTTAAAGTGACTCCCTAGGTTTTCTACGTAACTTGTTTTGAACTAAGTTGCTTAAGGAAGCCATGCACGTTTCCCCCCCTGGTGACTTATGTTCATGAAGTTCTCTATTAATAGTACATGGCGAGAAATTATGGACACGCAGGCGTAGTAGGCACATTCACTTAAAATGAACAAAATGAACTAGGAAAAATGAACATTATTCGGGCAATCTCTTTACTCGTGTTACCATTTTGAAATGTTCCATCGGAAGTTGTTCAAGGCCAACACGGTCTGTAATATTCAAGCACTACTTGCTTTTGAGCGAGTCATTTCGCTGCGGTATTACAGTGAAATATTGTCGTTTCACATGGTTTGTCCACAGTTCTCCAAATAGGCGATGTATCGAAATTCCTTCAATACTGAAGATTAAATTCTGCTTTGCGCCAGACGAATATCATTGATCGCAGATGTTCCAGCGGTTTTATGTTGGCAAATAATAATACATTTCGATTGTCTGTATCGGAATACTTCATTCTAAATATCCATTGCGGTATTCAGTCATGAAGTTGGACAATATTCAGTGTATTTTGGCTAAAGAAATACATAGTTAATAGCGGGGAATGATTAGGAAAGTCGGGAGAACTTCAAAGCGTCTATAATGAGCTGTGATGTTAGGTTAAAATGGTCCTGATCGTGCACAAACCTTTTGTTTTTTGCTTATTAATATTTAAATAACATGGTTGAGCGATTCAACCCAAATGCTGCTATTGGATGATTCCTTCATTATACTAAAATTATTTTGTACTAACCGTGCACAAGTTTGCATAAACGAGAACAATAACTACCTAGAACAAAGACTTAGCCCGCGTTTAGAGAAATATGAAACTTTGCGTAAAACCAGTTCAGAAACCAAACACGAGGAACCAAATTTAACGCCAATATGCCATTAAGGGTACAAATAATACAAAGTAATCGACTGTTAACGAATTTTAGCGATATTTAGTTAGAAAATGGCAATTTAATTGCGCAACAACATTCTCAAGTATTATTAACATAGGCTCCTCCCACTCATGTCCACAATTTCTCGCCATGACCTATCTTGATCACGTTTAGGGATTTTACATATTTGTAATATTTGGATCTTCCTGAACAAAATCATAATATAATAAATCTAACTCTAACCCTCTTCACGATCTTCCGAAGGTCGACCGAAGCCGACTGGGCGCCATCTTCGGAAACGGTCCCACAGAATCTTCCCATATATCTGACCTTTTCCACTTTTCTCTCATTAGCTCATGAAACAATTAATGGTTTCGCATCCAGGATAGAGCGGACATTGTAATACCATTACTTTATTATATGGCTACGTTTGCTAGCCGTATGCAAAATGACGTATGCAAAATGACGTATGCAAAATGACGTATGCAAAATGACGTGTGCAAAATGACGTATCAAAAGGATGCACGTTGATTGATCGCGTAGCCGTATAATAAGTTTTACGTACAGACCAGCTAGATTTGGAGGGGAAATTCTGGGGCGATTTAAAGACAGACAAATAAGATGTTAAGAACGTTTTAGCTTTATATTGCTTTATATTAGAACGTAACCATGAACAGTTTAAGCAAAAAGCTAAATAAATTAATACAAACAGGTATGAACATGTTTTGTTTGTACGAGAACTTCATGCAAGCCTTGGGCAAACTTCATTAATATCCGTTAAACTACAGCTATGGCCCGGTTGTATAAAAAGGTAGCTAACTTAACTATACTGGTTACCGTTAAATATACACCTTTATTCCTAATTTTCAGGCGTTTCGTTTGGCCGGGAAGGTGGTCGCGCAGGTTACTGGCCCCATATGTATATACAAGCCAGCTATCTTACCGCATCTATCAAAAGGATACCTACATGGTTTCTCAATACATTTTTATGTCAAAATTCAAAACTTCTGTCTAAAATCTACAATGTCGAGAGCTCACGTTACTCATACTTAGACATTATTTAATAATTTAAGAAGAGCAGCAGTGTTTTAGCATGTTTAAAACACGATAGAGATATTTAAAACGTGATAGCCGAATGTTCTAGGCCCGATAAAATCCATGCTGTGAATCAACGTTTTCCAAGCCGTAAAAACCATTTATCGAAAACATGAAGCGTGTCTTTATCGCATATAAAGACACTAATTAAGTGTGGGTTTTACTTGTTTTTTCTTCATAAATTACTATTACTTTTTCTTTATAAATTACTAATTACTTCTCTTACTTGAGACAATCGACTAACATTAATTATTTCAAAACAACTCTAAAGAAACTATTTTAATTACTTAAACGTTTACTCTTTCAATCATATCTACCACTGACTTAAATCATGTATTTTAACACTACTGTACTTTATATTTACGACAGGACCTCCCTGAAAATCACCATTGGTGAGCGGAGAATCCTGTATAAATATTATAAAAATAAATAATAAATAAATAAGCAATCTTTTTTATTTTATTTAGTTGTTGGCGCAGCCATTTACTGGATATGTGGTTTTGCTTTTGCCTTTGGAGGGGATGGTGATGGATTTAAAGGGAGTGGAGATGCGTTTATCGGTCATGACAACTTTGTGTTAGATGGTTTAGATCCAAGTATTTATGCCACATGGTTTTTTCAATTCGTGTTTGCAGCAACAGCTGCTACCATTGTGAGTGGAGCAATTGCTGAAAGGATTGAGTTCATAGCCTACTTGATATACACTGTTGTTATAACAGGTAGGCCTACGGTGTCTTAAATTACCAACAGTTACTGCATGCAGCAGGTATATATTAAATACTGATCATGGAAGAGACGTATTTATTGTTTTGAGCTTTCTTTATCGTAGTACTGTGTTATTTGATTAGTACTATACCCATGGCCCTATACCGCCTCACGTTCTCTGGATGTGCGCATGTCTGCTATTGTCCCACAAGCGGTTGTCACCGGCAATCGCTTGGGTATAAATAGTTCTCATGTCATATCTAGATTGTACCGAGCTACACTGGTGAGCTGCGGAACAACGAAACACGTGTCTATATATATATATATATATATATTGCTCCATATTTCGGTCCAAAAAAGATTTAATACGCTTTGGGCATTCGTCCTTCTTCAGTTAAAAAATACTATAAAAATATTAACATAAAAATCATCATCGTTGATGCTCTTTGCTCATGCGTGTTTTTGAACTATAATTATAGTGATTATTATACAATACTCGATTATGATTGGCTAAAAAACCTACAGACAATTCTTGATGTCTTGCCACCAACAAAATATCAAAAATTGTCTGTAGACTGTAGGTTCAACTTAATTGTCTTTGCGTGGCTTACTTCCTAAAATTCCTAAAGGCTTCTGCGTTTATAATTGTATAATAAAACAATTATTGGATTCGTCTTACACATGATATCAAGAATTATCCAGACCTCTGTCAATGTTATCAGACTTTGGGTTCTGAAATGAAATACAGAAATGAAATAGAGATCAGGAGAGATTATTCATTAACATAACATCAGGTTAAAGGGATAATCCAGCAAAAATACAAATGTAATTCATATGAAAGATTTTACTGACTTTAGTTTATTTCCAAAGTTTCAGCATTCTTATCAATTTAGTTAAGAAGATATGGCTATAGTTGAAGTTGAAAATTTGAGTATTTTGACGCCATATTGGTTTTGAAAATATGACGTCTTGGGTGATTCTTTGTCGGCAGTGGAGTTGTTTTGATGGCGATCAAATCGTGATAGCTGTTGTGAATGATCTTTGGATGAAAATTAGTCGAAATAAACTATTTAGTTCCTCATGCAGGAAAGTAGAGGAACTTCTTAGGAATAATACGAGATAGAATTACTGCGTCGAAATTGGACAAACTCTCCAAATTCAACTAGCCATATCTTCTTAACCATATTGATATAGGAATGCTAAAACTTCAGAAATAAACTAAAGTCAGTAAGATCTTTCATATGAACTACATTTATATTTTGGCTGGTGTATCCCTTTAAAAATAGTAGAATATAAGTGCTACATAATCCTTTTTAGAACTTTTCAGTGCCGCAACTCTTTCATGTGAAAATATGATAGATATTTCATGGTTGTTATAAACTATAAACTTTTCAGATACTATATTTGGAATACTGGCAAAATGATGTTTGGCTTTTATTTTGAAGTCAATGGAATCCGTGTATATCAAACTCAATGATCCGAATCTTTGCTTACACATCGTCTGCACTATATGATAGGCTATGCCTATAGGAAACGAATTCTAGTGATGCGTGTGATAATCATCGCTTTCTTCTGTTTACGATTTATAGGTTTTGTTTATCCAGTGGTGACACATTGGGCATGGTCAAAACATGGATGGCTACAGAATGCGATATTTGATGATCACAATATTAAATACCTAGACTATGCGGGAAGTGGCGTTGTCCATATGGTAGGAGGGATGTTGGCTTTGATTGGAGCAATTGTTGTGGGAGCAAGGATTGGAAGATTTGATGGTGATAAGAAAGGAATAAAAGGACATACTGTTCCGGTGGGTGACAATATACTGATTTAAACAAACAGAAAGTATACTTGTAATTATGTTACCATTGAACGAAAGAATTACAGATAATATTTTTCATTTTTCCATTTTAGATGGTATCTCTTGGTGGTTTTATTTTGTTTTTTGGTTTCTTGGCTTTTAATGGCGGCTCTCAACTTGCTATTACCAACGATGGTGATGCAGAAACTGTGTCGTTGGTTATTGTAAATACTGTGTTATCAGGTAATTCAATTACACCACGCTGCTGTATCCAATCAAATTGCAGGAAGGCTATATGATTTTGCCCACTGACGATTAATAAAAAATAAAATAGTATTTATCAACTACTAAACAATAGTTATAGAACTAAAACTGTAGAAAAATAAATAATATGCTATGGGTACATGTTTTTTTTTACTATTTATTCTGAGCATGCGACAAGTAAGTCAATCTATCTGAAGACGACCCGAGTGTAATTATTTAATGCTTTAATATATATGCACATGCTACATTGCGCAAGACGTCCACTAACCGTTTGTAATGCTGAAGCAAGAAAAGATTCAGAAGTCACGCTCTAGCTGTCGACTGCATAGGTCGAAACCGCTGATCCTCTATATATAACCCCCCGTGTTTAAATAAAGTTCATTCATTCATTCATTCACAGCGGGATATCCGCAAAAAGTGTCGTAAAAAGGATAGCGTCAGTTTGGCTTCATTTGCTGTAAATGGTAGCGATGTTTAGAATATCGTAGTCGTCATTTTCATACGTCATCCTGACCCGAGCACAGAGGAATGGTCAGAAAGAATATGTTACAGTTTTGTTTTAAGCGGTTTTGTTGAGTTTAGTTTTTGAAGAGGAAAAATGCCATACTGTGTTGCTTTTGGGTGCAAGAACATGAGAAAAAGGACTCCAGCTGACGCCATACATTTTACGACACTTTTTGTGAGTTATTGGTAATATACTATATATATGACTTAAATACTTGTAATCCAGGCATAATGTGTTCAAATTTGTGTTATCAGACGCTCGGATCGAATTTCACAACAAAGACATGCGAATAATATAAACGAAGAACCCAAACTCTATCTACCTCATTTCTGACGAAGACTCGAAGCACCGATATATATATATATATATATATATATATATATATATATATATATATATATATATATATATATATATATATATATATATAAAATGAAGCGAATAGTTTGCAATCGTCTAAGAGTGCTCAATACCTTGAGTGGTAGAGCGAATTGTATAACTTATGAACTTAAAATATTGTTTGCTACTCCGAGTTTCACGCAAGTGCGATCATCGGGCAAAAAATCGTCAGGCACCCTTTAGCAAAAACGTACGGACAAACATCGGCCGCAATTTTCTACAACTTGTTAACAAGCTGATTTTCCTCCATCGAACGCCCTTCACAAAGTTTTTAATCGGAACACCATCAAAATAAGTTACACGTGTATGGATAACATGAAAAGCACCATCATGAAGCACAACGCGCGAATCCTTTCAAATGCAAACCGCCCTCGTGAAACCGATGATAAGTGCAACTGTAGGAAAAAAGAAGAATGCCCATTAGATGGAAAATGTCTGACAAGCAGCTTGGTCTATAAAGCAATCGTAACATCAACTGACAACGGTCAATCGAAGCAATACATTGGCATGACGGCAAATACATTCAAAGAACGATACAGAAACCACACAAAATCTTTTCAACACAGGAAACACTCGAACGAAACAGAACTTTCTAAATACATATGGGATCTTAAAAATAAGAACCGGAATTTCAAGATCAATTGGTCAGTGGCAAAACGAGCCGCAGCATACAGAAGTGGAGGAAAACGTTGTAATTTGTGCCTCGAGGAAAAACTTTACATCATGAAAGCGAACAAACAAACTTTACTAAACAAAAGATCGGAACTCGTTTCAAAATGCCGCCATCAAAACAGATTTAACATAACAAACAGCCTCCGCGCGAAGAAAAAAGTGATGACTCATAAGGCCTCCCACACACCATGACGTAACGCATACTATAAAAGAAGGACTACAGAATCAGTTCCACTATTGCCTGATGATCGCACTTGCGTGAAACTCGGAGTAGCAAACAATATTTTAAGTTCATAAGTTATATATAAATATATATATATATAAAAAATATATATATATATATATATATATATCATTCTATAGCATTTAACCTTTCTTATAAACACTAGATGGTTATCGAGATCGAAATCATATAGTCGACATCAAACGTAACTCTTAAATATATAAGTAATATTTGGCATTTCACTCGATTAAGCTACATGTTCTAAGGATTTATGGTGAAGGAAAATTTCGAGTGTTGGAATATATATATTCACTCGAAATTTTTCTTCACCATAAATTCTTAGAACATGTAGCTTAATCGAGTGAAATGACAAATATTACTTGTAATATACCCAGAATCTTATCCCGGCATTACCACCACTATATATACAGAACTCGTGACTATAGGCTCTCGGCAACGGCTTCCGTAGCTCAGTGGTCACAGCACTACACTAGCATCGCAGGGTCGCGGGTTCAATTCCAGCCGGAAGGCCGTGAAGTTGCATTTTTCGCAACTGGTCCCGGTTTGGTCTTAAAATGTATATATTCCAACACTCGAAATGTTCTTTCACCATAAATTATTAAATATATATATAGTTTTTACTCAATATAACATACTATTTAATTGTGATGGGTTTCTAGGTGCAGGGGGAGCTATTATGACTTTGGTTATCAAACGTATAATGACAGGATTTTTTGGAGGTAATTGGAGTTTACTGACGACTATTAATGGAGGATTAACTGGGATGGTAAGAAATATATGTTGTCGAATATAAGAACTGAGTTACCTATGGCGACATCTCATTCTCATGTGTTTTATGTCTGTCTGTCTGTCTGTCTGTCTGTCTGTCTGTCTGTCTGTCTGTCTGTCTGTCTGTCTGTCTGTCTGTCTGTCTGTCTGTCTGTCTGTCTGTCTGTCTGTCTGTCTGTCTGTCTGTCTGTCTGTCTGTCTGTCTGTCTGTCTGTCTGTCTGTCTGTCTAAATATCAACATTTACTCTTTAAGGTGGCCATCTGTGCTGGCTGTTACACTGTTTTCCCTTGGGCAGCGTTTGTGATTGGTTTACTTGCTGGTGTTGTATATATGGCGTGGAGTATTTTGATTGCAAAAATGAAGATTGATGATCCATTGGATGCGGTTGCAGGTAAATATGACGAAACGTTTCTCGATGCTGCAGGTCATGAAAGCAACGTTGATGACTGTTCCTTTCACTTGACGTTTCTATTGGCGCGACAATAATAGTCCTGTATATTATTCATGAACAGCCAGATGACGACATGGTATTCTTGTGCAATAGTTAGGATTAATATACACAAGTTCAAAAGTGTTTTAGAAAAGAGCTTAATTGGGATTCTCTTTTGAAAACCTTAGCTATGTATTTTTCATGTAGGCCTCGCTCGCGAGTGAAAATGAGTACTTTGCTTTTATTTTTACCTCTTAATATGTAGTCTTCGATCGAAGACGTCCTAGTTATGGCTCTCTTCTTCCCAGCAGACTGTTTTGGAGGCAAGTCTGTTTGGGGGGGAAGAGAACCATAAGGATATCTGCGAAGGAGATATTACCTGTTACACTAGCCATTATTAAAATGTTGAATTTTTATTTTCTAAAATCTTAATTTAAGTACTTGTGATTTTTGCATTAAACCCAGTTTATCAACATCACATATACGTTTAATTTTATTGTCCATATAATAAAAGAACATTGCGTTGTTGTTACAAGATATGAGTTTCAGAACAATTATATCACATCTCAATAATGAGTTGTGCTTTATGTCTTAATATCATGATCCCATTAATTACATTAATACTTTTTGTATCTGATAATAATTCTTAGTACATTATGGTGGAGGATTCTGGGGTGTTGTTGCTGTTACACTTTTCAACAAAGACGGTACTGGAGTACTCTATCAGTGGAGCAAACAAGCTTTTAAACAACTTGGCTGGAATCTTGTTGGTGCAGTAACAATATCTGCATGGTCAGCTTTCTGGGGATTAGTTATATTTTTGTCTCTGAAAGCTTTTAAGATTTTACGGGTATCACGTGATATTGAAATTAAAGGTAGGATTAATGATGAGTTTAAAAAACTGCAGAAATAGTGTGTAGGATGTCCTTGGACGATCCTTCATTTCACTCTCTGACACATTACACACTAGTTCTGTAGCGCAGTAATTCGTACCTTTTATAGGTTTCTATCTGTATTTCTATACTACCTACGCAACACAACACTTGTAGTATAGTTTAAAACACGAGCAGCAGTGTTTTATAGGGTTTAAAATACGAGACGATAGCCGTGTCTTTTAGATCTGATAAAATACTGCTGCGAGTGTTTTGAACGGCTTCAAAAACGACTGAATCTAAATAAACATGTTTACCAAACAAAATAAAAACAGAATAAAACCACCAAGCGATACAATCTAAAATGGAAAAATTAAGAAATTTATCTGTAGTTCTTTCGTTCAATGATAACATAATTACAACTGTACTATTTGGTTTAAATTACTATATGGTCGGTCACCCACTGGGACAGTATATATGCCCTTTTATTCATTTCTTATCACCATCAAATCTTCCAATCCTTGGTCCTTCAAACCATTTTCGCCGAGAAAATCGAAAGAAAAGTTTATGTAAATCAGGACGCCGAATCTTTATCACATATAAAACCTCCGTCATGGCACTGATTTCCTTTGTCTTTTCCTCATGAATTATTAATGAGTTTTTGAATACCACTTAAAAATTAATAGCTATATTTTTTTACAATCCCACGAGATCAATGAATATATCAATGAACTGATCACAATAGATCAATGAATAAATCAATGATCTCCATAGATCAATCAATAAATCAATGATCTCCATAGATCAATGAATAAATCAATGAACTGATTACCATAGATCAATGAATAGATCAATGAACTGATCACCATAGATCAATGAATAGATCAATGAACTGATCACCATAGATCAATGAATAAATCAATGAACTGATCACCATAGATCAATGAATAAATCAATGAACTGATCACCATAGATCAATGAATAAATCAATGAACTGATCACCATAGATCAATGAATAAATCAATGAACTGATTACCATAGATTAATGAATAAATCAATGAACTGACCACCATAGATCAATGAATAAATCAATGAACTGATCTCCATAGATCAATGAATAAATCAATGAACTGATCACCATAGATCAATGAATAAATCAATGAACTGATTACCATAGATTAATGAATAAATCAATGAACTGATCACCATAGATCAATGAATAAATCCGCAATGAACTGACCACCATAGATCAATGAATAAATCAATGAACTGATCACCATAGATCAATGAATAAATCCGCAATGAACTGATCACCATAGATCAACGAATAAATCAATGAACTGATCAATTATTAGATCACTGAACTGATTACTGCTGATCACTGAACTGATTACTGATGATTACTGAACTGATTACTGCTGATAACTGAACTGATTACTGCTGATCACTGAACTGATTACTGATGATTACTGAACTGATTACTGCTGATAACTGAACTGATTACTGCTGATCACTAAACTGATTACTGCTGATCACTGAACTGATTACTGCTGATAACTGAACTGATTACTGCTGATCACTGAACTGATTACTGCTGATCACTGAACTGATTACTGCTGATCACTAAACTGATTAATGAATAGATCACTGAACTGGTTACTCTGAACTGACCAGTGAACTGATTACTTCACTAATCAATTAATATATCATTGAACTAATCACTGAATTGTGCTAGCGAACGATACTGAACTATACCGGATCTGATGATATGGACTCGACTCCCTCACTAAAATAAATTATTATAAAATCTGATTTATTACATTGTATTTAGGTCTTGACGTGCCAAAGCATGGTGAGCCTGCGTATCCTATGGGCAGCTATGGTGATGGTTGGGGAGAATCACCAGCGGCAATGAATGGTAATGCTGCTGTTGTTCTTGGAAATGCTGCGACTTATTACGTCACTGAAAACTGATGCTAGAGATGAAACCGGAAGTGAAAGAAATACTCTCTTGAATTATTAATATTTTTGCTCTTGTACAATTAACCTATATATGTGATTATTTAAGAAATAAAAAACGTGTCGCGTGTGATTATCGAGTTATAATGGCACGAGAGATGCGTGTAAAACACGAAGCGATAGCCGAGTGTTTTACTAGCTTCTCGAGTGCAATTATTAACTTCTTATTAACCGAGAGCGCGGTCATTACGGGAAAATATCAGACCGAGGTCTTGACAGTACGGACCGAGTCCGTAGGGCGAGGTTCGTACATAAAAGACCGAGGTCTGATATTTTCCAGTAATGACCAAGCGGTCGAGGTTAATAAGAGGTTTATTATATGGCATGGATTTTTTAAACAACATACTTTACATACGTTTTGAGTGACAGAATCGTCATTTTCAATCTTGTTCTTGTTCTTCTATTGCTTTCATGATAGTAAGACTCTCATTAAGATTGTTCATCGTCCGACTCGTACATGATTTAGTGCTTAATTTACTAAATTCGTTCAATTTTTGCTGTTTTTCAAAGTTTCCTATCGTTGTTCGCTCCTTTGTAAACAAAATGGCTGACAAAATCCGTAATTACGGGAAATAACGGACCGGCACGTGACGTGTTTCAGCCAATCAGAGCACGCAATTTCACCGGAAGTAGCTTGTGCCATATAATAAAACTCGATAATCACACAAGACAAAGTTTTTTATTTCTTTTATAAAAGAACGGCCATTAAATTAACAATAAAGCCATGAAAAATGTAGATTTACCTGTTATAAATTACGTTGCTATGTGCGTTGCCAGGAAGCCTATGATGAAAACACGTTGGCGATATTAGCGATGAAAATGCACTCAACGTTGCAGTGAAAACATTCTGTTGTGTTAGTACCTTGATTAGCTTTGTATCCAGCTATTCTTTGACTTTCTTTTGTGATTTAAACAACTTAAAATCCGTCAAAAACGACAAACTCTACACGAGGAACACGTCAGCTTATGCTTTATTGAGTTATAATGCACGGTTTTTGAGCTCAGTAACCAATCAGACAGCGTGTACTCGCTCATTTACTTCCGGTTATTTTATAATTATAATTAGGTTACGATCTCGAGATTCCTTGTTTATATTAGTATAGAGAAAGACATTGCAGATAAGATTGAACTGAATAGCCTTGTCGAAATATTCAGGTTATCCAATAAGAGAAAGTTGACATTGTAGAGCACTAAACATATGTTATAACTTTATGTTAAAAGTGTAGTCATAGTGCTGCTAATGGATTGATATATAGTAGCTGATGTAGCTCTGAGTTTTGTTGTTAAGAATAATTGTTATATATCATTGAACTTTAAAGATCTTCAATCTTTATGACAATATCGTGTAGAAAATGCATAAGTCTGAATTCTGTTGAGTGGTGTTTTATTGATTTTTTGCCTGCTTTGGTTTTATTGCTCACAGAAATCGTTCCAGCTGACCAGCTTCAGACATACTTCTCTACAGCCTACAGGACTGCAGGCTCTGTAAGCAGCCCAGTTCTAAATTGGGTGTCACTATTTGTACAGCAGTTTATGTCGTGACGTCACAATTTTCAACACTATTTCGTTATTTTCTAGGTACAAAACTAACACTTACCCAAAATCAAACCCTGATTTTAACCCTATAACCGTCATCGTAATCCTAATCCTAACCTTATCCTCTTGCCAGGCGCGAAGCGCCTGCCGAAGGCCTGAGGGCGAGGGTGCTAATATCGTCCGGCGTTTAGTCCCTCATCACGGGAGATGCTAGCGGTTCTGATCTCGGTCGAGTTTATTTGTTTATATATATATACAGTATATATATTTATAATTAATACCATGACTTGAGGGAAATTAGCGATTAAATTGCCCGCCGCCGAGGGAAGATTTGTGAAAGTCCGAGGGCGAAGCCCGAGGACTTTTACAAATCTTCCCGAGGCGAAGGGCAATTTAATCGCTAATTTCCCGACAAGTCATGGTATCAGTTTGTAATATTATGATCGCCGAGGAAAACTTTGAGAACCTTATCTAGCCCGTGGTTGGAGGCAGAGTCCTTTGTCTTATAAGATTCCCGTCTGGATATGATATGCAAGCGGGAAATTTAGTGGAAAACAAAGGATTTGTTTGTCTTCTAATTTTCCCTCATTCACATGCACGGGAAAATTAGTAGACAAAGAAATCCTTTGTGTTCTACTAAATTTCCCGCATGCATATTGTAGGAATGAGGGAAATTTAGAAGACAATGGCAAAATTTCCCTCTTGCATGAGCAATGAGGGAAATTAGCGATTAAATTCCCGGAGAGAACAAAAGAATCCGAGGTGATCATGGTATTAATATATATATATATGATCAACCGCCGTCCGCGCGACATCGGAAAATTTGGTCCTGGTAACTAGATACTCAGCATTTGAATTAATATTTAAATTGAACCGTCACATGATTGCGAATGCAAAAATTGAAACGGATTCAAAGGTTTTTTTCCAAAAGAGACATAGTTTTTTGAGAAAATAGAAATCCAAGTCCGAGTATGTATTTTGACTCGCTAATTCCAAATCTGTTTTCAGAATTGAAAACGGTTAAATATTGATCGAGATAACGTTCAAAATAATATACGACGAAGTACCAGCTTATACTTTATAGCCGACTAATTTCTACCGCAAAGTACATAAACCGTTTTTACGAAGGGTACTCACGTTCTCGTAATATAGTTAAATGTTATGTATATTGACTCGCTAATTCCAAATCTGTTTTCAGAGTTTAAATCGGTTAAATTTTGGCCGAGATAACGTTCAAACATTTCTTCGACGAAACGGGCTTTTGCAAATTGTGAATTTTTGCAAAACACAAATACACGGACACGGCGTGCGAGGTCTGGGCACCATGGATGGGAAATTCCCGTAGGGGGGGGATAGAAAAGCCGGGCGAGGGGATTATTGCGGTTCGTATTTCTAGTTTGAGTTTAAAGTCGAACAATTTGAGGTGGTATGACATGAACTGCTGTACATATAATGAATCTCTTGCTAAATTAGGTGCAGCACTTCTGCTGAAAACCAAGCTATTCTTCCTGTTTTCCAAGCCAGTTCTTCGAGTTGTAGCGATATCTACGATGACGTCATCATGATGGCCAATTCATATACCGCAACGCCAACCTCGTTCCCAGGGCATTTTGCCTCCACGGCGGAAGGTCGGCGAAAATGGCCCTGGGATCGGCTGGTCCATTCTATAATGCGATTGGCTTGTCATAAAACTCAATTAATTCAGCCGAGTATAATTTATTCATCTAAATCTGAATGCTGTCTTCAAATTTTACAGCAAATTAGAAGTGATAGCTTTCGCGAAATTGGATATATGCTTCTTCATACCTTTTGTAAGAGATAACCATGGATGTATGGTGGATTATTAAGCTTGTTAGCTGCTTTTATGCCGACGAATGCTGACATGAACAACTCTGAAGAGCATTGAATATTTCTCAATTATTCAGGTCAACAAAGTAGACAAAGGCAATGGAACAAAGACCACAAAAATTATCATATCTAAACACCCAGAAATTCTGGGTGTCATGTGACCAGCCGATGGAGGCAAAATGCCCTGGGTACGAGGTTGACCGCAACCCCTGAATCCTAAGCTAAACGCGGGATCGTTGTCTATAATTGTTAATTAGTATATCATAGTATTTACAGTACAACTGTACGAACAAGACGTGTAGGAAAATTTTAGAAGTGGGTAATTGAAAATTGGATTGCATGCAAAGCACTATACGTCCCTCTAGGAGGTATGTACTGTGGTAAACTCTCCAAAAATGTTGGGTAAACTACATATCATAAAATTGAATGTAGAGGAAATATACAATTTACTATCGCAACAAGGAAAAGATGACATGGTGGAGGCCAGGACTCAGGGACTTCTCCCTCTATACTTTCGAAAACCTAATTGGGTTTAATGTTTAGGCGTATAAAAAATTGTAGAGGGCCAAACTGTTACAGCCGCTACAGCTGCAACACCTCTGCGAGCAACAAGTAATTCATGGTCGTCAATAGAGACGTTCTTGTTTCACGGACGGCAACGGGAAATACGTAGCTTCTTAAAGTAAAACAACAGATTTGATTGGTTATTTTGCGACCATTTTATCCAATCGGACACAAGAACCTAATAAACATATCCCACTGGTTGGGATTTTATTATATGATGATTAGTAACCAACAGCCAATGAAAAATTAGCTTCTACTATAGCTGCAGACGACAACAGGAAATCCAGTCGACTTGTTTTGTATTAAAAATTCTATTGAGAACGTTACGGCTTTCTGGTTCTAGGACGTGATTCGCATAAACATTCTAGTAATTGATGTACGCTCGCTGTCTACTCCAATATTACTACCGTCGTTTCATTGGAATTAAACCTGTATTATAATTATATGTTGCTGCCGATCTGATAAAGCTATTTACCATGTATATAGCTGGTTCTGGTTGGTTTTTCGAATATGCAACTTGAATTGTGTTTGCAAACAAAAATATAATTAAACTGTGGTTTCTTTGCATTGAGATTACAAAATAACAAAACGCAGGTCGCATCGGTTTCTTTCATGTCTATGTCATCAATCGTTGATCGGCCCCGATATTTCCTGCCGACATGCAACGTTATGCTAAATTGCGATTTCCACAGTGTAAACGTCAGCATTTAATAACTGCGGGTTATAGCTTATCCGTATTGTTACTTCGGGTCAGTTCCTTCTCGGTACAGACGTCATTCAGGTAAGTGAATTACTCCTTTGCAAACTAGCACTTGAATTTTACTCTCAGACAAAGGGCTCGAAGACGAAACACTTCTATATAGTACTTCGTGACTTTTATTCTCAAACAAAGGTCCTGCATACATCGCTTAAAACGTCAGTAAACCTATTCTATTAAGTATTTTCGCAGTATATCAACGACCTTTTGTCGATTCAAAGACCGATTGACATTAGATTTCAATCACGTGTTGTATACATATTGATGTGCCGATGCTACCAGGCGTCGTATATTGGCGAAACCATGGTCTGACTTTTATACATGCAGTCATTAGGGTATCTGAACATATCGGTATTTCAGCTTACACCGGAGTAGAACTTTCACACTCTGCATTATCACGAGCATTTTTGAGCACAAAATAATAACTGGTCATGATGTTTCTCTGGATGATTTTTCTATCCTGTCTTGAGTATGCATGTTCTATACAATTTGATGTCCTGCTTCGAGAGAGTTTGTTAAATTTTAAGATTAAACCTTCGCTTAACGCTAAGTGATATTTTCCTTTAATAATAATGTATTCCTCATCGTGCTGTGTTTCACACGTCACGCATCCTTTCCCTTACGTCCTTTCGCTCTTTTAACTTCCTGTGTAACACTTTATCAGTATTACCACCTTCTACTAATATGTAATAGTTTAACTATTTATGTCGGCTCCTTAATTGTAATTTGTCACTACGAGTTTAGTAGTACAACACGTTAGTATTACATTTTTTCTAAAATATGTTGTGTTATTGCTAAAGCTATTTCCTGGCTGGGTTCCTCCATATCGGTGATTTGGTTGGTATCATGGGTAGGATCGGAGGTCTAATTCCGAGCGAAGGACATTCATGATTACGTTTCACTCTGTGACTATAAGAGACTTCGCTCGAAACGTTAGACTTTCTGCAAGAGTCAGTCTGTGAAAACTAGCACGATAGCTTGTCGACCACCCGCTGAGCTACTCAGATCTGAGTAGTAGATTTTGATTGTTCAAATCGCAACCTTGACTTATTCCAGTTACAATTGGTTCTCTGGGAATTCTTATGAGATCAAATAATCCAGTCAAATAAACAATTATGAATCATGTGAGTATTAAACCACTCAAAATCTACTTCTCACATCTGAGAAGCTCAGCGGGGGGTCGACAAGCTATCGTGCGAGTTTTCACAGACTGAATTACTTCAGAAATTGTCCGACTCCGTTATAGCAGGAACTATTATAATAGCAGCAACTAACAAGTCACATTTAAGTTCTATATGCATGCAAAAAATCTATTATCTACCTGCTATTTTATGAGCCAGGTAAGCCAGGGGCCAGGGCTGATTCGCTTTATCGGGGCTGATTCGCTTTTCTTATCACGGCTACCATAGATATCCAAAATGATATTTCAAAGCTAAAAACTGGCTTAGTTTGGCTGTAGCAAGAGTATAAAGTTAATATAAATGTTCTTTTTAGATCGAGGAATTGGAGTTTTCGTGACACAACTCACAGTTAGCCAGGCTCATTTAAACAGCACCTTAGATAGTGTTTGCTTAAATGTATTATCAACCAGCTTTTTTGCGACGCAAGTTGTACGCAAACTGATTACATGTAGCTTAATTAAGCTACGTGTAACAGGGCCTTAAGTTACGATTCTTGTTGTTTTAGCGTTGTTTGAAAGGGGGCTGACAACGATTTAAGATTTTCCTACAGCAAGTTGTTGTGTACGTTCACTGTGGGGGTTCTGGGTGGGATCGGACGGTGGATTCTATTATCTTATTGGCCAATTCTAAAACTCAATTAATTCAGCTAGAGTATAATTTATTCTACAAAATGCAGGTGTTAAAAAATGTCCTCGCCTTTAAATTTTACCCGTGAATTAGAAATATAAGGGCTTTATTGTTATATATATATATATATATATATATATATATATATATATATATATTATATATATATATATATATATATATATATATATATATATAACTACAGACGGTACCGTTTCGGCCTTTTGGGCCTCATCAAACTGCAAGCAGTGAGCGTGCGCACAATGCTTAAGCGACAATGGTTTTCATCCTGTAGAGTGCTCAATATGACCTAAAGGTCATAGAGCGATATCTAACTACAGACGGTACCGTTATATATATATATATATATGATAGTCTTACTCTGTATTTTTAACTCGTAAGTTAGTGTTATTCTATAAAATAGTTAGTTAAGTTTATAAGTTTTTCAAGACATAGCCTTATGAAAAGCAACCTTTATTATTTTATTCCTGTAATTCGTTGATATATAGGTTACGGCCGTGTATAAAGTTCAAGACATTAAATTCAAATTTAAATCGTACGCCCTCGGAACAGCTATCAATTGGGCTTATATTCCGTTCACCTTAAAGAGTGATAAATATAATAAACTAACTGTGAATATGAAAAGATCAGCTGGTCATACAAGGTATAAAAAATATGAAAATTCGCCTTGCAGAAAATTTGATTTGTAAAGTTTGATTTTAATATTTCGCAACAAAAAAACGGGTCAAGACCGTCACGGGAAAACACTTGGTGTAATCCGTAGTGAGATATTCAAAACAAAAAGTCCGGTCAGTTTTAGAAATGGCTTGATGCCGTTTTCGCTAAAAATCACCGAAAACAAACCGTAAACGCATTTCTGAGTTTTGTGAAATTAAAATTTTCTTGAAGAGCATGTCCCAGACCCCCTAGCGGGGTACGCTGTACGCTGTAGATAATTTGCTAAATCTTTATGTAGACAACAGTGAAAACAACAGTGAATCCACTGCTGAAGTAACAACAGTGAATCAACAGTGAAACAACAGTGAATCCACTGCTGAAGTAACCTCAGAGAAGACATGTTATTGTACCAAAACTTTGCAAAAACTTGGTCACCATCATGTGACACTCCCCCCGCAATCATGATACCTTTGCCATGCGTCCCGAAATGCTGGTTTACCGCAAGCCAACCTTTAGAGGTTAATTCACAAATTTATTATTTACAAGAAAGTGCACCATTTTATTTCGGTATTATAATTTATGCCATTATATATTTTATTCCACGAAGAACTTGATAAGTTTAGGAATCTACAACCCCTATATATAGGTATGTTGTTCCAGTTGCTTTACCATTCATTGGAAATCATATTTTACAAATTCTTCAACAACAAATTATTTTCGTCTGTCTTTCCATTCGCGTAATCTTTTGACCTGTTAATCGCATGTCTAGCAATTTCCGTGTTAAAGACTGTGCCTATGAGACTGAGATCTCATGTCGTGTACTATCTATACCATCATCAGTGCCACGCCGTCATTTAGACGCCAGAGTCTCAGAATAGCAAACGGTTGTTTAGGGGAAGGGGTTTATATTCGGGACGCGGAGAGATTGTCTTCTATGCAGACTAAGAACACATGGGCATCTCTCCTTATACAGAAGAATGCTGTTTCTATGACGTCCTTATCCGAGAAAGTTTATTAATTTCGAAAATAAATCCGTCCTTAAACAACATTAAATATTAAGGATATCTTAATTGGTTCTCTCTTATTATCTCACTTATTAATTTATTCTGTTTGCACTACACTCCTGTCATATTTTCCTCTACAGTTTACTTCCGACGTCTTCTCACTCCTGTGGCTGTATTGTTATTATTATTCCTCTGTCACTTTTAGTCACTATCAATTAATGTATTGGTTAAGCTATTTAATCTATAACTGAAATTAATTCCTTTCACTCTGAAGATGTTACTCTGTCTATAGTAACAAAACGTCAGCTGTTTATATTATTTTTTGTTATTGATTTCTTAATTCTTATTGTGGTGATTCAACAATGCCTCTCCTGGGAATAATTTTCCGGGCAATAATTTTCATAATCAGAATTCATCTCCCGCATGGTGTCTCAATTGCGTCAATTTTAAACACATTAGATTGAAAAAAATCATACCTCAACTTCTTTAATCGACTTCTCTACCAATAAAGCACATCAATATTGAATTAAATTTAGATGTACTTGGTTGATAACCCATCGAGAAGTGAAGATTTTGCACAAATAATTATCTATCTTATTATATCAAGTCATTAACCATAATATTATAATTTGTTACTTATATTTAGATCCATAAAGAGACTGCAGATCTCCACGTAAAAGACATCAAAGAATTCAAAAAATCTTACTCAACATTTAAAGATGTCAATTCTTGAATCCAATTTGAATCAGTTTTTCCTTATTGTTAATGGGTTTATCGTAATGTGTAAGTAATCATTTTAAATATTTTTGAGCTTGGAAAACGTTTAATTAATCTTTATTGTATATCAACGTTTCTTTTCTCAACATAGTGCAATATCATTATATTGCACTTAGTTTCGTCAGTATCATGACTCAGTAAGGTATATTTTGAATCCATTCAGTCGTATATATATATATATATATAATTCGATGATTTGTCTACGCTGTTGCGAAAGTGCTCGATGCGTTGTATAGCAGAGCGTGATACTATATTGTAAGAAATCAAAGACAAGACATGCTTTTCTGTAACTCTGAGTTTCACGCTGATGCGATCTTCAGACAGACTTTATTACAATGTAAATATACCGTAGGTGAGTCTTATTTATAGTGACAGGTATAATGTATGCGGGTCATGACAGGATGTTTTACGCGAATTCCGGTTTGTGGTTCTATTGTTTTATCTATATTATGTGTCTTTAAAGTTCATCAGGTAGTATTTGTTTTCGTGCCGGCATTTGGATATCAGTTCTGATCTCTTGTTTAGGGTGTTGGACTTGTCGGATTTGATTATATAAAATTTTTCAGTTAGGCAGAGGTTGCACTTTTTGGATTTGTTGCTGTAGGCGGTTGCTGATGCGAGGATTGACCATGTGATTTTGTAGCCTTTTTTTGCATCTTTGAGGTTCCAGATGTGTTTTGAAAGTTCGGTGCTGTTTGCGTATTTTCTGTGTCGGAAGGAGAGTGTATGCTGTGTGTGTCGCTGTTTAAATGTCCCTTCTGTTAGTCCGATGTAGCTTTTACTTGTACTGTCTTCGGTAGTAGTGACGTTGGCATTGTAGACTAAGCTGCCCGCTCGAGAACAAATGCCTGTTGTCTTTTTTGCGGCAGTTGCATTCGTTCTGTGGTTTGGCTCGGGCGTCGCTGGTTACTTTCCGGTTGTGTTTCTTGATTATGGTTTCTATGTTGTCCATACAGATTTAGAAAAGATCTGCCGATGTTGGTTTTGACATTGGGGTTGAACCAAATAATTTGTCTTTTTCTGTTTTTTTCTGTTGGGTGGCGATGGCGTAGTGACGTGTGTTAGTTTTTCGTAGTATCCGCTAGATTTCAGCGCGTCTTCGTTTCTTCGTTGCATGGTACATGTATGTCAGAGATCCGCCGGTTGATTGCTGCGGGTAGGTGTTTGATTATTACGGGCGGGTGGTTAGATTCTGTGTTGATGTAGAGCGGCTCGTCGTTTGGTTTTCTGTAAGGTTGGTATGTTCCGTTTGTTAGGTTGAGTGTAATGTCCAGGAAGTCTACTATTTTCAAGTTGGTTCTGATGGTGATGTTTAGTCCGTTGTATTTCTTTATCCGTTCTAATTGTGGTCCTGAAGTGTTCGTGAATAATACCAGCCCGTCGTCTCGGTACAGCCCCATGTTGTCTTTTCCGTATTTGTCGCATAGAGTGTTCAGGAGGAATAATCCCACCAGCTCGCATACTTCTGCTCCGTCGTAGCTTCCCATCGTGCACGTCGAACATGTTGTTGTTTTTTTCTTTCCCAAGCGGTACCGTTGTCGAACAGGAGAGATTTCCGAGCGTGCATGATTATGTTGGAGTCTTGTGTCGAGATGTTGGTGTATTTCTTGGCGTAGTTTATTGCGCTTGTCAGTAGGTTTTCTGATATGTTGGGGTAGAAGCTTTCGATGTCGAAAACGGCGAAGGAGTGTTTTTGTTTTTCTGTTATGTTAGTGAACCAGTTGATTACGGCAGCAGAATTTTTCCATTGGTTTAAGGTAGCAAGATCCCTCTGAATACATTTGTAATACCATATAATATAACAATTAACCCTTACAAACCATTTGATAGTAGATATGACTGTTGGTTATGATTATAACCAGTACTGTTAATATTATTGTTATTGCTTTGTGCACGGACAAAGGGAATGGGTATGAGTGAAAGAGATATAGGAGAAAACGCATGGCATGATTTGTAATAGCTAGAGAAGGTCACAATAAAAGCTCATCGTTTCGAGCATAAAAACATGGTGTCAGAAGTTTAAGAAACCACTCCCGCTTGACAGAATGCAGGAAGAAGACACAAGCGAAGCCAGCGCAGCAAACCAGCCCCTATTGCCAGCAGGTTTGTCAATGCCCAAACCATTGAAAACCGAAGGGAACCTAGCCTCGAATTGGAAGAGATTCAAACGCGCTTGGGACAACTACGCCATTGTTGCAAGACTCAATCGTTTTGAAGAGGAATTTAAAACGGCAACGCTTCTCTCTTGCCTTGGAGAAGAAGCTATGGAAATTTTCGAAGGCATGGACTTTGCCTCGGAAGACGACCGTACCAAGTTTGACATCGTCATAGACAAATTTCAAGCATTATGTCTTGGCGAAACAAATGAGACATACGAGAGGTACGTATTCAATAGCCGTCAGAAGAATGAGAACGAAACTATTGACCAATACATGACAGCACTAAGAAAATTGGCAAAAACATGCAACTTCTGCATTGTTTGCTTACGAGATTCTCTTATACGTGATCGACTGGTCATCGGCATAAACGACAACGCAACCCAAAAGAAATTGCTACAAGATCGGAAACTCACCTTAGCGAAAGCCATCGACATCTGTCGCAGTAGCGAGACCACAAGGAAGCAAGTCAAGAAAATCCAGGAGAACAGCGAAGCAGACATCAACGCCATTGTCAACAACAAGGCTGAAACCGGAAGTCGCGCCGGGGGGACTGAAACCGACAGACGCGCCGGCGCGCGGTATGGCGCCAAAAGCCAATGCAAATATTGTGGGGGAACTCACCAAAACAAAAAGTCGTTCTGCCCCGCATTTGGAAGCCGCTGCGGAAATTGTGGCCGCGAAAATCATTTTGCTAAAGTGTGCCTACAGAAAGGCAAAAGTTTTCGCCAAAAACCAGTACATGGCGTATTCGAAGACAATGCAAGTGACTCTGGTGACTCTGTACTTACCGTGGAAGTAGCCCCCTGCAAAGACGAAACTATCTTGACCATTCAAGAACCAGATGCCTACCAATCACGGCTTTTCGCAACAATGAAGATCAAAGGGGGACACGCAATCAAATTCCAAATTGATACTGGGGCAACTTGCTATGTCCTGAAGAAAAGCGAATTAAAGGGGACTAAGTACGAACGGCGACTCAAACCCACTGCACAAATGCTAAAGATGTATAACAACAACATCGCTCAAACCCCTTGGTACGTGCAAGATACAAGTGAAAGATCTACAAACAAAGAAGAAATTTAAAGTCCCATTTACGGTCGTTGAAGACAAACACGCTAAAAGCAACCTGTTGGGATGCCGCACAGTGCAACACATGAAATTAATTCAAATGGTACCACCAAGCTGCCACATCATGCAATCAAGTCGATGGAGATCCGACAACACCAAACGGCATGGGACTTACACTGCAAGATGTCAAGGACCTATATCAGGATGTTTTTGAAGGCCTCGGTACTCTTGGTCCAGAATTGTAGACCCCGAGTTCACACCAGTTCAAATCCGACCAAGAAAGATCCCGGAGTCGCTGAAACAACCCTTACCAAACCACTTGGACGAACTAGTCAAGTTAGACGTCATAGAACGAGTCGACTATCCGACTGACTGGGTAAGCGCAATTGTGGTCGCAACCAGACCGAATGGGAAAATTAGATTGTGCCTCGACCCACGACCCCTCAACAAAGCCCTGAAACGGTGTCAGCATCCAATTCCAACCATAGATGACGTACTCCCGGAGCTGGCCAACGCAAAATTATTTACGAAAGTTGACTGCCGCAACGGTATGAAGAATCTTCTATCCTGACGACATTCAACACTCCATTCGGAAGATTTAAATGGAAACGCATGCCTTTCGGAATCTCTCCCGCCGGAGAAATTTTCCAGCAACGCCTGGACCAGGCGATTGAAGACTTGGACGGCGTACGAACGGTCGCAGACGACATTCTAATCACAGGGAACGGGGTGACCATGCAAGAAGCCGTAGCTAACCATGACGAAAAGCTTAAGAAATTATTCGATCGCTGCAGAGCCAAAAGGATCAAGCTCAATCCGGACAAGGTCGAGTTAAAGAAGACGTCAATGCCATATATCGGCCACATTCTCACCTCTGATGGAGTTAAAGCTGACCCGTCGAAAGTGCGCGCCATCCTAGAAATGAAGCAACCAGACAACGTAGCCGGAGTCAGAAGAATTCTAGGAACGGTCAACTATCTCGCCAAGTTCCTTCCTCACCTATCACAAGTGTCTGAACCGCTGCGACAACTGACTAACAAAGATCAGCCTTTCGTTTGGGACGAAACGCACGACGCCGCGTTCGCTGAAATCAAGCAATTAATCACCGAGCCACCAGTCCTCAAGTATTACGAGCTAGCCAAACCCTTAACATTGCAGTGTGATGCCAGCGAACATGGCTTAGGAGCAGCACTCATCCAAGAGGGGAAGCCGATCGCATTCGCAAGCCGAGCATTAACAAATACCGAACAGCGTTACGCTCAGATCGAGAAAGAGCTACTGGCTATTGTTTTCGGAGCTGAACGCTTCCACCAATATACCTATGGTCGACCAGTCACAGTAGAATCAGACCACAAGCCACTAGAAGTCATCCATCAAAAACCCCTCTCGTCAGCTCCACGACGCCTCCAAAAGATGATGATGCGATTGCATCTCTACGATATTACTATCATCTACAAGAAGGGTACAGAAATGGTGTTGGCAGACACACTCAGTCGACATCATTTGGAAAGCTCAACTGACAGTGCCGACAAAGCCCATGGTGTCGAAAGCGACTTCGAGCAGACGGACAGCTTTGGTAAGCAAATCCACGACCAGCAAGCTCCAAGAGGAGACAGAAAAAGATCAAGAACTCCAGCAAGTCAGGTCATTCATTCAAGCAGGATGGCCTGAAAATCCAAAATATTTACCCGCGACGGTGACTTCATACTACCACATCCGAGATGAACTAGCTATTCAAGATGGTCTCATGTTCCGAGGGGACCGAATTTGTCATTCCAAAATCCCTGAGAAAGCAAATGCTAAGCGAACTTCACTCGGCACACCAAGGTCTTGAGTCGACAAGTCGGAGAGCAAGAGAAACCGTTTATTGGCCACATCTGAACCAAGAATTGAAGGACCACATTTCGCGATGTGACACATGTGAAACATACAACTGCAAACAAGCTAAAGAACCTCTCATCTCACACGAAGTACCCGATAGAGCATGGGCTAAACTCGCTTGTGACCTGTTCGAATTTGACAAGAAAATGTACCTGGTTACTGTGGATTACTACTCAAATTTTTTCGAAGTGGACCGCCTCGAACACCTCACATCAAAGGCTGTAATAAAGAAGCTTAAGCCCCATTTTGCCAGGTACGGCATACCTGATACATTCGTGACAGACAATGGACCGCAGTTCATCAGTAAGGATTTCCAGGATTTCGCGACAACGTACAATTTCCAACATGTCGCGACCAGCCCTCACCACCACCAATCCAATGGCAAAGCGTGATGACGCTTACCTCGCATTTCTAGCTGTGAGAAATACACCGCAAACCACCCATGAAACCAGCCCAGCACAACGACTATTCAACCGGCGCACGAAAACCCCATTACCTGTTTCCGAGAAGCTGCTCCAACCGAAGATCAACCCCCAAGCCGACGAGCGCATCAGACGCAGACAAGAGCTCCAGAAGAAATATTACGACCGGGGCGTCAAAGAGCTCAGTCCATTGAAAAAAGGGGAAATGGTACGAATGCAACCAACACGCCTTGGTCAAAAGAAATGGAAAAGAGAGAGAGAGAGTTCTACGACAGGTAGGAATAAGATCATACGAGGTGGAAAGCAACGGTTATACGTACACAAGGAACAGAAAATTCCTACGACGATCAGCAGCAACTGCAGAACCCAACGACCATAATATAATACAGATGAAGAAACCTTGTCAGATGCAGAAGAGGAGGGGCCGGCAGCAACAACCCAAAATTCCATCCACGTCAGTGATCAACCAACTGACCCAGGACAAGACACGTGTTCTGCAAATACAACCCGCAGCGGCCGAGTTATCAAGAAACCAAACCGATTTGGGTTTGAAACATGAGCAATGGAACACTTCAGCGCTCGATTTCAAAAACGTTACACTAACAAACACTGATAACAAATTTTAGGTTATATGTTTAAAGAGACTTCACAAAGAAGAGGAGATGTTGGTTATGATTATAACCAGTACTGTTAATATTATTGTTATTGCTTTGTGCACGGACAAAGGGAATGGGTATGAGTGAAAGAGATATAGGAGAAAACGCATGGCATGATTTGTAATAGCTAGAGAAGGTCACAATAAAAGCTCATCGTTTCGAGCATAAAAACAATGACAAATAATATTTCCACACAAAAAGTTTGCATAAATTATGCTAATTAGCTGACGAAATGGCCGCCGATTGGTCAAAATCGGGATATACTTCAAACAAGATTTCTCAGGCACTTTTAGAGATAAGGTCCTGAAAGTTTCTGAGTTTATAGCTTATATATTAAGGCATTTTCTGGTGGTAGCATTTTCAATATAAACTTTCAGTTATTTTCTGACATGCTTTTTTCTTTTTTTTTGCAATTTCCACCACCTAAATTATATTAATTATGTCAGATAATTCAACAAGTATGAATCACATTCAAAATTCCTACCACCATTCCCTAGATATTCCTGTTAGGAGGCTGTGGTGAAAATTTTATTGAAATATATGGGCAAATGAGGGAGAAATAGTGTTTGGAAAATGGCAAATTTGTTTGAAGTATATCCAGATTTTTACCAATCGGCGGCCATTTCGTCAGCTAATTAGCATAATTTATGCAAACTTTTTGTGTGGAAATATTATTTGTCATATGTTCTATCAAATGGTTGTAAGGGTTAATTGTTATATTGTATGGTATTAAAAATGTATTCAGAGGGATCTTGCTACCTTAAGGATGTCTGTTATCTTACGCTGTTGTTGATTTTAGAGGATTTTCTTGCTTACGATGCCTATTTCGCTCTTAGTTGGGTTGATTAGTCTGCATGTTGGTTTGTTAGTGAAGTTTTCCTTGTGGTCTTTTAGTGTTATAAATGCCTGCTGTCTGAAGATCGCATCAGCGTGAAACTCAGAGTTACAGAAAAGCATGTCTTGTCTTTGATTTCTTATATATATATATATATATATAGATTTTCGCTTACCTCAAAACTGGTCTGCTACAACTTGTTTCATCTGTAAAAGAATCTTCAGGCAGTGACTTCAGGTCACTGCCTGAAGATTCTTTTACAGATGAAACAAGTTGTAGCAGACCAGTTTTGAGGTAAGCGAAAATCTATTATTTGCTCTAACTATATGTTGTTGAGCACTCTTTGCATTTCGTAGACCAAAACCTACACGTATATATATATATATATATATATATATATATATATATATATATATATATATATATATATATATATATATATATATATTATATATATATATATATATATATATATATATATATATATAATCATATGAGGGATAAGGTGATATCAGTTTTATCACTCGAGGACGATATCGCGAGTGTGATAACCTTTTTATCAAATACCAGTGCCTTTATCAGGGTGATAAACAGCGGGAAATAAAAAAGATATCGTCCCTAAGGGACATAGACAGCTGATAAATGCACTGGTATGTATATTATATATCTATATTATATATATATATATATCTATATTATATATATATATATTTCAAACATCATTAATAATTCATGAGGAAAAGACAAAAGAAAATCACGACCGTATCGTTGTTTTAAATGTGATAAAGATTCGTCCTTGTAATAGTCTCTATCAAGTCCGAAAGCAACTACAACTACCATGTGTTTTCAATGTTCTTTTATTTCTCTCTCTTTCTTTTTCTCTCTCTCTCTTCCACATGCCTTCTTCTCTCCTCCTTCCTTCCCCTGTCTCCCCTGTATCCCCTTGGGTCCTTATTCAGACATTACATCTTTCCTATGCTTTTTCTAGGGTATAATAAACTTCAAATTTTACTATGTTTGTTTTTTGATTGTTTGTTTGTTGCTTAACTCAACTTTAACTGACATTGTTTTGAATTGTTCGTATTTCTGTTCTTCTGTTTCCCTCTTCTTCTGTTTTTTTTTGTTTTTTTGCTTTGGTGGTTGTCTGTTGCGTTGTTCTCTGGGTAGATTTGGATGGATGTTGGGATCCAGGTGTCCATTTGGGTACTCGTGTTGGCGTTGGCGCTGTGGCATGGCAACCGGTAGTGTTGGTTGTTGTGGGGTAGGATGTGCCACTGTAGGTGTGCTGTCATAGGTGAACGTGTCATTCTTATATGTAGTTTCAGCGGGTATCGTGCGGCACCATACTGCCTGCGTACTGAATTTGTGATGACCTTGAATCGTTGGGCATCTCGTTTTCGTATTTTAGACCCTCGTGTTGCTGTAATTTGGGTTCCCTTGATGTCAATAACTTTGTAGGGTTCTGGGTCGTATCTTGGGTTGGACTTGGTTTGCTTCTGGAGTAGGAGCACCTTGTCTCCTATTTTGATATTGTGTGGTTTTGTGCTTTTCTTGGCATCTTTGTAATCTTTCTGTTTAGCTTTGGCTTTCTGATCCTGGTGTCGTAGCTGTGGGTCGTGTGTTGGTTCATGTTTCTGCGGGAGTCGCACCTGGAACTTGCGGTTGAAGAGTACTTCAGCTGATGCTCGACCAGTAGTGCTGTGCGGGGTGGCTCGGTAATGTCTGAGAAACTTGTAAATTTCTTGTTTGTGGTTCTTTCCTTCAATGTGGGCGATGTACCAGACTTTATTCATTGCTTTCATGAAGTTCTCAGCTAGGCCATTTGCTTCTGGGTCTTCTGGACTGACCACGAAGGCAAGTCATGGCCATTGAATGGCGGTCCTCCATCTGTCTTCACCGTCTCTGGGAATCCATGGGTGGAGAAAACTCGATCTAGATGGGGTATGACAGCTTGGGCACTGGTACTTTGAACGAATTCAACCTCTGGGTAACGTGAATATTCGTCTATTATCACCAGCAAGTGTTCTCCATTGGGCAGTGGTCCCCAGAAATCCATGTCCAAACGTTGCCAGGGTCGTTCCGGTAATGGAGTTGGTTTTAGCGGATCTCGAGTTGGTTTGTATGTTGTTGCTTGGCAGCCTAGGCAGTTGTTGACTCGTGTTTCCACCATTTTGTCCAGGTGTGGAAACCACAGTTTGGCTCTGAGGAGTTGTTTGCATTTGACAGTTCCCTGGTGGCGTTCATGTGCTGTATCAACTACTTGATGTCGAAGGCTGCCTGTGCCTGGGGTTACTTCAGCATCTGGGATGAGTAGCCTGTCTCCTCGTAAGATGACGCCATTGTAATGTGACAGTTCTAGGAACACCTGTCGGTAGTCTTGTAGGGCTTTATCGTCAGTGATGTGGCCTTTGTCAATGCATGCGATCAGTATGGCTTGTTGCACCATCTTTAGGGTGACTGCATCTGGTAAGTCATCAGTGACGATCTTGCTGATGCACAATTCATCTCCTTGATCTATGACCATGTCTTCAAGCTCTCGGTTGGTATAACAGCTGAGCGGTAGTGGGTGGCGTGATTGGTAATCGCAGGGGTTGGTCTTGCCTGGCATGTACTTCATGGTATATTGGAAACCTTGGACTTTAAGGCGGTGTCTTTCTACGCGGGCATTTCCTCTCTTGTTTCCATTGTAGATATGGACGAGTGGCTGGTGGTCGGTGTATGAATCAAATGGAATACCTAATAGGTAATAGCGGTGGTTATTCATCCCCCAGGATTGGCCAAGCGATTCTTTTTCCGTCTGTGAGTACTTTTGTTCACATGGTGTGAGGGCTCGGCTGGCATGATCTATGGGAATCCATGTTCCGCTGGCTAGTTCTTGGAAAATGCTGGATGCAATACCTTCTGGACCAGCATCTGTGATATGGATGGTTTTCAGGTTTGGGTTCAATGGTCGCAGAGCGGTGCTGCTTGTCATGGTCTGCAGGATGTCTTGGTAGGCTTGTTCACATTGGGGCGTCCAACTGAATTTGTTGTGCTTCCTTGTTAGATCTCTCAGTGGCTTTGTGATCTGGGCATAGGCGCTTTCTGTGTTGTACATGAATCGTGCATTGAACTGACAAGCCTGAAGGAAGCTCTTGACATCTTCTGCTGACAGAGGTGGGCCTGCCTCTTTGATGGCTTGGATCTTTTTTGGATCGGCAGACATGCCTGATTTGGAGAAGATTGTGCCAAACCAGGACACTGAAGTGGCTCCAAAAGTGCACTTCTCTTTGCGTAGGGTAAGTCCCGTTTCTTCCAGGCGGGTTAGACAAGCTTCTAGGTTGGCCTCGTGTTCTTCTGGTGTGCGTCCCCACACCAGGATGTTATCGTGGATGGAGGTGCAGCCGGGTAGGCGTGCCAGTGCTGCTTTGATTTTATCATGGAACAGTTCTGTTGCTGGAGATGCTCCGAAAAATCCAACTTTAAATCTGTGTAGGCCTTCATGTGTCTGGAAGGTACTCATGGGGCGTGAATCTTCTGCTAATGCTATTTGGTGGTAACCATGTCCCATGTCCATTTCTGAGAACCGGGTGGCACCCTTGAGTTTGTGTCTGATCTCTTGTATTGTCTCCACATGTCGTTTTGTGCGATGCAAAGCTTTGTTGGCCTCTCTCATGTCTATGTTCATACGGATTTGTCCCTTTTGTTTTTTTCCAGTGATGATGACATTTGAAATCCATGGGCAGTTGGCATCTGGCTCAACATCTTCTATCTTGGCTTCCTCTCTAAGGGCTTGGAGGTGGGCACTTAGCTTTGCCCTCTGTATGCCAGTGGGACGGATCGGTAAGGGGCTGCAACTGGTGGGATGGTATGGTCGATATGAAAGCTGACCTCCTCGTTTTTAAGGAGACCTATGCCAGAAAAGGCCTTTTGATGCTGTTCAATTATGGATTGTACTCGTGCTTTCTCTTCTGGAGGGATGGATTCGTCTGGTTCTTTTGCGGCTTGTATTTCTATCCCTGCTGCTTGTATGTTGGTTGTAATGCTCGCTACTTTAGTCTGGTGTGCTGGTAGGGTAGGGTGCTGGCTTGTAGGTTTCCTGACTTGGTAACCACCTTTGTTGATGGTAAGGATGCCAAGGGCTTTGGCATCTGCATCTCCGAGCAATGCATCTATTTGGTGTCCTTGCACAACATATATTGTGGTGTTATGTTGTGCTCCATTGGCAGCTTGTAAGTTGGCTTTTATCTCACCCTGAGAGTTTATGTATGTCGAGGTCCCATACGGTCGGAATCGTGTCTGGGTGGGCTCTATTTTACCCATACTTTTGCTATACAGGCTTTGTGGTATCAGTGTTTTTTTACATCCTGAGTCGACATATAGTTCCACTTCTTTGTTGTTGATTTTGAGGGAGGTTTTGTTTTCTTGATTGGGTGTGGCTAGCTGTCCTATTTTTACAACTTCTAGATGGCCCAGTGTTAGGTCCTCGTAGTTATAGTGGTGAGGGGTGTTCTCCTCTTCTACACATCTAATGGTAGGGTCCTTGGCAAACCGAAGAGCCTGCAAAATGATTTTTCTTTTTACACACTACACAGGTCTTACCTCGTGCGGGACATTTACTGGGTTCGTGTGGCCTGTAGTGTGGAGGACAGTTGTGGCATCTGGGCTTTGGCGAGTCTTGTTTGGGGCCTGGTTGTTTTCGCGCGCTATATTTTCCAGCGATGACACGAGCGACAATTTGATCGACTTCTTCTTGGGTATGTGTCAGTTGTCGGACTTCTTCAGCTGTATTAGATCGTATAGTTCCACTTGCTTTTCGTGATTGCTCATAACCCAATGCTACTTTCACGAGTGTGTTGTAATCAAAGTCTTTAGCGAGGGCTTCTTGGCGTAGTTTTATCATCCGAGGTCCCAAAGATGATGGCGTCTTTCATCGTTCTTTGTTTGGTGTACGCTTGTTCGTCCAACTGGCACTGTGTCGCTAGTTCTTCTAGCTCTTTGGAAAATTTTGTGACAGTTTTCGTTCCTTGCCTTGCGTGCATTAGTTTGTAGACGGCCATCGACAGGTTGACGTGTTTTCGACATGTTGTTTTTATTTTGGTAATGGCGGTTGCGAGACTATCGTGATCTTCTCCTGTTAGCACAACGCCTGCATCTTTAGTGAATTTGCGGAAATCCTTGCCTCCCCATAACAAGGTGAGTCGTAACTTTTGCGTGTCGTCTTTCACTCCTATAGAGTCGGCTAGTAGGCTGGTATGTTCGTACCAAACGGTGAATCTCTCCAGATATTTCGATGGGTCGTTGCCCAAATCGAAAGGTTTTCCCGCGGTTGCTAGAGCTGGATCTATTATTTCTGCCATAACGCGTGTGTTTTGGTTAGATCCTCGTCGCCAGTGTAATAGTCTCTATCAAGTCCGAAAACAACTACAACTACCATGTGTTTTCAATGTTCTTTTATTTCTCTCTCTTGCTTTTTCTCTCTCTCTCTTCCACATGCCTTCTTCTCTCCTCCTTCCTTCCCCTGTCTCCCCTGTATCCCCTTGGGTCCTTATTTAGACATTACAGTCCTGATTTACATAAACTTTATCTTTGATTTTCTCGGCTTAGACAACATCGATTTTCAAAATTACTACGCCAATGAACTTATCAAATAGGTCGTGTTTGAAGCCGTTTAATAAACTCGCAGCACGTGTTTTACCAGATCTAAAACACTCGGGCTACGCCCTCGTGTTTTAAATCTGATAAAACACTGCTGCTCGTTTATTAAACAATACATAATATATACATATATATATATATATATATATATATTTATATATATATATATATATATATATATATATATATATATATATATATATATATATATATAATATATATATATATATATATATATATATATATATATATATATATATATATATATATATATATATATATATATATATATATATATATATATATATATATATATATATATATATATATATATATATATATATATATATATATATATATATATATATATATATATATATATATATATATATATATATATATATATATATATATATATATATATATATATATATATATATATATATATATATATATATTATATATATATATACATCTTCATAATACGGGTTTGATAAAAAAAAGCATTAGATGAATTATGACAGGTTATGGCTGTTCAGAATCGAGGCTATCATGAGGACTACTATAAACCAAGTGTTAGGATAAAAGTGTGCCAGACATTATTTATCGCTAGTGTTGGATCTGAATGGTTGCAGGTGGTTGGTTTTTATTTAAGGTCACATTAATTTAAAACTACCATATACATTATATTAGTAATCGTAAATGATCATGATATACTGGTCGACCTCTACAGGCAAGCTGATATTGACATTAGTGAACTATCAGAGTACTACATGACAGATGACATACCTAACAGAGATCAAAATTACAACCATCTATATATGCTGTATAGTGAAATGGTAGAGATAAAAGCGGTGGTGCGCTCATGTAAGGGATGTTGACAGAGATTATGGTTTCGTTAGAATACGATCCCGACACATGAAAGAGGAATAAGAGTGTGTATATGAGAAGCAAGTCAACGAAGAAGTGCAAGATGGCTAAGATGGTTTGTTTTGGAATGATATATTATGTTGTCCCATAAAGTACATTCTAAGTGCGCTTTTAAAAGAATAAAACGAGTTTTTGTTTCTCTCATCGACTGGAATACTGTTCCATAATCTTGTCCCTGTCACTTTAAAAGATGTTCCACCTTCAGTCTCTCTCTGGAATCTTGGGCACACTAAGATCAATTTGGAGTGTCTGTTAGATCTTTTACCATAGTCCACATTTCTAATAAGCGTTTGTTCCATATATACTCTGCAGTGGATTCTCCAACAACGCGGTTATAAATAACACAAAACTTTTGAATATTTATCTCGTCATTCGTTCTCTTGTGTCCACATCGAGAATCACTCGCGCTGCTCGCTTCTGTAACTTGAATACTCGTTCAAAGTTCTCTGATGAGCATGAACTCCATATGGTACATCCGTACACCATGACTGGCTTTATCATGGCGTTGTATTACAGTTTCCTTTCTTTGAGCGGAAGATGACGTTTTATTTTCTTCAAAACTCCAATTCTTTGTCCAAGTCTTTTGCATGTTATTCCACATGTTCAGTAGAATTCATTTCTTTATCGATACATACTCCGAGTAATTTCTGTGAATTACTTCTTCAACTTTATCCCCGTGAACGTGTATATTAAGATCCGGATTGGTGAATTTACTGGCTAATCGTTTCGCTGTAACAAACATAGTTTTTGTTTTAGATGAATTTAGAATCGTTTTGTTCTCATGTGTCCACTTCATAACTTGATCCATATCGGCCGACGCACTAATTGTTGTGTCATCTGCATATATATCAACAACAGATTTTGTAACAACTTTGGGAAGATCATTGATAAACACTATAAATAATAGTGGAGTCGACCCAGAACTGAATCCTTGTGGGACACCATTCGTGATCGTTTTAGTTGTAGATTTATGCCCTTCAATGTCAACAACTTGAGTGCGATTCTTCAAATAATTTGCAAAAAATGCAAGTTCTTTCCATTTAATACCATATAACTTCAGCTTTGAGAGGAGAATGTCGTGATCTATGAGATCGAAAGCCTTTTTGTAGTCAATAAATATTAGTCCACTTACGTTATTTCGATCTAAATCCATCATGCAGCAGTTGATCAATAACTCGAATTAAAGCGGTTTCATTGGAGTGCCATTTACGAAAACCTGACTGAAGGTTGTAAATAAAATTTATTTTCTGTCAAATATTTGTAAAGGGCATGATGGACATGCTTTTCCATTAGCTTTAAAATAATGGGTAAAACAGAAATAGGTCGATAATTATTCATGTCTTCCTTACTTCCATAACCTTTATAAATCGGGGTTACCTTCGCAGACTTCCATTTAGATGGAAATTCACCGTTTTTGACACAATAGTTTATCAAGTTAGCCAGAGACGAAGAAATGGATGGGGCGGCGACTTTAAGGACTCTCGCACCAATACCGTCCAATCCGGTGGCTTTGTGAGATGGCATAGACTGCAATAACTTCTGGATATGGTCAGATGTAATATTCGGTATATTTGAAACGGAATACACTTGACAATGGAGTACCATGGGGTTAAACATCTGCTGTACCCGTTAATATTAAACTGAGTAATTTCTGTGGTTGAGTTACAAAAAAGTTGTTCAGTAACTCACTGATATCTTGCTATGATGTTAACATGATCATTGGCATCTTCCCTCGTTAAATTCTTAATGAGGTTCCATATTTTTTTTGGATTTTGTCTATTTTCAGCTACCTTAGATTTAAAGTAGTTCTTTTTCGTCATATCAACAAGTTCATTTACCTTGTTCTTTACTCTCTTGTAGAACAACCAGTCATCAGCTTTCTGTGACATTTTTGCTTTCTTCAACAGATTTTGAATTTCGTGGTTGAGGTCTTCTGTAAACCATTTTGGTTGAGACGTTTTATTGACTCTCTTTTGCTTTATCGGAACATGACGCATCAACAATGTCGTCAATCTCGTCGAAAATAAATACTGTGTCCCAAGGGGCCTCGTCTAAGGCTTTAATATATTCCTTTTCATTAAGGTGCTCAATGGTTTCTATACGAAATCACATTATGCATATTGCTGTTTCTGTTGTTTAACTTCTCGTCTTTATAACGCCGTACAATTACAGTTGGTAAATGATAAGACAAACCCATCATTTTAACATCCAAAGTTCCAATTCTTTGTGGATAATTAGTCCAAACATGATTTAGACAAGTGTTCGATATTGTTACTTGATTTACATGTTGGGAGAAATGCAAATTTTTTATTGTTTTGATAATTAAGCTTGTGTTTACCAAACTTACTTGAATTTAGAAAGTCAATGGTAAAGTCTCCCAAAATTATAGTTTTCTTATTCATCAGATACGCACACTCAATGTTCTTTCCAAGGTTAATGTCGTCAGAGCGAGTGGACGATGGTGGCCTATAAACTCCAGCAATTAGAAGCGATCGCTTCGATTGAAAAGGGAACACTTCAATCCAGAGTACTTCAGTATTGTTTGTCATCAAATCTTTGCGGGATTTAGCATAAAGTTGCTCGTTGACAAATGTTAAAATACCACCACCATTTTTATGTTTTGGCCGTTTCGTCGTAGATCTTGAACATTATCAATATTTAACCAAATTCAATTCTGAAAACAGATTTGAGATTATCGAGCCTATAATAACAATAACACTAATCTTTATTTTTAGCCAGACAGACTTCAATCAACTAAAAGATGCTTTTCAGCAGGGCTCTATAAAAATAATAATATTACAGTTAACTAAAAGTAGACTAATCAGATATAATACAGTAATTATAAAAGTAAGTTAATTATATATAATTTACACAGTTCCGGCCAAAATGGTGCTATTTCACCTAAAAGGTGCTATTCTGCAGGGCTTTGTAAAATAATAATATTACATTAAATTAAAAGTAGGCTAATTAGATATAAAAGTAAACTAATTATATATAATTTACAAAAACAGTAAAATAATTATATGTAGAATTGTAGAAATACAAATCATGATAAAATGCTATATAAAATATCTCAATTTACGTTTAAAAACAGACAGTTCCTGATCCAACAATACAGTACGATTTCAAACTATATTAAGTTTTAGAAATTGACATTGATTGAACCAGTTGTTTAAAAATCAACATAATCAACGTAATAAACGCTTTGATTTTTAGCAAATTGTGATTATGGTTCTACAATATGGTCAAATACCTCCTTGAAAGAAGCTCATGAAAAGAAACTTGTGCAGAATTTTGCAGCTAGAATAGTCAGTGGCTCAAATAAATACGAGCTCATTACACCAGTTTTGCGAAAATTGAATTTTGACAATTGGTTAAAATTTAGCTCCAGAGTACCTCATGTGCAAGAAATTTAAGAGACGATCGGCCGTACATGATCTCCATACTAAGTACAACAATGAACTTGATATTCCATTTTTAAAAACAGCATTGAGACAAAGAACATTTGTTTATCGTTCAATTGTGGAATAATGTAAATACCGAGGTTAAAGACTTAACATATATCAGTGTTTCGACTTTGAAGAAAAATTTAAAACTCCACCTTTTCGTGAATTTTTTTAACTATTATCTATAGATATTTTGTAAATATACTTCTTTTGACTTAAATATTTTACAATTTTTATTTTCTGATTAGATGTTGAAAAGCCATATATGGTTGGAGCATTTAATAATGTATAATAATAATAATAATATTTTCTGTATTTATTTAGTTATGCAAGCGGGGTTCGCATTTCTTGAAGCTGGATCTGTGAGGTCTAAGAACACCACTAATATTTTGATCAAGAACACTTTGGATCTGTGTAAGTATAAAAAATTGCAAACAGAGGATGGGATCCAAAATGCACCAAAAGGAAGATATTTTAATCTATGATCCACAACCAGTGGACAACTTAAAACAGTATAAAATAAAAAAGAATCACATTTTGAGAATTTAAAATAAGATTTAAAACCTAGACGAAACCGCAGTGATTGAGATGGTAATATTTTGACTTTATTTTCAAAAAATACACTATAATTGTACAGTAAATGTAAAAATGTGTAATGTAAGATTTTATTTAACGAGGGTACTAATACTGTCTAATATTTAAAAAGGAATTAGGAAACTAACCAGCTCTAATGTAGGTAATTATTATTATAACGCGTTATATCGAATAGCGACGGAGACATTTTGGAAACTATCTGTAACTCTTCATAAATTGTTTGGTATATTGTTCAATAATAAAAGTTCTTGAGGTTGTTGTGGTGTTATTTTGTATGTTATGTATATATAGTTATCAATTATATTTTCTGAAGGACGTAATCCTGTTTATGGCATTCTGTGAGACGCAGAACACCCACACCTTTGAAAAGCTTCCAGAACCCCTGCTGTTCATAATATATTTTTACAAATAATGTATCTTATTTTATAGTTTGATTGATTGATTGATTGCTTGATTGATTGATTGATTGATTGATTAAAATTTCCAAATAGCAGCTAAAAACTGAATTACATGGAATTACATCACAATAAGAATATTAAAAATATTAAATATACAATTCGAGTAAAATGGAAAAGGTAGAGTATTAAAATTATAAGTATGTAGGGTATTTTGAAAACAATAGATGACAATAAATTAACTATAATATTATTAACTATAATAATGTGGAGTTATTCTTATAAAAGAGATGCCTATTCATGTGTAGGAATCACTCAATTATGTATATAATATCTTTATTTACTAATCCATTTAACATGATACTTTCGTTTTGTAACACGAGAATACAACGTACTATATTGTTCTAACATCAAGTTTTAATGTTTCACCCGTCCGCTGGCCAGGTTCTAAGTTTGTCCCTACAAGGCTCCCCTCACTGCGGTAACGTATTGGAACGTTTACCGTACGACCAGAGCGTGTCATCAACGGTGGTGTTGGTGGAAGCATGGGAGAGGGCGGTTGAACTGTCTCGGTAGGGACATGTGTCTTAGGATGTTGGGTTGGCGCGCTGGGAAGGGTGTTTTCCATTTTCTTCTCCATGAAAGCTGGCTTAAGTCTGTCAATGGATATCGTATCCTGACATCCGTTTTTATTTACCGTGAAGAACTTGTCATTGCGTTTAATGACGGGGAATGGGCCGTCGTAGGGTCGCTGCGGTGGACGTTTGACTGCATCACATCTTACGAAAACATGTGTAGCTTGTTGTAATGTCCTTGGCACGTAAGACAAGCGCGACCCGTGGTGTTGTAGTGGAACTGGACGTTGTCGGTGCATTATATCTTGCAACCGGCCAAGGAATGAGGAACGTTCGACCTCTTTGGTTTGAGAGTCGTTAAAAAATTCACCTGGGAGGTGGAGGGTGGTTCCATAGACCAACTCAGCCGGGCAGCATTCAAGATCCTCCTTGAGGGTGGTCCGGATTCCAAGCATAACGATGGGCAATTCGTCCCACCAGTTTGAGCTAGCCAAACGAACTTTCAGGGATGTCTTCAATTGACAATGAAAGCGCTCGACGATGCCGTTAGATTGTGGATGGTAGGCTGTGGTGCGATTACGTTTGATCCCGAGGAGAAGCATGAGGGATGCCCAGAGGTGAGATTCGAATTGACGACCACGATCCGACATAATGCTCCTAGGCACACCAAACCTTGATATCCAACCATGCAACAGAGCACGTGCACAACTCTCCGCAGTCATGTCGATCATCGGTATAGCCTCTGTCCACCGGGTATATCGATCAATGCAAGTAAAGAGATAGCTGAACCCATGGGATGGAGGAAGTGGACCAACAATGTCAACATGAATCGCATCAAAACGATGGTCGGGAATATCAAACTGCTGGAAAGGCGCTTTAGTATGTCGTTGAACCTTAGATTGCTGGCAGGCATTGCAGGTCCGAGCCCAACGTCGGACGTCACGATTGAGTCCATGCCATACAAAACGGGCGCTGATGAGCTTAAAGGTGGAGCGGGTGCCTGGATGGGCAAAGTTGTGGAGCAAGTTGAATACCTCCCGACGAAATGGCTCTGGAACTACTGGTCTAAAAGTACCCTGAGATGAGTCACAGAGGAGGGTAAGGTTGTCATCACCATCGAGGCTCACGTCTACTAATTTTAAATTGGTTACGCCAGCTTTTAGGCGCTGGGTCTCTTGGTCGTCAGCTTGTGCTCGAGCCATTGCACGAAAATCAAGTTCCGTATAGGTGGTTAAATTGATTTGAATTCAACTAGAAAATGCGTCGGCCACGACATTATTCTTGCCTTTGACATGTCGAAGGTCGGTCGTGAACTCCGAAATAAAAGCTAACTGCCTGATTTGACGCGGAGAGCGTTGAGTGGAACCACTGGAGATTGCAAAAGTCAATGGTTTGTGATCAGTGTAGACCTGGAAAACGCGGCCTTCGAGAAACCAGCGAAAGTGACGTATGGCTAAGTAGACACCAAGTAGCTCTCGATCGAACGTACTGTAACGCGTTTCCGCCGGTTGTAACTTACGAGAGAAGAAGGCAATGGGGCGCCACTCATGGTCGATAAATTGCTCCAGGACGGCTCCCACAGCAAAATCGGAGGCGTCAGACGTAATGCTAGTTGGTACATTGCATTGCGGGTGAACCAATAATGTTGCACTGGCTAAGGCTGATTTGCAAAATGAAATGCTTCATCGCACTCTGGAGTCCAAATATATTCCGGCGAGGATAATAGTCGGTGCAAGGGATGTAACTTGCCAGCACAATGAGGAATAAAGCGATGATAAAAGTTAACCATACCGAGGAACTCGCGTAACCTCTTCTTGTCAACTGGTTGGGGAAAGTCATGAACTGCTTGGATGCGGGACGAAAGCGGAGAAATCCCTTGGGCACTGATGTGGTGACCTAAGAATGATAGCTGTGAACGTCCTAGCTCACATTTCTTAGGGTTAATGACCAAACCATAACCTTCTAATCGCTGAAAAAGCTGGTGCAGATGTTGGCGGTGTTGGTCGGGAGTGGTGCTAAAAACCAGGATGTCGTCGATGAATACAAACACGAAATCGAGATGACGACAGACTTCATCCATGAATCGTTGGAATGTCTGTGCGGCATTACGTAGTCCATATGGCATACGGTTGAATTCGAAAAGGCCGAATGGTGTGACGACGGCTGTTTTAGGAGCTTGAGTACTTTATTGAGGTCAGCTCTGATCGATGAGATCTCAGCAGCAGATTCGGGTGTTTCAATTTGGGTCACTGATGGGTGTGCTTCGGTTAACTCCATCATTCCATCTGCGATCAAGGCTAAGGCGGCGAGGGGTTTGTCGGGGTGGGATAGCAGTCCGATCTGGACGTTGGAAGGTAGTCGTTGTAGAAAAAGCTCACGTAAAAGTTCGTTTTCGGAGTTACCATGTAGCTGTTGTAGGCGTCGGAGCAGTTGAGATGGCTTCCGATCTCCCAATTCTTCAGTATGCAATAGTTGTTGGATTTTTCGACGCTTGGAAACGGAAACTCGCTTGGTAAGTGTCTCTTTCAGTACGTCGAACAGATTTGTGGCGGGAGGTGTAAGAATTATTAGATCACGAACTTCCGTGGCTGCTTCAGGCGATAAGGCAGCGACAATATGAGCGAATTTTGTTCCTTGTGATGTGATCTTTTTCAGCGTAAATTGAGCTTCTACCTAGTGTGCAAACCACAGTTCGGGGTCGGAGGGCCAAAATGGCGGAATTTTGACTACCACGGCGTTCGCAGCTACGACGTTGGTAGCGGCCGTAGGTGGCGAATTTTCATTCGAGGCACTCGACGAAGAAGAGGTCTCCATAATCTTGAAGTAAATACGGGGTCACCAATGTAGGAATCACTCAATTATGTATATAATATCTTTATTTACTAATCCATTTAACATGATACTTTCGTTTTGTAACACGAGAATACAACGTACTATATTGTTCTAACATCAAGTTTTAATGTCTCACCCGTCCGCTGGCCAGGTTCTAAGTTTGTCCCTACACATGCATCACCATTTTGCCTACTAATGCAATTTCATTGCGATGCTACAGTACGCATGCCTACTCATGCAATAGCGGAGCGCTCACATGACGTAGGTTGTTGATGTTTGCCCGCATTTATCATTAAACCTAAGTCCTAAACAATAGGAAATGAGTCATTTGGGAATTCTTCAGAATCAATTTCAGTTTATTTGTCCGCATTTTGGGTTTAAAAATAGAATCTGTGCGCCACGCTACTGCAATGCATTTTTAACGCCTACGACATAACTAAAAGGTCCACATAAAATTTACACTCTCAAGAGAGCTAACATTCTACATTTGTTGACGTTATGTTCCATTTAGTTGTTGGCGCAGCCATTTACTGGATATGTGGTTTTGCTTTTGCCTATGGAGGGGATGGTGATGGATTTAAAGGGAGTGGAGATGCGTTTATTGGTCATGACAACTTTGTGTTAGATGGTTTGGATCCAAGTATTTATGCCACATGGTTTTTTCAATTCGTGTTTGCAGCAACAGCTGCTACCATTGTGAGTGGAGCAATTGCTGAAAGGATTGAGTTCATAGCCTACTTGGCATACACTGTTGTTATAACAGGTACGGTGTCTTAAATTATCAACAGTTACTGCATGCAGGTATATATTAATTACTGATCATGGAAGAGACGTATTTATTGTTTTTGAGCTTTCTTTATCGTAGTACTGTGTTACTTGATTAGTACTATACCCTTGTGGAAGTTTGAGCACTCTGGCCCTATACCACTTCACGCTCTCTGGATGTGCTCATGTCTGCTATTGTCCCACAAGCGGTTGTCACCGGCAATCGCTTGGGTATAAATAGTTCTCATGCCATATCTAGATTATATTTTAAGGTAATATTTATATTATAAGGTAATATTTGGCATTTCACTCGATCAAACTACATGTTGAAAGGATTTATGGTGAAGGAAAATTTCGAGTGTTGGAATACATACATTTTAAGACCAAACCGGGACCAGTTGCGAAAAATGAAACTTCAAGGCCTTCCGGCTGGGAATTGAACCCGCGACTCTGCGATGCTAGTGCAGTGCACTGACCACTGAGCTTGATGCCAAATATTACCTATAATATACCCATATCTTATCCCGGCATTACCACCACGATATATACAGAACTTGTCACTAGGCTCTCGGCAACGGCTTCCGTAGCTCAGTGGTCAGAGCACTGCACTAGCATCGCAGAGTCGCGGATTCAATTCCCAGCCGGAAGGCCTTGAAGTTGCATTTTTCGCAACTGGTCCCGGTTTGGTCTTAAAATGTATGTATTCCAACACTCGAAATTTTCCTTCACCATAAATCCTTTCTATATATATATATATATATATATATATATATATTCATATATATATTCACAATTGAGTAAATGTGGCATTTACCAAGTTTACTCCTCTGGTAAATGTAATATTTCAATAAATTTGCTCCATATTTCGGTCCAAAAAAATATTTAATACGCTTTGGGCATTCGTCCTTCTTCAGTTAAAAAATACTATAACAATATTAACATTAAAACTATCATTATCGTTGATTATAATAGTAATTATTATACAATACTTGATTATGATTGGCTAAAAAACCTACAGACAATTGTCTTGCCACCTACAAAATATCAAAAATTGTCTGTAGGTTCAACTTAATTGTCTTTGCGTGGCTTATTTCCTAAACTTCCTAAAGGCTTATACATTTATAATTGTATATATATAAAACAATTATTGGATTCGTCTTACAAATGATATCAATAATTATCCAGACCTCTGTCAATGTCATCAGACTTTAACAATAACATTGACCATGGTAACATTGATATCATGCTCAGCCTCATATATGCAGCAACATGGCACAGCTATGGGGCCTAACAATGCCTGTAGTTATGCTGACAATTGGCAATGGTATATCATTGATGCCAAATCAGAGGGTGCAGTTAAACCGGATCTGTGGAACGATGTCTTTGATGTTTGTACACAAGGGTTATCCAAACTTTTCGGTGTTTTGAAATCAGATAATAAATATGATATTACGTAACTTCGCCTCTTGCTTTTCATTGGCTAAATTTTCGCATGTAGGAAGAACCTGTACGGGATTTTCATTGGGTCTATCACATTCACACATGTAAGAGTTGCGGCACTGAAAATCTCTAAAAAGAACTGTTATGTACCACTATGCATTTCGGCAGACACCTCATCAGGTGCAACGTCTGCACTTACTGAAACATAGAAATTAAATGGAGATCAGGAGAGATTATTCATTAAAATAATATCAGGTTAAAGGGATAATCCAAAATACAAATGTAGTTCATATGAAAGATTTTACTGACTTTAGTTTATTTCCAAAGTTTCAGCATTCCTATTAATTTAGTTAAGAATATATGCTAGTTGAAGTTGAAAATTTGAGGATTTTGACGCCATATTTGTTTTGAAAATATGATGTCATTGGGTGATTCTTTATCGGCAGTGGAGTTGTTTTGATGGCGATCACATAGTGATAGCAGTTGTGAATGATCTTTGGATGAAAATGAGTCGAAATAAACTATTTAGTTCCTCATGCAGGAAAGTAGAGGAGCTTCTTAGGAATAATAGGAGATAGAATTACTCAGTGACGTCATATTTGAGAAACAAACTCTCGATCCAATTTCAATTTATTTAATGCTAAAACTTCGGAAATAAACTAAAGTCAGTAAGATCCTTCATATGAACTACATTTATATTTTGGCTGGAGTATCCCTTTAAAAATAGAATATGTGTAAGCAAAGATTTGGATCATTGAATTTGATATACACGGATTCCATTGACTTCAAAGAAAAAGCCAAACGTCATTTTGCCAGTATTCCAAATTTAGTATCTGAAAAGTTTATAGTTTTTAACAACCATGAAATATCTATCACATTTTCACATGAAAGAGTTCCGGCACTGAAAAGTTCTAAAAAGAATTGTTATGTAGCACTATGCATTTCGGCAGATATCCCATCAGCTGCAACGTCTGCATGAACTATAGGAAACGAATATAACGCTATAGGAAACGAATTCTAGTGATGCGTGTGATAATCATCGCTTTCTTCTGTTTACGATTTATAGGTTTTGTTTATCCAGTGGTGACACATTGGGCATGGTCAAAACATGGATGGCTACAGAATGCAATATTTGATGATCACAATATTAAATACCTAGACTATGCGGGAAGTAGCGTTGTCCATATGGTTGGAGGGATGTTGGCTTTGATTGGAGCAATTGTTGTGGGAGCAAGGATTGGAAGATTTGATGGTGATAAGAAAGGAATAAAAGGACATACTGTTCCGGTGGGTGACAATATACTGATTTAAACAAACAGAAAGTATACTTGTAATTATGTTATCATTGAACGAAAGAACTACAGATAATTTTCTTTCATTTTTCCATTTTAGATGGTATCTCTTGGTGGTTTTATTTTGTTTTTTGGTTTCTTGGCTTTTAATGGCGGCTCTCAACTTGCTATTACCAACGATGGTGATGCAGAAACTGTGTCGTTGGTTATTGTAAATACTGTATTATCAGGTAATTCAATTACAACCCGCTGCTGTAACCAATCAAGTTGCAGGAAAGCTAATATATGATTCTGCCCGCTCAGGATTAATAAAAAATAGAGTAGTATTTATCAACTACTAGCTAAACTATAGTTATAGAACTAAAACTGTACAAAAATAAATAATATTCTATTGGTACATGTTTTTTTACTATTTATTCTGAGCATTCACAAGTACACTCGGGTCGTCTTCAGAGAGATTGACTTCTTTAATGTTTTAAATAGATATGCGAACGCTACATTGCGCAAGACGTCCATTAACCGTTTGTAATGATGACGCAAGAAAACATTCAGAAGTCACTCTCTCTCTAAAGAAAAAAGTGTCGTAAAAAAGTGTCGTAAAAAACTCGCAAAAAGTGTCGTAAAAAGGATAACCCGTACGTTATCCTATAAATGGTAGCGGTGTTCACATTATTGTAATCATCATATTCTGACACGACGTCCTCCGAGCGCAGACAAATGGACAAATGGCAGAAAGAAGCGTGTTTCGGTGAAGATAGCTTGCAGAAGCTTTGTTTATGAGCCCACGATCATATAATAAGGTGGTAGTTACGTAGAACGTCATATAAGGTAAATTGAATTGGATTGTCTCATTTAGCCCCACTGTCTCATTTTGCCCCTCATCACCCTATATGTTACAGTTTGTTTTAAGCGGTTTTGTTGAGTTTAGTTTTTTGAATAGGAAAAATGCCATGCTGTGTTGCTTTTGGGTGTATAAGAACATGAGAAAAAGAACACCAGCTGACGCCATACTTTTTCCGATACTTTTTGTGAGTTATTGGTAATGGAGCCCGTAGTACAGTTATATATAGAGGTCAGTGGTCGAAAGCTCAGAACAAATAATAATAAATAGGTCCGCTCAGGCGTACATGTATCTGCGCTAATATGTACAGGGATCGTATGTATATAAAGACTTATTCGGTATTCTCATGTAATATTTAAGGAATAGAAAACATTTTCCATGTTTCCATCGAGTTGATAGAGAAACAAGAGTGAAAGGTTGTGTAGTATCTTGATATTACACACAAGAGACTAGTATTTCAATGCACTTTAATACAACTTTAATACAGCTTCCAAAACACGCCATTTACCTCATGGTGATTGCTTAATACCGGAAGTAAGGACTCCCGGGTATATTACACTCCTTCTTTTCTGGACTAAACAAGAGTCCATGCAAACATAACATAAACTAATAATTTCAACTATCTTAAAAGTTCATTGTACCAGTGTCTTTAGTTACCCATATAATTTAATCAAGAATAATAGTCTGTGGTACCCGTCTCTCTCGCTCTGGATATCTCACTGTTGCAGTTGCATCTTCTTCACAGACAACTTGTTGATCTGGATCATTAAGTTCATTGTCCTTCGCTTGAGGAGTTTCCCTCTGGATCACTTGATCTTGATGACGACGAACTTCGCGATCGTCTTCCAACTGTATGGTGTAGGAAACTGGTCCGGTCTGTGTATTAATCACACCAGGGCACCATTTTTGTTGTTTTCCAAATTCTCTCGAGTAGACTTGGTCACCTGGTTGTAGTCTTCGGTCCACTGCATGCTGATCGTGTAATGCTTTCTGTTTTCTCTGTTCGTTCTGCACTCTTTCTCTTACATCCGGATATAATAAGTCTAAGCGAGATCTTGGTTTCCTGCTCATAAGCATTTCAGCTGGTGCTATCCCTGTGGTTGAGTGCGGCGTAATACGATATTTGAATAGAAACCGGGACACTCTGGTTTCTAAACTTTCTTTATTCGACATCTTCTTCATCCCCTCTTTAAAGGTCTGGACTGCCCTCTCCGCCAGTCCGTTAGATGCCGGATGATATGGAGCAGTTTTTCTGTGGTGTATCCCGTTTTTCTTCAGGAATTGCTCGAATTCTTCACTGCAAAAATTACTGCCATTGTCACTGACAATTGTTGTAGGAAGACCATGGATTGCAAATGTTGATCGAAGCTTTTCAATTGTTGCTCTTGATGTTGCCACACTCGTAGGATGTACTTCCAGCCACTTTGAGTATGCATCGACCATAATGAGGAACATTTTCCCCATAAATGAACCAGCATAGTCGATGTGAATTCTTTCCCATGGTCGGCTTGGCCATTCCCACGGATGTAGTGGCGCCTCGGGAGGATTATTTCTATTCATCTGGCATTGGTTGCAATTTCTGACTTTATTTTCCAGTGCGTTATCCATGTTCGGCCACCACACATAGCTCCTTGCTAGACTTTTCATCTTGCAAATTCCTGGATGGGTTTCATGCAATTCTTCAACAACTTGGCTTCTTCCTTGGGGTGGAACAACCACTCTGTTTCCCCACAGGATACAGTCATCTTGGACACTCAGCTCGTCTCGTCTTTGAAAATATGGTTGGAGATCAGCATCGGGGCACTTGCTAGGCCATCCCTGCTTAATGAATTTCAACACTCTTGCCAGTACAGTTGTTCGCCTTGTCCAATTCTTTACTTGCTCTGCTCTTATTGGAGTAGTCTCGAGTAGTTCCATCAGTAAGACTGTTTCTCCAGGAACTGGTGTTGAACAAGGGGTGTCTGGCAATGGTAATCTACTGAGAGCATCAGCATTTGCATTCTGACTTCCTTCTTTGTACTGGATGGCATAGTCGTAAGCAGATAATATTAATGCCCACCGCTGAATTCGAGCTGCTGCCATTGGTGGTGTCATCTTGTCTGGATGGAATACCCGTTCGAGTGGCTTGTGATCTGTCAGTATGGTAAAATGTCGACCATACACACATTGGTGGAACTTTTTGACACCAAATACTATGGCTAATGCCTCCTTGTATAATTGAGAATAATTTTTCTCTGCAGCAGACAGTGATCTTGAGGCAAATGCAATTGGTTGCTCTGTGTTGTCTTCCAGCCGATGAGACAAAACAGCCCCCAAACCATATGGTGAAGCGTCGCAAGCTAGTATTAGTTCCTTCTTTGGATCATAATGCACCAATAGATGTGAAGACTTTAATAGCTCTTTGGTCTTTCTAAATGACTCTTGGTGCTCTTCACTCCACGTCCAGCTTATCCCTTTCTCCAGCAGGCTGTGTAACGGTGCCAGGATTGTCGACAAATTAGGTAAATACTTCTGGTAATAGTTGATCATTCCCAGATACGATCGAACTTCTGACACATTCTTCGGAGCAGGTGCTTCAGTGATGGCTCTAACTTTCTCTTGTATTGGTTGTATTCCTTGACTATTTATCTTGTGGCCTAAATACACCACCTCATTGACCATGAAGGAGCATTTCTTTCTCTTTAGGCGTAGCCCTGCCTCTGACAACCTTTTCAGGACCTTTTCTAAATTTGCTAAGTGTTCCTCATCATTGGACCCAGAAACCAGGATATCATCCACTCGCAGGACAACAAAAGGGATCCTCTGCAGTAGGTTTTCCATATTACGCTGGAAAATCCCAGGAGAAGAGGACACTCCGTACGGCAATCGATTATACTGGAAAAGTCCTTTGTGTGTGTTGATTGTAGTATACTTTTTGGATTCATCTTCCAATAAAATTTGCTGATAAGCTCGACTCATATCAAGCTTAGTAAACCTTTCTCCACCACTTAAAGTGGCAAAGAGATCTTCTGCCTTAGGAATGGGGTAATTGTCTAACTTCGCAACTTGATTGACAGTTACTTTATAGTCCCCACAAATTCTTATTGACTTGTCTTCCTTTACGATTGGTACGATTGGTGCTGCCCAATCTGCAAACTGAACTGGCTCTACAGTTCCTTCATCTTGCAATCGCTCCAACTCTTTTTCTACTTTCTCTCTCAATGAATAGGGGACGGGTCTTGCTTTGCAGTACTTTGGCTTTGCATCCTCAACAACATGAATCTTGGCTTTGGGACCGGTAAATGTTCCTAATCCATCTTGAAACACTTTCTCATACTTATCAAGTGATTCTTCAACTCTGGCTGAGGTTGTGTTACCCTTTTTTAACTGGAATAAATTCCTCCAATTTATTTTGATCTTTTGGAGCCAATTTCTTCCAATTAAATTAGGGCCCTTCCCCTGGATAACTAGTAAAGGTAGTATCACTTCTTGATCTTCGTACTTCACTGAAGTCTCAACCAGACCCACCACTTTAACTTGCTCGCCTGTATAGGTATTAAGTCTTACCTTTGATTCTTTCAGCTCAAGGTTTGGATGATTCGTCTTCAGTGATTTGTACGTATCCTCGCTTATCACACTCATTGCAGTACCCGTATCTACTTCCATCTTCAGGCTTTCTTCGCTCACCAGGACATCAACAACGTATGCAGGCTCGGCTCTCTGTTCTCCCAGACTGTAAAGTCCATAGTTGTCGTCTTCCTCTTCCGTCTCCTCTTCCTTCGTGTTTAAATAATTGCTGCTTGTTCCCAAGCTTGAGGTATCATCTCTTCGTTGGTTTTGCCCGCTCGGCTTAGGTTTACTTCAATATTTTCTAGCTACATGTCCCTTCTTGTGACAATTGAAACACTCGGAGTCACGAAATTTGCATTCTTGGGGATGATGTTCACCGCCGCATCTTCCACATTCGGTCTTTGATCCTGGGTGATTTCCTTGTCGTTGGTCATCTTCATGTACGCGGTTTAATGCTGAATGTTGCTCCGTATTTATAGTAGCATTGGTTATCTGATGTGTTAAATCCCTTGCATTCTTTACTGCAGTCTCCATTGATGTCGCGATTTTCATGGCTTTCTTGAAATCGAGCGAACATTCCGCCAACAATCTGCGCTGAATCTGTTCGTCGTTTATTCCACACACTAACCGATCACGTAACATCTCTTCTAAGGTATTTTGAAAATCACAATGTTCTGAAAGGTTCCGTAATTCGGCTACATATGAAGCAATTGACTCACCAGGTTTTCTGAATCGAGTGTTAAATTTGAATCGTTGTACTATCGCCGAAGGCTTCGGGTTTTGATGCTTTTGAACCAGTTCTATCAGCTCCTTTAAGGTCTTCTCTGACGGTTTTTCTGGCGTAGTTAAGTTCCGAATCAACTTATACATCTTGCTGCCACAAACGCTCAATAATATTGCTCGTTGTTTATCTACGTTGTCTACGCCATTTGCTTCAAAGTAATATTCCAACCGCTCGATATACTGACTCCATTCCTCTTGTGGGTCGTATTCTTCTAGTTTTCCATGGTTTGCCATTTTACCTCGTCGCCAAATGTAGTATCTTGATATTACACACAAGAGACTAGTATTTCAATGCACTTTAATACAACTTTAATACAGCTTCCAAAACACGCCATTTACCTCATGGTGATTGCTTAATACCGGAAGTAAGGACTCCCGGGTATATTACAGGTTGCAACATGAAATATTTGTGGCTGGGAACACTGGCCCAAAGGGCGAGTGTTTTATCGCTATTTTGAGTTATTCCAATGTTCCATTAGTGTTTCTATATTAACTCGAAGGAAACACGGATTCATTTCATTTATAAAATAACCCTTTGAAATGTGATAAACGTGCAATTAATCATTGATTGAGCGTCAGTATTGTGTGGCGTGGACAGTTTGTTTGAACAGTCCAAGTTTCCATCGAGCCGATAGTTGCACGGCTAGCAACAAATCAATGCATGAGTTACTATCGCAAGGGAAGTGCTGCCTCGAAATTCAAGGCAGTTGTGATATTGTGCAAAATTGCAAAAATAAGTGTTGGGCTTATTGAAGTCAAAGTCGCAGCGGAGTATAGTGCAGCCTCGTACCCATGTGGTTATGGTTTAGGTAATACCAGAGCAGTAAGTTCTACATATATGCATGGAGCTCATAGTGGGCTTTCTGGACCATATAGATACTCTGGGGCACGTTAGACTTCTATCCCCAGTAAGACATTCATTACATACAGCCAGGCACATTTGCGGATGTCTCACATATGTCCCCGCTTGTTGACCCCCCTTGTGTTGTAACCGTTCTCAACACCTATTCACAGCATGTGTAATATTAAATAGATGTAAGTTGAACAGTTGCATAAAAATGCAGTTGAACATAAATATAAAATAGTTGTATAACATATTACAACATGGATACAAGAGGTTGTCTGGTCCTTCGAATATGTTTTCTGGTCCTCCAAAAGGTTTTCTGGTCCTCCGAAGAGGTTTTCCAGTCCTCCGAAGAGGTTGAATTGTCCTCCGTCTCCAAAGAGGTTGAATTATCCTCCGAAGAGGTTGAATTGTCCTCTCCGAAGAGGTCGTTTAGTCCTCCGAAGAGTTTGAATTGTCCTCCAAAGAGGTTGTTTAGTCCTCGGAAGAGGTTGAATTGTCCTCTCCGAAGAGGTCGTTTAGTCCTCCGAAGAGGTTGAATTGTCCTCCAAAGAGGTTGTTTAGTCCTCGGAAGAGGTTGAATTGTCCTCTCCGAAGAGGTTGTTTAGTCCTCAGAAGAGGTTGAATTGTCCTCCAAAGAGGTTGTTTACTCCTCCGAAGAGGTTGTTTAGTCCTCAGAAGAGGTTGAATTGTCCTCCAAAGAGTTGTCTTGTCCTCCGAAGAGGTTGAATTGTCCTCCGAAGAGGTTGAGAGTCTCTTGTATAAACTGGCTTTATCTGGACAAACACGTGTTGGCTGGCTGTCTTGGCTGAATATTTTGATTTTAACGAGGCTTTAAAAATCTTTTGGTTTAAAATTTTTTTACAAAAACATGGTGTAACCATTAAATATTTTACTTAGAAATAAAAAGTGAATATATATCATATATATCATATAATAATAATACATCAATCTCTTAAATATATATATATAGTTATTACTCAATATAACATAGTATTTCACTTGTGATGGGTTTCTAGGTGCAGGGGGAGCTATTATGACTTTGGTTATCAAACGTATAATGACAGGATTTTTTGGAGGCAATTGGAGCTTACTGACGACTATTAATGGAGGATTAACTGGGATGGTAAGAAATATGTTGTCGAATATAAGAACTGAGTTACCTGTGGCGACATCTCATTCTCGTGTGTTTTCTGTCTGTCTGTCTGTCTGTCTGTCTCTATGTGTGTGTGTGTCTGTCTGTCTGTCTGTCTGTCTAAATATCAACATTTACTCATTAAGGTGGCCATCTGTGCTGGCTGTTACACTGTTTTCCCTTGGGCAGCGTTTGTGATTGGTTTACTTGCTGGTGTTGTATATATGGCGTGGAGTATTTTGATTGAAAAAATGAAGATTGATGATCCATTGGATGCGGTTGCAGGTAAATATGACGAAACGTTTCTCGATGCTGCAGGTCATGAAAGCAACAATTAACGTTGATGACTGTTCCTTTCACTTAACTTTTCTATTGGCGCGACAATAATAGTGTTGGCCAATAAAATTGCAGTCCTCATGCATATCATTCATGAACAGCCAGATGACGACATGGTATTCTTGTGCAATAGTTAGGATAAATATAAAACAGCTTAATTGGGATTATCTTTTGAAAACCTTAGCTATGTATTTTTCTTGTAGGCCACGCTCGCGAGTGAAAATCAGTACTTTGCATTTATTTTGGAGGCAAGTCTGTTTGGGGGGGAAGAGAACCATAAGGATATCTGCGAAGGAGATATTACCTGTTACACTAGCCATTATTAAAATGTTGAATTTTTATTTTCTAAAATCTTAATTTAAGTACTTGTGATTTTTGCATTAAACCCAGTTTATCAACATCACATATACGTTTAATTTTATTGTCCATATAATAAATAGAACGTTATATCTTAGCTCACAAATGAGTTGCGCTTTATGTCATATCATCCCCGTAATTACATTAATACTTTTTGTATCTTTAATAATTCTTAGTACATTATGGTGGAGGATTCTGGGGTGTTGTTGCTGTTACACTTTTCAACAAAGACGGTACTGGAGTACTCTATCAGTGGAGTAAACAAGCTTTTAAGCAACTTGGCTGGAATCTTGTTGGTGCAGTAACAATATCTGCATGGTCAGCTTTCTGGGGATTAGTTGTATTTTTGTCTCTGAAAGCTTTGAACATTTTACGGGTATCACGTGACATTGAAATCAAAGGTATAGGATTAATGATGAGTTTAAAAAACTGGAGAAATCATGTCAGTAGGAGGTCCTTCGACGAAGGTCCTTCATGTCACTCTCTGACACACCACACACTACTTCTGTAGCGCAGTAAACGTACCTTTTAGAGTTTTTTATTTGCATTACTATACTGCCTACACAACATTTTTTATAAAGTAAATGGTTTGAATCTAGGAGTATCATTAGATGCAGTGAAGTTGATCGTCCAGGTTGTTGTAGTCTTAAGAAAGACTATTGTTGGTGACTGACGTTTCGACGGCCTCAGCGACGGTCATCTTCAGAGTCAAGTAACGCGTGTTTGTCAGGTTTGCCTAACCAGACGTACATATAGGCAAACCTGACAAACACGCTTTACTTGACTCTGACCGCTGCTGAGGCCGTCGAAACGTCAGTCACCAACAATAGACTTTCTCAAGACTACAACAACCTGGACGATCAACTTCACACAAGGTATACTTTTATTTAAATTATTTAAATTATTGTATACTGATGCATACAAGTAAAATGTAAATAAAGGATTAAGCAATGTACATTAATATTACTACAGTGGAACTTCTAACGGACAGCGCATAGGAAGTCCGGCCAGACACTGATAACATTATTTATTATATATTCAAACTTTATTCTCGTTCGTGATTGGTCAAAACGCCCCTGCTAATTCTCCGTATCTTGGAAGCTGACGCGTTATTTCAGCATCGAACTTCGATCCAAAACTAAGTACTTATTAACCGAGCGCGAGGTCCGTACGGGAAAATATTTTGCTTGAGATCTTTTGAGTACAGACCGAGCCCGAAGGGCGAGGTCTGTACTCAAAAGATCGAAAGCAAAATATTTTCCCGTACGGACCGAGCTTGTGAGGTTAATAAGGAATTTATTATATGTCTCGACTACAACGAGAAATAATTTAGAGAAAACATTATTTAAAATGGCTTGCTTTTTTTCTCTAGTGTACTCTGTCTCCGTAGCATTTAAGATATCATCTTCGTCGGTTAGTTCCTCCGGATAATAGAGTTGGCCGTGCATTTTTTGTTATTTCGTTTAATTTTGCTGTAGTTTGTTGTTTTTGTGCGGGTCCGTACACCGAGTCCGTACGGTAAAGTACGGACCCGCACGTTAGCCAATCAGCGTTCAAATACGCCAGTTCGGACTCGCAAGACATATAATAAATACTGTTTAATAAACGAGCGGTAGTGTTTTATCAGATTTAAAACACGAGGGTCTAAGCCACCCTCCAAACCCACAATCTGATCTAATCTGATTTTATCTGAACTGAACTGATCACTGAACTTTACTGAACTAACCATTGAACTGATCAATGAATATATCACTACCTGAATCGTTCACTAAACTGATCACTGATATAGTATTATAGATCACTAATTTCGTTTTCCTGAACTGATCAATGAATAAATCAATGAATTGATCAATGAACTGATCACAATAGATCAATGAACAGATCAATGAATAAATCAAAGAATATATTAATGAACTGATCATAATTATAGATTAATGAATAGATCAATGAACTGATCACAATAGATCAATGAATATATCAATGAATATATAAATGAATATATCAATGAATAGATTAGTGAAGTGATCACCATAGATCAATGAATATATCAATGAACTTATCACAATAGATCAATGAATATATCAATGAACTTATCACAATAGATCAATGAATATTTCAATGAACTGATCACAATAGATCAATGAACTGATCACAATAGATCAATGAATATATCAATGAACTGATCACAATAGATCAACTAACTGATCAATTATTAGATCACTTAGCTGATCAATTATAAGAATATAATGAATTGGTTATTGTTGATAACTGAATGATCACTGAATAAATCACTGAACTGATCAATTATTAGATCACTGAACTGATTATTGAATAGATCACTCAATTGATTACTGAATTGTACTGAATTGTTCCACCGAATGATACTGAACTATATCGGATCTGATGATCTTGATTCGACTGCCTCCCTAATATAAATTATTATAAAATCTGATTTATTGTATTGTATTTAGGTCTTGACGTACCAAAGCATGGTGAGCCTGCGTATCCTATGGCCAGCTATGGTGATGGTTGGGGAGAATCACCTGCTGTTGTTATTGGAAATGCTGCGACTTATTACGTCACTGAAAACTGATGCTAGAGATGAAACCGGAAGTGAAAGAAATACTCTTGAATTCTTATTATTTTTTGCTCTTGTATTAGGTTATTAGGTAATTAGGTTACGCGCTCGAGATTTCTGAGGTGATATAGTTAACTAGGGCGAAAGATTTAGTAAAAGCAAACTTAAATTCGTTACGAGCAGCAATGTTTTAGCGGGTTTAAAAGAGAGCTGAGTAAAACCCGATAAAACAATGTTGCGAGTGTTTTAACGGCTTCAAAAAAGCCGGTTGCATCTAAATAACCATGTTTACCAACTATTAGATTTCAGCAATTCAAGCCATCTTCGCCGATAAAATCGAAGGGAAATTTTATGTAAATCAGGACGAATCTTTGTGATACGGTCATGATTTTCCTTTGTGTTTATATATATATATATATATATATATATATATATATATATATATATATATATATATATATATATATATATATATATATATATACTCATATAATAATTCATGAGGAAAACACAATTAAAGAAAATCATATATATATATATATTATATACAATAACCTGTTTACTACGCACATTCTCATTGGTTGTTGGCCATGATCTATTAGAGGACAGATGCACGGACACGTCAGCTCACGCCATATCACGTTAGCCGAATGCTTTTATCTTTTTTCATGCCTCAGAAATTGCCAAAGAGCTAATAAGACTTTTGTATGGTTTGTTTTCAATTTAAATATATATATATATATATATATATAGATGTAGTAAAGATGTGGTAAAACCACTGGTAAAATAACTAACGTTTTCGCTTTATTGCAAGCTCTTTTAGGTGCGTGTATAATGAGTGGTTCGGTGTCTAATTACATTTATATTCATTCTCATACTATACGTCATTTACTTGTTATGCTAATTATATGTGTCATATATGTGTATTATATATGTGACAGATGTAAATTATTAATAATTTATAGGGCCACTCTTTTCCAAAGTATTTTTTATCTTTTTATGAAAAGAATTGGCTGGACAACTGTCCCACACATTTTAAAGGTGCCGTCCAGTCCGTTCTGCGCATGTCCACGTTTCTGTTTACATCGTTTGTTTACATTGCATTATATAAACATTGAAAATGAAGTATTGCGGATTTGTTATCCACGCTTGAGCTTTTCCGTCTAAAAAGCGTGTTATAAGAAGCTGTTCTGTTCCTAAATGTGGATAATATATCAAACTACCACTCGCGCCTTCGCCACCTTTGTCATTGACGAATATACTAGCTTTCAAACTGTCGCAAATCTATTCCGTTAAAGTTTGTTGACATATGGAGTCCCGCACGTTTGAAATATCACACATGCGCAGAACGGACTGAACGGCACCTTTAAACCTATTTTTATGAACGTTACGTCGATTATTCTTTTATCCTGTTCAAATCCCGAGATCACATTCTACCTTTCCTTAACTTATTCTCGCTTTCCTTTCCTTAACTCGCAATATGCCAGTATCAAGTTCACCCACGAGGTTGAAACTAACAAAACGCTAGCTTTTCTTCTCAGGGATCTACAGCATCTATAGGTACGTTGTTCCAGTTGTTCTACCATTCACTGGAAATCATATTTTACAAATTCATCAACAACTAATTAAATTGTACTTCATAAATGTTGCCTTTATCTTTATTACTTCACTCAAAATAACAGCAACTTTAAATGATAGAGAGAAAACTGGGCTCTAGCCCCTCATAACAGCCACGTCCACCCCACAACCATCGTCTTTTTGCTTCGCTTCTCGAGGAAAGAAGTTATGGATGTTCAAGGGAAAGAAAAAGAGTCCTGTGAGGAAGAAACTCAAGGTAATATGTTACCATCTCCGATTACTTCAGTGCTGCAAAGCACTGAGTTTATATCTATGATGTCGGAAGCGTTACTGACGATTGTAGCGAGTGTTCAACGTTCTCTCACCTCGCCTGTAAACGGCGTACCACATCACATGACCTAGATTTGGAAGAAAATCCTACCAGGCCTACCAGTACCTCCTCGATCCGGTTCACAAAAGACGTAGTTTTAGACGTCCAATTGCCATGGCCTACGAGACTCTGTTGCAGGTCAAGGAAAGTTCAGAACAACTGAACCTATCTGCAGTATTGAGTTACTTGACAAAATCCCTACAACTGCTTAACGCAGATCCCAAGTCCTCAATAAAGTGGGTCAGAAGTATGCTTCCTTGTCCCAAGAACCATGGGAGAACAGTGGCAAAGAGCTCTTTGGTAAAAAATTCGAACAACGCCTTAAACAACGGGCAGAAACCGCAAAGCCGAAATATTTTTCCAAGGGACACCCCCTCAACAAGGTCCTGGCGACGGGGGGAGCAACCAGTTTCAATATAGGAACACCCAATTCAGAGGTCAGTCCTATCACTCCTACCGAGCCCAAAGGTCTTACAGAGGAAGGGGCAGAGCCACACCAAACTTCACCCAAACATCTCCTCAAGCCCAGTGAAGTTGCCAAATGTTACAGGTACGCAGCTAAATCTTTGTACACATCACAAATTCCTCTAGGGGGCAGACTAGGTCACTTTTACCAAAAGTGGGAAACCATAACAAACGATTCCTGGGTTTTAGAAACGGTAAAAGGTTACAAAATCGAATTTTTGTATATACCTCACCAAACGTATATCCCAACTATGCATATGTTACAACAGAACAAAGCGAGATCATAGACCAAGAGATCCAGGCTTTGTACGAAAAACATGCCATACACCAAGTTCTGGAACCCAATTATAACAAACAGACCCAGTTCATAAGCTCTTTATTCACGGTTCCCAAGAAGGGAGGGGGTCACAGACCAGTTATCAATCTCAAAGACTTGAACCATGTAGAGTATCGACATTTCAAGATGGAGGGTGTGACAATGTTAAAAGATCTGTTAAAACCAAACGATTTCATGACAAATATAGATCTGAAAGATGCATACCTCACTGTACCAGTGTGGTAAAATCACAAAAAATACCTCAGTTTCCTTTGGAAAAACACACTATGGGAATTTGCATGCCTCCCCTTTGGTCTGGCGAGTGTCCCCCGTATACGTTCACAAAATTACTAAAACCAGTAGTAGCCCAACTGAGAAAAATGGGAATAAGAATAATAATTTACTAAGACGACATACTAATAATGGCAGAGTCCAAGGAAATTTCTCTGGAACACACTACTACAACAAACAACCTCCTAACAAGCCTAGATTTCAGTATCAACAAAGACAAATCGGTCACCAATCACACCACCTTTATCTTCACCACCTTTATACTTCTCGTCTTCGTGAACTGAATGTCGAAATCCAAGTAAACAAAACCCGTTTCAAGAATCAGATTCTAGCTCATTACTTGGAAAACATCCAAGAACAATCGGATGGCAAAAACACCCTCTTTGTTTTTAACGCAGGCATGAAGAAATTACTCAAAGATGCTGTATCTTCGAGGGATTACAGTTCCGAAGCTCTTACTCTAGCTAAGGCAGCAAAAGCAGTAAGAAATGAAGTTTTTCAGGCTCAAGGATTTCATTTCACCGGTGAATTTCCTCCTAATTGTCAGTCTAATTCTGTTCCGCCTAGTTTAAAGTTCTTGGTTTCAATTCTTCTCAATGGCCCGAATATCGAATACCAAGATTCAACAGAATCACAAGCATGCCTTACAATTGCTCAGCTTATATATTTTAATATGAAGAAGAAAGCAACAAGGACGGCGGCTGAAACAAAGACCCGTCATTGCCACGAAAGAGAGCCACCTTTACCTCTTTATCTTGGACTTAGTATACACACCCAAACAAGAAGCAAGAAACTGGTTAATCAGTTAAAAGAACTCGGCCTCAGCGTTTCTTACAGTAGAGTGGATGAATTAGCAAATGGCTTGGCGACGTCTATCTGTAATCGTTTCAAGACGACTGGGGTCGTTTGTCCGCTAAATATGCAGCTTGGTCTTTTTACCGTTGGAGCAATTGATAATATTGACCACAACCCATCCTCAACAACATCAAAGGGCTCATTTCATGGAACAGGAATAAGTCTGTTTCAATTTCCAGGAGAAACCGCATATGGTAAAACAATCAACGTGGATAAGTCTTCCAGAGACATTACACTTCCAGAAAGTTACTCCATTGTTCCTGATGTTTCCCTTTCCAGATCTCAAGTATCCGTACCAGTTTCGCCTTGTGATATCAACGACACCACTGATATCCTATCTAGTAATCTCACACAAGAAAGGTGTTGGTTAGAGCACTGTTGCAGTAAACTAACGCCGACCTTACCGAAGCTGATTATATTAATTATATCCTGGAGTGGATACCATGCATCGCTTAGCCATGCAGAAATCAAGCCACTTAACACCAGCGATAACTTCTCTTATGCCTATGTTTTACGAGAAAACCAATGAAGTATCCATGGTAAAGCACGGAATGGAAGTAGTGAAAAGTGCCACTGAATTTCTAAATCACCTCCAAATTCCTGTCATCGCATGTGATCAACCTATTTTCGCCATTGCCAAATATGTCCAATGGAACTGGCCAAAGACGCACGGTGAAAAATGTTATGTCATCATGTTTGGAGGGCTACATATAGAGATGTCACTCTGGCGAGTGTGCGGTAATATGCTTAATCGATCTGGTTGGACAGCAGCTTTGGTTCAAGCGAATGTGCGTCATCAGGAACAGCCGACTCGTTTCTGAAAGCGACCCACCTTACTAAAACAAGGTAGTACGCTCATCAGGTGACAGCCGTTACATTGTCAAAGCTTCAAGTTGACGCTTTCTTGAAGAGCAACGGGGATGTCCTGTTTGATGAAGAAGAATTCAAGGTGTGGCATAACGAAATGTTGAGCAAGAGTCCTACTTACCAGTTCTGGGACATTATTCTTCGTTTACAGCTCATAATTCTAATTTTCGTTAAAGCACACCGTGAAAACAATTTCGCCCTTTACGTCGAATCTTTGGAAGCTCTTGTTCCTTGTTTTTTTCCCCTTGAGCACGTGAATTACGCACGCTGGGTTCCTGTTCACATAAGGGATATGAAGGCACTGCCAGAGGATATCAACACTGATTTTCAGTCACACTGGGTAATTCCAAAGTCAGACAAGCCATTTTCCGCGATTCCAATAGACCAGGCCCACGAGCAGAACAACGCCATCGTTAAAGGGATTGGAGGAGCTGTATAGGTCTCACGGAAAATCCAGCTGCTTTCAGAAGATGGATGGTTACAGGACCTGAAATGGCCAGAATCTTGAAGGATTTTCAACCACCTTTGGACGACGTTGATTATGATACGAAACATCACCACCACGACCAGGGATTGACATCACAGAAATCATTTCAAACCCACGTTAAAAATCTCGTGAAGTCATGGATGAAATGGGCAATCCTTTTTGCGATGATTTTGAAGAGCTTGTTACATTAGATACACGTGACTGTGCAGACGAATCCGTTGCGATGACCGTGCGCACCATTGAAGATATTGGACGTTGTTAATATTCCACCTACTTGAAAGACGTTTTACGGGATGGGACTGCAGAGTCTATCGATAACCCGATTAAGAAGAATTCTCTATCGCTGTTTAAACGCCAGAAGCCGAAAGAAGTTTCGAAACTCTCGTCCAAGCTATCCGTCCTGAAGAGCGATTGCAATTTGTTCAGCCGCCTGTACATAGGAAACCAACATCGTGATGATGGTGACCTAGACGAGTTTTTCAATCACGAGAATCAACCATGCCCTCCATCGTTGTCCGAATTTGGCAAACTTCGTTTTGGCTCAAAGTCGGACTTGCTGCAATGCATCGAAGAAGGCTTGGAGTCAGCACAAGATTGTCCAGTGACTTTTGATGTAAAAGTATTTGATGGAGCCGTGATAGCACATGCCTTGCCAGTGGTATCAGCAACAACGTTCGATGAATATGCTGACAACATCTTCCTGCCTTATATACATCAGCAATTTAAAACATCGACAAGGATAGACGTTGTTTGGGATGACTATCGGTGCGGAAGTATCAACGAAGCCGCTCGGGAGAAACGAGGGAGAGGAATCCGGAGAAAGGTTGCTGGTCACGTCAAGATTCCAACCAATTGGAAGGTCTTCTTAAGCGACCCGTTAAACAAACAGGAACTATTCTCGCTACTCACAAACAGGTTGTCAAATTCCAGCTGTCCAGATGAGAAGGTTCTTTACGTAACGTCAGGTACAATTTCCATAATTCCATCTATTAATATCATAACAATCTATTTTCTGAATCCTCTGTATTAATATTATTTATGTATTTGCTGCATGGAAAAGTTAAATCCATATAGACTAAAGTTTTGCCCTTTTTGTCTACAGGACAAGATGTCGTCAGTCTTAGAAGAAGCAGACACCCGCGCGAGTACGCCATGCAATTCACAATGGAGCAGACACGGTACTTGTTCGCACGGTTGACACCGATGTCGTTGTAATCTTGGTTGGCGAATTCACTAAACTGCGTTCCATTAATCGTGATGTGAAAGTATGGGTTGGTTTTGGAATGGGAAAGCATTATCGCGTCCTTTCAATCAACAGTATCTATGGGCAACTTGGAGAACAAAAAAGTCGATCACTTCCATGCTTTCACGGCATTTCACGGCAAAGGAAAGAAGTCTGCATGGCAAGCTTGGAATGCACTTCCAGAAGTAACCGAGGCATTTCTGCACGTTGTAGAACATCCATTCGAGATCCTGCAGATATCATCACCAGCTTTCAAACTACTGGAGAGGTTCACGGTGGTAATGTACGACAAAGCAAGTTCCCAGCAATTGGTGAATTCCGCTCGACGAGATCTTTTTACGAGAAAAAACAGAGCTTTGGAAAATATCCCTCCAACACAGGTAATAAATACATTGGGGTACTGAGAGTACTTATGATTGGAAAAGATTTTGAACTTCATCAAATGAATTGGTCAGGAACGAGCAAAATAATTGCAACAATATTTTAGGAACACTTTTATTGCCACGACAGTAAAATGGGTATAATATGTATGGTATTCTATTCTATACATTTAAGCGTGTTTTTTTGGAGGGATAAAGTGCGACGGGCTTATTTTCCGAGGGCTTCTTCTCCGATGATGATCTTACCGTAAGTTTATGGTATATGAATATTGTGAACTTTAAAGACAACATTTTTGTATTCCTTTAAGGACTCGTTGCTGCAACATACTGGCAGAGCCATATTTCAGACTGGGAACTGGTCAACTATGCAACCTATGCAGCAATTACCATCGCCAACTAGTTTTGGCTGGGAGGAAAGTATTGGTTCGTTAACCATTATGGACAACACTGCCAGATGTCTCTAAAGTTTGTCTTGAACTAGTTAAGTGCGGATGCAAGAAAGGCTGCACTGGACGATGTAAATGTGCAAAAGAACAACTGTGCTGTACTGAGTTGTGTGCATGTTCAGGCGGCTGTCAAAATAATGACCTGTAGCGCACTTTAATTTAAATTTTGCTTAATATATAAGTACAAAACATAATCTTGGTGACAAAATGTATAACAATGTGATTTACGTACAAAGAGTCCGATTTAACTACACTAATTGACGCATCACATTGAAAACCTGTATGATAATGTACAAAAGACGTCCAATTTCACTCCCATTCCCCCTGTCAAATATATCTCCCCCTGACTACAGAAGTTTGGGCACCCCTTCTGAAATGCCTCATAAAGCCTTTATCTTTGTCTGTGCCAAATTTGGTGCTTATATCCGTCCTGTAACGATCATTTCTTTACCAGACCGGACTATGAGGGCCTCCATGAGAACCACGTTTATGTGAATGGAGCACTCCTCGGTAAAGATTTTTAACTCTTTCATGTCCGGCTAAAAAACATATAAAATTGAACTACCTCTTTGTCCTATCGATATCTCTTGAAATATCCATAACTGTTGCGAAACCTATACATTTTCTCAAAGCCCGATAAAGCTGCTTTTACTTGTGTTTTCGAATTTCCCGAACAAGACACATTATGTTAATATAAACTAGAAATACGAATTCGCAATAATCCCCTCGCCCGCCTTTTCTAACCCCCCCCCCCCCCCCCCCCCCCCCCTACGGGAATTTCTCCATCCATGGTGCCCAGACCTCGCACGCCGTGGCCGTGTATTATTTCTGTTTTGCAAAAATTCACAATTTCCAAAAGCCCGTTTCGTCGAAGAAATGTTTGAACGTTATCTCGGCCAATATTTAACCGATTTAAACTCGGAAAACACATTTGGAATTAGCGAGTCAACATACATAACATACGCGTTTACTATATTACGAGAACGTGAGTACCCTTCGTAAAAACGGTTTATGTACTTAGAAATTAGTCGATTATAAACTGGTCACTTCATCATATATTATTTTGAACGTTATCTCGATCAATATTTAACCGTTTTCAATTCTGAAAACAGATTTGGAATTAGCGAGTCAAAATACATCACGTATGTGTCTACTATATTACGAGAACGTGAATACCCTTCGTAAAAATGGTTTATGTACTTAGAAAGTTAGTCGGCTTTGTCGGCTAAATAATGATTAGCCGGTCACTTCGTCGAATATATGTTGAATATCTCGATCAATATATAACCGTTTTCAATTCTGAAAACAGATTTGGAATTAGCGAGTCAAAATACATAACATATGTGTCTACTATATTACGAGAACGTGAATACCCTTCGTAAAAATGGTTTATGTACTTAGTAGAAAGTTAGTCGGCTTTGTCGGCTAAATAATGATTAGCCAGTCACTTCGTCGAATATTATGTTGAATATCTCGATCAATATATAACCGTTTTCAATTCTGAAAACAGATTTGGAATTAGCGAGTCAAAATACATAACATATGTGTCTACTATATTACGAGAACGTGAATACCCTTCGTAAAAATGGTTTATGTACTTAGAAATTAGTCCGGGCTTGGTCGGCTATGACAATCTCGATCAATATATAACCGTTTTCAATTCTGAAAACAGATTTGGAATTAGCGAGTCAAAATACATACTCGGACTCGGATTTCTATTTCCTCAAAAAACTATGTCTCTTGTGACGGTTCAATTTAATCTGAGTATCTAGTTACCAGTGCCACATTTTCCGATGCCGCGCATGAGGACGGTTGATCATATATATATATATATATATATATATATATACCTATAAAGCCGAACCGAGATCAGTATCCGCTTGGATCTCGCGTGATAAGGGACTAAACGCCGGTCGATATTATCACCCTCGCCCTCAGGCCTTCGGCCTCGGCCGGCGCTTCGCGCCGGGCGAGGGGATTAGCATTAATTATCATAAATCAAGCTGAAAAACTTCCATTTTTCTAGAAATCGCCATCTTGGGCGCGCGCGTAGCATCATGAAAATTGAAAACGCCACCAATCGCAGAGTTGTTTATGAAATCAAATCAAACTTGGCGTGCGAGTGGATCTCATGTGCCTGGCGCTTGTCGAATTTCAATTTTTAATTTTGCGTTACCGTGTGCCGTGTTTTTCGATTGACGACTTCGGGGTCTTCTATGACCCCTTTTGACTGTGTCGGACAGGAAAGAGTTAAAGGACATTGGCAATATAAATCACAAATTCAAATTTTTGACTTTCTGATTAACAAACAGGCTTACGAAGGTAATCCAAATAAACAAAACTACTCTTGTACAAAACAACGGTACTAATTTTGACCAAAACAATCTCGTCATCCGCCATCTTGTTGTAATACTTTAAGTTGGTGACGTCACACCCGGGGCAAACCTGATGAAACTACTCTGTGGGCAGCCGAGTTTCCGCAGAATGTTTTTTAAAATGGTGTAGTTCAATTGAAAAAGGAAGACATTCACAAAAATCGAGTTTCAAACTTATAAAGACATGAGGTTGTGACGTCACACGCATATCGAAAATACATCCAAGATGGCGTACAATGATTCAGGTTAGCAACATTGACAGTGCAATTAATACGCTTTACGAGCATTTTTACAACCTCAAACTACTATATTCCGACTATTTAAGTTACGTACTTTGATCGAAAAGGTACTTATTTTTTATTGCCAATGTTCTTTAATAATAATAATATACTATTAAAGTCAACCTCGTACCCAGGGCATTTTGCCTCCACGGTGGAAGGTCGGCGAAAATGGCCCTGGGATCGACTGGTCACATTTCTGGGTGTTTAGATATGATAATTTTTGTGGTCTTTGTTCCATCGCCTTTGTCTACTTTGTTGACCTGCATTATTGCGAAATATTCAATGCTCTTCAGAGTTGTACATGTCAGCATTCGTCGGCATAAAAGCAGCTAACAAGTTTAATAATCCACCATACATCCATGGTTATCTCTTACAAAAGGTATGAAGAAGCATATATCCAATTTAGCGAAAGCTTTCACTTCTAATTTGCTGTACAATTTGAAGACAGCATTCATATTTAGATGAACAAATTACACTTGGCTGAATTAATTGATTTTTATGACAAGCCAATCGCATTATAGAATGGACCAGCCGATCCCAGGGCCATTTTCGCCGACCTCCCGCCGTGGAGGCAAAATGCCCTACGAGGTTGCTATTAAAGTAGTCGAAGTTAACACCTAGTGGGCGTCTTGTTCTCTATAATTATTTACAATGGTGCCAATAATGCGCATTATCTTGTATGACACGTTTTAGCTTACTGGAAGTCAAGTGGTTTTAAATCGGCGTTAAGCCACTGTATATCAATAAGGTATTGTGGCAAGCCACAAAGCATCGAGTTAGAATTATTTACTTTAATAGAAATAAAAGCAAACTAATGTTTCTGCATCCTTTGATAATTTAAACCATAGGTAAATGGAAGGGGAACTGGATACGAAACTTAAAACGATGTTTCGAAACCGGAAACGATGTTTGCACAACTTATATATCGTAATTATATGCTACAAAGCGGCTGATGCAGCAACTCCTGGTCCCACGTAGCTACGATACATTATTTCTGAATTTAAACTGATTGTAGCTATGTGGGCAGTGGCTGAAATTCGACTTGTACAGACAAGAAGCTCTTCGTCAACCTAATGATGCCTCCTTTTACACCAAATTAAATTCAGAACCTACACCATCCCACAAAAAAAACTGTTAGATCTACCATTAACCATTTTATTCATGAGCCGGTGAATTGCTTGTCTCTGCTACCAATCTATTACTTACTGCACTCCTAGAACACCAATACTATATTTTCTTCCCAAAATTCACAAGCCTAACAACCCTGGCAGGCCGATCATTTCCTCTTGCAGTTGCACAACCGAACTCATATCCAGCTTTTTAGACAATGATATGTCTCCTTTGGTTAAGAAGTTACCTTCTTATATTAAAGATACAAAACATGCCCTACAAATTTTCGACCAAATCCGTTTCATTTACTATATTAATACGCATGGCAGAACTTGTTCTTACCCTTAAAGTGCCACTATGATGAAAATTCACCCCCGTCTTTTAGATTTTCTTTAGCATAGAATAGTATTTCAGGGTCGAAAGTGATCATCGATGTAAAAAAAAACTAAAAAATGGTATTTTGAAGTAAGTATTTTGAGCACTGAAATCACTATTATTTAGGCCACCATTACTAAAAACGTATTCCAAGTGAGCCCGCAATTTCAAAAGGTAATATTGTTTGTGACGTCAGATTCTCAATGCTACGCCTGAATTTCAGTCGAGGTTACTTGTTTTCTTGTTTTCTTCGAGAAGTAGATGAAATGTTCAGCCTTTCAGATGAAGAATTTGAATAAACGACTTTGATTTACTTGAAGAATTAGCGATGTGGAGTCTAATTCGCGTTGAGAATTTGACGTCACTTCGTTACGCTGGTCAGGAACATAGACGATTAATGGCGGACATAACAACTCCAGATTCGGAGTCAGAAAAATAATACTTGCCATCGTCTAATCGCAAAACGGTTTCGACCGAGTAATATTTAGCAGCTCTGCTTTATAAATACGTAAAAATATCGATAGGTAAAAATTTGATCGTAGTGGCACTTTAACAATTTTTCATTTGATGGCGAACATTACCAACAAATAAGTGGTGTAGCTATGGGTACCAAGATGGGCCATATAGTTACGCTAATTTATTTGTTGGTTATGTTGCCAACATAGCCAACAAATAAATCTTATAATCAAATATAAATCTTATAATCAAATAAATCAATAAATTGAACAACAGAACGTTCGTGTAATCCCAGATTTCTTTGGCAGATATAAAATTAGAGAGATTCATTAACTTCGTTAATGATTTCCATCCAGCGCTCAAGTTTACATGGGAAATCATTGAATCCTGTGTATCGTTCTTAGATATTTCGGTATCTATTAATGGTGATGGGCTCACGACTTCTGTCTCCTATAAGCCGACTGATTCTCAGTAATTACCTTTTGTTTTCGTCCTCCCATCCTAACCACACTAAACAATCCATAACTTACAATCCATACCTTACAATCCATAACTTACAAGACCAAGATTTTGAGGCCAAATCTTTGGAAATGAGATCTTATTTTGTCCAGCGCGGCTATCCTTCTCATCTATTAGACGCCGCAATTCAAAAAGCTTTTCGTGTTTCCCGTTCCAACACTCTCAAATCACATTTACAACACAATTCCAATGACAAAATCCCTCTAGTTTTAACGTTTCATCCCTTTAACTTCAAAGTTAGGGAAATCGTTACCCGTAATTTTCAATGCTCAAAAATGACCCGGAGACGTCTACCATTTTCACCGATAACCCATTAATCTCTTTTCGACGAAATAAAAAAATTAGGGACAATTTGGTTCACATTGCCCCCAAACAAAATTTACCAACTCCAGCGGGCACCGTTTCTTGTTCACACCTCATTCCGTTCGTTCTGAAAGGAACACCCATCGCCCGACATTTTAATAGTATCAACCATTCGATTTCCGACATGAAAGATTGTGCCATGTCACCCATGATTGCCGTAAAAGACAAGAAAAGCGTCTAATTTTCAAAATTGGCACCATTATATTCTTCCCCATGGTCTCGATGAAAGATTTTCATTCTATTGAGCTTTGCCTCATCACTTAATCCCCGTGGGTATTAATTTATTTCACTCCCATCTCCCTTTGTATGGTTTGTTGCCGATTGTCGGTAAAAATAGCAAATGACTTTCCTATTTTTACATCTCATTATTATTTGTTATTGTTTCTCGCACCTGATTGGCTTATTTTTGTCTTACGCGATTATTTATTCTATAAAAGTCGCACTCAGTTCCTAACGTAGAATCTCGAAAGTAGCCGGGGCGGCTACTTTCGAAATTAGTGACCTCTAATATGTTTAGAATAGAAAAGAATATCTTAAGAATAGAAAAGAATATCTTAAGAATAGAAAAGTATATGTTTAGAATAGAAAAGAAAAGAATATGTTTAGAATAGAAAAGTATATGTTTAGAATAGAAAAGAATATGTTTAGAATAGAAAAGAATATGTTTAGAATAGAAAAGAATATGTTTAGAATAGAAAAGAATATGTTTAGAATACAAAAGTATATGTTTAGAATAGAAAAGTATATATGTTTAGAATACAAAATATGTTTAGAATACAAAATATGTTTAGAATACAAAAGTATATGTTCAGAATACAAAAGTAGTGTTTAGAATAGAAAATATATGCATGTTTAGAACAGAAAAGTATATGTTTAGAATAGAAAAGTATATGTTTAGAATACAAAAGTATATGTTCAGAATAGAAAAGTATATGTTCAGAATACGAAAGTATATGTTCAGAATACAAAAGTATAAGTTTAGAATACAAACGTATATGTTTAGAATACAAAAGTATATGTTTAGAATACAAAAGTATATGTTTAGAATAGAAAAGAATATGTTTATAATAGAAAAGTATATGTGTTTAGAATAGAAAAGTATATGTTTAGAATACAAAAATATATGTTTAGAATACAAAAGTATATTTTTAGAATACAAAATATGTTTAGAATAGAAAAGTATATGTTTAGAATAGAAAAGAATATGTTTATAATAGAAAAGTATATGCATGTTTAGAATAGAAAAGTATATGTTTAGAATAGAAAAGAATATGTTTAGAATAGAAAAGAATATGTTTAGAATAGAAAAGAATATGTTTAGAATACAAAAGTATATGTTTAGAATAGAAAAGTATATATGTTTAGAATACAAAATATGTTTAGAATACAAAATATGTTTAGAATACAAAAGTATATGTTCAGAATACAAAAGTAGTGTTTAGAATAGAAAATATATGCATGTTTAGAACAGAAAAGTATATGTTTAGAATAGAAAAGTATATGTTTAGAATACAAAAGTATATGTTCAGAATAGAAAAGTATATGTTCAGAATACAAAAGTATATGTTCAGAATACAAAAGTATAAGTTTAGAATACAAACGTATATGTTTAGAATACAAAAGTATATGTTTAGAATACAAAAGTATATGTTTAGAATAGAAAAGAATATGTTTATAATAGAAAAGTATATATGTTTAGAATAGAAAAGTATATGTTTAGAATACAAAAAATATATGTTTAGAATACAAAAGTATATTTTTAGAATACAAAATATGTTTAGAATAGAAAAGTATATGTTTAGAATAGAAAAGAATATGTTTATAATAGAAAAGTATATGCATGTTTAGAATAGAAAAGTATATGTTTAGAATACAAAAGTATATGTTTAGAATAGAAAAGTATATATGTTTAGAATACAAAATATGTTTAGAATACAAAATATGTTTAGAATACAAAAGTATATGTTCAGAATACAAAAGTAGTGTTTAGAATAGAAAATATATGCATGTTTAGAACAGAAAAGTATATGTTTAGAATAGAAAAGTATATGTTTAGAATACAAAAGTATATGTTCAGAATAGAAAAGTATATGTTCAGAATACAAAAGTATATGTTCAGAATACAAAAGTATAAGTTTAGAATACAAACGTATATGTTTAGAATACAAAAGTATATGTTTAGAATACAAAAGTATATGTTTAGAATAGAAAAGAATATGTTTATAATAGAAAAGTATATATGTTTAGAATAGAAAAGTATATGTTTAGAATACAAAAATATATGTTTAGAATACAAAAGTATATTTTTTAGAATACAAAATATGTTTAGAATAGAAAAGTACAGGTATATGTTTAGAATAGAAAAGAATATGTTTATAATAGAAAAGTATATGCATGTTTATTATAGAAAAGTATATGTTTAGAATAGAAAAGTATATGTTCAGAATAGAAAAGTATATGTTCAGAGTATATGTTCAGAATACAAAAGTATATGTGCAGAATACAAAAGTATATGTTCAGAATACAAAAGTATAAGTTTAGAATACAAAAATATATGTTTAGAATACAAAAGTATATTTTTAGAATACAAAATATGTTTAGAATAGAAAAGTATATGTTTAGAATAGAAAAGTATATGTTTAGAATAGAAAAGTATATGTTTAGAATAGAAAAGAATATGTTTAGAATAGAAAAGAATATGTTTAGAATAGAAAAGTATATATGTTTAGAATACAAAAGTATATGTTTAGAATACAAAATATGCTTAGAATAGAAAAAGTATATGTTTAGAATACAAAAGTATATGTTTAGAATACAAAAGTAGTGTTTTGAACAGAAAAGTATATGTTTAGAATAGAAAAGTATATGTTTAGAATAGAAAAGTATATGCATGTTTAGAATACAAAAGTATATGTTTAGAATAGAAAAGAATATTTTTATAATAGAAAAGTATATGTTTAGAATAGAAAAGTATATGTTTAGAATACAAAAGTATATTTTTAGAATAGAAAAATACAAAAGAATATGTTTAGAATACAAAAATAGAAAAGAATATGTTTAGAATACAAAAGTATATGTTCAGAATACAAAAGTATATGTTCAGAATACAAAAGTATATGTTTAGAATACAAAAGTATATGTTCAGAATACAAAAGTATATGTTCAGAATACAAAAGTATATGTTTAGAATACAAAAGTATATGTTTAGAATACAAAAGTATATGTTTAGAATACAAAAGTATATGTTTAGAATACAAACGTATATGTTCAGAATACAAATGTATATGTTCAGAATACAAAAGTATAAATTTAGAATACAAACGTATATGTTTAGAATACAAAAGTATATGTTTAGAATACAAAAGTATATGTTTAGAATACAAAAGTATATGTTTAGAATACAAAAGTATATGTTTAGAATACAAAATATGTTTAGAATAGAAAAGTATATGTTTAGAATAGAAAAGAATATGTTTATAATAGAAAAGTATATGCATGTTTAGAATAGAAAAGTATATGTTTAGAATAGAAAAGTATATGTTCAGAATAGAAAAGTATATGTACAGAGTATATGTTCAGAATACAAAAGTATATGTTCAGAATACAAAAGTATATGTTCAGAATACAAAAGTATATGTTTAGAATACAAAAGTATATGTTTAGAATACAAAAGTATATGTTTAGAATACAAAAGTATATGTTTAGAATACAAACGTATATGTTCAGAATACAAATGTATATGTTCAGAATACAAAAGTATAAGTTTAGAATACAAAAATATATGTTTAGAATACAAAAGTATATTTTTAGAATACAAAATATGTTTAGAATAGAGAAGTATATGTTTAGAATAGAAAAGTATATGTTTAGAATAGAAAAGTATATATGTTTAGAATACAAAAGTATATGTTTAGAATACAAAATATGCTTAGAATAGAAAAGTATATGTTTAGAATACAAAAGTATATGTTTAGAATACAAAAGTAGTGTTTTGAACAGAAAAGTATATGTTTAGAATAGAAAAGTATATGTTTAGAATAGAAAAGTATATGCATGTTTAGAATACAAAAGTATATGTTTAGAATAGAAAAGAATATTTTTATAATAGAAAAGTATATGTTTAGAATAGAAAAGTATATGTTTAGAATACAAAAGAATATTTTTAGAATAGAAAAATACAAAAGAATATGTTTAGAATACAAAAGAATATGTTTAGAATACAAAAGAATATGTTTAGAATACAAAAGAATATGTTTAGAATACAAAAGAATATGTTTAGAATACAAAAGTATATGTTTAGAATACAAAAGTATATGTTTAGAATACAAAAGTATATGTTTAGAATACAAAAGTATATGTTTAGAATAGAAAAGTATATTTTTAGAATACAAAATATGTTTAGAATAGAAAAGTATATGTTTAGAATAGAAAAGAATATGTTTATAATAGAAAAGTATATGCATGTTTAGAATAGAAAAGTATATGTTTAGAATAGAAAAGTATATGTTCAGAATAGAAAAGTATATGTTCAGAGTATATGTTCAGAATACAAAAGTATATGTTCAGAATACAAAAGTATATGTTCAGAATACAAAAGTATATGTTTAGAATACAAAAGTATATGTTTAGAATACAAAAGTATATGTTTAGAATACAAACGTATATGTTCAGAATACAAATGTATATGTTCAGAATACAAAAGTATAAGTTTAGAATACAAAAATATATGTTTAGAATACAAAAGTATATTTTTAGAATACAAAATATGTTTAGAATAGAGAAGTATATGTTTAGAATAGAAAAGTATATGTTTAGAATAGAAAAGTATATGTATAGAATAGAAAAGAATATGTTTAGAATAGAAAAGAATATGTTTAGAATAGAAAAGTATATATGTTTAGAATAGAAAAGTATATATGTTTAGAATACAAAAGTATATGTTTAGAATACAAAATATGTTTAGAATAGAAAAGTATATGTTTAGAATAGAAAAGTATATGTTTAGAATACAAAAGTATATGTTTAGAATACAAAAGTATATGTTTAGAATAGAAAAGAATATTTTTATAATAGAAAAGTATGTGTTTAGAATAGAAAAGTATATGTTTAGAATACAAAAGTATATGTTTAGAATACAAAAGTATATTTTAGAATAGAAAAATACAAAAGAATATGTTTAGAATAGAAAAGTATATGCATGTTTAGAATAGAAAAGTATATGTTCAGAATACAAAAGTATATGTTTAGAATACAAAAGTATATGTTTAGAATACAAAAGTATATGTTTAGAATACAAACGTATATGTTCAGAATACAAATGTATATGTTCAGAATACAAAAGTATAAGTTTAGAATACAAACGTATATGTTTAGAATACAAAAGTATATGTTTAGAATACAAAAGTATATGTTTAGAATACAAAAGTATATGTTCAGAATAAGAAAGTATATGTTTAGAATACAAAAGCATAAGTATATGCATGTTTAGAATACAAAAGTATATGTTTAGAATACAAAAGTATATGTTCAGAATAAAAAAGTAAATGTTTAGAATACAAAAGTATAAGTATGTTTAGAATACAAAAGTATATGTTTAGAATAAAAAAGTATATGTTTAGAATACAAAAGTATATGTTTAGAATACAAAAGTATATGTTTAGAATACAAAGAATGTCAATGAAATAAAGTTGTCCTGCGATCAATAGGATAAAAATATGTTTGACGTCAAAAACATTCTTTTGATGAATTCTCTATGCAAATCAAAAGAATATGTTTAGAATACAAAAGAATATTAGTCAAATAAAGTTGTCGCTAGCAGCATAAAAATATGTTTGACGTTAAACGCGGAAAATGATGGATACTGGTTGGTGGCACAGTGGGTAGCAAACCCGGGTTCGATTCCTGCTTAGTGTAGTTATCATATTAAAGATTTCGCCTTGGGCGCAAGTGAGAAGAATGCTTCCAGTTTGACTCTACCAAACACCACAGGTTTTCTCCGGGTACTCCTGTTTCCTCCTGTGATAACACTGGACCAATTTAATGAAAAATTTAATGACTGATAGGGTTATCCGGTCTATTTAATCAACCACATCAGTAAAGCCTGTTTACCATATAATGGTAACGATGATCGCCAAAGCCTTTTAGATTTCGCATTCAATTCTACTATGCTTTAACATATCCTCATCTGTTGTATGGTAGCACCGCGTGGGGTAACGCTAGAAATGAGCTGCTCGATGATGTATTAATTTTACAGAAAATAGAAGCTGGATTAATTTTAGATAAAGGCTCTAGAGCTCCTTCGATTGAGTTATTTCGCCAGCTAGAATGGATTCCAGTTCATGAACAGATTCCATTATAAAAATGAGGGAAATAATCTTAATCTTTAACTTCTTGAAAATTCCATCGCCTTGATATTAGAAACCTCTTTACCTACTACTTTGAGGCGTCTAATGTTAATATAAGATCTTCTCAAACTGATTTGAGGCTTCCTTCTGTCAAAACTGGGTTTGCAAAGTCCAAACTATCTTATAGTGGTGCTAGTCTTTTTAACTCACTACCTAATGACATGAAGGATATTGCTATCCATATACTATCTCTTTATTTTAAGAAAAAACTCAAAAAATTATTTCTACAATTGAACCACCAGGTTTTTGTATTATTAAGGGCCATTAGGTAGAATACCTCACACGGTAATAATGTATAAATAACCCTCTTGAAATAAAGTTATTATTATTATTATCATTATTTTGCAAGATTTCACGTTTTAACGAGTCTTGTATACTCCTAAGTGTTACGTGGGTAAATTAACTATTGATTGATTGATCGTACGATTATCGTATGATTATGGAAACAGCAATCGTATAACGATCGTGGGACGTGAAACCAGACTCGATGTCTACTTTCACGACGGCCTACTATAGCGATACGACAGTCGCACGACGCTCGTACGATCGCATATAGATATGGAAACATAATAACCTTAGTATCCCACATGTCACTGCGTGCCTGAGTATAACGATCGCATACGACTACATGTTCGCATTTATTTTTGTGTTCGTACGAGTATCGTGCGATTGGTATTTCATTAAATAGTGCGATAGTCATACGATCGTGTTGAATTAGAATGCGTTTACATGCACAGCAAGACAAATTTCAAGATCCGTTTATTCAAAGGTATTTACACATTGATTAGCTAGAAATAAGTTAATTTAGAATGGGTATTACATTTAAAAATATTAAAATATAAAATTCTACTGATGTAGTGTAAGATTTACATGTACATATCGTAAGTATAGTCGGATTTATATCCGTTCCTGACGCGATAAATTTGAAATTGTTCTTTTACACGCAACAGATGAATTCGAAGGTTAGGAAGCAATACAAAACAAAAAGAAAAGGAAGATTTTGGAAATAAATGTAGAATAACAAAGAACTTGAATAAACCATAGTTAGTAGAAGGGATGGTTTGGAAGGTACGCAAAAGTCATTGTTCTATGTTGTTCACTTTCACGGTCACTAAATGTATTGCATTTTCTGTATAATGAAGCAGTCATCCAATAACAACGTGCGGATTTAATTATTGTAGTCCTTCATCGTCACGTATTGCGAATTCTTGGCGGTCACATGTCCATAGCATTTCATTTCACCAACCAATAACAAACACTTTCTCCAATACAATAACAATAACAACACAATGGTCATGTGTCATCTTGAAAGACAATGGAGCTTCCAAACCATCCCGCTCTACTAACTATGGATAAACGGAAGATAATTTTGGTAGTTGAGTCACAATTTAATGATAAATATTTATAAAATATATTAAAATATTAAAATATTTGAAAGTTGCGATGATGACGAAAATCATTTGGAATTTTGAGGGAAAACTACGCGAATTATTCAATAAAGAAACGATATTAAAATATATATTTTATTTTGTAGTAATTTTCATAGAAATTCAAATGAGCCAAAACCAGGATTCTAAAAGATGCATTACAAAGAAACAAAAAAAGAGAATTACAGAAAAATAAATATAACGCAATATCATTTCTAATTATTAGTTGTCACGAATCCACTCTCCATTATTCCCAACCCTTTCTCTTTCCATTATCATCACTCCTTTTACATTCCCTTCCTATTCAATCTAATCCAATCCTTTCACATCGCATCCCATCTCATACTATCCCTTCCTATCCCATATGTTACAATTGTTTCATTTTGTTTTCTTGACAAGAAATTGTATTTATATTTACCCGCGGTTCACCAGCCTCGCATCTGTTATGTTCTTCCTGGTGTTTAATGTAACATCGGTCACAAACGCGCTCTTGATTTGGGTATCCAATTTTGTAAAGATGAACGCGATGAGATGAACATTCGTTACAAAATATTTGACCACATGCTCTGCCCGAAACAAGAAAAAAAAGAGGAAAAGTAAAGAACCAAACCAAGAATGTAATTTTTTAAATAAATGTGGTCTTATAAATGTGGTGTTATATTTAACTAAATATCATCTTACATCATGGCGATACTATGCTCCAAAACTTTGGAACAGTCTGTCTGATGGTGTAAGATCTTCCGCTAGCTATACAGCTTTTAGGAGAATCCTACACTCTATTGATATTGATTGTTAATCATTAAAATATACCGTAGTTTTACATGTATATAGTTTATTTATTATCAGATTAAGCTTACTAACTATATTCATAACTGTACAATATATTCCATTTTATTGTGATATATATTTTTAGCTGTAACTTCAGATTTTCTTTGTAATAATTTTAACTTATTATTAATTGTGGCGTACTTGTAATCTCGTCAGATGTGCTGGCCTATTCTGCGTGAATTGTGCCATTTATAGCTAAGTGTATTGACCACGTTAAATAAATTTATGAATTACGAATTATTCAAGAAAATTCAAAAGTAATCTACAGTAGTAAAAATCGCATAAGTTGTTTCAGGTTGTTTGCTGAACTATGCAGATATTGATTGGGGGAGGCAAAGGAAATTCAACTCTGATGAAAAGTATACAGATTCAGCAGAATAAGGCAGCAAAAATTATATTGGACATCCCCTTTTATGACTGGGCGACTGAAGCGTTAGAGAACAATGGCTGGAGCAGGCTCGGACCAAGAAGAACATTCCACCGTTGGATATTAGTATGGAACAAAACTTAAATGGACATACTGATTTTGATTTTGGTTTTAGGAAAAGTAATGATTACCATACATATAGTACACGTCAAAGTCAAAATTTACATATTCACCTTGTACGAAAGTCTTGGAGGCTTCATACGTTGTCATATGGATTAAAGATTGCAATGCCTTGGATAAAGACTTATTTAAATCATGCAGGTTTAGGAATATTTTATGTAAATGCTAAATTTTTACTATGTATATAACATATTTCTATATACACACATTGTCTTGATATTTTTAAAAACTTTTAACTTGCTGAACAATGCTGTAACATGGATAGGAAACTAAGATCACGTGTGACGTTTCCAGCGTGCTGATTTGTTAAGGCACCAGTTGATCGCATTTGGTCGCGTGAATACCTAGTTGAAAATCGTGACATCACAAAATCTCCATAAATCGCACCTTTTAGCAATAATACAGCTAAAAATGATAGATAAAGTACCAAAAATATAACAATGCCACTTCACGATGGAACATCCGACTGGCATTACTCATTTTAGGCGAAAAGTTCCAACTTTAGACGGTGAAAAACGCGTCGCAAATTTCAACTAAAACAACGGTATTTTTTGTATCTTCACAACAAAACCAAAACAGTTGAAACAAATGAAGACGAACAAAATTTACCTCGAACACTTAGTCGTGGCTTAGGCAGGTTTGTAAGACGATGGAACTTCTTGGAATCTCAATATAGCTACTTAAATACGAAAATATGGAGAAGTCGAAGAGAAACTCAGCAAAATCTGCATACTCGTGACATCTTCGTGATATCACGAATTTCAACAAGGCTAGTTTGCTGGAGTCAGCTAGTTTCCTATCCAGTCTTTTTTATTATCCATGGTAATATAAAGAACGTCTTGGTGTAAAACAAGCATATCATCATGCACCTTCCAGAAATAAACAAATTGGGGCAAGTCTATACAAAATGTTGTCAAAAATTTCTTGAAACTCTACCTGCAATGATGCTGGTCCATTGGAATATAGAGAATATTAAATGAAAAGAGAATAATTTAGATATCAAAGACATTAGAAATGATTAAATAGTTATAATTGTTAATAATTAACAATTATTGGACGAAGTTAAGCGAAATATAGTGATTTGTCAGTGGCGAGCAGATCAATATTATTTGCCAATGCTGAAGGCAAATAATTGATCTGCGAGCCAATGAAAAAACACGATATTTTGCGATAACCGAGTTCAATAATTGTTTTATCATTCAATTTATTTTTTCTGGAAAGATCTATATTTGGTCATCTTATAACACTATCTCTCATCTTCTTCCAATTTTCTTTCATTTATGTATTGGCGAAATACAGCCATGTTAGTTGCTTTTTCGTGTTTTCGGCAATTTTTTGCTCTAGTGAAAACTACATGTCGTTTCCGACATCTCAGGAGAACGGACCATGTTTACAGTTGTCGATAGCATTAACACGCATTACCAGAATATTATTTGCAGCAGAACAACGTTGCTCAGTAATGCGCATGTGCAGCAGCTTGTTATTTGTATACGCAGTTATTTGCAGGTGACGTAGCCAATCATAATCAAGAGAGAAGTAAATTGAATGATAATAATAGATATTCAGCATAATGCTTGCAAGAAGAAGATATTGAAAAACATAATTACCCTTCTGTTAAAATGCGAGAATTTTACTTTACAGTCATGACATTCTTTAACTCGTTCATTGGCGACCCACACAACTGTTTCTCCACCTTTGTTGCCATGGTCAGACTACACAAACAATGTGTATAGATTAGTAAATTTTACAATATATGATGGCATTAGCATAATCGTCACTCGCCGCTACTCGATGTCTATCCAACCCAGTCTACAGTCTTTTTTATTTTAGGCAGTCTACATTGGTAACATGTAGCTGTGAATGTATATGATGTCTACATTAACAAATAACCCCCAAAACAACAAAGATCCTAACCTATCCCCCCGCCAAACGAGTTTTCTAACCCTAATGGAGACTAGCCCTCGCCTCCCACAATCGTAGTGCTAAATTAGTAAACTCATAAGAGAGACTAAGCATGTGGGATTATAGTAATTGACTGTTAAATGCATGCGCTATCTATCGCGATTGTGTTAATGTAGACATCATATATTCACAGCTACATGTTACCAACGTAGACTGTCTACATTAACTAGGTGGAGGTCGTTGGTCTATAATAATAATAATAATAATAATTTAATTCTAGTGCATTACAAAAAATTCTCAATGCCCTTACAGTTACAATGCTAAAATATTTACAAGAGGATATTCAGAATAAAATAAGAAACTAAAATAATGATAATATACAATCTTAATAATATCCATTAGGAATTAAAAAGATAAGTTTTAAGTTTTGTTTTAAAAATATCAACAGAAACGGAGGATCGAATTTCTTTAGGTAAGTCATTCCAAAGCCTCGGTGCACAGTTCGAAAAAGACCGGCCACCATAATTCTCTGTTTTATACAGAGGAACATTGAGTTTATTAAAATCATTAAAATTTTATCGTAGAAGACGGGAAGGCTTATGGATAGAGAGAATCTCAGCTAGGTATTTAGGACCAAATCCATTCAAAACTTTATATGTGATTAGGAGTACTTTAAAAATGATACGCTTGCGAACAGGAAGCCAATGTACCGTAGCTTTCGTAGGATCGGTGAAATATGGTCTGTTTTTCGAATTTTTGTCACAAGTCTGGCAGCAGAATTCTGGATCCGTTGGAGTTTCGAGAGATCCTTATCAGGAAGGCCAATAAGCAGGCTATTGCAGTAGTCCAGTTTGGACGTAACAAACGCATGAACCAACTTTTCGGTACTGGAAGGATCAAGATACTTACTGATTTGACCTAAGCGTTTGATGGAGAAAGATGCCGACTTACAAAGTCTTTTAACATGAGAAGACATCGTCAGGAAGTGATCTAGATAAACACCAAGGTTCCTTACTTCCAATGATGGCGAGATTAGTGAGTCTCCAACACTTACTTGTGAGATAGGGTCATGACGCAGATAGCGTGAGCTAAAATGGACAACCTCTGTTTTTGAAGCATTGCATACAAGCTTGTTGATGGCGAGTAGCGTAGTCAATCAAATTGCAGAATTTGTGCAGGTTTTCATAAATACGATGTTTTCAATGTTTTCTTTGTCTTTTTCTCCTTCCTGTTCCTTGCACTCAATGAAGTCGAAATTGAAAATAAATCCTCGCTGTACATCGTGTTTGAGCCGTCGACCAAAATGAGTACGAAACAAAATGACGGCGCGTCCAGAAGCACAAAATAGAGCTATATAATCGTCAGAATTTTGTCACTTAACCATGCAAATAACCACTAACCCCCAATCTACTTAGATCCTAACCCTAACCGCCGGCTGCTTTTCCTCCATCCCTAGCCGCCACGTGCCACTCATCTATTTGAAGTGCTAAATTAGTAGACTCATACGTGGGACTAGTAATTGAGTGTTACACGCATGCGCATGGTTATTTGTATAGTTAAGTGACAAAATTCTGACGATTATATAGCTCTAAAATACGAATCAAATTGGAGAATTATAGTAGATTTCATAAACACGAGGTTTTTCTTTGTCCTTTTCATCTTTTCTCATCTTCCTTCATTCTCAGCTTCCGAGCATCGCTTTCACGAAATGTCAATATGTAATTAAAGTGCCCCTAACCCCATTTTTTTGGTTTAGAATAAAAGCACTCCTAAAATTAGGAAGGATGTTCTTTTAAATTTTGACAATAGCTATTTATGTTCTTAAGTTATTCAAGTTTTTGTAATATGCAAATAAGGCATATGATGACTTTAGATAAGGAAAGCAGAATTGTCGAAGATCTATTTTCGAGTATATCTTCAAAACCATTCATCACTAAAAAAGACAGTTAAAGTTCAAGTGCTGATCATTTTGGAGTTGGTAATAATGAAGGAAGATGTTACAAACGTAACTAATCTTATACTAAAGTGTAAAGTTGTAGTAAACTCAGCTATGGCAGAAAACAAAGATTGTCTGAGCCTAAATTTAAGAGTGCTTTTATTCTAAACCAAAAACAATTGGGTTAAGGGCACTTTAATTGCTCATAATTATTTACCTCATCATTTTCATTTTGTTGTCCAAAATCGAAGAAAGAAAAATTGGTCGACCAGAACGTTTCGTCATAGCGCAGATAGTAATCAGACCAGAGACGTAAACGGCGAAGAGTTGATGTAGGCTGAAGTACCTGGATTAAAATAGAAATTACACATTCAGTTAGACATTTTTATTCAAGCAAGCTTATCCTGTATCGCTCACTGTCTTCTTAACTCTTCCCTGACGGGCTGAAAAATATTCAAAATTGAACCAACTCTTTGTTCTTTGTTCTTTGTTCAAAACTTCCATATTTCTAGAAAAGGCCATCTTGCACGCCCACGTAGCAACATGAAAATTCAAAATGCCACCAATCGCAGATTTGTTTATGAAATCAAATCAAGGATCTCTGGTCCCTGGCGCTTGTCGAATTTCAATTTTTACTCTTGCGTTACCGTGTGCCGTGTTTTTCGATTCACGATTTCGTCAGTGTTATACGACTGATTTTGACTGCGTCAGACACGAAAGATTTAAGATATGTTTGCACAGAGCGAAGTCAGCGATAAATCATGCATATAATTTAGTGGATTTAGTCTCGTGTATTGGGTCATTTTCTGGCGTATCCTCCTTGTTCACTGATTTCTATTTAACAATTAGTCACTTAAGACGATAATCACCGAGACTGAGGTTACTAATTTTTCAGTATAATTTCAGGCCTGAACTTAATATCGAAATGAGAAACAAACACACAGTTGAACTGTGTTAGATATAATTTTTAATACCAATGTTCGATGTTTTCTTCACGCTTGACAGCTTTCAAAAAAACACTAACGATCAAAACGGACGTAAAAATACAAATAATTATAAGATAAACAACTTCCTCATCCTTAGACAGTTCGATATCTTGAAAGAAATCTGATGTATACAGTGTCTTTATGCTACGTTTTGAGCCTTTTCAATGAATTATAAGTTGGGTTATAATAGTATAGTCGCCATTTTGAAAAGATACAAAAGATATGAAGAAGCATATATCCAATTTAGCGAAAGCTATCACTTCTAATCTGCTGTAAAATTTGAAGACAGCATTCAGAGTTAGATGAATAAATTATACTCAGCTGAATTAATTGAGTTTTATGAAAACCAATCGGATTCTAGAATAGACCAGCCGATCCCAGGGCCATTTTCGCCGACCTTCCGCCGTGGAGGCAAAATGCCCTAGGAACGAGGTTGGCGAGATGGTACACTCGCAGTTGAGGTGACCGTGAGGTACTAGGTCCGAGTCGTCTTCCAGACGATCCTTTTATAAGTATTAAGGTTAGTATTAGAAAACCATTAGGCGGGGGTTTAAAGTGTTGTGGTTGAATCGAAAAAGGAAGACATTCACAAAAATCGAGTTTTTGTCTTATATATACATAAGGATGGCTAGATCAAATTTCGCATTACCACGCTAGTGTGATGTCACACCCATATAAAAATACATCCAAGATGGAGGACAATGATTCAGGCTAGCAATTTTGAAAGTGCAATTAATTTCTCTGATTTGAATACATTGGATCTAAATATCTACCCAAAATTTATTTTCGCCTCATTGGTTTACATTTCGCAACTTTTGTTATTTGTCGCCCATACCCTTTAAGTATTTTCGTAAAGGCTTGAAAAAAATTGTTAAAAGGATTTAAATTTAAATTGTAAAAAGTTAACTTTAGAGATATTGTATAAATCTCTTGTTCGTTCTAATATGAAATATGCTGACAGCTATTTGTCCTTTGAGAACTTTCTAGTCTTATAGGACGAGTAACTGACGTTTGACCTGTGTTTGTCGTTCATTCGCGCTGAGAAATTCAAAAATTCATTTCTTTGTTCTTCGTGCAGTTAGTTTGTGTTTCTTACGGAATAATCACGTAAATCTGTTTCTATTGCCTCTTTTAAACATGACTTGTTGCTTAATACATTTTATATTCCCATTAATTGGCTAAGGGTAAAATCCCCTAGCCTCTTTACTAAAACTTTGAAAACAGCAATTATAAACTATGTATTTTACAAATGTGCTGAAATGGTTTTTCCCAGTGAAGGTGAGGACAAGATAACGTCAAAACATACAACAACATATCAATAATAACTAAAATCTATGGATGCAGATGTGGGGAGGAGGCGGGTAAATAAATTTTTGAATGTCTTCACATCGCAGTGGACGGTATGCGAATGACAGGAAAATAGAAATAGGTTTATTAGTTTATTTTTAGTTTACTAGATTTATCACTCTTAGGTGAACGGAATACCCCAACAAGCTAGAAGCCCAGTTATAGGGTTTCCGAGGGCCTACGATTTAAGGTTTATCCGAAAAGACCCGAAAGTCTTACCATTTGCTGATATTATTGCAAAGGCAGATTCGACCCGACATGTGTGGTAAACACTAGACCACAACAGCTGGTACTGGGTGTGAATTAAGAATATATTGTTGTAAGAGCATTGAGACTATTGTATAATGCTCCTAATACGTCTTTACTCTTTATTATTATTATTATTATTATTATTATTATAACACCATTCCGTATCATTATCTTCGATCTTGTCTTACGCAACTACTTCAGTTATTGCATCAGTGGTTTTCTTCGTTGGACAAACAGGCGGGCAATTGACGTTGCCTTCTTAGATTTTGCAAAGGCCTTCGATAGAGTATCCCACCCTCATCTTCTTAATAAGCTTCAGTCGTATGGTATAAAAGGTCAGTTACTTGTGTGGATAAAGAATTGTTTATCAGGAAGGAATCAGAGGGTTGTAATCGACGGTCATGAATCTAATTGGTTAGAAGTTACCTCTGGGGTTCCCCAGGGAAGCATCCTGGGGCCACTAATGTTTTTTATTTACGTCAACGATCTTCCTTCAAGTGTCACTGGTGATGTTGAACTTTTTGCAGACGACAGTGTTCTTCATCGTCAAATCTCTATATCTAGTGATTGTGACCTCTTTCAGGATAATTTAGAACAAGTTAGTGAATGGTGTGACATCTCACTAGTTAAGTTGAAGACTGAAAAATGTCGTATCCTTCATGTCACAAGGCAAAAAAATCCTTTCAATCATGAGTATACTCTTGATGGTAAATCTATGGAGACCGTTGACCAACATAAGCACCTTGGAGTATGGATTCAATCTTCGCTATCCTGGGATTATCATATTAACACTATCTCAATCTCAATCTCAATTTATTTAGTCGGTAAACTTTTTCAAGATCACACCAACTTTAAAACTATAAATAAACAATAAAACAATGTATATAAATATGTCTAAAAAGTCCTAAAATACACCTATATTACAATTAAAAATGACAACTCAGCTTCGTTCTAAATTCGCCTAATGAATTTGAGAGTACTAGTTCAGGTGGCAGTTTGTTCCACTCTTTAATCGTTCGTGGGAAATATGAAAATTTAAAAACATCTTTAGTTGCCTTGGGAATTTGATATTTCAATGGGTGACTTCCCCGTGTTCTAGTTTCAGGGTGTAATATCAAATACTGATCGGCGTTAAAATCTACCAGGTTATATGTGCAAAGGCTAATAAAGTATTGGGTCTAATACGCAGAACCTTTGGTTGTAAAAACCCAACAGGAGTTGAGATTGCTTTTAAGTCTCTAGTAAGACCAATATTAGAGTACTGTTGTCAGTTATGGAATCCTTATTTGGTGAAGCATGTAAATGCAATAGAAAAGATTCAACGGAGAGCTACAAGATTAATATGTGGTCCAGATCAAGCCTACACTGAAAGGCTAAATAAACTCAAGTGGCCATCTCTTGAGTTACGCAGAAAGTACCTTTGTCTTGTCCAGTTGTACAAAATTATGTTTGGTCTGTGTGATATTGACAAATCTAAATATTTAGATTTAATAGGAGAATCTCGTACAAGATCCAATCACAAGTACAAATTAAGATCTAAACATGCACGTACAAATTACTTTATGTTTTCATTTTTTAATAGATATGTGAGCGATTGGAACTCGTTACCATTTGACGTTGTGGAAACTAAATCTTTAAGTAGTTTCAAGAAAAAATTAATGTCTTTTTTATTATCTAAGACTTAGATTTGATTTAATATTTTTTTTACCTTCATGTCAGGAGAGCAGTTTTAAAATGGGAATTTAGTTTGCTCCTGCTGTTATCCTCCCTTTGTTTATTTATTTTTATTTATTTATTGTATCGTATATGTAATCCATTGTTGTATGTAATAGTTGGGAAAGTTTATTAAATCATTATTAAATCATTAAATCATCTTGATGTTCCCGGCTTCTCTGAGATATTTCAGGTATTTGGCTAATGTTATGAATACACTTTAATTCTGCTATCCGCCCGCCCATCTTTAAACACTAACAAGGCAGGAGGCATAAAATTCGTATTCGCGAGCAATTATTCTATTTTTGGGTCGAGGAAAGATTTTCGTGACACAACTCAGCCCTGTTAGCCGCGGGATAGCTCGCGGGCTCATATCGGCTCGCAGTCTATTGGTCCTCCCTTCTTGTTGTTTTTAAACTACACTCGTGTCCTTAGTCTTCGTGTGATTTTTCAGACTGTTTCTTTGTGTAATTGTCTGTTTGATTAGTTGCTTGTTTGTTTGCTTGTTGTCTCATTGTTTGTCTGTCTGTCTGTTTGTTTACTTGTATGTTTGTTTCTGTTTTCTTTTCATTCTACTCATTTCTTTTTCCTATTCAGTTTTTTGTACCTCATTCAAAATATTGTAATAATAGATCCGCAGTAATTGGCCTTCAGCTGTTGCGGTTTTCCTAGCCTTCTAACTTGTATTTGTATGTATGTATTGACATATTATTGAATCATGTAAGGCAAAGTTTAATATAAACAACCTCCAAGTTAATGCATATATCATGTGTAACAAAATGGAGGGGTGTTTCGCTAAAGTGAATGAGCAAGTAATTAGGTATTCTTAGTAAAACAACACGAAAAAAATACCAAAAATACCACGAGTGTAAAACAAATATACCATTCACTCTCGTGAGCTCATATACGACTCGAGCTAGTGGTATAATTAGTACATATTCTGCAGTTGTTTGAACCCAATCAATCGTACCTCATCATTCAGAACGTAATTTTCATTTCTAAACATATCTTGTATATTATCTAAGTGAGCCCACAATGACACGGTGCATAGGACTTTTGCTTCCTCGTCTCTTTCTTTTGTATTATTACTCATAAACGTACCAAACCTTAAACAAAATAGGAGTAATGTAAAATTAACAGCAATTACATGTATATAGGACACGCTAGTAGGTTGGTTCACGATCCTTGGTATTTCTCATTCATCAACAGAAAGCAGGGCCGTCGGAAGCATATTCATATTGGGGGGAGCTGCAGCCTGCCCAGCCCCCTGCTTCAAACGGGCGTGGAAAGTTGTTAAAGGGAAATGCAGTAAAAAATAAATAACTTTTTAATAAAAGCGATTTAATGTTTAGAAAATAATGTTAATAGTTTGACGGTATCTGCTCCTGTACTCGATATCAATTGAAGCGTAGAATTGCTGCCATTTTATAGTTTGCTCGACGGCTCAAAGTTGATGTACAGCGGTGGTTTTCTTTTCATTTTTGACGTCATCGAGTGCTTGTCTTTTGTTCAATGCACTCAATGATGTCAAAATTAAAAAGAAACTCGCGCTGAAAATCTAGTTTGCACGGTGGCTCAGAAGGGACACGACCCTGTCACTTTTTGGTCGTGTTTCGGGTTAGATGGCGACTTACCTTGCGGGTTGCGACCAGGGGTGACTAAACTACTTTTATTTTGTACTTGAGTAAAAGTAGAAGTAATTAGCTTTAAAACGACTTGAGTAAAAGTAAAAAGTACCGGAGGAAAAACGTACTTGAGTAAAAAGTACAAAGTATTTCTTAAAAATACTTGAAGTAAAAAGTAAAAGTACTGTTGGTTAAACCCTTTAAACTGAGGCGGGGGGTGGGGGCTGTTACACTAACCAACAATTAAATAGTCGTATAAATCTAATTATCCTCACAACCTTTCTCACTTTCTGTTATTCTGCTTATAAATGTTCCGTTTAACTTTATTAAAAAAAACAATAATTTTACATTTATAACAAAATTTCAATCGTAGATACTTCATCATCCATTTCAGTGATTTCACACTATTTGCCAACCAAAGTCCAAACGCTTATCTTACAGTACATTTCAAAATTATGGCGCAATGCGTGTGTGTCACACGGGCCTCAGATTCTCCACTCTTTTCGGCGGCCACAAATACAGTACTATTTTCCTCTCCCTGAGGACGTCCTTCGGCTTCTTTGTTTGTATCGATATGCAAATCCAGACTATCAGCCATATTTGAATAAAAAACTCATTGGCAAACACAATATTTGGCGGGAAAGGCGCGTTCCTCTTGTGATCAGCGGACTACGCATCAACTTCTGGGGATGTACTTTGTGTAATTGTGTATTCTATAATAACTTGCCTGAACTGTCAAAATCGGGTAAAATTCACTGGCAAAATTTAAAAAAACTGGAAAAGTAACGAAATACTTTGCAACAAAATGAAAATAGCGAAGTAAAACGTTACATTATAAAATGACTTCGTTCCAAGTAAAAGTACTATCTCAAAGATATACTTCGTTACATGCCCATTACTCAAAAATAATACTCAAGTACAGTAACGAAGTACATTTACTTCGTTACTTGCCACCCCTGGTTGCGACTTACGTTGCGGGTTGCGACTTACGTTGTGGGTTGCGACTTACGTTGCGGGTTGCTACTTACATTGCGGTTGCGACTTACGTTGCGGGTTAGATTGCGACTTATGTTGCGACTTGGATGGTGATAAAAATAGCCTATTGTTTTTACGTTCAATATTGTGTACATGTACATTGTTGTCCTTATTTTTATATATTTCTAACCCTAACCCTAACCTCTCTCATTATATATATACGCGCGCAAGACGCCATCTAACTCGCCATCTAACGCGCAACGTAAGTCGCAACCCGCAACGTAAGTCGCCATCTAACCCGTGAAAAAAAGTGACAGGATCATGTCCCTTCTGAGCCACCGTACGTTTGAGCCAATTCAGTTGTTTTGTAATAACCGGTCTAGACCGCTCTGGAACCAATCAGATTACAGAAAAGCTGCGTTAAGACCGCTACATATAATATAACCAAGACATATAATAAAATAATTTCATCATAATTTTACAATATAAATACATTTTAATACGAGGTTACCTACCAGCCTGAGTTGACGTGATCTATTATTCTCAATAAATATTCAGGAGTGAATTCGAAGGACTTGGGAAATTGGATTAATATCTATAAGAAAAATCGGATTATTACAAAATAGCAGGGAAAATTTTGCACTAGTCAATTGAAACTACGGACCCCCGACCTCAGGGACTATGCGGGGATTTTTACATTTTTACAGTGTTAAATATTGGTCAATTAATTGACTCCGTAACCTTCACAATTTCCTTCAGTCATTGGGAAATTTTAAAGTACCGGGCCATAGGGGCGGGAACTTTAACAGCCAATATTCCACCGGTAGCGGGGAAAATACCAATATTTAACACTGTAAAAATGTTAAAATCCCCGCATAGTCCCTGGGGTCGGGGGTCTGTAGTTTCAATTGACTAGTGCATTAGCCATAGTCATTAAAATACCTCAAAGCTATAGAAAGACAGGGCCTTTTCAGTAGCTGCCCCCTATGCTTTGAAACAAGCTTCCTCGTGATATATGACCATTATCATCACCAGGGTATACCTTTTAAGTGATACATAAAATATGAGCGGCCGATCTTTATCTAATAGACTCGAGCCGAAGGCGAGCGTTTGTATATCATATAAAGATCGGACGCGATACATATACTACATGTAAAGCGCTTATAGTCATGCAGATTATATATATAAGCGCTATATAACTGTATTTATCATGACTATTTTATTTATTATTTGTAAAATCGTTAATAATTCATGAAGAAAATCAAAAATAAATTAATATTATTTAATCAGCATCTTTAAGTAGTAGTTAAAACATGAACGGCGATGTTTATGGTCAGTTACAATGGCGAGCCGTTGTAACTGCCCATGCAGGCATACACATCGACCGCGAATATGTTAACGAACTTAATAGAATATATAATACACACTTTGTTTGGAAGTTGTAGAAATGGTACAAACAAATTATTGTAACTCCGAAAAAGGTCCATTTGAGCAAGTTAACTTTGATAAAACATTGATGTTTTACTAATCAGCAAGTTAACTTTGATAAAACATTGATGTTTTATTAATCAATGTTTTATCCTGGGTTAAAGATGCTGATTAAATATTAATTTATTTTGAATTTTCTTCATGAATTATTAATGAATTTTACAACACAGGATAAAACATTGATTAATAAAACATCAATGTTTTATCAAAGTTGCTCAAATGGAGCTTTTTCGGAGTTACAATCATTTGTTTGTACCGTTTCTACAACTTCCAAACAAAGTGTGTATTATATATTCTATTCGCGGTCGATGTTTATGGGCAGTTGGCTCGCCTGCGGCTCGCCATTGTAACTGCCCATAAACATCGGCCGCTCATGTTTTAACTACTACTTAAAGATGCTGATTAAATATTAATTTCTTTAGAATTTTCTTCATGAATTATTAATGATTTTACAAGTGATAGATAATATATGAGCGGCCGATCTTTATCTGATATACAAACTCGACCCGAAGGCGAGAGTTTGTATATATCAGATAAAGATCGCGGAAGCGAATATTTTATATGGCTTATCAAATAAATACACATAAATGTTCATATCTATCTACTATCTTGAAGATACAAGCTGTTTTAGCTGAGGAAATTGAAGGAAAAGTTTATGTAAATCATAAATATAATCGTTTTCAATAAGTTATTATGCGGTGTGATGTCAGAAGTATGATCATTTACATATGAAACAAATATTAATATCTCAAGAGCAAAGTGAGATATGAAAAGGTTCTCTAGAGTTCTTTCAAACAAAAGAGCTATTTTACAACTGAATTTTTCATAAATTATTTATTATTTGTATCTTAGATTACACCTGATTTTAGATTAGTAGCACACGTTATATAAAGTATACTACATGTAAAGCGCTTATAGAGCAGATGATATGTAGAAGCGATATATAATTGTACTTATCATATAAAGCTTATAAAACTTTAATAAACGTAATGTATAAATAATAATAAAATAATAAACTTCCTTCACTCGATTTAAATAATAATAAACTGTTCTCGTCGACGCCTCTTCTTGCTCTCGTCCCAGTACTTTTGATCATCCAAAAATTAGCATAAATTATTAACAAAACATGAATAAATTAAATAACTCTTCCGAACATATGTAGATTATAATTTTCATTATATTTGTTAAATCAAAAAGGAAATCAAAATAAACCGCACCTGCCAAACGCAGTCGAGAAACTGTTGAAAGATCGGAGACCTCTGATTACTGTTGGAAGACGGGTGGCCATTTCTATCTCGAAACCGATGACCGAATGAAATCCACTCTTTCTCAATCAGAACCTCAAGAAAACATAATGGTGGTGTTTTATGGAATACATGAGCTAGTACATGGATGAATTAATTAAAAAAAACATTTTCCGTGTCTCCACACAGTGGAAGTTTGGGATTACGAGAAATTGCCGGGGAACACGTAGCCATTCCATTGCAATTTCGAATTCTCCCAAACATTCACAAGTTAAAGAGATACTCCTGCCAAAATACAAATGTAGTTCATATGAAAGATCTTACTGACTTTAGTTTATTTCCAAAGTTTCAGCATTCCTATCAATTTAGTTAAGAAGATATGACTAGTTGAAGTTGAAAATTTGAGGATTTTGACGCCATATTGGTTTTGAAAATATGACGTCGTTGAGTGATTCTTTTTCGGCAGTAGAGTTGTTTTGATGGCGATCACATAGTGATAGCTGTTGTGAATGCTCTTTGGACGAAAATTAGTCGAAATAAACTATTTAGTTCCTCATGCAGGGAAGTAGAGGAGCTTCTTAGGCATAATACGAGATAGAATCACTCAGCGACGTCATATTTGAGAAACAAATATGGCGTCGACATTGGACAAACTCTCCAACTTCAACTAGCCATATCTTCTTAACTAAATTGATAGTAATGCTGAAACTTTGGAAAGACAGTAAGATCTTTCATATGAACTACATTTGTATTTTGGCTGGAGTATCCCTTTAATATAATCATCGAGTAAATATCATTATCCAGCATCACTCATCACTAAAAATACCTGAAAGCCTTTGATGGTTCTATAAAATGGATCTAGAAATATTTGAGCTAAGGCTGATAGTTGAGACGTCCTGTCCCATCCGTCGCTGCAGTGAATCAAGGCTGCCACACCTTTTTCATGAACATGTCGAACGATAGAGAGAGCTCCCTAGGAAAAGAAATAGTTTTTCTCTTGACTCCATCAAGCTTGACTGACTAGTTTGAATGTAACATTTTTGTCACCAATTGTGTTTGAGCTATCTTACTCTTGGTCGGCTTTAGATCATATAAAGTTAAAGTACAGCCGCGTCTTTGGGACGATGTAAAAAAGTAGAGTGCTGCGTAGACAGTGTTTTGGATATATAGCAAAGTGAAAAGGTGGTAACCCCCAAAACAACTTAGATGCTAACCCTAACCCCCCGACTAATGAGTTTTCTAACACCCCCCCCCCCCCCCCCCCCCCCCCCCCGCCCCCGCCTTAAGTGTATTCTTAACCCTCGGCTGTATTTTCTATGGTTATACTAAAAAACATCGTCCCAAAGACGCGGACTGTACGTTAACTGTATATGATCTAACGCCGACCCTTACTCTTGGGACGTTACGATTACAGTAGTTAATCGAACACAACATATTTTGGAGTACATTTGATATATTTGATATAAAATGTAAACTCTCATGTTAGTAATATTACTGCTAAAGCTAACCGTACTCTAGAGTTTCTCACACGTAATCTGAGGGTAAAGTCCTGTTACCTTACGCAAAAAGCGTATTTCAGTCTTGTTCGCCCACAATTGGAGTATTGCTGCCGCATATGGGATCCTAGACGCGGTGTTGCAAACAACGGTTTGTACAAAGTTGAGATGATCTAGCGTAGAGCGGCAAGGTGGCCTCTTGCACGTTTTCATCCACTAGACAGTGTAACAGATACATGTATGTTGATCGAACTTGGGTGGCGCTCCCTTGAGCTAAGGCGCTGTGACGCTCGCCAATCTTCTTCGCCCTGTTACTATAGAAGATCTCGCAATATTCACGATGACTCTCTTCTACCCTTAGCCTTTACTACATTACATCCTCTCACCAACTGTCTTTTTTCCCCGAGAACTATTATTAAATGGATCAGTATTTTTCCAAATATTTTGTTAACTGTAACAACTCTGACGCTTTTCGCCAGCATATATCGTTATTGTTCTATTCTGCCGTTTAGACCCAGGATGTTTTTTTATTTTAGTTTTCTTTTTCTGACCCCGACACATACATTGTAATCTTTGATCTGAGGGGTCTGCTGTAATGGGAGATAGATAGACAACATACAGGTCAAAAACTTACTTTGAGTATCAAAGAAATATAGGCTAACCACTGGGAAGCCTCAAGTTGAGAATACCACTTTCTTTGTGAAGACGTTTCACAAGCTGTCTGTAGTTTTTCAAAACTGTCTCTTACAGCGTGAATATTTGGAATATTTAAGAACGTTAACTTGCAGCCAGGATATCTCTCGATGTCTTCGGTTCCTTTACCCTAAATAAAGAAAAGTTATTTTAATAAGGTGCACAAAATTCTAGGGTCGGTTTACACATGTAAGGTTAATCAACTGAGCAGGTAAAAAGTACTTCTTTAAGTCACGCGTTCAGTTGAGTTAAAGATAATTTATGTATAGTTTAAAACAGGAGCAGCAGTGTTTTATCGGGTTTAAAATACGAGACGATAGCCGAGTGTTTTAGACCCGATAAAACACTGCTCATGCGAGTGTTTTGAACGGCTTCAAAAACGACTTCATCTAAATAACCATGTTTATCAACTATTTCAGTAATTCAAGCCATTTTGGTCGAGAAAATCGAGGGAAAAGTTTATGTAAATCAGGACGAATCTTTATCAGTTATTCGTATTTTTATCACTTATTCGTATTTTCTTTCGCCGTAAACAAGCTGGCAACAGCAAGCTAGCAACAAGATATTGGAATAATGATGTCATAGCTACACTTTTTGAACCATAATATTGGAACATTAACGTCACATGAAGCTGATGTCACGAATTAGCTGTATGCCAACAGCCAATCAAAATCGAGATAGAGTAGAGCATGCATAATAATGTGAGTTGGATTCCGTATATTTTATATAAAGTAATATTTGGCATTTCACTCGATTAAACTGTATGTACTAAAGATTTATGGTGAAGGAAAATTTCGAGTGTTGGAATATATACATTTTAAGACCAAACCGGGACCAGTTGCGAAAAATGCAACTTTAAGGCCTTCCGGCTGGAATTGAACCCGTGACCTGCGACGCTAGTATGTATGTATGTATGTAAAGTCTTTATTGAGATAAAAATAGAATAGTTACATCAGACGTGTAACTTTACAAATAATGTAAGCACGATATATAAAAACTTATACTAGCTATCGTTAAAAGTTCAATTAGGGTTCTTTATAAATTGCAGTAGGCATCTATTAATGAAGGATCTCTTATATCTCTCTGTCTGAATTTTTGGCAGGATATAGTTGTGTCCTCGCTTTCTAAGTGTTCTTGTTCTCTTAGGGGGTAGTAGGTCGTATAGACTATGGGTTGTGTCGTTCGAGATTATGTTCCATAATCTTCTGTCTCTCTCGCTAATTATGTCAGATGCACTAGTGCTCTGACCGCCGGTCACGAGTTCCGTATATATAGTGGTGGTAATGCCGGGATAAGATTCTGGGTATATTTCAGTTATATTATATTTCAATTCCAGCCGGAAGGCCTTGAAGTTGCATTTTTCGCAACTGGTCCCGGTTTGGTCTTGTTCAACATTCGAAATTTCCTTCACCATAAATCTTTAGTATATTTTATATAAAGATGCATAACATTACTCTCAGTCTCGACCAAAAATAAACAATTTTGCACAAATAGCGTAACTCCTTCCTCGAGAACACCAAACTGTCGTAACCGAGAAACGCGGCTTTCCGTGAGACCAATGAAAATCAACAAGACAATAAATTGCGCAATGCGAACTGTTATTTACCTAACGACATAAAGAACACTAAATCCCATACCTTGAGTTGATTTCCTGAAGCAGCAATAGCTGATCTGGCGTCAAATATAACCATGCTACGAGCACTTGAATTCGTTGCCAAGGCTGATAAGATGACATACTCATCATCTACGCTGTACTGTATATATAAGTAAAGATATTGTCAATTTTTGGAATAATTGCATTTTTACACAATTACTCTAATTATATTTTAAAAAAACACACAAATTATCTATGACTAAGATTTCGATCTTTTGACTACTACTTTGACCCTTTGACCGATGTCGTATCCTGGTGTATGTTATATAATCACGAAACTACAGGTGACACGTGTAGTTAGTAAGGTGTCATTGAGCGATTCTTTATCGGCAGTGGAGTTGTTTAAATGGCGATCACATAGTGATAGCTGTTGTGAATGCTCTTTGGACGAAAATTAGTTGAAATAAACTACAGTATTTAGTTCCTCATGCAGGAATGTAGAGGAGCTTCTTAGGAATAATACGAGATAGAATCACTCAATAACGTCATATGCGAGAAACAAATATGGCGTCGAAATTGGACAAACTCTCAAACTCCATGCTAGCCATATCTTTTTAATTAAATTGATAATATAGGAATACTGAAACATTGGAAATAAACTAAAGTTACTAAGATCTTTCATATGAACTACATTTGTATTTTGTCTGGAGTATCCCTTAAAAATGCTCCTGAAAATGAAGGAAATATCATTCTAGAAAGTATGAGATTTGAAAATTTTCCAGGCCCCCCTAGATTTCGTCTCCATCCCAAATTGACAATACCCCTGCGTCACTGTCTACATTTTTGTCTTCGACTCGGCCACGTTTGACATGCGTCCTTCGCATTGAATGTAGCAGTGTTGGTTAATTCTGAAAACTTCTCTTGTTATGTTACCTTGAGTATGATTCTGTAATTACGCCATACACGCACATAACATAACATGCATGTATGTACATAGACATGAACATCGACATAGATATATTTAAGCTAGAAATTAAATGGCCTGTAAAGGTCAACAGCTGCTCCCCCTTCTTTATTTTAGTTTAACTTCTTATGTCCGTACCTTCTTTCTTGCTCCAGTTCTAGGCTGTGCACAGCGCATAATAAAATTCCCTTTCTTTCCATTAAACCAACACAATACTGGAAGACGACCCTAAGAAAGATAAAAATAGGTACGCATTGCGTGCATGTAGTATAAAATGACAATGCTACGAGAGCCGGCATATGGACGATCGTCAATGCTTACAATATTCACTGCAGCTGTAGTAAATGAGGGAGAACTTGGAGTAGACAGACGAGACATGGACGATCGTCAAGCTCATCTCCTCTTAAAAATAATTCTGAGTCCCAGACAGGAATCGAACCTGTAACCTTCTGATTGTCGGTGAGGCGCTCTAACCATTGAGCTACCGAGACTCAGATGGAAAGCAAAGTTTACAATGATGTACTGGTACGAATTGATATGTGTACTGCCTATGCGGCAGTCACTATACATCGGTAAATGCTTGGATGTGTTAATATACACACTGCTGTAGTGAATGTGGGAGAGCTTGGAGTAGACAGATGATAAATGGACGATCGTCAAGCTCATATCCTCAAAGGATTCCGAGTCCCGGGCATGACTCGAACCTGCCGGAAACATGGTTACACTGTAACCAATAAATTGTTACATGGATATCGTGTCATATACTATAATCAATTAAAACACATTGTTAATCGAAAAATTAAAAGGACAAGTATTGCTTAAATGAAGGATTTATTTTCAAAGTGTTTCGATCACTCAATGACGTGACATTGCAGCGCTAAATCGATGTGACCGCATTTGCCCGCAATCAGAAGAAAAATGGCGGCCTTCAATTTACAAAAATACGATAAAGCCAAATTTCTCTAAAACTAAAACGATTAGAAGAAAACTAATACCCAATCTGATGTAAGGCGACAAAGAACTTTATTCAAGCAACACTTGTTTTGGGGGTGGAGTGTCCCTTTAAATATGATATAAACGTGTTGTAGTGTGTAGACAGTGTTGTAGAACTCTAATAGGTTGATGTACTGCCGAATTAGTGTATATAGGAAGTGTAACGTATAAAACGAAGGCATTCACTCGAAACCCAAGACTATTACTTCCTACATGACTATATTCAGCAGTACATATTTCAGCAGTACACTTCATGTATATATATATGACTCTCCCGGAGTTGAATGGTTAGGGTTAGGGTTACAGCTTAATGGTTAGAGCGTCTCACCGAGAATGATCATAAGGTTACAGGTTCGACATTTTCTGAGGATTTGCATGTATGATCTGTCTACTCAAGCTCACACAGTCACTACATCTGCAGTGTATATAAATATATATATATATATATATATATATATATATATATATATATATATATATATATATATATATATATATAATATATATATATATATATATATATATATATATATATATATATATATATATATATATATATATATATATATATATATAGTAAATGTGTTGCTAACTATAGTATCGAGTACAAAATAATACAGGTAGAGTGCTCAATGCCGAAGCAAGGAAATATATAACATGAAAACACAAGTTTGAGTTACTTCATAAGAACTTTATTCACGCCAAATTTATTTCGTATGGCAATATTTATATATATATATATAGATATATATATATATACAAAAAAAGTACGAACCTTGCTTCTGAACGCAGCACATTTCTTCAACATTGTATCCTAATAGGAAAACAATTGATCACAAAATTATTACAAAGTAAAAACAAATGGTGTTATAGGGCCGGCGTGCAACATGCAATCCACGTCGATTGCCCATGCAGTACGAAAGTAAGGAAAGGAAATTGTAGAGTTTTTTTCATCTGTAAAACAATCTATAAATATAGATGATAACTTCATATTGTAAATACGTAACTTCTTGAACAACAGATTTAATTGGTATTTTCCAACAGTTTTATTTAATCAAACGCAAGAACTTAAAAAACACGTCCCGCCGGTTAAGATCTCATTGGATGATAGTTAGTATAACCAATAACCAATAAAAAATTAGCTTCTACTAGCTATACGTATAATGACCCTTCACATGTGCATAAAGATAAAATTATATATTCATTGCTCACAGTGAATATATCATTTTTATCTTCAAATATGAAGTGCGAGAAACGTAGGATATATATATATTTGAAAACAGCAACCAAGGATTTTTTATCCCTCCGACGAATAATAATATAATAATAAAGAATAATAAATAGTTGTCTTATATATGAACTAATAAGTTAACTGGTGAAAGCAAATGGTATAATTGTTTTATAATTTAGACACTCGTGGTATTTTTTCGTGTTGTTTATCAAACAAATACTTGATTTCTTATTCACTTTTGAAAAACTTGCTCCAAGTCTGCCTCTTGATTGTTTCGCGTTTGTTTAAAGACGGGTTTGTTTCGAGAAGACGGATTTGTTTCGAGAAGACGAATTTGTTTCGAGAAGACGGGTTTAGTTTGTTTCGAGAATGGTTTGTTTCCCTTGCAGGAATTCGAATTGTATTATATTATATTGGGCGACAATCCTCGTGAAGTTAGGGAAGCCACTTGAAGACATACCGATCGAGCTTCAAGTCGCTTGACATGAAATCAAAGGCGTATAAGGGGCAATTTTGAAAGTAAAACTTTTGCCAGATCCAGTAGGGGCAGACATAAATACATCTCGACCAAACATATATGCCTCAATAACTTGCCCTCGATACTGATCTCAGCAATTCAGCAATGGTAATTGGCTCCGCCTCCGGTTGAAAATTCTAGCGGTAAATTTGGCGCGCTGCCTTTTCTCCTGCTCGCTTTTTCGCTCGCCCGCTTTTCCACCCGCCCACTCGCTTATTCGCTTGCCCGCCTTTCCTCCCGCCCGCTTTTGAAACCAAACCACGCTCGAAACAAACCCGTCTTCTCGAAAAAAATCCGTCTTTAAACAAACCCAAAACAATCAAGAGGAAGACTTGGATCAAGTCTACGTGTCACGTACTAACAAAAAATCGAGCGAAATCCATGAGGAAAAAGAACTGGAAATTATAGCAAAATATAAATCCATTTTTGAATCCAGTTGTCAGCGAGTTCTTTCGACTTTCCAAATGCCTTTAAAATCCCATAGAGACATTGCGATAACAATTTTTCATTTCTATTATAAAGCAAACAAGGCGGCTACATTAATGGCGACAGTCGCGGGCATCGCAAACAACACACTAAAAAGACCTAATTTCCGCCATAGGAAAACATTTCAATGTTACCTTTATATAAATGTTACCTACTCAACAAATGTTTTTGGCTCACTTGCGCGCAATATTTTGTTTGTCCCATGTCATGTGACTATGTATCGACCAATCAAAGTGTGTCTCACGTAGCAAGAAATAGAGATACATATAGCAATATATTCATTTACTTCAACTGTAGAAGGGACGTAGATAAATCTTGGATAGGATTGACATAAGCCATATGCTGTGTTGATTTCAGATAAACGCCAATTATTGTTCACCTGCGAAAAAAAAACATTCTAAATATGAAATAGTGCCGTATGAGACACGCACGCACAAGCATGAACTTGAAAAATTAAAGATAAACTTTCCAAGTTTGGCGTGCAACATATAGATAACAAAGATGACTCTTGATAGACGGTGTTAAACATGTGTAGGAAAATACTAAAGCAATTGCAGACGGGGTGTATGGTGAGCCTGCTAGGCAAGATCTCATTGTATAGTTATTTGCATCTTAAATACTCCTTTGCGTTTATACATGGTTAATAAAAACTAGCTGACGCCAGAAATCTAGCCTTGTTGAAATTCGTGATATCACGAAAATGTCACGAGTATGCAGATTTTGCTACGTTTCTCTTCGACTTCTCCATATTTTTGTATTCAGGTAGCTATATTGAGATTCCAAAAAGTTCCATCGTCTCACAAACCTGCCTAAGCCACGACCAAGTGTTCGATGTAAATGTTGTTCGTCTTTGTTTCAATTGTTTGCTTTTTGTTGCAAAGAAACTGGCGTCGCAAAAAGTCTAAAGTTGTAACTGTTCGCCTAAAATGAGTAATGGTGTCGGATATTCCATCGTAAAGTGGCATTGTTATTTTTTTTGGTAGTTTGACTATCATTTTTAGCTGTATTATCGCTAAAAGTTGCGATTTAATGAGATTTTGTAACGTCACGATTTTCAACTAGGTTTTCACGCGACCAAACGCGATCAACTGGTGCCTTATCAACACGGACACATCACACGTGATCTTAGTTTACAATCCAGTCTTTCTACTATCCATGGTTTATATGGCCTGCAAGCGGGTTGTGAGCTCACTGGAATGTGGCGATGTAAACACTTACCAACCTCGTTCCCAGGGACTTATCCCGCAGCGGGTGGGAGGGAGGGGGGGGGGAGCGGACATAAGGCCCTGGGAACGAGGTTGGTAAGTGTTTACATCGCCACATTAAAGTGAGTTCACAACCCGCTTGGCCATATAAACCATGGATAGTAGATCCGTAATGTGTACGGCTACGAGAGTTTTCTTGCGAGTCCGGGGCTGCAGATTAAAACATTATGATTGGAACATTATTTAACATTATAACATTTTTATCGCCGCTGGCAGTGCATAGCAAACTATGGGGGAAGGGAACAGCTGTTTCAGAGGAGACGCAAAACTGTTTGCCTCGTTTGTGAATTTGCAGGCTAATCTATAATACCAATATCAAGAACAAACAAAATAAAAACAAACACGAAAATTAACTAAAAGCCAAATAATAAACTTTTGCTCGGTCTGAACAGGAAGGTATTTACCTTTTTACCACAGGCAAATACCGTACAGATTTCACACTGGTTAATAAGTAGTTGTTATTGATACAAGACTATCAACTGTATTTGATCAATAGTTATTTTCTCCTTATTGCTCTTAACAAGACTATCAACTGTATTTGATCAATTGTTATTTTCTCCTCAATGCTCGTACCTTTTGTCTTTGGAGATTATATGTTATTGATACAAGACTATCAACTATATTTGATCAATTGTTGTTTTCTCTACAATACTCTTACAGTACCTTTTGTCTTTGGAGATTATATGTTATTGATACCAGGCTATCAACTGTATTTTATCAATTGTAATTTTCTCCTCAATGTTAATCTTACCTTTTGTCTTTGGAGATTAGATGTTATTGATACAAGACTATCAACTATATTATTTTTATCAAGTGTTATTTTCTCCTCAATGCTCTTAACTTTTGTCTTTAGAGATTACATGTTATCGATACAAGACAATCAACTGTATTTGATCAATTGTTGTTTTCTCTTCAATACTCTTACCTTTTGTCTTTAGAGATTAGATGTTATTGATACAAGACTATCAACTATATTTGATCAATTGTTATTTTCTATTCAATGCTCGTACCTTTTGTCTTTGGAGATTAGATGTTATTGATACAAGACTATCAACTGTATTTGATCAATTGTTGTTTTCTCTTCAATACTCTTACCTTTTGTCTTTAGAGATTAGATGCAGTTATTGATACAAGTCTATCAACTGTATTTGATCAATTATTATTTTCTCCTCAATGTTCTTACCATTTGTCTTTGGAGATCAGATGTTATTGATACAAGACTATCAACTATATTTTATCAAGTGTTATTTTCTCCTTAATGTTCTTACCTTTTATCTTTATAGATTAGATGTTATTGATACAAGACTATCAACTGTATTTGATCAATTGTTATTTTCTCTTCGATACTCTTACCTTTTGTCTTTGGAGATTAGATGTTATTGATACAAGACTATCAACTGTATTTGATCAAGTGTTATTTTCTCCTCAATGTTCTTACCTTTTGTCTTTGTAGATTAGATGTTATTGATACAAGACTATCAACTGTATTTTATCAATTGTTATTTTCTCCTCAATGTTCTTACCTTTTGTCTTTAGAGATTAGATGTTATCGATACAAGACAATCAACTGTATTTTATCAATTGTTGTTTTCTCTTCAATACTCTTACCTTTTGTCTTTAGAGATTAGATGTTATTGATACAAGACTATCAACTATATTTGATCAATTGTTATTTTCTCTTCAATGCTCGTACCTTTTGTCTTTGGAGATTAGATGTTATTGATACAAGACTATCAACTATATTATTTTTATCAAGTGTTATTTTCTCCTCAATGCTCTTAACTTTTGTCTTTAGAGATTACATGTTATCGATACAAGACAATCAACTGTATTTTATCAATTGTTGTTTTCTCTTCAATACTCTTACCTTTTGTCTTTAGAGATTAGATGTTATTGATACAAGACTATCAACTATACTTGATCAATTGTTATTTTCTATTCAATGCTCGTACCGTTTGTCTTTGGAGATTAGATGTTATTGATACAAGACTATCAACTGTATTTGATAGTCGGAACTTTCGATATCATCCCTTGTGATTAGAGATGACAGCCCACGCGCAAACGACAAAGTTCAAGAGGTAAATAAACATTTATCCACTCTCGCTGAGTCGTGTAATTTTGATTTAATAAGACACAGAAATATTAACAAAAGTGGTCTTAATAATTCCCATCTTCATTTGAATAATTACGGAAATTCCATCTTTGCTAAAAACTTTATTGATTATATTAAGGGATTTTAATATACAAACTTATCCATGTCTTGGGGCTGCAGATTCCGCGTCGACCTCTGGGGAAAATCTGAATACTAGTCTCCCGTTTATAAGGGACAATTTAAATGCTAACCATCATCCTATTAATCTTATCGATACGCTAAACAAATTGAAAGGCTTTAGAGTTGGACATCTAAACATCACATCTCTTACTAAATATGTTGATCAATTAAAATATTATTTAAAGGATGAGCCACTCGATATTTTATGCCTAAATGAAACTAGATTAAATGAATCGATAAGTGATGATGGTATTAAAATAAATGGTTACGAGATTGTAAGAAAAGACAGAAATCGAGAAGGAGGAGGCGTTGCAATCTATTATAGAAGCCATTTAGATGTTAAGATTAGAAATGAATTAACCCCTGACGAAATTGAAGTTGTTTGCATTGAAGTGATCGGGTCAAAGACAAAACCACTTATTATTGCATCTGTGTATAGACCACCAAGTTCGAGAATTGAAATCTTAATAAACTTTGAAAATTTGGTTAAAAATATTGATGCAGAGAGAAAAGAATTTATAATATTAGGTGACCTAAATTGTGACGTTTTGTCCCAAACACAAAGTACTCATACAAAACGATTTTTGGATATTGTCAATCCATTTCAATTAAAACAACTAATTACGGAGCACACCCGTATCACTGAGAACACAGAATCGTGTATTGATGTGATATTAACCAATAATCATGAAAAGATTATAGATTCTGGGGTGATGCATCTAGGAATTAGTGACCACAGTTTTGTATATGCTTGTAGGAAAATCGCACTTATAAAAAGTCAGCCAAAAATTATAGAAACTAGAAATTTTAGCAAATACGACCCCGTTAAATTCAATGCAGACTTAAGAGAAACCTTATCAATTAATGAATGGGATTCTCAAAACCCCAATATTAACTGGGAGAAGTTCAAGGATGATTTTAATCAAGTTGCTGAATTTCACGCACCAACTAAAACTAGAAGAGTCAGAAGTCAATATGCCCCATGGTTGACAAACAAAATTAAATCCAAAAAAGAATATTATACAGCTAACATTGATAATAATAAGGGCAATCCAAAAGAAATGTGGAAACATATCAATAATTTAATTGGAAGAAATTCAAAAACCAGACATATTACCCATGTAAAAACAGAAGCCCAAAATGTATATGAAGATAAAGATATCGCAGAAGCATTTAATGACTACTTTGCTAATATTAGCATTAAATTATCTGAAAAAATTCCACAGACTAACGATGACTTTGAACAATATATAAAGCAAGCTTCAAGTGAATTCTGTTCTCGTGAAATTTCATTGTCTGAAGTCATAACAGTTATAAACAATGTCAATACTTCCAAGTCCTCTGGACCCGATAAAATATCTGTACGACTACTTAAAGATTCTAAAGAGACGGTAGCTCATTACTTAACGTATATATTTAATCAGTCCCTAACCTACGGCATTTTCCCAGACGATTGGAAAATTGCCAGGGTCTCTCCTATTTATAAAACAGGAAGTAAAGACGACTGTGGGAATTACCGGCCGATATCTATTTTATCAGTTGTTTCAAAGGTTTTTGAAAGATTAGTGTACAACCAATTAAATAATTATTTAAATGAAAACAACATTCTACACGAATGTCAATCAGGATTTAGAAAAGATCATTCGACCAATACATCATTGTTAAATACAACCAATTCCTGGTTTCTTAACATGGATTCGGGCCTCTTAAATGGAGTTTTATTTCTTGACTTAAAAAAAGCATTTGACACTGTTAATCACAATATCTTAATTAAAAAATTGTTCTAATATGGTATTAAAGGTGTGGCACTATCATGGTTCACTTCGTACTTGAACAATCGAAAACAGACATGTAAAATAAAGCAATCAACTTCATCCCCTAGAATTATTCAGTGTGGAATTCCCCAGGGGTCGAACCTCGGACCACTTCTCTTCTTGTTATATATAAATGATTTGCCAAATTGTTTAGAAAAATCAAATCCATCAATGTATGCAGATGACACAAATCTTACAGTTTCTGATGAAACAACTACAGATTTAGAAAAAAATTTGAACAATAAGCTGGAGAAAGTTAATCAATGGCTTATTGCCAACAAATTGACATTAAATGTAGATAAAACTGAGTATATGATCATTGGATCACATAAACGACTTTCTAAAATTACCACTGACCCAAAAATTGTCATTGGTGGAAAAAATGTTAAACGAGTATCTGTTACCAAAAGTTTAGGAGTTGTCATTGATGAAAGATTGAATTGGGAGGCTGAAATTGACAACATCAGTAAAAAGGTTTCTAGGGCAATAGGAATTATTAAAAGAGTAAAATCGCTTTTATCGGAAGATTCGTTAAAGTATATGTATCAAACACTTATCTTACCTCATTTTGATTATTGTGCAATGGTTTGGGGAAATTGTAATAAAACTCTGAAAACCAAATTGCAAAAATTACAAAATAGAGCAGCAAGAACAATAACAGGTGATAATTACGAAATACCATCTGAAATTGTACTTCTAAACTGGCATGGGAATCCCTCGATGAAAGAAGGGAAACCCAAACTATTTCTTTTGTGACCAATGTTTTAAAAAAAGATAAATGCCCAGATGGTATTTCTAAGATGTTTACACTTGTAAAATAATAGAAACATGTACAACCTTAGAAGTAACAACAAAATGCTGATGTTGTCAAAGCCGAAAACTAATGCCATGAAGAGAAGTTTTAGTTATGCAGCTGCCAAGACATGGAATGACCACCAAAAATAAATTGGTGCTATATAAGTTATTTTATTGTAATATAGTTAGTTGAATTTTTATGAACTTTTCTTTTTACTTGTAATTATAGTGTGTATTTTATTTAGTTTCCACTTCTGTAGATATACCTTTTTATATATGTAAACACACGGCCTTATGAAAAACAACCTTTTAATTTCCTTTTCTTTCTTTTTTAAAAACTGTATGGTTGATAAGCTACCGTGTATAAAGATTATTAAATACAAATACAAATACAAATACAAATTGTTGTTTTCTCTTCAATGTTCTTACCTTTTGTCTTTAGAGATTAGATGTTATTGATATATATACTATCAACTGTATTTGATCAATTGTTATTTTCTCCGCAATGCTCTTAACTTTTGTCTTTGGAGATTAGATGTTATTGATACAAGACTATCAACTGTATTTGATCAATTGTTGTTTTCTCTTCAATACTCTTACCTTTTGTCTTTAGAGATTAGATGCAGTTATTAATACAAGTCTATCAACTGTATTTGATCAATTATTATTTTCTCCTCAATGTTCTTACCTTTTGTCTTTAGAGATTAGATGTTATTGATATATATACTATCAACTGTATTTGATCAATTGTTATTTTCTCCGCAATGCTCTTAACTTTTGTCTTTGGAGATTAGATGTTATTGATACAAGACTATCAACTGTATTTGATCAAGTGTTATTTTCTCCTCAATGTTCTTACCATTTGTCTTTGGAGATCAGATGTTATTGATACAAGACTATCAACTATATTTTATCAAGTGTTATTTTCTCCTTAATGTTCTTACCTTTTATCTTTAGAGATTAGATGTTATTGATACAAGACTATCAACTGTATTTGATCAATTGTTGTTTTCTCCTCAATGTTCTTACCTTTTGTCTTTAGAGATTAGATGTTATCGATACAAGACAATCAACTGTATTTTATCAATTGTTGTTTTCTCTTCAATACTCTTACCTTTTGTCTTTAGAGATTAGATGTTATTGATACAAGACTATCAACTATATTTGATCAATTGTTATTTTCTCTTCAATGCTCGTACCTTTTGTCTTTGGAGATTAGATGTTATTGATACAAGACTATCAACTGTATTTGATCAATTGTTGTTTTCTCTTCAATACTCTTACCTTTTGTCTTTAGAGATTAGATGTTATTGATACAAGTCTATCAACTGTATTTGATTAATTGTTATTTTCTCCTCAATACTCTTAACTTTTGTCTTTGGAGATTATATGTTATTGATACAAGACTATCAACTATATTTGATTAATTGTTGTTTTCTCTTCAATGCTCTTACCTTTTGTCTTTGGAGATTAGATGTTATTGATACAAGACTATCAACTGTATTTGATCAATTGTTGTTTTCTCTTCAATGCTCTTACCTTTTGTCTTTGGAGATTAGATGCAGTTATTGATACAAGACTATCAACTATATTTGATTAATTGTTGTTTTCTCCTCAATGTTCGTACCTTTTGTCTTTGGAGATTAGATGTTATTGATACAAGACTATCAGCTATATTTTATCAATTGTTATTTTCTCCTCAATGTTCTTACCTTTTGTCTTTGGAGATTAGATGTTATTGATACAAGACTATCAACTATATTTTATCAAGTGTTATTTTCTCCTCAATGTTCTTACCTTTTGTCTTTAGAGATTAGATGTTATTGATACAAGACTATCAACTGTATTTGATCAATTGTTATTTTCTCTTCAATACTCTTAACTTCTGTCTTTGGAGATTATATGTTATTGATACAAGACTATCAACTGTATTTGATCAATTGTTATTTTCTCCTCAATGCTCTTAACTTTTGTCTTTGGAGATTAGATGTTATTGATACAAGTCTATCAACTGTATTTGATTAATTGTTATTTTCTCCTCAATACTCTTACCTTTTGCCTGTGGAGATTAGTTGTTATTGATACAAGAATCAACTGTATTTGATCAATTGTTATTTTCTCCTCGATGCTCTTACCTTTTATATTTAGAGATTATATGTTATTGATACTAGACCATCAACTGTATTTTATCAAGTGTTATTTTCTCCTCAATGTTCTTACCTTTTGTCTTTAGAGATTAGATGTTATTGATACAAGACTATCAACTGTATTTTGACCAATTGTTATTTTCTCCTGAATGTTCTTATCTTTTGTCTTTAGAGATTAGATGTTATTGATACAAGACTATCAACTGTATTTGATCAATTGTTATTTTCTTCTGAATGTTCTTATCTTTTGTCTTTAGAGATTAGATGTTATTGATACAAGACTATCAACTATATTTGATCAATTGTTATTTTCTTCTGAATGTTCTTATCTTTTGTCTTTAGAGATTAGATGTTATTGATATGTATTTGATCAATTGTTATTTTCTCCTCAATACTCTTAACTTTTGTCTTTTTAGATGTTATTGATACAAGACTATCAACTGTATTTGATCAATTGTTATTTTCTCCTCAATGTTCGTACCTTTTGTCTTTAGAGATTAGATGTTATTGATACAAGACTATCAACTGTATTTGATCAATTATTATTTTCTCCTGAATGTTCTTATCTTTTGTCTTTAGAGATTAGATGTTATTGATACAAGACTATCAACTCTATTTGATCAATTGTTATTTTCTTCTGAATGTTCTTATCTTTTGTCTTTAGAGATTAGATGTTATTGATATGTATTTGATCAATTGTTATTTTCTCCTCAATACTCTTAACTTTTGTCTTTTTAGATGTTATTGATACAAGACTATCAACTATATTTGACCAATTGTTATTTTCTCCTCAATGTTCGTACCTTTTGTCTTTAGAGATTATCAACTGTATTTGATCAATTGTTATTTTCTCCTCAATGCTCTTACCCTTTGTCTTTAGAGATTAGATGTTATTGATACTAGACTATCAACTGTCTTTGATCAATTATTATTTTCTCCTGAATGTTCTTATCTTTTGTCTTTAGAGATTAGATGTTATTGATATGTATTTGATCAATTGTTATTTTCTCCTCAATACTCTTAACTTTTGTCTTTTTAGATGTTATTGATACAAGACTATCAACTGTATTTGATCAATTGTTATTTTCTCCTCAATGTTCGTACCTTTTGTCTTTAGAGATTAGATGTTATTGATACAAGACTATCAACTATATTTGATCAATTGTTATTTTCTCCTTAATTCTCTTAACTTTTGTCTTTTTAGATGTTATTGATACAAGACTATCAACTGTAGTTGATCAATTGTTATTTTCTCCTCAATGTTCGTACCTTTTGTCTTTAGAGATTAGATGTTATTGATACAAGACTATCAACTATATTTGATCAATTGTTATTTTCTCCTCAATGCTCTTACCTTTTGTCTTTAGAGATTAGATGTTATTGATATAAGACTATCAACTGTACCTTTTGTCTTTGGAATTCCTCCTCCACGTTATAAACATCCCAACCATAGGAACTACTTTGAGGGAAAGCTCTAAAATTAAGTAAGTTTCATTAAATAAATGAAAATACTCTTTCAAACCAAACAATCTCTAGATACTTACAGAACAAACTCTTTTGAGACAGGGCATTCTGTGATGTTCAAGATAAAAAATGTCAGCCGGACGTAAAAGATGTTCACATACTCTGGAACAAAACTACACAACAAAGGAATGAAAAAGTGAATGGGTGGCTGCAGGTTGGGTGAGTGAGTGCGGTGGATGGGTAGCTATTTGGCTTAGTGATGGAGGGAGGCAGAGGGGAGAAAGAGAGGTAACATAATGTATCGATTTCAAGACACATGTACCTAACGCATATTTATTAACTTTACAATATATTAATATTGATAATTTTAATATTTTTAAATATTTTTAATAATTTTAATATTTAATTCTTACATTGCGCAGTTTCCATATTAATATGATCAAATACGCATTAAAAACCTGGACCTTACAAATAATCTTAAATCCTTTAAATTAGTCATGCTTAAGTATTATTTTTCATCTTTGATAACGTGTTATAACTGTGAAGAACCTCGGACATTCAAATCTATTTGTGTACGTCTAAGGGCCCACAGTAATTGGCTAACGCTGTTGTGGATCCCCTGCCATTGTTAAACTTATTGTTTATTGTGTTTATTATTTGTAAAGTTTAAAGCTTGGACGTTAACAACTAACTTCGTCCAACACGGCTTAACTTCAAACATGAGCGGTGTGGGGCAACACGTTTACAGCACGCAACCCCGTGCTTCCCTAATTACATAATATATCAAACATCAAACATCAAACACGAAAAAGAGTGTTTCATCCAAACACCGAGAAACGGGTATTTCGAGTGTTTGATATTGCTTCTCAAACAAATGAGTATTTTAACAGATATTTGAGGTAATTACAAGCTTTTTAGCAGAGTAAATCGAAGGAAACCTTTAGGTAAGTTAGAACGATACGGGCTTCGGTGGTCTAGTGGTCAGGGCCACTGCCTCCCACCTCTGAGGTCAAGAGTTCGAATCCTGTGTTCGAACATTTGATCGCACGTGGAAAGAGTTGGTCAACACTCTGCCGAAAGTTGTGGGTTTTCTCCGGGTTCTCCGGTTTCCTCCCACAGGGAAGTTGACAAGGCGGGTTGGGATAAATAGTTAGGAAAACTAATGATGATAAAAACTGTAAAAATAAATACCTAAGGTTAATTGATTGGAGTACTGGATACTAGGTACTGAATATAATAGAATAAATTGTCGATGTTGTAAAGCGCATTTGATCATATACACATGCTAATTTGCGCTATATAAATAGTAAACATTATTATTATTATTATTATACCATATCCGATTTACAACTATACTAATCAAGCAGGAAGAAAAGACAAACTCAATGTCAAAATTGAAAAGAAAACTGCCGCTGTACATCAACTTTGAGCTGTCGAGCAAACTCTAAAATGGCGGATTCCAGAAGCATAAAATACGACAATCAAAACATTATTTCTCGAGTAAAAGAGCAAATATCGTCTCATTATTAACATTTCTAAACTTTATACGTATTTATTATATGGCTTGGCTCGTGAGCGGTCTTAACGCAACTTTTCTGTAATCTGATTGGTTGCTGAGCGTTCTTTACAAACCCGTAAAGACCTGTCATTACAAAACAACTGAAAAGTTTTAAAAAATTGCGAAAAATTGCGAAAATATGAGATATTTAAAAGAGCCATATTACAATAATAAAAACCTTATTAACCTCGTGTGTTCGATCTTTACGGAAAAATTAACCTGCCCTTGTTCTTTTCCCACATACCTCGCTCCTTCATCGCTCGGTCTGTACTGAAAGACCGCGGGCAGTGCCCGGTAGCCTCATTATCAGGTGGAGTCTACAAGCAAGCTAACCGCCAGGTCAATAACTGTTTATTATTATATGGCTAAGAAAGATGGCGCACGCTGATTGGTTCGTGAGAGGTCAGGAAAAAGCGTATTGCCCTCCCGGTGCTGTGAGAGGGCAATACGCCTTTTCCGGACGGGTACGTTTTGGCGGGAAAATTTCCGAGTATGTTCGTTGAAAAGGTTCGAACAATAACACGTCCTGGGACATTAGTGCTGCTTTTCTTGAAAGCTGTTTATCTATAAGTGAAGAAAATGAATGCAAATACTTTACCGTACAGACCTCGCACTCGGTTAATAAGTCTTTAATCTCTTTTATGTATGATACATTTTTTGACAACAGTTACCCTTTAAATTCAAACCGGGTTTTGTTCTAACACTCATGCACTGTTTATTTTTGCATGAATTATAGTTTAACGACGCCGATGTATATTGTAACCTCACCTTTGTCTTTGGTTTAACTCTGCGCCAACATCAACACTTGTGGTGTCAACTAGACTTGAAGAAGACTGACTATTTGGCGTACCTAAAGTGAAGGCACCTTGAACATTATTCCATAAACGACCAATATCACCAAGTAAACTCGAGCTTGACAGAGAGGCTGCGAAGAAAGTTCTTAGATTAGTTGTTTGGTATAGTCATAAATTGGCCGAGCGAGAGATTTTTACGGCAAAATTATCCTACACGCGCGGTCTTTCAGTATAGAAGTGAGCGACGAAGAAGAGAGGTCTGTCCTAAAAGACCAAAGGCGAGATAATTTTGCCGTAAAAACCGACCAAACGAAATTAATAATTTTTTTTTAGTTTCGTTTGGGTAAGGGCTGGCGCGTACTGTCCCGCCCTATTCCTCGCTCCTCAACTACTCGCCCGCCCTCCCCAAACGGAACGCCTGCAACGCAGGTTACCAGAAGTCCAACTCGCTTGAAAACTTCCCCATCTTTTTATGCGCATGGCGTGATTCGCCTTTCAGGTAAGTTCCCCCGGCTGTTTTTAATTGAAAACAAAACAGTTATCTGACATGATTTGATGTGATCTGACGTGAGCTGACGCGAGCTGTGCGTCTGGCATAGTAAACAGGTTATTAATTGTATAAATTAATTAACTACTCTTAGCATTGCAAAATACTATAACGTATAGACTACTCACGCACTTGGAAAATGTGTGTGTTAAATGTTATGCAGCTCGAAACCTTGTGTGGCTACTAACCATGTGTTGCTATACTATAATGTACATCAATGTACTTGTTACTAATGTGAGAATCGAGAATTGTATTTGTTTTGGGGTCGCGGTAATTGGCATTAGCTGTTCCGGCCACCCAGCTTGTTGTCTTAATGTCTACCATAAATCATGTTTGTAATATGGCAAAGCTAATAATAAACTAGAAATACGTATACGCAACAACCCCTCACCCGCTTACTGTTTGAAACTTGTATAGCGTAGTTGCTTACACTACATGAGTACTTCTTTTAGTTCTTACTTTTAGTTGTACTTGAATTAGATAATAGCCCATTCATTTGACAAACTGAATAGACTTTCAGTGGACAATATCTCTGAGAGCTTTGTGTTGTCTGAATTTAATTGTTTCATAGAACATCAAAATAAATAACGAAATACATTAATGGTAATACTGTAGTTAGTATAAAAACACTATTGGCTGTTGAAGGAAGTGCATCTTTATCATAGGGGTGCATATATAGTGCAAATGTATAGGGCCCATTCAAATGGCCGTTGATGCATATAAATATACAAATAAACCCGATTCTAGTTTGCCCACCCAGACCCAAGCATCCCCGTGATAAGGGACTAAACGCCGGTCGATATTAACACCCTCGCCCTCATGGCGCCGGCCCGGGCGAGGAGATAAAAGTAAATAAAAAACAACTTGTGCGATTTTTAGCTCAGTGTACTTAGGTCATCCTGAAATTTGAAGTAGTTCTTGTTTTCAGGAAGAGGTCATGAGATAACACGAGAAAGATCTAAAATAAAACTCACGTTTAATTATGTTGGCAGAGGAATCATAACACTGCCCCAGGCTTTCTGTTGTTAGCTCTTCACCCTCTTCAACGTCATCATCCTCAGAAAGTGACCACGTGTCAGATAAATCATCAACTTTGTCACCCTTCAGTACTTCAATTCGTGGTATAACTGCTGGATGCACGTTCTCATCCTCAGAGGGAACTTGACCATTCTTGGGATTGGAATCAGGTAACAAAAAGGTTTCTTTGAAATTCTCGGCAAAGTTAGTGTCGAAAAGCTGCGTAGTTTGACTGCAATCCATGAACGTTAATCGAACAGTTTTAAAGTCACAACATTGTATAGTTAAGCATTTTACTACCACTTTTCTTCGATTGCCTGATAAACTTCTTCTCACTGCCTATCGATTAGCAAATAAAATAAAATTATCAAGGCGATATTGAGAGTTACGCGACTTTCAAAATGATCAATACTGTCACAACGAGAGAAGAGGCTCAGCCCCCATTAAAATTTGGCAGGGGGCTCAAGCCCCCGGATCCTACGCCTATGCATTATTTCAACGCACATATGAATACAGTTGATTTAAAAACACTAAGGTTGCTGAGGAAGGGCCTTCGTTACACATCCTATCAGTGCGTCAACCCCTTAGTGTTTCTCACTCGTATTTATACCTATGCAGCATACTATATTTATATCATTAGAAAAATTATTTACCTTTTCGTCTTCTGCTCTATCGACAGATTGTATATTTTTAAAAGGTATCCACATCGAATGATCCTAAGAATGGTTTCAAAAGAAATAATAAATTTGAACAAAACAATTGACGATGAACATTATTATTAAATTTTTTTTACTATTATAGAGAAAAGAAAAAGCACGTAAATTTGTACCTCAACATTTCGTTCGCTCAACTTACAAATTACGAGCAATCTAAATGAAAGAGATCGTAAAAGAGTATTATTGCAGCTTAGTTTTCTTAAATCAAGTAAGCTTTATGCAGACTAAAACATCTTCAGTCTTTGAGAAAAATGGAACCGGAGACGAGCAGGTGAACGTTTCCTCCAAATCACAGATTGGACGTCATTTTCAAGGGGTCTATAATTGCATCGGTAAAAGACGTGGAACGTCTTGCTGTCATAAACGATTACGAAGCACTTTACTACTGCAATGGGAAGGGAGTTCCAGTTCGCAGCACGTGTTATATCCACTGATCTCAAAAATAAAGACTGGATTGAGCTTTCTATTGTATATGATGAGCGGATTTTGAAGCCTGCATATTTGCATAATGTAAATTAACGAGAGATCATTAGAAACGCCGAGTTTGCAAGCAAATCAAAGTGTGACGCTAGCAAAATAGGTTTCGTGTCTGGCCAATATAGTTTCTTTGTTAACATTAAATGCAAAAATCTTCAACCTAATTTGACGTCTCATATTAGGCTTCTCTCACTGGATAATTAGAGCCAACGGCGGCCATTACTAAGGGACCAAAGTCGCAGTAAATCTGTAGGTAGGCGATGAATCGTTTTACCCAGTAATTTGAAAAATGTTTTCTGGTCCTCTTTATAGTAATATTATTTTATTTTGTCGATGATAAGAGCACATAAACCATCAAAAAACCTCATAGGATTCTCAGTTGGTCCCTTAGTAATGGCGAACTTCCGGCTTCATTTTCTGAACAAAAGTTGCGCGATCCAGTCTTTATTTAGAGATCAGTTTATTTACGATTGACGTAAACACAAGCACTACAATCGTTTTAGAAATATTGAAGCGTTTTAGAGATTATAAAACAAGCTTCGAGTGTCAAATATGTTAGTCAATCGACAATTATGGTTTCATTCAAAGGTTAAAATTTATATTGCTTTCACTGCCGTTGGTTCACACGAGCGACATGAGCATCAGAAACGAAAAAGCAAAAGTTGCTCTGGGACGTACGGAGACAAAACAACGAGAATATTTCTTTGTTTTCTCTTTTGTTTTGCTCTTGCCTTATGCTTGGCTATGGTTCACACGAGAGCATAATCATAAGGAGAAGACAAAAGGCAAGCAAAGGAATGAAGTCAAGCCTGCGACATAAAGATCGACATAGTCATAAATAAATCATAAGAAGCATAAAGCCTGGTTTTCATATACCGCAATTCATCGCCGATGATCGCCGATGCTCACATTTGCGATGATCGGCGATCATCCCAGACAATCGCCGACGGTCGCCGATCAAGGCGGGGAAATATATATTTTTTCAAAATGGCTGCCGCTATTAACAATAGATTATTACAACATACGAAGCTTTTAGTAGTCATAGCGCTATTACTAAAAAATAAAAGGCTCCTTCGGCGTAAGAAATACAAAAAGAAGAGGTTCTGGGTGCGAAAAATATTCGAGGAAATTAATGAATATGGGCAATTTCATATACGTTGGTGCGTGAGATGAAGCTGCACGACCGAGAATATTTTTTCAGGTATCAACCTTTGATGCCCAATTATATACAGTGGGAAATTCCCTAATGATTTCCATAGACAGAACGTCATCTTCTTTTGCTTTTAGATCGGAATTATTCTCGTTGATCTGTACATTTTCACCCGCCATTTGTACTTGGTACAAAACCAAGTACTTGGTTTTCTTCTAGAGACTGGGTCCTAATTTGTCTTATTTCATCGGATTTCGGTTTTCATTTGTTTTGCTTGTCCTAATTCATCGGCGACAGTCGGCGTTCATCTGGATAAACAATTTTTTGGGGTTCTTGCGATGATCGGGGATTGTCCCGGATTGCCGGTTTTCATAATCCTATTTCGTCGCAATTCATCGCAAAGCTGTATCGGCGATCATCGGCGATGAATTGCGATATATGAAAACCAGGCTTTAAGGTCTGAATCTCCTGGGGAGACTAGACTGGCTTACTGCACGTGCCAACCGTGCTTCCTGCAATGTTCAGTAATTTGCTGCAAAAGAGATTTTCTTATTTCTGCTCAAGCAACTTATAACTTGTATATATAAGTAAGTTATATACCTGTAGTCTGTTAAGTAAACTGTTCCTATGTCACGATGTTTACTAATTTCAATGACAACATTTTCCAAAACCATCTCAACTCGTTCAGTGTCACCTGGTGTAAATGAAAAATAATTCTCAAATGATCAATAATTGATAAACCAGAAACAAAGGAAATAAGCTTCGTGACAGAGGGCTTGAAATCTGAGGAATTTTTACATAAATCTCGCCAACTTCCATGTCGATTTTCTATCAAAATAAAGGTTCGTTTGAGAAGCAAGTTCAAACACTCGTGAAGATTTCTTTCTCCGATTTCAAAAAAAAACCTCGAATATCGTAGGTAGTCATCCCCAGGTGCTTGTACCATTCCAAATCTTTGGGTTCTACCAAGAAGAAATGTAATATATCTTGTTGTTTAAAATTGATTTCATCACCATGCCTTTTCCCCCTGTTATTGATCTACAACCAGCTGTTGTGGTCTAGTGGTTACCACACATGTCTATGAGCCTGGAGATCCGGGTTCAAATCCTGGGTCGGACCACCACTCAGGGTCTTAAAATATTGAGGAGAAGGTGCTGCCTTTGCAACAACACCAGCAAATGGTAAGACTTTCGGGTCTTCTCGGAAAACGACCTTAAATCGTAGACCCTCGGAATCCATATCAGTTGGGTTTTCCGTTCACCTAAACTGAAAAGTCGAACGCTTAAAACATGAGCCTCTGGCTCGGATAAATAGGGTAACCTTATCCTGCGTGATCGACTCAAAATAAATCATACTCAAATCATACCATTCACAGGAAATGACGTCAAAGCAGGGACACGCGAAGTGATTGCGCACTAATTCAACAGTGAAATACAAGTTTGGCTCTGAACATTAAACACACCTGTTTAAACAAAACTCGCTTTATTTCCAAACTCTCTGTGTATATTTCACTGCTGAATCAATGTGCAATGTTTTTGCGTGTCCCTGATTTGACGTCATTTCCTGTGAATAGTAAATCACTTTAGCAGTGGTAAAACGTATGAAGATGAAATTTTCGCACGACAAGATATTTTACAATTCTTCTCAAGGGATTCCAAAGATCACAAATATGTAAAATGGATGGATATGATGGATGGATGTGTGGATGGACGGAGGAATGGATACGAATGGGTGGGATAACTAACAGACGGATGGACATTGAATGGAATGATTCATTTCATACCTGGACACATCATAACAGACGATGAACACTGAATGAGAAGTTCGAAATCTTTAATCTCTTCACAACACGAATGCAGTTGGTCGTCAACACTCCATCTAGTGATAGGCTTTAAAAAATAAAATAAAATCGAATATATGGCACGCAGTCGGTTAGACCGCTGACCTGGAGATCCAGAAGGCGCGAGTTCAATTCCCAGCAGGTTAGAGTTTTTACATTTTTTACATCGAAACTGCACAGTTTAAAAATCGCACAAGTTTTTACAGAAGGTTTGCTGAAAAATACTGTAACAATGCGGCTATCATGGCTGAACAATATTGTTGAACGAAAAATTGTTGTTCAGCATTGCTTTAACAATATTGTTCGCCATTGATGAACCAATGGTTGTTCACGGTTGCTGGAATAGTAAAAGACAACAGTGATGATAGAACAAGCATATACGCTATTGTTATCATTTTTGCTGAACCTTGTTAACAAGCTGTAACAGTATTGATGGTTGAATAATGCTGTGACAACCTTCTAATCATGGCTGAACAACCTTGTTGATAACATTGTTCACGGGGTGCAGAACTGCAGCACAACACAGCACAACATTGTTCACAGTTGACAGCATAACATTGTTCACAGTTGACAGCATAACATTGTTCACAGTTGACAGCACAACATTGTTCACGGGGTGCAGAACTGCAGCACAACATTGTTCACAGTTGACAGCATAACATTGTTCACAGCTGACAGCACAACATTGTTCCCGGGGTGCAGAACTGCAACACAACATTGTTCACAGTTGACAGCATAACACTGTTCACAGTTGACAGCACAACATTGTTCGCGGGGTGCAGAACTGCAGCACAACATTGTTCACAGTTGACAGCATAACATTGTTCACAGTTGACAGCACAACATTGTTCACGGGGTGCAGAACTGCAGCACAACAATGTGTTCACAGTTGACAGCACAACATTGTTCACGGGGTGCAGAACTGCAGCACAACATTGTTCACAGTTGACAGCACAACATTGTTCACAGTTGACAGCACAACATTATTCACGGGGTGCAGAACTGCAGCACAACATTGTTCACAGTTGACAGCACAACATTGTTCACGGGGTGCAGAACTGCAGTACAACATTGTTCACAGTTGACAGCACAACATTGTTCACAGTTGACAGCACAACATTGTTCACAGTTGACAGCACAACATAGTTCACAGTTGACAGCACAACATTGTTCACAGTTGACAGCACAACATTGTTCACAGTTGACAGCACAACGTTGTTCACAGTTGACAGCGCAACATTGTTCACAGTTGACAGCACAACATTGTTCACAGTTGGTGGGGTATTCGACTCGACTATCACGCGCGAAAACCAAATAACACGCGCGTAAACCAAGACGAGCCTGTAAACAATGGAGGAACAACAAGACGCGTTTCTAGACGTTTCGAGACAGCATTCAAGATTGTTTTGGTAAAATATATAATTTAGACCCTCCGCTCGGGCAATTCGTCGAAATATTACCCCTCGGGATGATATATCCCTCGGGGTAATATGATACATCCCTCTGGGTAATATTTCGTCGAATTCCCCTCGCTCCTGGTATGTACTGTTTCTCACCAGAGACGACTCAATGCTTAGTTCAAGGTATATCTCCCCAGTGAAAGGTGTATCTCGAACGGTTGTTCTTCCCACTGAAAACCATCCGAACAACGTTTGCTGGCTTAAAAAAGAAACTGGTACCATGACTCGTCCCATGAAATCATCACGGTTTAATGTGTCCTTGTCCCAGACATCCACTATGACGTAATGAATAATACAACGACCTGTCTCTTCATCGTCAGCACCTCCATCAGAATCACAACCTTCATAAATAACATGAACAATTTTAGCATGCAGGAATAGTTGGGCCTTATTTGACAGTAACTTCTGATACTTGCGTCGTACAGTATTTGACAATAAAGAGGAATTACGCTTTGACGACAATAAAGGAACGCTATTTTGACATTTTTTCTATGTTTTTCACGAAACCATAATCCTAATCTCTTGTTTAGTGGTATGGGTTTGCTATATCCCTGCAAGATGAAGTACTTACCCTTGACATGATGCGCACAATTCGTGGCTTCTTGACATGATGCGCGCAATTCGTGGCTTCTTGACATGATGCGCGCAATTCGTGGCTTCTTGACATGATGCGCACAATTCGTGGCTTGTTCAGAGTCTTGTTAGCGTGGTCTGAGCTTGACTGGTTTGCGCGCGCTTGATACGGTGATAGCAATTCCAAGCTTGGCGTTTACCCACCCTCCTTCACCTGGGAGTAGGCAAGATAAGTGTAATTGTCCACTGCTAGACAGTGTGTCGGGTGCTGGGAGTAGGGCTGTGGCATGATTGCCACGGTTACCTCGGCTTATGGGGAGTGTGCTAATGTGCTGTCCCTTGGGCGTGACACCAACCTCCAATAATGTCAATTGGCGACACTTTATACATATTCTGCCCGCGAGGGCCTGTATGATATCCAGTTCTTTACCGAAGTCAACTTACCTGCACTTGACGTAAAATGTGGACCATTGTAGATTGGAAATGTATAGCTTGCACCCCATTTAGGGTTTACTGTGTTGTATTGTACTGAGGTCTTCTCTTCTTCGTCACCAACAGTTATAATACAATATGGATCTGACTTTCCACCAACATCCATGCTGGCCAAGTTCCGACCTGCAATCACTTGAAAATAAATGATAATGATACATTATTTTGTTAATGGTATTTTATACAGGAGATTTAAAGGTTTTCTGTTTATATGGCTGTATACAAATTGAAAACGTACTGCCGAAATAGTGTGTAGGAGGTCAACCAATTCGAGCGAATTGGGCCTTCGTCACAGAGCGAAACGTAATAATAATAATAATAATAATAATAATGTCACAAAAATACGTCACCCAGATAACGAAAAATATTAACAAATAATTAATGAGATATAATAATAATAATATTATATTTCAAGAATGTATCTCAATCTAAAAAAAATCTATAAAAATATCAGTCCACGTATTCTTTCGTTTAGAAAAAAAACTGAAGAGAGTCCTTGCAACTAAGTTCCCAAGCGTCAAATATAAGTTGTAACTATAAGTTATTGAACTCAAGAGAATTAAAGATTAGAGGGTGAAACTTAAAGTTTAACTAGAAATACGAATCCGCAATGATCCCTTCGCTCGCCTTTTCTATCATATACCCCGTGTAGAAATAACACATCAAAGTGTGTAGAAATAACACACCAAGGTGTGTAGAAATAACACATCAAGGTGTGTAGAAATAACACATCAAGGTGTGTAGAAATAACACATCAAGGTGTGTAGAAATAACACATCAAGGTGTGTAGAAATAACACATCAAAGTGTGTAGAAATAGCACATCCAGGTGTGTAGAAATAACACATCAAGGTGTGTAGAAATAACACATCAAGGTGTGTAGAAATAACACATCAAGGTGTGTAGAAATAACACATCAAGGTGTGTAGAAATAACACATCAAAGTGTGTAGAAATAGCACATCCAGGTGTGTAGAAATAACACATCAAGGTGTGTAGAAATAACACATCAAAGTGTGTAGAAATAGCACATCCAGGTGTGTAGAAATAACACATCAAGGTGTGTAGAAATAACACATCAAGGTGTGTAGAAATAACACATCAAGGTGTGTAAAAATAACACATCAAGGTGTGTAGAAATAACACATCAAGGTGTGTAGAAATAACACATCAAGGTGTGTAGAAATAACACATCAAGGTGTGTAGAAATAACACATCAAGGTGTGTAGAAATAACACGTCAAGGTGTGTAGAAATAACACATCAAAGTGTGTAGAAATAACACATCAAAGTGTGTAGAAATAACATAGATAGATAGATAGATGTTTTAATGACTAGGTTTGCAGCCATAAAAAGCTGAAATACATTTAGTCTTACATGTAATGTTATATTAAGCTAAAACTATTTTATAAAATTTAAGAAAAGCCTATTACTAAAAAATAATTAGATAAATATATAATATATAGTCGAATGATCTAATCTGTATAATAGTTTAAAATGTCTACAAGCTGTAACTATAGCTTTGGATAAAACTATTTTTACAACGCTCGGTCTTACATAAAGGGCGTACGAATTTCCTTGTGCTCCTCAAGGAGTAATTATTCATGTTTCTAACAGGAAGTAGGTTATGAAGGCGATGTTGTGGGTCGTTGATGATCTCATCAAAAAGTTTAGATGCAATTGTTTCTCTTCTTTCAAAAAGCGTTGAAATTCTTGACACTTCGAGAGCTCTACTGTAAAGTATATGTGGATAGATAATTCTTAACGCCCGTTTCTGTAGCCTCTCCAGATCGTCACTCAGGTATGCTGGTAGGCTGCGGTGGAAGACTGGACATGCATATTCGAGGATGGAACGAATACAAGTGACATAAAACAAAGTCAACTCCTTTGGTGCAACTGATGCTCTCTTCAGTTGCTTCAGAAAATACAGCCTACAGTTAACTTTCTTAACTAGTTCCATTATATGTATGTTCCATTTTAAGTCACTGCTGATATTCAGACCCAACACTTTTACACTAGTTACTATCTCTAAAGGCTTACCGTTCACCACTAACGGATCGAACTCTGGTTTCCTCCGTGCGAAACTGATCCTCAGCTCCTTGCATTTAGATTCATTCAGCTCGAATCCCTCACTAATCGATTGTCTGGAGAGGTCACTAACAACATTTTGAATATTGCTCGCATGGCCCTTTTCCACCAATTCTGAAATTGAGGTATCGTCTACGTACTTCCACATGTCAGCAGTTGTATCAAGGTCATTGATCATAATTAAGTACAGCCAGGGGCCTAACTTTGTCCCCTGAGGGACTCCGGCAACCACAGAACGCCACTCAGAAAAGCAGTCTTGCGCTAATTTGACTCGTTGCTTACGGTCCATCAGGAAATCAACGATCCAGCACAAAATCCGTTTTGGGAGATCGTATGTCGACAATTTTTGTACCAGAATGTTGTGGTCGATCAAATCAAAAGCCTTTCGAAAGTCAAACAACGCAACTCTGACCGTAGCGCCGTTTCCGTCAGTATTAACGTACCAGTTATGAGTCATGCTTATAAGTGCATGTGTGGTGCACGAATTAGGAATGGTTCCAAATTGTCGTTGGTCGATTTTCTTTAACACAGCTGGTTTAACGTACTCCTGAACGACATGATCTTCAGCTATCTTTGATATAATAGGTGTGAGCGAGATAGGGCGGAGGTGTTTGTTAACATCTTTGATTGGTTTTTGTTTTGGAATTGGGACCACGTCTGCCTCTTTCCAGGATGGTGGGAGGCGGCACTCGCGGTAAGAGGTATTGATGATTTCTGTGACGGGTCCTGCAAAAAGGGCAGCGTTCTCCTTTAGCAGCCAGCCCGGAATTCCGTCCGGCCCCTGTGCTTTAGTTGGATTAAGCGCAGATAGCTTTCGGAGGACTGACAATTCCGATACTGCCGGTAACTCATCACTTCCATCATCTGCAATTTCGTCCAGGAAAGGGGCATTGCTATCTCGAAAAGGATTACGGGTAAGCGGTTCAAATCTGTCAGTAGGTGTCAGAAAAGTATTATTAATATGCTTCGCCAGGTCGCTAGGTGTTAGATCGCCAGTACCTTCTGGAAGGTGGATGGACTTGAGCACATTGTCTCTTTTTCCAGAGGAGTTAGCAAAGCCGCCTAATCTCTTAATTTCCTTCCACCATCCAGCCGGAGAACATTCCTTAAGGTGTTGAACTCTGCACTCGTAGTACTTGGAGCGACAAACTTTGCGTTCGCGATTAACGCGATTGCGTAGGACTCTGAAATTAGCATAATCACCTTGGCTTAGGGCCCTTTGACGCTTTTTAATCAAGTTCTTTAGAACAGGGCTAATCCAAGGCGGCTCCGTAAGGTGTACTGTTTTGGTTTTCAGAGCGAGTACAGAATCAAGTCCAAACTGGACGACGGTTTGAAGTATGGTTATCTTTTCTTCACAGGAGCTTGCAGCGCTGATTATCACCGGAACATTAACATGTTCGAGATAAGTACGCATTGCGATACGATTGCTTGGTCTCAAGTCTCTAGAGATGACTGTTTGTTTTAGCTGGGATGTTTTAACTCTCTGCTTCGGCTGCACTTCTATCGAGCTGTGATCGAAAATTGGTAGATCGTAATAGTCCTTCAGATATCAAGGTGTGTACATATCAAGGTGTGTAAAAATAACACATCAAGGTGTGTAGAAATAACACATCAAGGTGTGTAGAAATGACACATCAAGGTGTGTAGAAAAAACACATCAAAGTGTGTAGAAATAACGCATCAAAGTGTGTAGAAATAACACATCAAAGTGTGTAGAAATAACACATCAAAGTGTTAGAAATAACACATCAAGGTATGTAGAAATAACACATCAAGGTGTGTAGAAATAACACATCAAGGTGTGTAGAAATAACATATCAAGGTGTGTAGAAATAACACATCAAGGTGTGTAGAAATAACATGACAAGGAGTGTAGAAATAACATAACAAGATGTGTAGAAATAACACATCAAGGTGTGTAGAAATAACACATCAAGGTGTGTAGAAATAACACATCAAGGTGTGTAGAAATAACACATCAAAGTGTGTGGAAATAACACATCAAAGTGTGTAGAAATAACACATCAAAGTGTGTAGAAATAACACATCAAAGTGTGTAGAAATAACACATCAAAGTGTGTAGAAATAACACATCAAGGCACGTGTAGAAATAACACATCAAAGTGTGTAGAAATAACACATCAAAGTGTGTAGACATAACATATCAAAGTGTGTAGAAATAACACATCAAAGTGTGTAGAAATAACACATCAAAGTGTGTAGAAATAACACATCAAAGTGTGTAGAAATAACGCATCAAAGTGTGTAGAAATAACACATCAAAGTGTGTAGAAATAACACATCAAAGTGTGTAGAAATAACACATCAAAGTGTGTAGAAATAACACATCAAAGTGTGTAGAAATAACACATCAAAGTATGTAGAAATAACACATCAAAGTGTGTAGAAATGACACATCAAAGTGTGTAGAAATAACACATCAAAGTGTGTAGAAATAACACATCAAAGTATGTAGAAATAACACATCAAAGTGTGTAGAAATAACACAACAAGGTGTGTAGAAATAACACATCAAAGTATGTAGAAATAACACATCAAAGTGTGTAGAAATAACACATCAAAGTATGTAGAAATAACACATCAAAGTGTGTAGAAATAACATACCTAGAAATAACTGTGATCGCTAGAAAGTATACTTTAAAATAAAGTTTCCGCTGAAAGACTGAAAACTAGTTGTTCCAGGATTAGTACTGTGATATTTATTTGACTAATCTAAACCATACATACTGACATACATAACAGACTACAGCGTACACTGTAATAAACGAGTGATCTTGTCCTAATCAAATAACTTGTCCGGTTTGTTCCACGTGATCTACAACTAAACTCACGTGACTCATATCTAGTTCGTAACATAATATAAACAGTTTCTAACATAATATCAGTTTCTCTACATCCCCCCATTGACCAACTGCTCACTATTGGTCAACAATTCTCCTAATCGCGTCCGCGTTCATCGCTGGTCTTCGTCTAGGCGGTCTGGTAGAAGATATGTTTGCGTCTTCTTATCGTTCAGTTGAATTATGTTGCGTAGGTGTGTCTCCTGCGTTCATTTTCAGCGGGAATAGTTTCTGAATTGGTCTTCGTAAATTTGTCGGTCTTCCTTTCTTTCGTGATATATCAGATGTTCTACCTTTCCGAGTCTTCATTTGAATCTTACGAATCCATCATCTTTAATCAACACAACCTCTCCCTTCTGAACTCTCTTCGTTGAATCAGTTGATTTGCAGCTGTGAAATTCCCTTAAATCCACCAAATATTCTCTGGACCATCTCTTCCAGAAATGTTCCAATAATTTTCTGAGGTGTCGTGATCTTCTTTAGAGGTTCGTACTGGTGTCTTCATTGTCACTCAATTCTATTTCCGTTGGTATTGTCGCCAGGCGTCGTCCGTAGACCAAGTGAGAGGATGTCAGTGATTCTTCATCAATTTCTGAATAAACCTAGGTGATGGGTCGTGAGTTTAAAACTCCTTCAACTTCAGTGATAACAGTCATGAGTTCTTCATACGTCAGCTGTGGCTTGCCCAGGATCTTACCATTCGTTCATATATACCCACCCCACCAATTAAGGGGCTTTCTCCAGGATGAACTTCCATTTGGTTCCTACATGTATATAGGTTTCCTGCGAATTCTTGTATTTCCTGCTCCTTGAATATTTTTACTAATTATTTGTTTGCTCGTTTAAAGGTTTTCCTGTTATGCGATGTTATCGAGCTTGGTGTGCCGCATGGTGCAACAAATCTTCGTAGACATCTCATGAATGCTTCAGTTTTGAGATCTGGTGTTAGTTCCAATTAAGTATATTGCTCTCGTTGTTGCACAATTATAATAGTAATATTCTTTTTCACGTAGACTGAACCGGCGAAATCTACACCAATATGGACGAAGGCAGCTGGTAGCGAATGGCAAGGAGCAAAAAGGGCATTAGGCGAACAAAAATATGAAAATTTCGGGCACTTTTTCAAAGAAATGTCGGGTAAATTCGGGTAATATTGCTGTTAAATATTCATGAAAAATCTATATTTTGAACTGTTTTAATAACATGTAACATGTTTTAAAATTAACATAATATCAGAGTTGTTTTGCAGTTGCCCGGTTTAAAATTATAGTAAAGACTATACCGTAGAATCTCGAAAGGAACCGCTCCCCGAAAGTAGCCGCCCCCTCGAAAGTAGCCGCTTTTTTAAACAATTACCACGAAAACTCGAAAGTAGCCGCCCCTCTTAAAGTAACCGCCCCGGCACCGAAAGTAGCCCCTTCTGATGTTTATAACTATTGTATAAATACACGTTGTAATATCTGTTTAACAATGTATTTTGAATGACATGGATTAAAACATGTATAAAACGGTAATATAAAAGATTTTAATTTCAGTTTGTCTTTGTCATCGTTCAGACGTCCTCTTCCATTTCGGTATCTGAATATTCGGTATCGATTACGGTAAATTATTAGCATTAGATAATATTATGTAACAACTCTTATGTAATTTAATCAAAATGAAACAAAACTTTGAAACGTGCAAAATGTACAGTAGTGGTTAAAACCCCTCCGAAAGTAACCGCCCCTCCAAAAGTAGCCGCCCTCTCGATAAATGAACAAACCGAAATTCAAATAATCGCTAACCCTAATCCTAACCCTAATCCTAAAAACCCTACACCTAATACTAACGCTAACTCTTACGATAATGCTTTATTTTAGAAATAACAGCTGATTTTAATTTCGAATTTTACTACCGATAGTCTATGTGACGTTATATGGCACACCCGTTATATGGCACACCCGTTATATGGCACACCCGTTATATGGCACAACCGTCATGTAGTACTCAGCTGTTGTTAAATTGAAAATATAGTAGTGGTGGGAGCAAATTAAGCAATGAAACTAAAGTACTCATAGGAAATAAGTCACAGTTAAGATTTACTGTAAGACTGCTTTAAAGGATTTTAATTAAAGTGGCTATGAAACATTTTTATTTGATATTTGTGAAGGAGAAATATTCAAAACTATAAATATGTATTAAAATATTGTTCAAGTAAAAATAAGCCATTGGAAAATCCCTTTTCCATTTACTCTTTCTACCCTGATTTATGTTACAATAGGGGCCTCAGAGACGAGTAGTAAATTAACTCTGGCTATAAATGGCTGCAAAGAATACAGTACCTGTCCAGTACTCTTACTTAAAGTGCCCCTGACATCAAAAATTTTTATTGTCTTATTTGGAAGAACTTTTAAATTGATAAAGTAACTTCTTTTGAAGATTTTCGTTTCTTCGCTTTCTTTTTGAGATATATCAGTTTGTTTGATATGCAAATGTCCGGAATTTACGTCACACATGCATAATGACATATTTGAGAAATGTGTGTATCACTTTCATTCTCGAACGAAATCCTTTAAAATCAAGAAGTTTGGTGTTGTGGGAGAAACACGCACATGTGTTATTCACACTTTAGTGTTTTTATTTGATGAACGCAAAGATAATACTGCACCATTCTCAGATAACTCATTATGCATGTGTGACGTAAGTAAATTCCGGACATTTGCATATCAAACAAACTGATATATCTCAAAAAGAAAGCGAAGAAACGAAAATCTTCAAAAGAAGTTACTTTATCATTTTAAAAGTTCTTCCAAATAAGACAATAAAACGTTTTGATGTCAGCGGCACTTTGATTATTTTTCAACACATTGAAGTTCTCTGTATTTCTCCTTTTCATATTATATCCAGTTCTTTTGAGAACTTATAGCTCATGCTTTCATATTTATTCTTCAAGGTACCTGTACAGTACATCACAGACCGGTTAATCAGTTGTACATTTTAACTATTATGTGTTGCCCTCTTTACCAAGTCCAAGTCTGTCAGTCTTACCCAGGCGAGTCCTGTCTAGACAAGTCTGAGTCTTGGCGTTGTGTCCAGACTTGAGTCCTACAACCTGTTTCATATTGTTCTAGTGACTTTATTTATATATACACCTAGTATATAATATATAAGTCACTACCGTAGTACAATAAAACAGGTTGTAGGACTCGAGGCCAGTCTCAAGACCAAGACTCAGACTCATCTACACAGGACTCATCTGGGTAAGACTCGGACTTGGTAATGACTTGAGAACTCAAGCTGAGTCCAACCGAGTCGTACAGTACGTTCTAGCTTTTTATGAAACAATGGGAGAAACATAAGATCAATAAAGCTGTTATTGTATTTTACTAGTATTTAATACGACCAAAAAAATGTGAACTGTTTTAAGACAAGTTTACAAATTCAAGATGGCGGAGCGCTTTTGTTTGTTTTTGTTTCGTGAAGCGAATATCAGTATAATATGTTTCTCACTTGGATAAGGGTTTGGACAAGGGATTTTCTCAGCAAATTGGCAATGCGCACATTAGTGGTGAACTTATGGAGATTCCTAAATTTAATAATCGTACAGGCCCGAGTTCGTATAGATGCGCACCCCCCAGAGAAAATTAGCACCCCCAGAAAAAGTTGGCATCAACCAGTATAATTATATTAAAATGTTCATGATTTATGGCATTTTTGACATAACTTAAGGTGGTGGTGGATGAGTGCACCCCCCCCCCCCCCCCCTGAAAAATCTGCACCCCCTCTGTGAGATGAGCCGGTCCGCCCCTGTTGTACAGTTCCGAATAAGGCCGTAGAGAGTGGAAAAGTTCTTTGAAATAAATAATCGTACATATGCGATTATTCAGAAGGTCAGAGAATTTGCCATACACGTCAACCAAAAAAAGTTGCAAACAAGAACAGCAAAACAAAATATGGTATAACTGTAAGATAGGAATAAATGAAACCTTAGTATTGTACTATACAATTGGCATTGTTTGCGTGGGTGAGATCAGTATTGCCAGATTTGTTGTAGACAGATTAATTGTCACTTTTGACAAGTTTGTTGTCAGCTCAGAGCACTAATAGCAACCTATATACCTGTAGTCTCAAAAATCAGTGACAATCAATAACCGCAAGATTTTTGTGACTATCGACTGGTCATCAATTGGCAAATACCAATTGCAATCAATTAGATAATTGCTCTGGATTGATTTCAATTGATCAATATTGGCTTTCTGATTATCGATTTTCATTGATTGCGTAATACTGTAGGCTGGGGTGTAATAATGCCATAATTATATATAATGTTAATTGGGCAACTTTGGTGTAATTATATATTTTGCCTAGAGTATGATATTCACAACAGACTAGTACATAAAAAATAATCAGAATATACAATTTTTGCATACTGCACGCCAGGCGGTTTAAAGGTCATGATTTTAGAGCACTCATGTAGACATTACTCTGTATTCAGTCTGGATTAATGATAGCTGGTCAAATTATAGTGTAATAGTGACACAAGAAAGCGAAATAACACTAACGAACAGTGTTACGACAGCACTAGGTGATATGTCGTTGTATTTTGGGCAACTATAATAACAAAATCTTGTCAGTTAATCGTTCCCAGATCGCGTAAATTAATACTGGATCACTTACCACCAATAGTCAGACGCGCAGGACATGTCTTTCCGAAGCAGGCAAAACGTCTGTGAGAAGTCTTTTTGCCTTCCAAGTAAGGACTTCCACTCAATATTCCTTTCCCGGCAAGTCCACTGTTCGGCTTTGGAACATAAAACATTTTAAAGCAGCTTGAAATCTTGAGTTCGTGTATTAAATTGTTTAACAGGGCGCTGTTGTATTGTCCTAAGCTGGGAGAAACCCGACATCCGGTCATTACTTCCGGTCATGATTGAGAAAGGCATCGTCGAAAATGGCTGGAGAAGGGGAAAAGTTCGTTCCCATATGTAGCGACTTAACAACCGTTTATCCGTCGTCCAGTGCTTCGGCCAAAGCAAGGTGTGTACGAGTGTATAACTCGTCTAATAATGTCAGATTTGATTTGTGTATTTTTGTGAGAATTAGATCAATTATTAAATTACAATGCATTATTTCTAGACCTTATATGTCCATAAGCCGTAACTCGTAAGGCATAAACAAAGACATTTCAACAAAGTTGTTTGCATAGTAAGGTTTGCATTGGAGGTGTTTCACCTTTTCCCCAGCTATATCAAGTCTAGACGTTCTAGTTGGTTATAAAAGCATCCACTTTTAATACAACAGTTTAATAGTGACTATGTTGCGATTGATTAGGGGGAAATGACAGTATGAATAGTGGTTTTTATTCCAATTTGATATTATAATTATTGTGATTTTTGGTTTGTTTAACCATTTATACAAATATCAATGGTTTCCAAGTATAGAGGTAATGAGAATAAAGAAAATGATCACCAAAGGTGAACGCAGACCTGTTTTAAAACAACCTCTCCCAACTAAGGAGAATAAATATGTGCAATGATACTGAGGAGTAAAGGCACGGAAAATACAAAGTAATCTATTTTATATTGTAGTAATGCACATATCAATGTTAAGCGGGAGGGGGTGGGGGGGGGGGGGGGGGATTTGAGGCCGGGCATACCCAGGGGATTTGGCACATGATTGATTCCTGTGGTGGTGCAATTTGATCAGCTCAGAAGGCAACATGGCGGAGTCAGAAGAGTGCGAACAAGAGAATGAAGTTTTAATAAGAGGGGATTTGATCTCATTTGAGTTTTAAATAAGTTCCCAGGGTGGGATAATTGACAAAAAATTTAAATTTTGAATAAAATCCCCTGGGTATGCCTGGCCTCCCCTCCCTTCAGCTTAACATTGATAGGTGCATAATTGTGCATGCAACAACCCAATCACCCACTTACTGATCTGTTTTATCTCCCAACTACAGTACAGTACATTATAAGGGTATATTCTTTCTTTCTGTTTGCTTAATTCCTATGAGGGATGCTATTCCAGTTTCATTCCAAAAATCGACTATAATTGAAATTATTAAAATTATCAAAACATAAATATTATAAATTGATAATTTACCAATCTGAATACCGGTATTAGATTTTCTGTGGAATTTCATTGTTTCATAAAAGACAAATAGCTCGATCAAATAATAATGATAACAATTAATAAATTTAATTGTACCCTCTCTCACAGATATTCTTCTGCTTGAAATTAGCTAAGCTGATACTACCTGTTCAATCCCTAACTTTTCTCCTGATCCAGAGTGTCAATCTACTATACACTGCATATTACAGTATGCATATCATTATAATTACTATACATAGTTCTTGACACATTGAACATACAGTCCTTGTACTGTACAATATACACTTACAGTACAGTACAGTAGACTTTTGCCAGGAAATCTTTCACTTAGTTTTTCAATATTCAATTCATCGATTTTTGATATTTAATTTTTATATATTCTCAATATTACTTCAATGTATATTGTACAAACATAAAACCAACTTTTGAAATATTAATCATTCAATGCTTAACTAATGTAACATACCTAAATAAAAGATGAACACACAACTGAAAGAACTAAATTGCTCTCTATTTCTTACTGTCAAGATGTGCATTCATTACAGCTTCCTGCATGCGCACAACTTTTCAGGTTTTGTAACCTTGATTTCTTCTAGTTTTATATTTTGGTAATTTATAATTTCAGGTATTTGTCAATAAAGAAGACGTTTTGTTCATTGTATGGCGTTGCACCTTTGTTCTATTGCAGAGCTCCTGGCAGAGTCAATATTATTGGTAAAAAAGCTTATACAGTATACATATTTTCATATTCACCATGCAGAATAATAATACATTCAATATGTCCAGAATAATACAATATGTCCAGAAATTTAAAGGTGCCGTCAAGTCCGTTCGGCGCATGTGCGATATTTCAAACGTGAGGGCCTCCAAATGTCAACAAACTTTGCGACAGTTTGAAAGCGAGTATTTGTTAAAGGTGGCGAAGGCACGAGTGGTAGTTTGATATATTATTCACATTTAGGAACAGAACAGCTTCTTATAACACGCTTTTTAGGCGGAAAAGCTCAAGCGTGGGAAACAAATCCGCAATACTTCTTGTTCAATGTTTATATAATGCAATGTAAACAAACGATGCAAACAGAAATGGGGACATGCGCAGAACGGACTTGACGGCACCTTTAAAGGTAAAAGTTTATAATTCCGTACTGTACAACCAGTAGATGTTGTATTAGCAATTATTATCTTTGGAATGTGATTAAGCCAAGATCTAAAATTTTGGTGGTCAACTATTTTTTCGTTAAATTTTGCATTAAAACCAAAACAATTTTCCTTGACAATATAAGTTGGTGTAACATATTTGATCATTATGTACTGCACTGCTGATATTTTTACTTTGCATGATCAGAAAGGATCAGCAGCAACTTTGATCCTGCAGCTCTCTTGTTTAAAAGTAAACAACTTTTATGTTACTATATAAATATTGTTTATAAAGTACGGTAAAGAAAATGAGTTGACGTTACTTGACACATGGTCATGCTGACCTGATGCAACTGATTTCTGGCAGTCAAATTATGAAATTATAAGGGGAACTGCTCCTTGTTTGGCCTATATTCCCTTCACCTAGGGCAAGGCTACTAATCCTGACTAGTAGTTTGCTTTTGCCGGCCAAATAAATTAATTAACACATAGAGCAAGTACAGTGTACACTGTAATACCATTTTTGGGTGCTACAATATCTTGCCCTTATCGAGGCTATCGAATGTAAAAAAAATTAACCACAATAGCCCAAGTGCAGTGCTTTGTTTATAAAAAAATGTCCTATTTCTAATAACACAAGGCTAAATTTCTTCATTATTAATTTTATGATTTCAGCATTGCATTTAATAACTTATTTTAAATTTCAAAATGAGGTATCGGTTTTGTACGATATCAGATGTCATTGAAAACAACCTTATTTTAGAGTCACAATATTTTCACATAAAGTTCTCATTCCCTGTCAATTTGAACCAGTTCTTTAAGTTTCTTTCAAGAATTCAAGACAACTTCTAGGGCATGATGATCATGTCTTGCAATGCCTGTTAAAAATTATCATCTTTTGCACAATGCCTAGTTACTATGACAACCAAGAACAATATGTTTTGAAATCCATGCTTGCAGTTTCTTGCATATTAATCTACAATTAAATCAGTTCTTATAAGAATTCAAAACATTACATGTAACCTCTAGGCCAATGAATGTTGTGTGAGCATGTAGACGATCAGAGTCAGTATGAAGATATCTTAATTAGTTAATTGTCAATCACTGGAGTCAATCAAATTTCGCTCGCCGCAATTTCTCCTGCCCGCGCCCTGCTCGCCCGCGTCACAGAATAAAGATTTAACCAGAAGTCCAACTCTTGTCGGTACCTTTGAAGTTTTTGTCCTCGCGCATGTCACCTCGCGCATGTCGCCATGTTCCCAGCAAGTGTATCTCGTGATTTTCAATAGGAAAACATAGGGAAAATATCAGTTGGGGAACGATAAACGGCTGTATAATGAAAACGAGACGCTTGATCTTGGGTTTTTTAACCAAAATTGGTAAACAGAGGGTAAGTGATTGTTTTTTATTCGGTGTGGATGTACATAGGCATTTTTAACAACTTTTATAATACCTGTACAGGGCGGTACTGGAGTACCCTGTAGATACAGATACAGAAAGAAACACCTGTGGAGGAGGTAGGATTTACTAGGATATGATCAAACTCAGAATGCTTCATTATTTATATTCGAGCACGAAAAAAGCGGTAGTCGTTTGAGTTGTTTTGTGCAATCTTCTTCATTTTAATTGTATTTGGTTTTTCGTGAAAGGATTTCATGTGATCGGTGATCCTGCATATACTAATAGCCATTAATTTTAAGATATTTTCTACTTTTTTATTTACAGAAGATATATAACACTCGTTTTCCAAACTTCAAAGCGTACTATATGTTTGTCTATGATGTCTGGTGTTAAAGTGGACATTATTTTCCTTGGTGTTAGTTGGATGCACTGCAGAGTTCCATATAAAATGTTGTGTTTTAGCTGCTTTAAAGTACCATGTGTATCCATTCAAATGAACTAAAAAAAGATGTATGCAAATGAAGGAGAACATTCCTGACTTTCTGTATTTGTAGAAATTGGAAGATTTGAACAAGCTGTGCCTCATACAAATGGTATAACCCAATAGACCTTATTAAAAAATGGCATGTAAATTGGAACTTGTTTTCATGCATGAAATTGAAAAGGATTCTTACTATAAAATGAGGTTCTAAGGGTCAATTTATATGCATATAAATTGTCGGCCATATTTATGAATAAGGTCTATAAGATAGTCATGCTTGAAGTGTGCATTCATTAGTTCACCAACTGTTATTGTTGAAGACCAATTGTGATAGTAATATAGGGCAACAGCTTTTGTAATAATTGTAAAATTTGATGTATGTGATATAGAATATATGATATAAAAAAGGTTACAAGTGATTTACACGTAGGATGGCCACATGACTAAGGGCACAAAAAACATTGTCCAATTAAAGTTCATTAAAGGTAGTGCAGAGTGCATGGACCCGAGTATAATTAAAGTTAAATTTCATGCATATTTTCACACAAGTGAAATTAAATCTTAATTTTATGAGGACCGACCAGTTGGAACCCCCTTCATATAGGGGGGGTTTCCACTAGAAAAGGGGGAAGCCAGAAAGAGTGGGGATGATCTAGAACATGGGATCCTCTTATTTTTTCAAAAAACAGTTTTTTGAATACCTAAATGTTTATGAAAAGGTTACATTTTCTATCATTTAAACTATATGGAGGCAGAATGTAAAAATTCATTCAGGTTGAATAAAAATTCAAGGTGAGGGCCAGGGATGGACAATTTTTAGAAAGGGTCAGGTAACCAAAAAGGGGGTTGCCTAGAGAGGGAATAATTACCCCTTGCCAACTATGCCCACTTGATTATTTGTGTATAACACAGATAGCAATATATTTCAAAAGAAAACTCTGACATAAGACTAATTAGTTAGCCATAATTAATTAGCAGCTAATTAACCAAGCATCGAAACAAAAGTGGAAGAAGGCAGATTTGTTGTGATGCATGGCTACAAATCAACCAATCAGATAATGTAAGAAAACAAACAACAATTCATTCTTTCACCCAACAACCATTTTATTCTGGCTAATGTCAGACAATTACATATTGCTTATAATAATTAATAGGTCTGTCAACACTGTGCAACAGAAAGTATTGTTTTGCCTTGTGAGTTACATAACTCCTCATATTCATATTTGCATACTTTTTCCATGGTGATCCACATTTACAGTTTCCTGGTTGTAGAATTTGTGGTATTATTAAGATGATCGTTGACATAACATTCAGGTCATTCAAACACAACTTTCTTAAGGTTCTCAGGAAAGTCTGGTATCATAGTTAGTTTACATTGTCTTAAAAATCCAGGTACCATTTGCATTTGTACAAAACACAGCTTTTTCAAATCTTACAATTTCCAAAAATAATGCACATAAGAAGCCAGGTACACTTTGAAGTTTCAAAATCGAGAGTTTTTTCCTGTAAATAAAAAGTAGAAAATATCTTCAAATTATAAACTAGTTAAGCACATATAAATTGATACTGGAAAATAAAATATGTCGTACTGTAGGTCCTTTAGTCATACTCATACCACAAAACTTAAATGAAACTTAAAAGATCATAAATTTACAACTGTCTACTGACACTCATTTCTTTTCCCAAAACTGAATTGAATTTGAAAATACAATGACAATGTGTTGAAGATTTACTCATCTCAAGTATTAGGATCACCGAACCAAAAATATATTTCTTGAGCATGTAAGAACAGTTTATATCTAATATTTATGAATTGTTCTGAGTTTGACCAGATCTGTAGTCGCAGTATTTATATAAAAAAGTTGTTTAAAATGCATATGCATATCCAGAACGAATAAAAAACCATCACTTACCCTTTGTTAACCAATTTTCGTTTTCAAAAAACAAGATCAAGCATCTCATTTTCATTATACAGCCTTTTATCGTTCCCCAACTGCCAATTTCCTTATGTTTTCCTATTGAAAATCACGAGATACACTTGCTGGGAACATGGCGGCGCTGACGAAGTTGGCGCATGCGCAGTCAAAAACATGGGACATGTTTCCTACCGGAGTTGGACTTCTGGTTAAATCTTTATTCTGTGCCCGCGTCCTTCTCGCCTGCGCCGTACGGGCACAAATTTATAGGGGGAGCGGAGAACTTTTGCCCGACTGAGACAGAAATTGCCCGACTCGTGATATAAAAAACCCCACTGGTAATAATATACAGTAGAACCTGAGTTTTACGACACCCCTTTTAACGACCACCTGCCGTTTACGACCACTTTCCGTTTACGACCACTTTTTCTGACACGGACGAATTGTAGTTAAAATGTATCTGGAATGAGCGACCACCGACGCGACCAGCGACCGCTTTTTGAGTGAGGTGCGGTATTGCGGAATATCAAAATATCAAGTACTTATATGTGATTTTGATATATCATGATATTTCTTAATGTTTCCTGTACTTAGTATTGATAATATCATGATATATCAAAAGTGATATAAGTACTTGATATGATATTCTCAACGACTAAAATATCATGATATTTTGATATTATCAAATGGTGTTTTGATAATATCAAAGTGAAATATCAAAATATTAATTGTGTTTAAACTATGGTTTGATATTGTGATATATCATGATATTATCATAATATCATGATATTTTGATATCAAAATAAATGGTGTTTTGATAATATCAATATATCAAAATATTAATTGTGTTTAAACTATGGTTTGGTATTGTGATATATCATGATATTATCATAATATCATGATATTTTGATATTATCAAATGGTGTTTTGATAATATCAAAGTGAAATATCAAAATATTAATTGTGTTTAAACTATGGTTTGCCTTATTGTGATATATCATGATATTATCATAATATCATGATATTTCGATATTATCAAATGGTGTTTTGATAATATCAAAGTGAAATAAAACCTAACTGCTAACACTAAAACTTGATGACCAATCGAAACACTAAACGGTAACCCTATTGTAATATTTATGCGGGAGCACAGAGAACACGAAATCTGTCGCTATTACGCAGACGTAATAAACCGGGGTTTAGTCGTCTGCGCGCAGGCTAGCGTCTAAGCGGCTTCATATCATCCGTACTCTTCGAAATTCAGGTGTTCCTCCTTGCGATCTCTCAATCATCTATATTTCCCTTATTCGTTCAATATTGGAATATTGCTGTCCTGTTTGGAGCACCTGTATCCCCCTGTATTTGTCTGATAAGCTTGAGAGAATTCAGAAACGAGCTTTAAGAATCCTTCACCCAGACCTCTCTTATGCTTCCGCCCTTGCTGCAACTTCTTTACCTTGCCTGGATATACGTAGAAATGTTGTTTGTGAAAGGACGCTGAGAAAGATTTCAAATCCGTCCTCGCGCCTAAACGATCTACTACCGCCAACTAGGGCCGAGTCGCATGGTCGAGTTTTGCGCAATGCTAAAAGTTATTCTCTTTTCAAGTGCAGAACTGACCGTTTTAAAAATGGTTTTTTTCCTAAGCTTTCGTCGGTTTAGCTCCTAACAGTATTTGTTATGCTGATATCTTCCATAAGTGTATGTAGCTAATAGGTTGATATAAATGTATTGTATTATATTGTTTAATGTTATACTGCCCTGATTTATTGTATTTTATCCGCCTTTATGTAAAATTGTATTTATTTAATTGTTTGATATATTTGAAATGTAAAATTACTGTAATTCACCTTATTGATGCGAAAGTAGTTCATTAAACCTTCTATTATTATTATTATTCCACACTTGGCACAAGTCCCCCCTCGAGCTGGACAGTTCTGATCTCTTGCAATGTGCCCTATTTTACCACAGGCATAATATTTGGGTTTCCACTCTCTTTTCTTTGAATTTTGCTTTTTTGTCTCTCCGCTGCCCACCATGTTTACAGTGCTTTCTTCATTTCCAGTAATACTACTCGCTTGTTGTCTAGCTGTCTCCCATGCTCTTGCTTTATTAAGCGCGTCGTTGAGCTTAATGTTTGGCACTTCAAATAGTTTTGTTCTAAAAATTCTAGAGATTGATCTCTTACCGCATCATTTATCGCATGTTGTCCATAACTACAGTGTCTTGCTTGTTTGCGATGTCGAAGGACAAAATAATCCACATCTTCTCCCGTCTCCTGCTTTAGCTCTCTTAATATATGCCTCTCTGCCTCTGGTTCAATGTACGTATACATTTCTTGTACTCGTTATCGTCGTCTGCTTCGCTTGCAGGCGGAGGAACAACAACCAAATTTTCAAAAATACAGTAAAAACCCGCGTATAAGAACCCGCGTTTAAGAACCTGTTAGGCTAAGATTTCCATTTAGACCCCTTTACATAAGAACCTGTTTTAGCGGGCTAAAATGTGAAAGCAGGTTCTTATTTTATCAAATAGAGTCAAAACTAAAAAATTATAAATCAAAGAAAATAAACTCTACAAAGTAATGAAAATGAGCCAGAACCAGACAAATAGTGTATAAAAGTCTACAGTTGTATACGTTATTTTGTTGCATTGAATTTACACACAGTAAGCTGTACATTCATACAGTGTAGCTTCAAAGTGCATATATATAGGGTTTGTATTTGCTTATAGATTGCAGTCATTTGGAGAAAATGTATGCATAATTTATATAAATAATAGACCACACTTACCAAAACCAAGTTGCTTTTTCTTAAGAAAATAAGAACCTGTTTAACTCTTTCCCTACGGGCGCAGTTAAAATGGGTCACTGAAGACCCGCAAAGTCGTCAATCGAAAAACACGGCACACGGTAACGCAAGATTAAAAATTGAAATTCGACAAGCGCCAGGAACATGAAATCCACGCACACACCAAGTTTGATTTGGTTTCATAAACAACTCTGCGATTGGTGGCATTTTGAGTTTTCAAGATGCTACGCGGGCGTGCAAGATGGCCTTTTCTGGAAAAATGTAAATTTTTCAACCTGATTTATGATAATTAATGCTAATTTATATTAACATAATGTGTTTTGTTCGGGAAATTTAAAAGAACAAGTAAAAGCCGGTTTATTGGGCTTCCAGAAAATGTATAGCTTTCGCAACAGTTATGGTTATTTCAAGAGATATCAATAGAACAACGTGGTCGTTCAATTTTTGATGTTTTTCAGCCGTAAGGAAAGAATTAATAAGCAATAATAGGTAAATTGAAAATAATCGAAGAAAAAGCGTGAAAGGAAAAGCAGTTTATTATCTGTTGAATTGAAAATAATCAAAGTAAATACAGTTTAACAAAGCAAAAAAATGGTCAGTGACAAAAAATGAACCCCCTTCTCTGCTCCCCCCTACCCCCCTCAATGAGAGGAATTATGTAAGGGTTACCCGAAGCAGAGTCTCTGCAGAGATCCCACCCGCACCGGTCCACCCGCACGGGAGCTCATACTTTTAAATATATACGCAAGCTATCTATACACTACAAAGACAATACGTTCTATGCATGTGGGTCAAAAAGGTCAAAATTCACCGTGTTTAGAAATGTAGGAAATAATTCACCAAATTTGTTAAAAATTTGATATGTGTGTTGTTTAGCCGACTTATAACGATGATGAAAAATTCAGGCGAAAATATAAAATTGATCGATGCGAAAAAATATCGACCATTGTATATTAATAAGCAATAATAGGTAAATTGAAAATAATCGAAGAAAAAGCGTGAAAGGAAAAGCAGTTTATTATCTGTTGAATTGAAAATAATCAAAGTAAATACAGTTTAACAAAGCAAAAAAATGGTCAGTGACAAAAAATGAACCCCTTCTCTGCTCCCCCTACCCCCCTCAATGAGAGGAATTATGTAAGGGTTACCCGAAGCAGAGTCTCTGCAGAGATCCCACCCGCACCGGTCCACCCGCACGGGAGCTCATACTTTTAAATATATACGCAAGCTATCTATACACTACAAAGACAATACGTTCTATGCATGTGGGTCAAAAAGGTCAAAATTCACCGTGTTTAGAAATGTAGGAAATAATTCACCAAATTTGTTAAAAATTTGATGTGTGTGTTGTTTAGCCGACTTATAACGATGATGAAAAATTCAGGCGAAAATATAAAATTGATCGATGCGAAAAAATATCGACCATTGTATATTAACTCTTTCCCTACGGGCGCAGTTAAAATGGGTCACTGAAGACCCGCAAAGTCGTCAATCGAAAAACACGGCCACACGGTAACGCAAGATTAAAAATTGAAATTCGACAAGCGCCAGGAACATGAAATCCACGCACACACCAAGTTTGATTTGGTTTCATAAACAACTCTGCGATTGGTGGCATTTTGAGTTTTCAAGATGCTACGCGGGCGTGCAAGATGGCCTTTTCTGGAAAAATGTAAATTTTTCAACCTGATTTATGATAATTAATGCTAATTTATATTAACATAATGTGTTTTGTTCGGGAAATTTAAAAGAACAAGTAAAAGCCGGTTTATTGGGCTTCCAGAAAATGTATAGCTTTCGCAACAGTTATGGTTATTTCAAGAGATATCAATAGAACAACGTGGTCGTTCAATTTTTGATGTTTTTCAGCCGTAAGGAAAGAGTTAATAAGCAATAATAGGTAAATTGAAAATAATCGAAGAAAAAGCGTGAAAGGAAAAGCAGTTTATTATCTGTTGAATTGAAAATAATCAAAGTAAATACAGTTTAACAAAGCAAAAAAATGGTCAGTGACAAAAAATGAACCCCCTTCTCTGCTCCCCCCTACCCCCCTCAATGAGAGGAATTATGTAAGGGTTACCCGAAGCAGAGTCTCTGCAGAGATCCCACCCGCACCGGTCCACCCGCACGGGAGCTCATACTTTTAAATATATACGCAAGCTATCTATACACTACAAAGACAATACGTTCTATGCATGTGGGTCAAAAAGGTCAAAATTCACCGTGTTTAGAAATGTAGGAAATAATTCACCAAATTTGTTAAAAATTTGATAGATGAAAAATTCAGGCGAAAATATAAAATTGATCGATGCGAAAAAATATCGACCATTGTATATTAATAAGCAATAATAGGTAAATTGAAAATAATCGAAGAAAAAGCGTGAAAGGAAAAGCAGTTTATTATCTGTTGAATTGAAAATAATCAAAGTAAATACAGTTTAACAAAGCAAAAAAATGGTCAGTGACAAAAAATGAACCCCTTCTCTGCTCCCCCCTACCCCCCTCAATGAGAGGAATTATGTAAGGGTTACCCGAAGCAGAGTCTCTGCAGAGATCCCACCCGCACCGGTCCACCCGCACGGGAGCTCATACTTTTAAATATATACGCAAGCTATCTATACACTACAAAGACAATACGTTCTATGCATGTGGGTCAAAAAGGTCAAAATTCACCGTGTTTAGAAATGTAGGAAATAATTCACCAAATTTGTTAAAAATTTGATTGTGTGTTGTTTAGCCGACTTATAACGATGATGAAAAATTCAGGCGAAAATATAAAATTGATCGATGCGAAAAAATATCGACCATTGTATATTAATAAGCAATAATAGGTAAATTGAAAATAATCGAAGAAAAAGCGTGAAAGGAAAAGCAGTTTATTATCTGTTGAATTGAAAATAATCAAAGTAAATACAGTTTAACAAAGCAAAAAAATGGTCAGTGACAAAAAATGAACCCCCTTCTCTGCTCCCCCTCTCTGCTCCCCCCTACCCCCCTCAATGAGAGGAATTATGTAAGGGTTACCCGAAGCAGAGTCTCTGCAGAGATCCCACCCGCACCGGTCCACCCGCACGGGAGCTCATACTTTTAAATATATATGCAAGCTATCTATACACTACAAAGACAATACGTTCTATGCATGTGGGTCAAAAAGGTCAAAATTCACCGTGTTTAGAAATGTAGGAAATAATTCACCAAATTTGTTAAAAATTTGATATGTGTGTTGTTTAGCCGACTTATAACGATGATGAAAAATTCAGGCGAAAATATAAAATTGATCGATGCGAAAAAATATCGACCATTGTATATTAATAAGCAATAATAGGTAAATTGAAAATAATCGAAGAAAAAGCGTGAAAGGAAAAGCAGTTTATTATCTGTTGAATTGAAAATAATCAAAGTAAATACAGTTTAACAAAGCAAAAAATGGTCAGTGACAAAAAATGAACCCCCTTCTCTGCTCCCCCCTACCCCCCTCAATGAGAGGAATTATGTAAGGGTTACCCGAAGCAGAGTCTCTGCAGAGATCCCACCCGCACCGGTCCACCCGCACGGGAGCTCATACTTTTAAATATATACGCAAGCTATCTATACACTACAAAGACAATACGTTCTATGCATGTGGGTCAAAAAGGTCAAAATTCACCGTGTTTAGAAATGTAGGAAATAATTCACCAAATTTGTTAAAAATTTGATATGTGTGTTGTTTAGCCGACTTATAACGATGATGAAAAATTCAGGCGAAAATATAAAATTGATCGATGCGAAAAAATATCGACCATTGTATATTAATAAGCAATAATAGGTAAATTGAAAATAATCGAAGAAAAAGCGTGAAAGGAAAAGCAGTTTATTATCTGTTGAATTGAAAATAATCAAAGTAAATACAGTTTAACAAAGCAAAAAAATGGTCAGTGACAAAAAATGAACCCCCTTCTCTGCTCCCCCCTACCCCCCTCAATGAGAGGAATTATGTAAGGGTTACCCGAAGCAGAGTCTCTGCAGAGATCCCACCCGCACCGGTCCACCCGCACGGGAGCTCATACTTTTAAATATATACGCAAGCTATCTATACACTACAAAGACAATACGTTCTATGCATGTGGGTCAAAAAGGTCAAAATTCACCGTGTTTAGAAATGTAGGAAATAATTCACCAAATTTGTTAAAAATTTGATGTGTGTTGTTTAGCCGACTTATAACGATGATGAAAAATTCAGGCGAAAATATAAAATTGATCGATGCGAAAAAATATCGACCATTGTATATTAATAAGCAATAATAGGTAAATTGAAAATAATCGAAGAAAAAGCGTGAAAGGAAAAGCAGTTTATTATCTGTTGAATTGAAAATAATCAAAGTAAATACAGTTTAACAAAGCAAAAAAATGGTCAGTGACAAAAAATGAACCCCCTTCTCTGCTCCCCCTTCTCTGCTCCCCCCTACCCCCCTCAATGAGAGGAATTATGTAAGGGTTACCCGAAGCAGAGTCTCTGCAGAGATCCCACCCGCACCGGTCCACCCGCACGGGAGCTCATACTTTTAAATATATATGCAAGCTATCTATACACTACAAAGACAATACGTTCTATGCATGTGGGTCAAAAAGGTCAAAATTCACCGTGTTTAGAAATGTAGGAAATAATTCACCAAATTTGTTAAAAATTTGATATGTGTGTTGTTTAGCCGACTTATAACGATGATGAAAAATTCAGGCGAAAATATAAAATTGATCGATGCGAAAAAATATCGACCATTGTATATTAATAAGCAATAATAGGTAAATTGAAAATAATCGAAGAAAAAGCGTGAAAGGAAAAGCAGTTTATTATCTGTTGAATTGAAAATAATCAAAGTAAATACAGTTTAACAAAGCAAAAAATGGTCAGTGACAAAAAATGAACCCCCTTCTCTGCTCCCCCCCTACCCCCCTCAATGAGAGGAATTATGTAAGGGTTACCCGAAGCAGAGTCTCTGCAGAGATCCCACCCGCACCGGTCCACCCGCACGGGAGCTCATACTTTTAAATATATACGCAAGCTATCTATACACTACAAAGACAATACGTTCTATGCATGTGGGTCAAAAAGGTCAAAATTCACCGTGTTTAGAAATGTAGGAAATAATTCACCAAATTTGTTAAAAATTTGATATGTGTGTTGTTTAGCCGACTTATAACGATGATGAAAAATTCAGGCGAAAATATAAAATTGATCGATGCGAAAAAATATCGACCATTGTATATTAATAAGCAATAATAGGTAAATTGAAAATAATCGAAGAAAAAGCGTGAAAGGAAAAGCAGTTTATTATCTGTTGAATTGAAAATAATCAAAGTAAATACAGTTTAACAAAGCAAAAAAATGGTCAGTGACAAAAAATGAACCCCCTTCTCTGCTCCCCCCTACCCCCCTCAATGAGAGGAATTATGTAAGGGTTACCCGAAGCAGAGTCTCTGCAGAGATCCCACCCGCACCGGTCCACCCGCACGGGAGCTCATACTTTTAAATATATACGCAAGCTATCTATACACTACAAAGACAATACGTTCTATGCATGTGGGTCAAAAAGGTCAAAATTCACCGTGTTTAGAAATGTAGGAAATAATTCACCAAATTTGTTAAAAATTTGATATGTGTGTTGTTTAGCCGACTTATAACGATGATGAAAAATTCAGGCGAAAATATAAAATTGATCGATGCGAAAAAATATCGACCATTGTATATTAATAAGCAATAATAGGTAAATTGAAAATAATCGAAGAAAAGGCGTGAAAGGAAAAGCAGTTTATTATCTGTTGAATTGAAAATAATCAAAGTAAATACAGTTTAACAAAGCAAAAAATGGTCAGTGACAAAAAATGAACCCCCTTCTCTGCTCCCCCCTACCCCCCTCAATGAGAGGAATTATGTAAGGGTTACCCGAAGCAGAGTCTCTGCAGAGATCCCACCCGCACCGGTCCACCCGCACGGGAGCTCATACTTTTAAATATATACGCAAGCTATCTATACACTACAAAGACAATACGTTCTATGCATGTGGGTCAAAAAGGTCAAAATTCACCGTGTTTAGAAATGTAGGAAATAATTCACCAAATTTGTTAAAAATTTGATATGTGTGTTGTTTAGCCGACTTATAACGATGATGAAAAATTCAGGCGAAAATATAAAATTGATCGATGCGAAAAAATATCGACCATTGTATATTAATAAGCAATAATAGGTAAATTGAAAATAATCGAAGAAAAGGCGTGAAAGGAAAAGCAGTTTATTATCTGTTGAATTGAAAATAATCAAAGTAAATACAGTTTAACAAAGCAAAAAATGGTCAGTGACAAAAAATGAACCCCCTTCTCTGCTCCCCCCTACCCCCCTCAATGAGAGGAATTATGTAAGGGTTACCCGAAGCAGAGTCTCTGCAGAGATCCCACCCGCACCGGTCCACCCGCACGGGAGCTCATACTTTTAAATATATACGCAAGCTATCTATACACTACAAAGACAATACGTTCTATGCATGTGGGTCAAAAAGGTCAAAATTCACCGTGTTTAGAAATGTAGGAAATAATTCACCAAATTTGTTAAAAATTTGATATGTGTGTTGTTTAGCCGACTTATAACGATGATGAAAAATTCAGGCGAAAATATAAAATTGATCGATGCGAAAAAATATCGACCATTGTATATTAAGAACCTAAATAGCCTAATTTTGCAGTAAACACCATTTATATAAGAACCTTTTTAGGCCAACTTGGAAAAATCTAGGTTCTTATACGCGGGTTTTTACTGTATCTTGTACACCAGGACCAGCTCTATATAATAACTCATTTCGTTTTCGAACACGATTTTCTAAGTTAACTTTTTTCGGAGCCATACACGCCATTTCTCTGCGAGCTGTGATTTTGGTCCAGAGACATCCATCGCCTGTAATTTGTGTTCCATGGTTAACTACGAAGGTCTTCTGCCATCCTCGTCGCCAATGTAATAACAACGACTCACGATTGATAAGGATTGATAAGGATTGAAGTTATAAATTTTCCATTCAAGCGACACTTTGCCAAATCGAACTTCACGATTGTAGTATTTGCTGATTTATGTAGCGGTCGAACGGTCATATTTCAAATCGAACTAACGAACGGGAATGCGGGATGTCATGCACCGTTGTCAAAAACATTGAGGTTTATATTGCAGTCGATAACAATGTAAACCATGCACGTATCAAGGCGATCATATGGCCCAATCCATGGCCTTCTCATTTTAAAATAACATACGCGGTATAACCTAAACGGTAATGATATGGCGCGTTTATAATGTCGAAATTGAATCTGATCATTTGAACACCATACATCTAATTCGAACAACATTTACTCGAAACGAGCAAGAATCGTGAAGTTATAAATTTTCCATTCTAGCGAAACTTTTGCCAAATCGAACTTCACGATTGTAATATTTCTGAAATTCAAATTTAACTGTCTTTATTAACAGAACTCTAGAAACTTCAAATTTACAGGTATCTGGCGGTCAACTTTCAAATCGAACAAACGAACGGGAAATATACCTTCCTGGCTAAGTTAAAATAACGTACGGAAATCACTCAGGATGTCACCGTTGTCAAAAACATTGAAGTTACAGTGTCTCCTTCAATTAAGACGCTGTTATATATATATATTAGATTATTTATTTTCATAATTCGTTACAGCATAATTATTGCCAATCTTCATTCCGAGCTTCATTCGCCATTTACTGGACCACATGCGTCGAACGCAATTACTGATAATCTTTGATTACTCCTATAGTCATAGTTTATAGGAATCGTTCGCGTTTATAATTCGAATAATGGTTTTTATATAACATTGTTATATATAATATTGTTGGATTACTCATTTATCCGTTTTAAGTGCACAAAATATTTTCGCCATAAGTATAACGTGTTATTGCTGTTGTTTAGTGTTGCTTTTATGTAGGATATCAATTTAAGCGGGCTTTATTACAAATAATATTGTTCCATTGAATAGCGATATGTTGCGTAGTTTTGAAATAGAAGGAAGCAACAACATATAATATGTTTCATTCAATAGCGATATTTTGCGTAGTTTTGAAATATAGAACGAGACAAGAACATGTTGTTTCATTCAATAGCAGCTAATATGTTGCGTAGTTTTGAAATAGAACGAGACAACAACATGTTGTTTCATTCAATAGCAATATGCAGGGGCGGATCTAGGAATTTTGTCACCTTAGGCATAAGTGACGATATAACTAGGGGGGTGCGGGGGCATGCCCCCCCGAAATTTTTTTGAATCTTGGGTCTCTGAAATGGCATTTCCTGCAATTTGAGAGCACTTTTAAGCAAAATCTAAAGATCTTAAATCACGTTTTTGTATAGCATGTCCCATAATTTTTAAGAAACATTTTGTCCAAATGAAAATTTTTATTAAGTATTAAATGCCTCCATTTGAAAAACTAATAAAATAACAATATAATTGGCCATTTTACTCTATGTCAGAGATCATCAGCATGCCTAGGAAGCATCAAAACATGATGTGTTTGATGAGTCCAACATGGATGGTCTGGCACATTGACTGGGCCTGGCCTAATTGAAAAGTATACCCTTACAAAAAAATTCAATAGGAATTGCTATTAGATTTTTGGCCAATTCCTATAGGAAATGCAATTTTCCTATAGAAATTCCTATAGGATGTTAAGGGTATACTTTTCAATTAGGCCAGGCCCAGTCAATGTGCCAGGCCATCCATGATAAGGGTACCCCTTCAGGGGGGTTTAAAATCATAGTTTTCCATCTCCTAGGTTACCCAAAGCCGTCTGGTTTTACCTGCCTGTCACTTGGTTAGAAGAGGCTGTAAAAGCCGCAGACCATTTGGGATATTTCATGGATGTGAAGTAGCTCAGTTCTTCACACCATCCCAGTCATTCTAACACTTTCTGGACCCCTCCCCATGGGATCCTCACCTTATCCTACTTTAATCTACTCTAATTAACTATCCAGTTAAACGAACCTACATATCCAATAAATTAAATGTAGCAACCATCAAGTGTTTGGAAACTTTACAAATGTCTACTAGTGCTGAGCAAAATATACATTATAGATTTATATAAGTAATAATAATAAAACATATTATGAGCATTATACAATAGTCTCAATGCGCTCTTACATTGTAATACAACAATATACAATACTCATATAATCTCGATTTTGATTGGCTAAAAACCTACAGACAATTCTTGATGTCTTCTCAGAAGTAATTGTCTTTGTGCGGCTTTACTTCCTAAACTCCCTAAAGGCTTCTACATTTACACACGATATCAAGAATTATCCAGATCTCTGTCAATGTTATCTGCCTCAGCCTTTGGCTTCAGCAGAAAACATTGACCTTGGTCTGGATAATTTTTGACATCATGCTCAGCCTCATCCAATAATTGTCTATTACTACTACGTATAATTATACTAGTTTATTATTATCAAAACTACAGTACTACATATATTATATTACCAATAAAACCATGATAAACAGATGTGCATAGGTAATCTTTGTTCTTATGCAGTGCAGTATAAATGTAGACTATTAACAGTATTGTGAAATACTATAAATCAAGGGAAATAATTTACAATTGTAGATAAGAATTGTAGTAAGAATTATTTTTATAAAGATAAACAGTGGAGAATATAAGTTTAAAAGGTGCAGATCAAAACATCAAGACCATCAAGATAAATCCATTCTTCTGTTGACAGAATATTTATGAATAACCTGTGGAACATTCAATTTCCTGATGAATAAATTAACAACGCTTTACACCCGCAGTTTATGTTAACAAATCAATATAAATACACAACTTATTACTAAACATAAACAGAAAACAGAGACAATCTGCGAGATGAAATATATTATATATTTATCAACTAAAATGATACACAATTAATATCCAGCAGTCGGCAGTCCAGCACTGGTAAGATTTGTCGGTTTATAATAAAAACTTTGAAATTTAGGAGCATTAATAGGAAAACTATAAAGCTTACCTTGGAGCGAGCCTTGGGTTCTTGTCACTTTTCGCGTAAAGAGGAACATAGCTATCGATCGGCGCTAAAATTCTTGCAGCCAGCATTTTCTCGCAATAGGCAAATGAGGCAAAGCAAGGCAAATGAGGCAAAGCAAGGCAAATGAGCTCGGAGCAACTTCGTAGCTTCGGCAAGTAAGGCAAACCAGACTTCGTAGCTTCGGCAAGTAAGGCAAAATGGCGCAGAGATAAGGCAAACCAATCAGCGCTCAATACAGATAAGGCAAAATTCACTCACAAAATTTCCGAATGGTCGAAGGATCCCGAAGCTGCAGGTAGCCTACAGTGCAGGCGTTTTGGGTTTGGGGGCTCAACAAAGAGCCTGGGGACGAGGTTGGAGACGAAAATACCCGATCGAGGAACTGCAATAAATTATAGAAATTGATTTCGTTCATCGTTGTTTGTGAGCAAATGCTAATCTCATTTTCTGAATTATATTATTATTTACGCCTTTCTCTTCCCTACATCGCGTAAAAATTATCGTCATTTGAGTTTGTCACCTTAGGCGGCTGCCTTATTTGCCTAACGTTAAATCCGCCCCTGATATGTTGCGTAGTTTTGAAATAGAACGAGACAAGAACATGTTGTTTCATTCATAATAGCATGAATATGTTGCGTAGTTTTGAAATAGAACGAGACAACAACATATAATATTGTTTCATTCAATGGCAATATGTTGCGTAGTTTTGAAATAGAACGAGACAACAACATGTTGTTTCATTCAATAGCAATATGTTGCGTAGTTTTGAAATAGAAGGAAGCAACAACATATAATATTGTTTCATGCAATAATGCGTGTTTTTTATAGAACGAGGCAATGATATATATGCGGTTAGTGGTAATATTATAATAATAATGTGATAATATCATGATATATCAAAATATATTCCTGCTTTCTGTTGTTGAATTTAATATCTGACCTATCGCACGTACATATTATATGTTTTTTAAAATAATATAAAAATATCATGATATTTTGATATCATGATATATCACAATATCAATCCATAGTCTAAACACAATTAATATTTTGATATTTCACTTTGATATTATCAAAACACCATTTGATATCAAAATATCATGATATTATGATAATATCATGATATATCACAATATCAAACCAGTTTAAACACTATTTTAGTCTTTTGATATTTCACTTTGATATTATCAAAACACCATTTGATAATATCAAAATAATTTGATAATATCAAAATATTTTGATATTGGACTTGATATATTTTGACTTGATATATTTTGATAATGTATCATAATAATGTGATAATATCAATTTAATAATATTGAGTTTGATATTTTTGATATTGTTACGGTTTGATATTTTTGATATTATGATGGTTTGATAATATCAAAATATTTTGATATTGGACTTGATATTTTGATAATGTGATAATAATAATCAATTAAATGATATTATGTTTGATATTTTGATATTCTGCAACCCCTTTTTAGCGTCCCACACACGAAATTTAACCTGTCATGAGCGACTTTTTACGAGATAAGCGTTCGTCTTTTTTGATAGCGCATCAGCGACCACTTTTTAGCGTCCCATATGCGAAATTTGAGCGACTTTTTCAACTTAAAACTGCCACTATGTAAACGAAATACGTTACAATCAACAAGCAAGAATTTTGACCACGTGCGAATACAGGTAACAAGAAGACGCAATTGTTGCTTTTTAAGCATTGTTTTGCTAAATACTTCCATAGGTAAGCGACCGAATTTCGAGAGTGCATAATAAATATCCTTATTAGCGACAATCCCAAGCCCTTAAACCATTATCATTGTTGAAGGAAACGTTTCTAAATTGACGAAAAGCTTGGACTAATATTTGTTTGTTACTGCAATCTTGTACGGGTTAAACTTTGTTGTGCGAGATCGCAAATAACTTTGCTATTACAACATAAAGCTTAACATGGTTTACATATGCTGTATACCATTAAACGATCTTTGATTTAATATATCGTGTACAACACTTGAAAATGTTCAAAAACCTCGCGGGCGAGGTAAATTATATTTTCGTACCCGCCATCTTTGTGTATAACGCAAGATCGCCAATAACTTTGTCCATACGAATCAGTATATATCGTTTCTCCTTACTCTTTTAGTCTGTTTCTTAGATCAAATTGCTGTAAATAAAATATTTTTGCGATTAAAGATGAAGTACGTACGCATTGGGTTTTCTTTCACGGCGCGCATATCGCCCAGCAAGCTCTGTTCAAACTGTGCTTTTTCCGAAATCTGGTTTTCTTTCTTTATTAAGAAATATTATATTGGTTTTAAATTATAAAGTCATCTTTTAGTCGACTAGCGAACACAGAATATAGTTTAACTCGTAAACATAATAGCGTCTATGGTTTTCCATGACGTCACATCACTAACTGCCATTTACGACCACCTGTCATTTACGACCACTTTTGCTTGGCAACAGGGGTGGTCGTAAAACTCAGGTTCTACTGTAATTATATGTGTTCGTATGGATAAATTGTTTTGATTACTTTTCCCCAGTTTCATCTTATTTTTTATTTTTTCCCTATATTTTTTGCCCGACTTACGTTGAAAATTTGCCCGACTTAGCAACATTTCCATTCATCTGGGGGGCAGCTGCCCCCCACCTCGTATGCCTATGGCCCTTCTCACCCAAAAAAATGCCTGCGGAGGAGGTTGGGAGGTGGTCAGGAACTTTTATATATACGCGACGAGATCAGGAACCGATGCCCGATACGTACATGATAAGCTTGTCGAGCTCCAATAAATGTTTGCTGAATTAGAAATGGATTTCGGGTAATATTGCTGTTAAATATTCATGAAAAATTTATATTTTGAACTATTTTAATGTTTTTTGCAGTTGCCCGGTTTAAAATTATACTAAGGGCTATATCACATACGATAGATGAAGTACTCCCCTATTTCGGTGAGGAAACCGCTGAGAAATCTAGTCACATGAAGTTGCGCCTGCCACACTGCATCTGATGATCGACAGTCAAATCTTAATTTTTCGGGAAGAAATCCCCCCATGAGCATAACTGGTCAGTTACCCTTATGCTGGTATAGAACATTCTGCTTTTATTGACATTACAAGAATTTTGTTGCGTAACGCAGCTGCTTGTCAAAATTATTACACTCTCGTATGCATCAGGCACCTTTAAAACTATCGAAAAATTAAGAGAGAAACTGTTCATGAATATTATTTTTCCTTTTAAAAGGTGAACACGTTGATTATTGTGGTTATGGTGTACTGCCAATGGCTGTGGAGCAAGATGTTGTTATTGCTTATGCACCAAACAACGAAAGCAAAATCGTCCTCTCAAATATGGATCCCAACTTTGAGTAAGGATCAATTTATTGTCAAAATACAGTGCTACAGTAATACACTGCGACGGAGGTGGGAAAGGGGAGGGGGCTGACCGAGCTTGGTAAGTTTGCAGTGGCCATGCGTCTTTCTGATGAAAACCACCATTGATTGGTACACATGAATGCCTATAGCAATGTAGCGTAAAGTTTACCGAGCTTGGTAAGTTTCCAGTGGCCATGCATCTTTCTGATGAAATCCACCATTGATTGGTACACATGAATACCTAGCAATGTAGCGTTAAGTTTACCGAGCTTGCTAAGTTTACAGTGGCCATGCGTCTTTCTGATGAAAACCACCATTGATTGGTACACATGAATGCCTAGCAATGTAAAGTTTACCGAGCTTGGTAAGTTTACAGTGGCCATGAATCTTTCTGATGAAAACCACCATTGATTGGTACACATGAATGCCTAGCAATGTAGCGTAAAGTTTACCGAGCTTGGTATATTTACAGTGGCCATGCGTCTTTCTGATGAAAACCACCATTGATTGGTACACATGAATGCCTAGCAATGTAGCGTAAAGTTTACCGAGCATGGTATGTTTACAGTGGCCATGCGTCTTTCTGATGAAAACCACCATTGATTGGTACACATGATGAATGCCTATAGCTACTGTATGTAACGTAAAGTGTACTAGTCTGGGACAAGATATCAAATTGACTTCAGTAATAGTTGCTGAGTAGCAGTTCTTTGAAATAAATATAAAAGTATTGTGTTGTGTAGACAGTGTCAAAATACAAATAAAAACCACCACAACGCCATCAGTCAAATGAGCTAACGTACAGTCCGCGTCTTTGGGACGATGTTTTTTTAGTATAACCATAGTTAGGGTTAGAAAACTCATTAGGCGGGGGGTTAGGGTTAGGATCTAAGTTGTTTTGGGGTTAGTGGTTATTTGCATGCAGTTAAGTAATGCCGACTAGTAATTGAGTGTTACACGCATGCGATATGGGTGGTTAGGTTTAGGGGTTTAAGGCTTGGGGTTATGATTATGGTTATTGTTCTCCATGAGGGGTTATAAGTTTAGGGATTTAGTTGTCAGGGTTTAGGTGTTACAGTATTTGGGGTTTAGGATTAGTACCATCATCCCTGGTAACTAGAGCAATGCATTTGCTGTTCCTTATATGGAATACGTACTATAAGTACCTATATGTATGAACTTAGCTATTCAGACATTGCTCAACTTCGTACTATCATCATTCTCTACATAAAGTACCTATACGTACTATATTAACTAAAGTACCTATATGTACTATTCAGACATTGCTCAACTTCGTACTATCTTCATTGCTCTACATAAAGTACCTATACGTACTATATTAACTATAAGTACCTATCCACTATTCAGACATTGCTCAACTTCGTACTATCTTCATTGCTCTACGTCATCATTCATTGTTCAGGCATTTTCTGAGTATTTTAGAATATTAGAGCACCACATCCATGTGACATGGAATCTTAATTATTAACTCCAAGTTGTAATTCATCTATATGTCTCAAACCGCATTGTTTTCAAAATCACCTACTTACAATACCATACGTTCTTTCATGTTTTGTATTTTTTTCATAGAACCTTTGAAGCGAGTGCTGAAAAAAACGAATTTGATGGCAAAGAGTGGCATAACTACTTCTTATGTGGATTCAAAGTACAAACATTTGTTTCTCTTGAATTAGAATATTATTAGAATTATCTGAACTTATTTTTATTGAGAGTGTCCTCCAGTTTTCCTAATTGATAAACCGTTTTTACGAAGGGTATGCACGTTCTCGTAATATTATAACAAGTACGTGTGCGAGCGTTATGTATTTAGACTCGGTAATTCCAAATCTGTTTTCAGAATTGAAATCGAGTAAATATTGGCCGAGATAACGTTCAAAATCTTATCGAAAGAGACTACAAATACAGGTACGCGGTCTGGGCACTGCGGACCATGGATGGGGAAAAGAAACTTTAGGGGTGGGGTGGGGTGGGGAATGTAGTAGTGGTAGAAAAGGTGAGCGAGGGGATTATTGCGGATTCGTATTTCTAGTTGATATCATATTCCACAGACAAGTAGCGTCCTGAATCGTTTAGACTTTGACTTTTAGTTTGTGCCGATATTTATGTTTACAAGTAAAAAAAATTATTTATCTGCGTTGTCAACAGGGTCACAGCGGTGTGTGAGTGAGGAATAGTTTACGGACCAAATTTCTAAACGCCGATTTTGTATTCAGTTTTAGTATACATATACACAGGTGATTATAGAAAATCGCACACGCTGATTGGTCAAGCTACTTTGGATTATTTCACGATAATCACCTACAGCGTTTAGGCAAAATGGCGGCCAGCCGATTTGTCAGTGTGACAGATGAGGAAATAACTAATTTTAAAGAAAATGCTATTTCAAAAAGATCACATGTGTATTTATACTAAAATAATTATTCATTACAAAAATTAGTGTGAATATCCACCACTATTCACCTCCACTTTGGTGAATAATTGTTAAAGTGCCCATGACCGGCCAAATTACTGCAAGATATAGATACTACATGAAGTGAAAAGTTGAATACCAAAATATTTTATGATTAGAGCTTTGAGTTGATGTTCTAGAAAGGTTTGTTTTAACTGAAATTCTAATGATGTGACGTCATTTACGGCATTTGTCTTTCTTTTCTGCTTTCCGTGTGATAGACTGGTTGAGGATTTGAGTGAAAAAGTTGATAAAATCTTTACTATAGTGGTTAAGTACATCATCAACGTTTGAGTTAGATTAATTTGCTTTAACAGTAGAATATTGTATCCGAAATGATGCCGTAAATGACGTCACACTCATTAGCATTCGGACAAATAAACCTTTCTAAAACAACAACGCAAAGCTGAAATCATAAAATATTTTGTCATTTAACTATTTACTTCATGTAGAATCTATATTACTAATATCGTATTTGGGGTCATGGGCACTTTAATTAAAGTGCCTATTATTAGGAATTATTAGGAATAGTAAATTACCTAAATGTATAAATGTAAAGCGTTTTACAAATTTTTTAGAAAATCAAGGAATTTAGAAATAGTAAATTAATTTTGCATCTCTATTCGATGTCATAATGTTAGGTATCACGAAGTGTCGTAATGTGTAAAGTTTTAAGTGATTTCTTTGAAAATCTCAAGGATATAGGCTTGATTTTCTAAAAGGTTATGAAAGAACTCTTTTAAATAAGACATACTTAATTTTCTTTTCATAGTCACTTTAAAGAGAACTCTTTGTCAAATCTACAAAACTACGGTTTCATTTGATTCTACTGTATATGCATGCCGATTGTTGGATAAATATGTTGAAATTATAAGTGTACAATTTATCCAACTATAGTCGTAGTCCACTGTCGGGTCTTGAGCTCCTTACTGTCACTTTATACTGCTACTTTTACTATCACAGTCCGAGCCAGGACAGTACTTTTAGAAAACACGATGGTAGAGGTACGTTTACACACTGAGATTAATCGGGCCGATTTATGGTTTAGGCTCATGTTAAGCACGAGAAACTGTCAGCGGAATTATTTGTGGGCTCATAATCCTACTCTTCCTATTTCTCCATACTTACCATGCATCTAAACTATAAATCAACCCTATTAATCGCAGTGTGTAAAACATACAGTAGCTTAAACCTTGATGATGGCGTTTCTTACACATTAGTATAATTCTTAGCTTAAACGAGTTCTGATTGGCTGACTGGCCAGTAACTCTGACACGATAGTCACCACGTACTAGCGCGGTGCAGACTATCACATCACTAGAAATCATACTTGGAAAAGTATTTTTTGTGACCAGACTGAGTTTACTCTCGGAATCATCATTTTGATGTATGTTCTCTAAAATATGACGCTTTTTTTCAAAATGGCGACTATACTATTATACGTGGTAACTAATAAATCGTCGAAAGAGCTCAAAAACGTAGCATGAATACACTGTATACATCAGAGTATTTATATCAGTTGTGATCGTTAGTGTGTTATTAAAAGCTGTAAAGTGTGAAGAAAACATCGAACATTGGATTTATAAGTTATATCTAACACAGTTCAAAATGTCTGTTTAAAACTTCTCAATTGAATATTCATGTTCAGGCCTGAAATTATACTAAAACAATTAGTCACCTCAGTCTCGGTGGTTATCGTTATAATAGAATTCTTAACCCAAGACTCCAGAAGTAATCTCCAAAAGTAATCCTCGTTTTTCATACGTCACTCAAAGGATGGGTCGATGGTTTAGATGCATGTTAAGGACGAGAAACTGTCAACGGAATGATTTGTAGGCTCATAATCTGTGTAAACGTATCTTAAAGCACGGCGCACACTAGAGCTCTCTGCTTAGCCAAACTTCATTCGTGACCGATGGCGTAAGGCGTTAGCTCCAGTGTGCGGGGCAGTTTTGTAAGCATTTCATCACTCGTGCCGTCTTTCACAAATATTCAACATGTTGAATAATTTTTGTCACGAATGACAATTTCCTCTAGTGTGCGGGGAAGTGAAAGCAGCGAGCTTACAACTTTCCGGCAATACGCATGCGTGTAGTTGAGGTTCAAATTTCAAAACAACAAACATAGCGGATCATTTGGAGGAAGAAGACGAAGAAACATTGTTGTTTCTGTTGCTTTTGAGGCGACGTTTAAGAGCAGCAAACAGACAGATATGGACAAAACGTTGGATTTTAAGACGGCAAGGACAAGGGGTATATGCAAGTCTTGTTCGCGAACTAAATGCAGAGGACCCCGAGAAATTCAGGCAATTTCACATCGTAAAGGCATGGATAATCTGGCCAAATATCAGCTATTTGATCGTCTAACATTACATCAGCCACCAATACACTAGGTGCCGCCATGTTTGTTGTTTTGAAATTTGAACCTCAACACGCATGCGTATTGCCGGAAAGTTGTAAGCTCGCTGCTTTCACTTCCCCGCACACTAGAGGAAATTGTCATTCGTGACAAAAATTATTCAACATTTTGAATATTTGTGAAAGACGGCACGAGTGACGAAATGCTTACAAAACTGCCCCGCACACTGGAGATAACGCCTTACGCCATCAGTCACGAATGAAGTTTGGCTAAGCAGAGAGCTCTAGTGTGCGCCGGGCTTAAGCTGGTAGGAAACTAAAAAAAATTAGGAAGTAAAAAACGGCATAATTTTCAAATATTACGAGCAGTGTAATCCTTAATAGTGTCTTACTTTTCTTTGATATTTTGCTTTCAGGGAATCGTAGAGCACTTTGGTCTTTCTCATCCAATTGGAATGAATTTACTGGTTGATGGAAATGTACCAAAGGTATATTATTACCCGAGTTATCTATTAACTGTCAGGGTTCTATCTAGGATTTTTCGTTTGGGGAAGAAGCAAGGACGTAACCAGTATTCGAAAAGGGGGGAGCGAGCGCCAAAGGTGCGAGGATCTAGTGGGGTCAGGGGCATGCCCCCCGGAACATTTTGAAATCTAGAGTCTCTGAAATGGCATTTCCTGCATTTTGGAGGAAGATTTTACACAATTCTGAAGGTTTGGAAAAGTCATTTAAAACACTAAAAAAAACACTTTCCGGGTAAGCTGGGTTGTTTGGGGAGGGGGGAAGCTTCCACCCCTCAAACCCCCTAGATAGAACCCTGACTATGCTCACTATATAAACAAAGTCTCGTGCTTTTTTAAAGTGCCACTGTGATCGAATTTTCACTATTTTTTTCTACACTTTTGATACTTAATTAATAATGATACAGTATTCGAAAATCATGATGAAGTACAATTATAGCTCCAAGGTTAAAGCCCTTGCTAATCGGCCATTCACGCGGTCAGACAATGCTGTCCCTGCAGCCAATGACGAGCCAGACCTAAACTATACAGAGGGGTGTATTCCTGTAAAGCGGCTGAGCTCTGATCGTCAACGACTGAAGAAAGGCCTCTCTAGACCAAGTCAGTCTTATAAAGTGGCTACACTCAATTGTAGAACTCTACGCTCCTCATCATCTCAAGCTGAGCTCGATAAACTCATGAGTGTCTACAACATTTCCGTAACCTGTATTCAAGAACATCGTTTTGTACACTCTGATTCTGACCCAGAAATTGTGGTGCGCAACCTTGGATCAACAACACTCTTCACTGCATCTGCTGTTCGAAATTACCGTGGCGCTTCCATAAGAGGTGTTGGCATTATTATCGATTCGAAACTGCTACCTCTGCTTCTTTCAGTTAAGAAGATTACCGAGCGCATCGTTGTTACCACATTCAAAGGAAACCCCGAGACAGTCATAATGGCTTGTTACTCTCCATATGCAACAGTCTACCGGATGATGTCGTCAATAGCTTCTACTCGAATTTAAGCAATGCAGTTGAGGATATCCCACTCCATTCGATGCTCTTCATTGGCGGTGACATGAACGCCCAAATCGCGTTAGGCTTCTCATTGCATGATACATCTAATCGCAACGGTCTTCTTCTTCACGAATTCATCGAACAGCATAACCTTGTCATCGGGAATGTCTCGTTCCAGAAATCATCGAACAAATTATGGACATTCAGGTCCCCTGCTGGCGCGCTATCACAAATCGATTTTTGTATATATCGAAAACGATGGCGCAATAGCATCAGTGATTGTCGGGCTTTCTCTTCATCTAATCCTGTTGGGAGCGACCACCGCATCGTGTCAGCGACAGTCAAACTTAGTCTGCGTCGCGTGATTCACCCAACCACCAAGAAACTGTTCTGGCTAGCACTCACAATCGATCCCGTTCTTGCTTCTCGTATCGATGATACCATCTCGACGAGTTTCGACAATCTATCTGCAGCTAACCAGGACTATTCATCATTCGTCACAATTGCAACGAAAACTGGTATAGATCTGCTGCCTCCCAGGCTTCGTCCACCTCCAAAAACTGTGGATATCGACCCTCTCGTTTCTGCACGCAAGGCAACTCTCCGAGCTTCGTCGCGGACTATTCAACCCGCCCAGAACTACCTGCGTAAAACTTTCGATCACCATGAAGACATTCGAATCAATGTCATTCTTCACTCATTTGAGTCTCCTGCCTTGTTAAGAAACTTTCCGGGAAGAAATCACGCAGTGTAATATTCATTGAGGGTGAAGACCGACTCAAAACTTGGGAGGATCACTTCAAGAATTTGTTAAACTCTGATTCAGCTACACAACCAGATGGCGGTCCAATTGTGAAAATGTTCGACCTCTTCACTGAAATACAGCGTGGCGATCTAACTAAGGCAGAAGTTGACCTTGCAATTTGTCAGTTGAAAAATGGAAAGGCCCCCGGCCTTGATGGCCTACCTCCTGAGTTTTGGAAACTGACGAAGGTGAGAAGGAACCTTTTGAAGTTTTGTAATGAGACCTATCATGGAAACCGTCCCAAGGAATGGGGAATCTCCGGGCTAATTCCAATACCGAAGAAAGGTGACCTGACAAAAACAGACAATTACAGAGGCATCTCACTCACCCAAGTCGCATCCAAGATTTATAACCGCTGTCTGCTTAACAGAATTCGTCCAATTATAGACAAGGTGTTACGTCCGAATCAAAATGGCTTTCGGCAAGGCCGTTCCACTACATCCCACATCCTCGCCCTTCGTCGCATCGTGGAAGAACTCAAGAACTATGACATGGAAGCTGTATTAACATTCATCGATTTTCGCAAGGCCTTCGATTCCATCAACCGTAACAGAATGCTTGAAATTCTTGAGGCCTACGGCATTCCATTGGACGTAGTTAACGCGATCCGAGTCATGTATGAAAACACCTCTGCAGTGGTAATCACTCCGGATGGTGAAACTGTTCCATTTAACATTGACACAGGCGTTCTGCAAGGAGACCCTCTCGCCCCGTTCCTGTTTATTATCTGCCTAGATTATGCATTGCGTTCTTCGATCACTGAATGCCATGGTCTGACATTGAAACGACGTCGCAGTCGCCGTCATCCTGCAGAAGTCATAGCTGATCTTGACTACGCTGATGACATCGCGCTTCTTGAAAACTCTATCGAAGCTGCACAGAATCTCCTCATCAGAGTTGAGAAGGCATGTCAGGATGTCGGATTGTTTCTGAATGCGTCGAAGACGAAGTACATGCACCTGAATCCTTCTACCGACGACCACCTGCTTACGTCAGATGGCTCAGATATCGAACTTGTTAGTGATTTCAAGTATCTGGGTGGTTACACTGACACCGGTCACGCCATGGATGTTAGGATAGCCCAGTCGTGGAGCGCACTTCACTCTATGCAGAAGATTTGGAAGGCTCCCATTGAGAAGGTCACGAAAACAAAAGTGTTTCAGGCATGCATAAATTCCATCCTTTTATATGGTTCAGAATCATGGTCATTGAATGCTGCTCGTCGCAAGAGACTTGCGGGCCATGTCACCCGTCACGCCGAACCAGCTGGTCGATTGCTACTTTGGACCCCAGAGGCAAAGAGGAGAATTGGTCGACCGTATGTAACCCTGAAATCGATATTGAATTGGACACCGGCCTCACAGGTTCAGAATTAACTTCTGCAATGGCTGACCGAGGACTGTGGCGCTCAAACTTCGTCAACGTTTCACAACCGCCTCAGGGCATTAGATGACTCAAGAACAAGAAGAAGATTCGAAAATCTTAGTGCATGGAATTGTTTTGCTCTTCGTGCAGTCATTTTACTCTTGTTGCACTCTATACATGTAGGATTTTATGCTAGGTTGTAAGACGTTACGCAACGTTAAAGTCTTGGCCCAATGAGCGTGACGTCTCACAACGTAGTGTGACGTCTCAAAACGTAACGTGACTTCGTACAACGTAGCGTGACGTCTCACAACGTAGCGTGATGTCTCTGACATAAAAGTTTCTGACATAAATTACAATTATTTACTCAACATTGTTCGTGGGTGAGGGTAGAGCTGCGTCATAACATTGAACTTTTCAAAATACAGAATAACATACGTTGTGAGACGTCACGCTACGTTGTAGACGTTATGCTACGTTGTGAGACGTCACGCGACGTTACGATACGCTGTAGACGTCACGCTACGTTGTAAGACGTCACGATACGTTGTGAGACATTACGATACGTTGTAGACGTCACGCTACGTTGTGAGACGTCACAATACGTTGTAAGACGTCACGATACGTTGTAGACGTCACGAAACGTTGTGAGACGTTACGATACGTTGAACCTGCCCAGGTTTTAATATTGATGTTTTCACCTTCTTTTTCGCAGAATGCAGGCTTATCAAGTTCTTCAGCTTTTGTTTGTTGTTCTGGTCTTGTCACGATGCATGCTAATGGTGGTCAGCTAACTAAGGTTCGTCATCAAAAATTCAGTTTGATATTTAGGACTTCATTATTATGTAATTAGTGTTCTGGGACAGTTGAACAAAAGGCCTAGTTGTACACTGGCAGTATTGCTCAATCCACGATATAGGCATCAGTAACTTAGAGGAATAATTTATTTGTAATATATATCTTTGGATGTTTCAAGAAATACTTAGTTAATTTAAATTGTTTAATTACAAAGTAGAGTCTACCATATGCATCAAAGGTTTTAAGTTATTGAAATGTTATATTTGCAAAGTGAGTTGTGATCGAAGGTGTACAGTAGCTGTGATTGAAAATAAATAAGATGGGTCCATATATATATATATATATATATATATATATATATATATATATATATATATATATATATATATATATATATATATATATATATATATATATATATATATATATATATATATATATATATATATATATATATATTATATATATATATATATATATATATCTGGTGAATTGAGTTTATACTATCGGTAGAGTGCTCAATGCATAAATTTGCAGAGCTTTAAAGTCTGTCTGACGATCGCGTAAGCGTGAAACTCGGAGTAACAGCAAAGTGATGTCTTGTCTTTAATTTATATCATTTATATCATTCCAATAACCTGTTACTTTTCGTGCATCATGTGGTAGATTATAATTTGCCAACAATTTAATTTACTAAGCATTTATAGAAACATCCAAAGAAATAAAATAACACAAATGCTCCTCCAAGTTACTTGTCGCTATTTCGTGCATTGAGCAATAGCACTCCGTCGCGATGACGTCAGTATCCATGTTTGTCCCCATTTACCCATAATTCGTGCGGCCATAACAAAAGAAAATAGCTCATTTGCGATTATTTGTGAGTCAAATTTGGTTTGTTTGTCTGCATTTCCTATTTATAGCAGCCAGACGCTACGCTATTCTTTTTGAGTTCCAGTGTACGATATTCGAGATGGAAATTTTAGACCAAACTGGTGATACATGAGATACGAAATTATTTCTCTAATAGGAAGAGATTGCCGAGGTGTGTACAAAATCTGAACGTTACATTGGAACAGAGGGTGGTGGGTGAGTAACAATTTTCCTCCTTTTGTCGTAAATATCAAACAAAGATACTGTAATTAGTTGTTAATAATTACTGTAGGTTTATATTAAATAGTATTTTATCTTTTTACTGTAAATATCATGGCTTCTATGAAAAGCTGCTGTTGTTGCAATTCCATGTTTAAATATTATTTTCAAGAGTAAAGTGCCCCTGAAAATCAAGTTTTTCGTTCTTATTTCAATTTCCAAATTTTAAGTTATTCCGAGCATGGAAAGTTACCCTTTTCGACTGCTTTTTAGTATACAAGATTATACGACCGCCATTAATCAAGCATGTTCCGGAAGTGACGTCAGAAACTCGAAGCGAAAAAGCACATGGCTTATCATATTAATAGACATTAGCTATGTCTTGCAAGAAAATGAGAGTACAACTAATTTATATCAATGACTGTTCAGATATCGAGAAAGGACCAGGTTAAAAGGGATTATTCAAAAGGACATTCCCATTTTCAAGAACTACTCCAACCCTAACCTTGATCCTAACCTTAAACCTAACCATAACCGTACAGTAGCTAATACTAACCTAACCAACAATAAAGACCAGGCAAAAACAAAATTACCTTTTGAGTCATCCCTTTTAGCGATGTCCTACACGAAAAATGACGGCAGCCCGTAGGTGAGCGCGCAATGCATTACCCTGATACACATCCTTTTAGTAAAAGTAGTGACTTATTTAAGTATTAAGTAAGTCCTTACAAAAGTGTTTATGAAACGAAAATTGAGGTGACTTTTTATTGATTTATTTGAGAGAACTCCTCAAATGATAAAGAATGGCGTTTGTAGTTCTTTAATATCTTATCTCGTTCTCGAGTTATTCAAGATTGTGTAATATGACCTGTGACGTCACTAGTTGTACCCATCATTATGATGAATCAGAAAATGAAGCATATCTACAAAACTATTGAACAAAATTCCTTGCAACTTTGCACAAGTATATAGGTCACTAAATTGAATATCCCCACGTCAACTTTATCATTATCATAGCAATATTAGTTGTTTATCATAGTTAATTAGTTCCCAGACCTTTCATCCTACAGCAAAAAATTTCTATTTTCCACTATGCCCTAAACAGATTTTGACTCGAAGTTGCTCTGTTTTGTTGGCAATATTATTGAAAATATCCCTCACTGATCAACAGTTATAAATATTGGTTTAGAAAAGGCAGAATATAAACAAGTGTATGAGAGGAATAAAGGAGTCTGGGAACTAATCTGTTACCATGGCAACGATAAAGTTTACGTGGGTTATTCAGTTTAGTGACCTGTATACTTGTGCAAAGTTTCAAGGAATTTTGTTCAATTAGTTTTGAAGATATGCTTCATTTTCTGATTTCGTCATAATGGTGGGTACAACTAGTGAGGTCATATTACACAATCTTGAATAACTCGAGAACGAGATAAGGTATGGAAGAACTACAAACGCCATTCTTTATCATTTGAGGAGTTCTTTCAAATAAATCAATAAAAATGTCATCTCAATTTTCGTTTCATAAACACTTTAAGTATTTTTCGACATATTGAAGTACTGTTATTTAAGAAATAGAAAACATTTTCCGTGTTTACATACAGTTATATAAACACGAGTGGAAGTTTGGGAGAACGAGAAATCATAGTGGGAACACGATCCCGTAGGGCGAGTGTTTCCACGCGATTTCAAGTTCTCCCAAACTTCCACGAGTGTTTATATAACGTCTGGGAACACGGATAAAAATGTTTTCTATTTCTTTTATAAAATAACCCGTAGAAAGCAAATAAAATGTACAAATATCTTTTTTATCAATACGTAAATTCTCCTTACTGCGTATGATGGCGCCGTGATGTCTAATTGATGGCGTATGATGGCTAATTGATGGCGTATGATGGCTAATTGATGGCGTATGATGGCTAATTGATGGCGTATGATCGCTAAGTGATGGCGTATGATCGCTAAGTGATGGCTAATTGATGGCGTATGATGGCTAATTGATGGCGTATGATGGCTAATTGATGGCGTATCACGATGGCGTAATCCATCCATGTTATATAGCCTGATATAAACACGGTAACTGACCAATCACAGCGTGCGTAAGACACGACTTATTTTATAATTCTCTTTTTTACACTGTATTAAGCTCCTATATTCAGCCATTCTTACAACACAGTATTTCATTATTATAGCAAAGTGAAAAAGTGGTGAACTATCGAGATTTTAGGGACGAAATACTGACGTTTCGAGTGGAGCCCTTCATCATCAAGTCTATATAAAACACTCTACCTACACAGCACTCTACTTTTCTACTTTTTCATTATTATGCCGTCTACTTTATTTTTCTTTGTGAACATAGAATGGATCAAGCTTGCTCGTTCCTCGCTGGATATGGAATGGTAACTTTTTTGAAATTTAATGATATCTTTTCTCCACTTATTTATTCAATACAAATTTGGCTTCACGTGACATAACACGATACTTTTAGTAAAGAATATGATTGCAGATAAGAATCGTCCTTCTTCCTCTCAAAACATAAAGAATAATCTTATTTAAGGGACATTGGCAACAAAAAAAACTTAATTTTTGTTTTGTCTAATATGAAAGAACTCGTAAAATGATAGAGTAACACCTTTTACAACATTTCCGTATTTTACTTCGTTTTTGAAATATTTCAGCTTGTTTGATATGTAAATGAGATGGTCTCTGACGTCAGGTGCAGGGTAGAGAATATACCTTTCCGCACGGCAGCTACCACTCATGCGTGTCTCCTGCGAACTTATTTAACAGCATTAAACAGCCAATCAAAAGGCGACACGAATGAGTGCTAGTCGCCGTGCGAAAAGGTATATTTTCACTCATTAAAATATTAGTTCCATCTTCAAGTTTGTTCGACAAATTTACTTGAAAATGTGCGTATAATAACTCCTCGTGATAATGAACGTTGTAAACTTAGCAATCACTGAGATATAAGACATTTTTTTAATGAGTGAAAATTCTCTACCCTGCACATAAGTCAGAGACCATTTTATTTACACAGCAAACTAACTGAAATATTTCAAAAACGAATTAAAATACCGAAACGTTGTAGAAGGTGTTACTCTATCATTTTACGAGTTCTTTCATATTAGACAAACTTAATTTTTGTTGCCAATGTCCTTTAATGGGAAAAGAGAGCTCGTATAACGTTATCAATGTGATAATAATATATTTAGTGATGTGATTACAATATAGCATATCGTTTGATGAATTAAAAATTGGGGTAATTATTAGTTTTATTATTATTGTTATTAAGAGACTTCCAGCAAACTAAAATATACAATAATCAGAAACTGTAAACATCTTAACAACAGCAAGATTTGAAGCAAGTTTGGGTGATTTCAATTTTCGAAACAAGGGTCTTAGTAGATGCGTATGTCGTTCTTTAACTTTCTCAAAGATACAGTACGTCTGTCACTGATCTCCAACAGCTGGTGAACAGAGTACATCTCTGTTGAATATAAAAGGGATATAATACGGTGGCGAGAAAATATTGATTTTATGTTCGAGTGGCAAGAACAATATCTCACGAGTGCAGCAGCGAACGAGATATTGTTCTTGCACCGCGTGTAATGTTCTATTTATTTTATGGACAATAAAAAACACGTACTACCCCGTGGAGATAATTAAACTGTGTTTTAACGCAAGATCTTTCGGTGAAATATCTTTTATTTCTCTGTTTTAAGAAACTCTTTAAAAAAGTTGATCTCATGAACAATTTTTTCTTGGTATTTTTGTTATCCTGCAGTTGCTCACAGTAACTGGTTAACTTCGTCATCACTTATCTTTACAAAACTGCCATCGGAGTTTTGGTAGCCATGTTTTGGCGGGAAGTGGTATTTTTATCATTTATAGACCCGGAGCGAGGGATGATATTTCGACGAATTCCCCGAGCGAAGGATCTATAAATGATATATTATACCGAAACAATCTTGAATGCTGTCTTGAAACGTCAAGAAACGTCTTGTTGTTCCGCCATTAGTATTCGTGATCAGGGGGTGTATTCGTCATCACAGGGTGATTCGATGTCAAATATCATGCGCCAGAGAAATAGCGGGGAATTCGAGTTTAAATTGACTGGTCACGTGGTACAAATCTAGCTCTTATTGCCGAGCGTGACATACGAGAAATACGCCACTCGCATCCCGGATGTAGTGACATGGATACTAAGAGTATTTTAATTCCTGGTAATATTATACCTCAAGTCTCAACTATAAATTGTCCAATCAAAGAACTAGATTTGCACCACGTGACCAGTCAATTTAAACCTGAATTCCCCGCTTTAACCTCGAACTCCCCGCTAATGACGACCCAGTACTCGCGCGTAAACCAAGACGAGCCTGTAAACAATGGAGGAACAACAAGACGTTTCAAGACGTTTCAAGACAGCATTCAAGATTGTTTCGGTATAATATATCATTTATAGACCCTCCGCTCGGGGAATTCGTCGAAATATTACCCCTCGGGATGATATATCCCCATTACTCGGGGTAATATTTCGTCGAATTCACCTCGCTCCGGGTCTATAAAATGATAAAAATACCCTTATCCATATAATAACTTCTTTTATGGAACCTTTATATGAAACGATCGAGAGTGGATTTGTTCTGATCCGGACGGTTGCTAGGATTACGGATAGTGAAAAATAAATGCATTTATTTCTTTATTCTATCCAGGCCAAGCATATTGAGTTTAATCCTCTTCGCTCTACGAACATCTCAATTCCCGCTGGTGTTGTGTTTGTTATTGCTAACAGTTTGGTAAGTGGTTTTTGTGTGTGTGCAGACAAATTTTATCGTTCTCTTCGCTTTTGTAAAATTTATCATTTTTATTCAGCTTAAAGATCATAATTGTTTTTAAGGTGGAAATGAACAAATCGAAAACAGCAGGAACGCATTTTAATGTCAGGGTTGTGGAATGCCGTATTGCTGCTCAGGTATAAACTTATCCTGAAATAAATTGTAATATATCTTGTAAGCTGAAAATTTCATCTTCATAGACTTTTTTGCTGTTAAAGTTGACGGAAATGATGTCAAATCGGGCATCTGTAAACAGGTTTTCATGTAGACAGATTCCCGATTTGACGTCATTTCCGTCAACTTTAACAGCAAAAAAGTCTATGAAGATGACATTTTCAGCTGACAAGATATATTACAATTTATCTCAGGATAATCCATAGATTACAAATATGTTAAATCCCCACAGACGTTATAGGCACTTTAAAGAACATTGTCAATAAAAAATAAGTATCTTTTCGATCAAAGTACGTAACTTAAATAGCCGGAATATAGTAGTTTGAGGTTGTAAAAACACTCATAAAGCGTATTAATAGACCTTACCCCCATAACCTGAATCATTGTCCGCCATCTTGGATATATTTTCGATATGAGTGTGACGTCACAACTGGGGTAAAGCGAAATTTTTAACTAGGCATCCTCGTGTCTTAAAAGTTTGAAACTCGATTTTTGTGAATGTCTTCCTTTTTCAATTGAACCACACCATTTTAAAAAGCTTTCCGCGGAAACTCGGCTACCCACAGAGTAGTTTCATCAGGTTTACCCCAGGTGTGACGTCACCAACTTCCCAGTTAATTAGGCAAAGTATTACAACAAGATGGCGGATGACAGGATTGTCTTTGGTTAAAATTAGTGCTGTTGTTTTGTACAAGAGTAGTTTTGTTTTCTTGGATTACCTTCGTAAGCCTGTTTGTTAATCAGAAAGTAAAAAAATTGAAATTGTGATTTATGTTACCAATGTCCTTTAAGTAGAAAAAATGCTTTAAAATCGGAAGAACTCTTTGTGTTTTAAATTCTGAAATTTTATTTTGAAAGAAAACCGAAATGACACTTGGCCAAATTATTTTAAATCTTCCTCTGATTTCAAACCGTCCATTACGGAGTTGATTTTTTTTGTTTTTGGATTTGCCCTAAACTAAACCAAAATCTTTAGAAATGGTCCCAACTCACCACCCCCTCCCCCTACACACATCGACTCCCCCGGTTGCTTGACCATACTTATAGACCAACGTAGTAAAAAGTAGGGAGCTGCGTAGACAGTGTTTTAGATACGTAGCAAAGTGAAAAGGTGGTGAACTGCGGAGATTTTTAGGAACGAAATACTAACGTTTAGGGAAGCATTTCGTCAGAGTAAGACCAAGCTTGTGGGATGCGCAGAACATTGCTCGTCAATCTTATCCGATGTATCTGCGCTTCGGCCACCTCCTTATATGGAATACGTATATTTGATGTCTATATGGGGCAGTTGGGGAGAGGACGAAGAAAGCGTAAGAGTTGCTGGAGGAGATAGTTTTTTAGTGTTCTCCTCACTTTCCGGCGTACAGCGCTGGATAACTCGACGGAGCATGCCAAACCATGAACAATTTATTTTATAACATAGGATAAGACCAGTATGATCTCTCATTTCGTATGATGTACAGTATATCATCATACGATTGGACATGCCTGTATGAAGATATACATCATAGAGCTGCTAACCCCCCTGCATAAACAACTTAGATCCTAACCCTAACCCCCGCTCCTTAAGTGTCTTCCTAACCTTAACCTCTCGGCCGTATTTTCACCATCCATAACCTCCACCTCATCCACTCTCCTATTTGAGGTCCTAAATAAGTAGACTATAGTGAAAGAGAACAAGATTGTGGGTCTATAGTAATTGAGTATTAAACGCATGCGCTACCAAAAACACAACACCTGTTTGATGATATACATGATACATGCGTGTTGGGGTTGTATGATATATAGCATACGGAACAAGGGACCATGTCGATAAGACCAACAAAATAATGAAAAACATGCTTTATTTCGCTAACTAAAAATAACTTTCTCCTTAGTGAAGCCGAAAGTTTCGAACGCTTCTGCTTGAAATTCCAGTTCTCCATTTAAAGTGCTAAAGTCACACTAAAGTCACTGGTAAACCTCCATTATCCAGCTCAAACTGGGTCAATCTTCAAGGCTGATAATTAACAAGCAGAAGTCGAGAAAGTATAGACGGGTATTCTGCAATCTAACATAATATTTTTTGTGATAAGGAATAGTGTGAAGACTTATACCTGAAATTAGACACGATTTATTCATGCAATTGACAGCTACAGTACACAACTGTTAACCATCTTTTCACAATCAGCAAACGAACGCAGTATATCAATGTAAATAAACCGACAATTTATAGTGAATTTGACCTTGCGTGACGTCACAAAATTTACTCGTTCCAGACTCCTCGTAGCCACGGAAGTGGCCATCAAAAAGCGCCTTTTTACCAACTTTAAACTGCCATAAAAATCGGAGGATTTTAAGAAATTCATTTTTGTTTTTGCAGAAATACTAGAAATCACATCAAGATTTGATATCGCTAAAAAAACATTTTGGTGTTAGGTGCACTTTAAGAAATAGAAGACATTATCTGTGTCTCCATACAGTTATAAAAACACGAGTGGAAGTTTGGGAGAAGTTAGAACGAGAAATGAGAACGTGGCATCCCATGGTAATTTCTGGATCTCCCAAACTTTTACTCGTGTTTCTATAGCCGTATGGAATCACGATAAAAATGTTTTATATTTCTTTTATAAAATTACATTTTGAAACTAGGTAAAAGGTTCATTTATTAAAATCATCAAAATGTAAATTTTCCTTACGTAAAAATCACTCTCGGCTGTCAATGCAACTCGCTCGTGCGAGCAAAAGGAATTAAGCGACAATAAATACATGAAAGATGTCTTAAAAGATCAAAATGTTTCATTTTTAAGCTTTTGAAAACGTTTTAGCAACCTTTCGTTTGAATTCAAAAATGGCGGGAAAATTTCCGTGTTTTATACAGTTTTATACAATAACCTGTTCACTATATATACACATTCATATTGGTTGTTAGCCATGATATAATAAAGGACAGACGCACAGCTCACGGTTTGTCTTCAATTTTTATTGTATAAACAAATAGATTCCATTTTGCCGTTGTCTGTTCAGTTATAGATACACAGAAGACGTCAGAACGTGGTAAGAACATATTTCGTGGGCCACTTTTTTGTTAATTCTTACACGTTCTGACGTCTTCTGTGTATCAATAGCGAGCTTAAGCTTTGCGTTTAAGAGCTACGGCAACTACAGAAATGATCACGTGACTAAAATCTTCGCGCCGCTGTCGTTTCCCGTTGCCGTTTCAACGTCAAGAGGAAGTAAAGATTTTTTTTAGAGTGAGATTTTTATAGGGGGAATTCCCGGGAAGATCAATTTACGCGAAAGTTAATCCGAAAAGTGTCGAACAGCAAACGTTCTGCCTCACGTTCACCGTTAAAGTGCCCCTAACCTCAAAATGTTTTATTGTCTTGTTTGGAAGAACTTTTAAAATGATAAAGTAACTTCTTTTGAAGATTTTCGTTTCTTTGCTTTCTTTTTGAGATATATCAGTTTGTTTGATATGCAAATGTCTGGAATTTCGTCACACATGCATAATGACTTATTGGAGAAATGTGTATATCTCTTTCATTCTCGAAAGAAATCCTTCAAAATCAAGAAGTTTGGTGTTGTGGAAGAAACGCACACACGTGTTATTCACACTTTAGTGTTTTTATTTCATGAACGCAAAGATATATAACATTCTCTGATAAGTCATTATGCATGTGTGACGAAATTCCCGATATTTGCATATCAAACAAACTGATATATCTCAAAAAGAAAGCGAAGAAGTGAAAATCTTCAAAAGAAGTTACTTTATCATTTTAAAAGTTCTTAAAACAATAAAAAATATTGAGGTTAGGGGCACTTTAAACGCGAAGCTCAAGCTATTCTATAACTGAACAGACAACGGCAAAATGGATTCTATTTGTTTTGTACAATAACTGTCCTCTAATAAATCATGGCTAAGAACCAATGAGAATGTGCATTGTAAACTGGTTATTGTATAAAACTGCATAGAACGCGGAAATTTTCCCGCCATTTTTGAATTCAAATGAAAGGTATCTAAAACGTTTTTAAAAGATTTTAATAATTTAAAGGATATTGGCAACAAAAATTAAGTTTGTCTAATATGAAAGAACTCGTAAAATGATAGAGTAACACCTTTTACAACTTTGTTTTTGAAATACTTCAGTTTGTTTGATATGTAAATGAGATGGTCTCTGACGTCAGGTGCAGGGTAGAGAATTTTCGCTCATTAAAAATGTTTTATATCTCAGTGATTGCTAAGTTTACAACGTTTATTATCATGAGGAGTTATTATACGCACATTTTCAAGTAAATTTGTGGAACAAACTTGAAGATGGAACTAATATTCTAATGTGTAAAAATTCTCTACCCAGCACCTGACGTCAGTGACCATCTCATTTACATATCAAACAAACTGAAATATTTCAAAAACGAAGTAATATAATTTTACGAGTTCTTTCATATTAGACAAACTTAATTTTTGTTGCCAATGTACTTTAAGACATCATTCATGTATTTATTGTAAATTTGTTAAATGGAAACATGGCTTTAGCCAATTAGAACACACCTTTTCAAAATTTTATTTTATAATGAATGTCTTTGAAAGTATTTAAAAATCCTTGTATTTCTCCCTCCATAACCTGTACGAACCCGGACCAGGCACGACAGCCAATCAGAAGCGCCGTTATATTAAATCTATGTTATTATCATGTTTGGTCGATCTCATTTCCGGTTTGAACATCTCATCAGCGTTCAGAATGTTGCTCAGAAGTTTACCAGACGAATGAAGATGTCACTTTCTTGTCGTACTTTCTTGTCACATACCGCTCGCTGTTTTTGGCGCCAACGTGAAGCGAGTCAAGTCTAAATATTATTAAACGTGAGACCTTTATGATAATCCTCTTTCGTTTTTTAGATCTTGGCGAAAATGAACGGGGTTGATTGGCTTAATAAAAACGAACCCGTACGAAAATTGGCCGAAGTTCAAGAAAAGTTGAACGTTTCCCTGGAAAAAATGTAAGATTACATCGTCTCATGTGATGTGATTAACTCCGTGGCATTACGATATTTTAATCTTTCTACTTCAATCTTTGTTTACACGTTTTCAATTTAGTTTGAACTCCTTGTAGATATTATAGTACAGCAGTGTTGTTTCCTTTGCTTTCCACCTTGAGTGTAACATTCTCGTTGCATTCTCGTGAAACATTGCCTAGTGTAACACTCCACTCTTGTACAACTACATCATTACTGATTTAGCCATTGCGAGACAAATTACAAAAAACATTGCCTAGTGTAACACTCAGCCATTGAGAGACAAGTTACAAGAAACATTGCCCAGTGTAACATTGCCCAGTGTAACACTCCACTCTTGTACAACTGTATCATCACAGATTTAGCCATTGCGAGACAAGTTACAAGAAACATTGCCTAGTGTAACACTCCACTCTTGTACAACTACATCATCACAGATTTAGCCATTGCGAGACAAGTTACAAGAAACATTGCCTAGTGTAACACTCCACTCTTGTACAACTACATCATCACAGATTTAGCCATTGCGAGACAAGTTACAAGAAACATTGCCTAGTGTAACACTCCACTCTTGTACAACTGTATCATCACAGATTTAGCCATTGCGAGACAAGTTACAAGAAACATTGCCTAGTGTAACACTATCATCACAGATTTAGCCATTGCGGGACAAGTTACAAGAAACATTGCCTAGTGTAACACTCCACTCTTGTACAACTGTATCATCACAGATTTAGCCATTGCGAGACAAGTTACAAGAAACATTGCCTAGTGTAACACTATCATCACAGATTTAGCCATTGCGAGACAAGTTACAAGAAACATTGCCCAGTGTAACACTCCACTCTTGTACAACTACATCATCACAGATTTAGCCATTGCGAGACAAGTTACAAGAAACATTGCCCAATGTAACACTCCACTCTTGTACAACTACATCATCACAGATTACAAGAAACATTGCCTAGTGTAACACTATCATCACAGATTTAGCCATTGCGGGACAAGTTACAAGAACCATTGCCTAGTGTAACACTCCACTCTTGTACAACTGTATCATCACAGATTTAGCCATTGAGAGACAAGTTACAAGAAACATTGCCTAGTGTAACACTCCACTCTTGTACAACTGTATCATCACAGATTTAGCCATTGCGAGACAAGTTACTGACAAGAAACATTGCCTGTGTAACACTCCACTCTTGTGCAACTGTATCATCACAGATTTAGCCATTGCGAGACAAGTTACAAGAAACATTGCCTAGTGTAACACTCCACTCTTGTACAACTGTATCATCACAGATTTAGCCATTGCGAGACAAGTTACAAGAAACATTGCCTGTGTAACACTCCACTCTTGTACAACATCATCACAGATTTAGCCATTGCGAGAAATCATGGAATTATGTGTGTGTACCCTATGATAGTATACTATGTGTGAAGTTACCTTTCGAGTGATTTGATTTGATAATCGGAAATATATGCAGGTATTTACATATCAAACAAATCCTAATATCTCAAGAACGATGTGAGATATGGAAGAGTAAACGTCAATCTTTATAATTTCCATAGTTCTTTCAAGTAAAGAGTTTATTTCGAACTGAATTTTTTAAGCATTTCATTATATAAGCACCTATATTGTACCTCAACTATAAATTGTCCAATCGAAGAGCTAGATTTGTACCACGTGCCAGTCAATTTAAACTAGAATTCCCCGCTGTGGCGGGGTATAATAGTGAATTCCCCTCTGTGGAGGGGTATTCGACTCGAGTATCACGATTCACGCGCGAAACCAATACCACGCAGGAAAACCAAATAACACGCGCGTAAAAATGGCGGAATAACAAGACGTTTCTGGACGTTTCAAGACCGCATTCAAGAATATTGTTTCGGTATATTATATGATTTATAGACCCTCCGCTCGGGGAATTCGTCGAAATATTACCCCTCAGGATGATATATCCCCTCGTTTTAATGCTATAACAAGACGCCCGCTAGGCGTTAACTTGGGCTACTAATTTTAGGGACATGGCGCGCATATTGCCTGCAGAGATGGGTATGCATTGGTGGCATGTTAGACAGTTGGAATTAGAAAACCCGCTCACTTGTCTTATATTACCAAAGATAATATTTAATGCATTGATTTCTGTCATCACGGCCATAACGAAGAAAAATCAGGCGTCTACACGCAGGCTAGCCTCCCCAACACGCAGACGAAAACACCAAACACGGCAATGCTATTTTTCTAATATCTGTTCGATTGAAGGTCTTCGTGTGTCAAAATTCATATAAAAATCAACGGCAAGGTATACGAAACATATCTGTTACGAAATTGCATCGGTTTAATGGACATAAAAGCATTAAATCATCGGGTAAACGACGAATAGATGTCCTTCGATTTTAAAGACGAGTCTCGCTTTAATCGCATATAACATCTGATCTTCTCATTTTAAGTAGACCAAACCTACATAGTTCGATTCGCCAGATTCAAGTGATGATTTCGATATAGAATTGATTGAAATCGGACAAAAACACAACGTTTCATAATGATTAATATTACGGAGTTTCACGGGATAAATGTCAACACAACATAATATAATATTTCCCTGTCCTTCGGCTGTCCATTCCGTCTTCATGATTGATCTCTCATCTGTGTTTCTCTCATCTTGGAGAGAATCTTTGCAATGGTTTGAGGGTTTACAGGTCTCGGTAAACTTTTCCAACTGCGATTCATTGTCAATAAAGAAAGCGAAAGTTCGAACTCGCTTCAAAATTATATTCGCTTGCATTGCCTTGCAACGACTATATAATATGTTGTCATGTTGACGTTTCGACCACGGTTCTGCGAGTGCTTTCTTTAATCTCTCATGATCTCATCCGTGTTTCTCTCATCCAGTTATCCTGGAGAGAATCTTTGCATCAGTTTGTGGGTTTACAGGTCTCGTAAATGAGGCAAGGGTGAAGACACTGGGTACGAGTTATTGCGCAATTTTGCACAATTCTGGAACCCCAAAACTAATGAGCCCTTTTTAAGACTTGGGCTTACCATAGGTAGCCCAAGTAATTAGTGCGATAAGTGATTTTATTATATGAATGAATGAATGAATGAAAATAATATTTAATTAGGAAGCTCTCATCACATTACGTGATTTTCAGAGAGGTCCTACAAAGTACATTACATAATCACAACAAACAAAAAATAATACATATAAGTAAAAGAAAACTAACATAAAGTAATATAGGTATTTGAAAACAAGCATTAGATTATACAAAAATAGCCTTTTTTACATTTGACCTAAATAAAGGAAAGGCCTCGATTTCACGTATGAGCTCATTTTCAGGTATGTACGCCAAATAATGATTGGTTACTGAGAGGTCTGGAAAAAATACGCCTTTTCCGGATCGGTAAGTTGATTTGAATGAAAATAAAAGAGAGCTGGGCATCTTCATTGAAAATACCGAGCAATAAAATGTGCTGGAATATTCATTATTGCTTTTCTTAAAGTTTTCGATCATCTAAAAGCACAGAAAATAAATACCTAACTAATGTAAAATTAACCGAAACAGACTAGTGAAGAAGGTAAGGTAAACGGCAGCATCCGAAGAAGTTGAAGACGAAAACAGCGTTAAAACAGGGAAGAAAATTAGCCAAAAGCCATATAATAAATACTTTATTAACCTCGTCTTCGGTCTCCTTCGTTGCTCGCTCGGTCAAAAACCTCAGGTAAATACCTTCCTGCGTACAGACCTCACACTCGGTTAATAAGTCCTTATTAAAGTGGCACTACGATGAAAATTCACCCCCGTTTTTTTTAGATTTTCTTTAACATAGAATAGTATTTCAGGGTCGAAAGTGATCATCAATGTAAAAAATAAAAAATGGTATTTTCAAGTAAGTATTTTGAGCTCTGAGATCACTACTATTTAGGCCACCATTACTAAGAACGTGTTAAGGTAATTTTGTTTGTGACGTCAGACTCTCAATGCCGCCTGAATTTCAGTCGAAGTTACTTGTTTTCTTCGAAAAGTAGATGAAATGTCCAGCCTTTCAGACGAAGAATTTGGAAAAAGGACCTTGATCACTATGGATTTACTTGAAGAATTAGCCATGTGGAGTCCTCGCGTTGAGAGTCTGACGTCACTTCCTTACGCTGGTCAGGAACATGATCGATCAATGGCGGACATAACAACTCCAGATTCGGAGTCAGAAAAATAATACTTGCCATTGTCGAATCGCAAAACGGTTTCGACCGAATAATATTTAGCAGCTCTTTATAAATACGTAAAAATATCGATAGGTAAAAATGTGATGGTAGTATCACTTTAACGCTTCTGTTGGAACATTGCTTTGTCATCAAATGAGATAATTAACATCAATATGTATCATTCTAGGTTGTCTTTTGTCGACAAAGTGTTACATAAAGAGCCATACACCAGGGAGGAAGTTTGCGAAATTCTCGAAATTACCGTACGTACAAATTTGTTACATACTAGTTATATTTGATTGACGATGCAAGAGTTTTAAGAGCTCAGGAAATCTGTTCCTTGTTCCACTCACGTGGTCACATTCTTTTCCGGCGACTGTATCAGTACGCTGCATCGTCACTTTTGGTGTGACGACCACTCTACTGGTTTACATTATGCTCTTGAATTCGCCTGGATTCGGTGTTAAGCTGGTCTTGCCTTCGGAGAACCACAGGGGAAACTCGTGCTCATAATGCGTAGTAGACTGAAAACTGCTGGCCACCTCCTCATGTAGTACTCGCGCTTTCTTCCCCAAAAATTTGCTGATACGTTCTGGGCCAGGTACGCTCCAGTTTCTCTTATTACTGATAATCTTTCCAGCCTTGCCCCAGGCGTTAAGTTCGAAATCTTCTTTCGGTGGCTCTGGGACGATCTCCGTCATCACCTCTCTTATTTCTTCTACCCATCACGTTTCTACATTTCTATTCCCTTCTCCTTCCCATTATTCTTTCCAGAAACCAAATGCCTCTTCCATGTTTGCGAACTTCCTAACGTTGTCCTGTGGTCCTTGTAAAACCGTGTTGTCGTATTTCGGTTTCTCTTTATCCGGTTGTTTTTCCAGCATTTTCCAAAGACTTGTGGTATACACCTCCGGGATCCAATTGGAACTTTCTATTCAGTTGTCCTGCTTCCTCTTGCTTCTTACTGCGCCAAAATCCTTTCTTCAGGGTCGTGGCTAGATGTTAAACTTGGCTAGATGTTAAAGTTTTAACATCATGCCTTCGTAATAAAACATTTCAATTTCTTGCAGAAAACAAGTACATAGAACAAAACATCCAGAAAGGTTTCACCCCAAAACTCTCCGGAACGCTAGAACACACAGCTCAGATGGCACACATAATAAACGAAGCGCGTACAAAACAACGATCTCTCGTCATAACATTATTAGACCTTACGAATGCATTTGGTGAAGTCCATCATAACCTTATTCACGAAGTCCTTGAGTATCATCACATTCCCGATCACATAAAAAATATCATACACAGCCTCTACACACGTTTCATAACAGTTGATCGTGGCGTTCTCCAAGGTGACTCTCTCAGCCCTCTCTTATTCAATATGTCATTCAATACATTTACTCAACACATCAAATCTGAAAAATACCGTCAACTTGGATTTTTGAATTTAAGCGAGAATGGTATTTTATGCAACCCAATCCACTGGTTCCAATTTACCGACGATGCTGCCGTTATCACTGGTCATCAAAAAATCAAATGCTACTAAACCGTTTTACCATCTGGTGTAGATACGTGTAGATAAATGCTCAACATTTGGAATTAAAAAAGAACTAACAAAATCCGTTCAATATCTCCCTAAACTGTTTATAAATAGCTGTTTTATACCATGTGTTGAGAATGGTAAATCCTTTCGATACTTAGGTCGCTACTTTAACTTCAATATGTCTGACGAAGATCACAAATCTGAATTATATGACACACTGACTAATACCATGAATGAAATCCACGATCTACCATTACATCCGAAGAACAAAATTCTAGTGTACAGTCGCTATGTACTTTCAAAAATCTTTTGGCACTTCACCGTTTCTGCAGATATAGGTAAAACCTGGGTAAACGAGAATCTAGATAATATCGCGTCAAAATATATCCGAAAGTGGCTCGAGCTTCCAATTTCCGCAACTCTTAGCAACGTCCTATTTCCTCATAACAAATTCGGCTTAAATATCATTCTCCCATCAACTAAATTTCTTCAATGTCAAACTGTATCTCGGAAAGCTTTGAAATCATCACCAAATGAAGAGATCAAAAACCTATGGATGGCCACAAGCAATCACAAAAATGTACAATATGACAAGTACAAAAACACAAAAGACGTACTGAACACTATCAGGAAAGAAAATGAAAAAAGGCTTCAAAATCACCTCATTTCACAAGGTGCATTCTTCTCCAATATCATCAAATACTCTACACTCTCGCTCAACTCTATATGGTCCTCGGTCCAAAACAAACTTCCTAAGAATATCTTTAACTTCACCATCCGGTACATAAATAATACGCTCCCAACTCGCAAGAATCTGTTGAAATGGGGAATATCACCGACATCCGACTGCTCTTTCTGCTTGGAATCCGAAACCTTGCTCCACGTCGTCGCTGGATGCAAGACATACCTAAACGAAAGACGTTTTACGTGGCGACACGATTCCGTTCTTAATTTCATTGCAACCTCTCTTAAATCCGTACCTGGCTTCATCAGTCCATCTGTTATCACCGGAGATAAGTTACGCCCTGATCTTCTGGTAACAATCGAAAACAAATACATCTACATACTCGAACTAACTGTTGGTTTTGAATCTAATCTTCTTACTAATGCAACCCGTAAGAGACAAAAATATCTTGAACGAACAACACAAAAATTATGAAAAAGTGAAATTTATAAATTTATCTATCAGTTCGCTTGGAGTTTTTAATCAGTCATCTGCAGACTTTATTTAAATGCTGAAAGACCTGAAATTTGACGAACGATGTAGAAAGTACTATACTCAGAAAATTATGAACACTAGCATAAGGACATCTTACTATATATTTTGTAAACGTAACAAAGAATGGGATGACCCAACTTTAATGTCATACTAATATTTTATACCATATAGTGTTAATTCAAGTAGACATTGGTAAACTACCTGTAAAAGAGAGGTTTATCATTGTAGTATACGTTAATCATAAATGAATAAAGTTTCCATTATTATTATTATTATTATTATTATTATTATTATTATTATTATTATTATTATTATTATGGTGACATGTAAAGATCTCATTACACAGCAAAAGCAACATTTTAAATCCGTCAAATTTGTAAATTTGTCAATAAGCTCCTTAGGTGTTTTCTCAAAAGAATGTCATACATTTTTAGATATATATGTTGAGCGATCTAAGTCTTGATAACCACCAAAATTATTGTATTAGGAGAATTATGTCTATCGCCATTAGAACAACATACTATATATTTTGTTGTAGAAATAAGGACTGGACAAATCCGGAATTACTGAACATTTAAAGATACATTTTAAATTAACTTTTTGTTTTTCTTTTCTATATACTGTAGTTCGTAAATAATAAATAGGTTCAAGTAGTCATTACAATTATAAATTACCTAAATTAGTGAGATTTATAATTGTATATATATAAAGAATTTCAATAAAGTTTCCATTAACTTGATGTTCTTTTTAGGATGACAAACTAGTGGAATATTCTCTGAGTAAGTCAACTTCTGAAGTAGAAAGCTTTAAACTACATGACAGAGCAAAACATGTTTACAGTGAAGCAAAACGTGTGCTATCATTTCGTGACGTTTGTGAAAAGAAACCCGACAACGCCATTGGGGTAAGCTCCGTCTTGCTGATTATCATTAGGGGTGCACCGGATAGTGCTTTTTACTATCCGGCCGGATACCGGATTTCCCGTATAGTTGAAAAATGTTCGGCCGGATACTGGATATTTTTGTATACAAGGCGCAGTCCTTTTCAGGTAGAATAGTTGAATTGCCTTATTTTGACCAGTTTCTGGGCTATAGCCTGCATTGTGACCGAAATTTGATTTGATGCATTGAAAATCACTAACCTAATGCTTCAATTCAGGGTTTGAGCCTGCAATTATACAGCTAAATGAATTAACGTTGTCCTCGACAAAGCTAAAAGGTCAAAGCCAAGCGCGAAAAGTACAATAATAGCGAGAAGTTTTAATTTAGTTGTGTCGAAATTCTCCATTGAAAATTGAAATACCGGGGAGACTTGCAGCCAAGAGCTAAAAGTTTGAAGGAAATCGTACGTTTCGTGCTTGGCTTTGGCCTTTTAGCTTTGGCCTTTTAGCTTTGTCGAGGACAACGTTAATTCATTTAGCTGTATCAATAACAATGTTATAACTACAATCTCAAACAGTACTGTAGTTTGCAAGTATAACTTGAAAATGAAATGATTAATCCAACTTGGTCTAAGTCAACTTGGTCTATGAGTCCTGCCTTCGTCTATTGCAATGAACATTGGAACTGAAAAGAAAGTTGGTTACAAACTCGCACGTTTGAAACGTAAATATATCCGTTAAAATACTCATGCCTAACGGTTGCTTGCAAATAATAGTAGTTGTTACTTGCTGAACTTTTTTTTTGCAAGTTGATATATTTTATCTGTTTAAGAAGATAATTAACATGCATAACCAACAATACTGCAACAGTAAACAAGCTCAATATAGCTGTTTTGTTGTATTGATGTCTATTTTTATTATATTTGAATTAACGCAAATTTAATACGCCTTGGAAAACTGTCAAAAACAAGTTATCCGGTATAATAATGAGATTATCCACTATCCTGCCGGATACTAAATCCGGTGCAACCCTAATTATCATTAGAAAGAAAGAGATAGGAAAGAGATATGTTTTACGAGTTTTTTTAAAGAAGATATCGTTTCGGCTTGTTTTATCGTTTAATTTTCTTTTCATATTTATTCCTTAGGTTTTAGGAACATTGATGAATGAAAGTCATGAAAGTTGTAGCTTACAGTATGAATGTAGTTGTGATGAACTGGATAAACTTGTAAAACAATGCAGGTAATGTCATTCTTCTTCACGTTTTTAGTTCTAGAAACAGTTATTAACCGAGTAACTAATAGTGGAAATGTATTTTAATTAGGCAAATTAGTTGTTAAAGTTCTCTTACTTGAAAGAACTATATAAATTATTAAGATTTACGTTTTTTACAACTCTTCCATATCTCACTTTGTTCTTCAGTTAATAAAATTTGTTTGATATATAAATTATCGTCACACTGCATAATGACTTATTGAAGAAGCCTATATATCTTTGGGGATTGTGTTACGAAATTATGAAAGTGTGGATGTATGTGTGTATCTAATAATACTATCTAATAATACTAAACATATATTTAACTATACACATGCTTTTGAGTGAGTCATTATGCAGTGTGACGTCAAAGTGAGGATCATTTACGTATCAAACTAAGAATAATAATGAGAGGTGGAAGAGTTGATGCGGAAGATTAATAACTCAAGAACGAAGTGAGATATGGAATAGTTGTAAACGCGATCTTTATAATTTCTGTAGTTCTTTCAAGTAAAAAGAGTTTATTTCGAGTTTATTTCACTGCATGAGCGCATTAAATAAATATGAACGTTAATCAACCAGCTATAGTCCGGCAGCTGTTTTCTTCTTGTGAAATCGGGTTAAAATTTATCCCGCCCATACAGGTGAACAAGTCTTGTATACCCCATTTCATATGTAAAATTCCTCATATTATTTTTCTTGAAATTAGGCCATAGACGTTTTTTCATAACGAAGACTTAAAACTAGTTGTTCGAGGGTTAGTACAAATGTTAGTAATTGTGTGAGAGTTAGTAAAGGAGTTTGATTTTTGGTTAGGGTTATTTTTGAAACCTTTATACTAACCCTCACCCAAATATTATCCCGCATACTAACCTTCGTACTAAATAAACGTTTATAGGGGTACGTTAATGTGTGTATGAAAGAATAATTCACCCGCCATATAAAAAAATATTGCATTGTGTTTCCAGATCTGTTGGAGCCCTTGGTTCACGTCTAACTGGCGCAGGCTGGGGAGGATGTACAGTATCCATGGTTCCTAGCGGTCTTGTTCAGGAATTTCTTCAGAGCGTCAAGTCTGGTTATTACAGCACACATTCTTCAGAAGTTGTTCAACAAAGTTTGTTTGCCACCTCACCGGGGGGTGGGGCCGCTATTATAACATCAGAGGCTGTCAAGGAATGATTTTCATATAATGACAACAGATATTATTTCTACAATTTATCCCAATGCATCGTATAAAATTCTCAAGTCACGAGATATAATTCTTGTCAAAAACTGGGTATATAACCATGTAAATCAACCACGGAAGTAATTGTTCCCAATCCCCAAAACAACAAATATCCTAACCCTAACCTCCGGCCGTGTTTTACCCATCCCTAACCCCCACCACTTGGGGGTCCTAAATTAGTAGATTAGTGAGAGAGACCAAGCATGTGGGACTAGTAATTGACTGTTAAACGCATGCGCTTACTCCCGGACATGCGCACGCCATGGTTGATTTGCATGGTTATATACCCAGATTCTGTCTCGCATAATACCTCAAGTTGTAATACGATACAGGGGGGGGGGGGGGCAGAGGCCGCGGAAGCACCTGGAAAGTTGGGGAGCACCGCCAAAAAAGGGCACCTTGGTTATTTTCAAAATAATTGTATAATTTAAAAGGGTTGTACAGTTGTAACTTCCATTTGTTTTAATTTGTTTATTATAAAGAAACAGTTTAACTTTAAAACAGTAAGTACATGTATACATTTCTGCAGCAAATAGCAATGTCATACTTCTACGAAAAGGGTACATTAATTCTTCCCAGTATAGGCAAAATGCCGCAGTAAACCTTAACCGCCACATGCCACATTTATAAAAATAGGTACGCAATGCGTACACTACGTTTGGGATGTGGCATAATTAGTATCGTGGCACAGATGTAAAGTAGTAAAACTGAAATGAATTTATTAGTATTTACAATGACCCACTCGACTGGCTCTACCACAATACAACTGGATCATATGACCACAACATTAGTACTAAATCACCTGTAAGTTACTTTGTACTCAGTTCGTAGTAATATGAGGATCTTCGCTGCGGAGATATCAAGTTGATACATCACAAGTGACCAAACACAGTGATATAGTTCGCCGCCGATAACAAACCGTTTACGCTGCTAAGCAACGTAGACGCAAAAAGGGCATTTTTGTTTCAGAAAAAGGCACAATTTCCATTTTTTTTAAAGTGGGCGGTATCTGCTCCAGTGCTCCCCGGTTCCGCGGCCTCTGGGTGAGATAGAGTATTATTTAAACTCTTTAAATTAATTATACAGATAAACAGAGCGATCAACCAGGGAACCTTAAAGTGCCTATGACACGAAAATTAAGTTTGCCTTATTTGAAAGAACACTTCAAATGACAGAGGGACATCTTTTGAGGTTTTTCGTTTCCTTGCTTTGCTGTCAAGATATTTCAGTTTGCATCATATGCAAATGTCAATGGTGTGACGTACACGTGCATAATGACTTATCGGAGAATGTTATATATCTTTGCTATTATAAAAAAAATTTAATTTGATAGAAGCATGTGCGTGAGTATTATACCAAAAACATGGAACTTGTACAATTTCAAGTGATTTTGTGTGATAATAACAAAGATATATAACCTTCTCCGATAAGTCATTATGCACGTTACGTCAAACCATTGTTATTTGCATATGATGCAAACTGAAATATCTTGACAACAAAGAAAGGAAACGAAAAACCTCAAAAGATGTCCCTCTGTCATTTGAAGTGTTCTTTCAAATAAGGCAAACTTAATTTTGGTGTCATAGGCACTTTAAGTATAGGTTATAGTTACCGAAACCTTGGTAGCTAAATTGATTATGAATAACAAACTTGAAAATTAATCGACATGATTAACCTACACTACTGAGTCGACAGAAAATTGTTGACTCAAGATCGCTCACTTGAATATTCTGAGTGGGCCTTGATAACAATACTATCGACGTACTGACATTATTCGGAAAGATGGCTAGATAACAGTATTAGCAGCGATGGAGAAGTCGAACTGCCTGGTTTTGTATGCTTCAGATTGGATCGCTCAGGAACAAAGGAGGGATATGGTGGAGTAGCTATTTACATCAGGGAAGGACTGCCGTTTCGTCTTAGGAGTGATATTAACAACGGCGATTATGGATATCTATGGGTTGAACTGATTCAGGACAAATGTAAACCAACTATAATCTGCTGTGTTTATAGAGCCCCGGAGCCCCACCTTCGGATTCCGATCCTCTGCTGGTTACCCTGAGGATGATTCTGAAATAGAATCTAAACACTACATATACTTTATCCATGCACTTAAATGGATAAAATTAGCACACTGTTCCCATGAGTTAGCGCTATAGATCACCTGTAGTGCAGCAGCGGACCGGAATCCCGAAGGCGCGACTGCAAATCCCGCTTGAATTAACACTTTCCGTCGACTCATTAGCGTAGGTTAACCATGTCGATCAATTTTCATGTTACCCTAGCTGATAGCTATCGAGATTGATATTCTAGGTGATTTAATAAAAATCAAGTGGATAACGTGATATTTAAATCAGTTTAAGAGAAATTTAGTAGCTAGTTCTTTTGGATATTATACAAAAATATTAAAAATTATATAAAAAGTGATTTAACCAAAATTAAGTGGATAACGTGATATTTACATCATTTTAAGAGACATTTCGTAGCTGATTTCATATCAAGGTAACTAAGCCTGTCAGTAACCGCGGTATATCAAAGAGAATCGACTTAATAGTGATTAATAGTGTTTAATAATGACTATAATAGTGGTTAATTACTGCTAATAAATAATAATAATGATTGAAACAACCTTATTATGCAACACGTTATTTACTTAAGCGTGAGTGTCGACCTACAGTAGTCTGCGATAGCAGACTGCCTCTCGTCCGCACGTTTGTATTTATGTTTCTATATACGAGTGTTTGGAGGTGCTTCGTTGTCAACTTGCCAGGCTAAATACTCCGCAAATTCCCTACGAGTCTTTTCACAAAACTCTACAGAGAATTTGTGTGGGTATCGCGCAACCTCGTTCCCAGGGTATCGCGGTCAGCATATAGTCATGATGCATCTTAATTGAGGGTTCAATCATGAAATTACAACTGCGCAACTCAGATTGTCGAAAATCATCGTCAAATACTCGCGCCCTTCCTCGTGCTAAAATTACAAGCTGTCTAGGTTTCTGTTCTTTATTTGAAAGGTAAGTAGTTTCTTTCGAATGTTTACGAAGCAGAAAATCGTCGTCAAATACTCGCGCCTTTCGTGGGCCTGATAATATTCGCTTTTCCCCATTAAAGGGAAATGGCAATAAAAATTTTCTTTGTCTCATTTGAAAGAACATTTAAAATAATATATGAAGACCTTTTAAAATTTCGCCGTAACTTCCTTAATTTTTGAAATATCTGTGAACAAAAATATCTGCAATCCGCCATCTTGTTTTATAATTAGATCTAATTAAGTGACGTCAAAACCAGGGTAAACATTCTAAAAGTTGTAAATAATTGCCCAAATATCAGTGGAATGTGTTCAAATAGATTGCTACTTCACTTAAAAGTATACAACACCCAAAACAACTACGATTTAGCATCTATAATGACTCGATAATTGCTGATATAAAAACATTTCTACCCTGGTTGTGACGTCACGCATATCCAAGGAGGTGGAGGCTATTTCAGATACCTTGAAGCAGATCCGCCCCAGTACTTTCATTAATTATTTTACACGGCCAATTTGCCTACTCGCAGGCTATGAGGGATATCAAAGATCTACAATTTATATAATTTGTTTCCAAATGGTCTAAGTGGATATTTTATACATATAAAAACAAATCTTAAATTTCAAGGTGTTATAATATATACCGCTTCAAGAAAAAAACGTGTTCAAAGTTGCGATATAAATCCAGACAATCAATAGTAAGGTCCATTTTCCATCTTTTCAAACGAAGGCCATATTGCTCGTGGCTTTCGAGTTTCGTAATATATGTATAGCGCAAAATAAAGAAAAAAACTGGAATACTAAAGAAAAGCAAAGTAGCTGATGTAAAACTGCTCCTCGATTTATATTCTGGAATTGTGTAACCATAGTTAATTTAGAATAATGAAAATCGTTTATATGAGTTAATACATAAGCTTGCGCACGAAGCACGTGGTGGTCGTTTTTGTCTTCTTGTAGATTGTGAATTTCGTTGTTGTTCTGAGCTCGTAATCTCTTACAAGAGCGCTTCTTCTGTTGTGTCGACGTAGCATAAAATGGATTTTTTTCATCAATAATATGGTGAATATTTACTCGAGTAGGTTCAACGTTCTCTTCCATTCATATATTAACTATGTTCCATCTTAGCGCACATTCAAATCAGGCGCCTGGCCTGATTTGAATATGACCGTGTAAAATAATGAAAGTACTGGGGCGGATCTGCTTCAAGGTATCTGAAATAGCCTCCACCATCCAAGGATGGTTATGCATATCCAAGATGGCGGAATGTTCAATGTTCTTTGTTAAAAAGAAGTGAAATATTTACAGAACCAAGAACGATATGGAAAATCTGTAAAAGATCTTCATATATCATTTTAGAAGTTCTTTCAAATAAGATAAACTTAATTTTTATTGCCATTTCCCTTTAATTAAGTATAGTTTTACTCGAGACGTAACTGTATATGTCTAGTAAATATAATTATGCGGTACGCACACAGTGCTCGTATCGCGAACCTATTTTTATGGTAGTGTAGCATATGGCGGTAAAATGTGCTCGTACCACCATATGCTTTTTTATGGATACGAAAATTTGGCTATCAATAACATGAACCACACACATAAAAAATTGGCCTGGTCAATAAATGGGCGTTGTCAATAAATAACGAAAATGAAAATCCAAGATGGCGACTAAAATGAAAACTATGTGATCGAGGACGAACATGAAATCTTGTTGGTCAGCAGTCACATTAACTGGATAACAATCGAGGTGGGAGAGTTAGAAAACGCATTAGGTGGGGAGTTAGGGTTAGGATCTAAGTTGTTTTGGGGTTAGCGGTTATTTCATGGTTAAGTGACAAAATTCTGAAATTCTTGATTGGTTATCCATGTTAACCTTTCATGTTACTCCATCACCAAATGAATCGAGGTATATATCGTCACGAAATAACAGCTAACCCGAAAACAACTTAGATCCTAACCCTAAACCGTCCAAAAACGGTAAATAACAAGGAAAGAAAAACAAACCAAAATACTTTAGTTTTTGTATAATATAGTTATTTCCAGCTTAGTTGAATAAAATTCTGTATTAGTTTTCCATTTTCCAGTTAACGATGAAGCAAAAATCACGATAAAACTTTTTAGCATTTAGGATTCCGTGGTCAAAATATCGTAAAATTCCGCCCAGCGTATTCACAAAAGGTTATGAGGCTAATTTCACACGTGATCCAAACGCGCGTGCATGAGATAGAGGATCATGAAGCAGAACCTATTATTGGAAAGTTGTAGAGGAGTGATGCTTACCGCGTTGAGAAGATTATTAAGAGGAAAAAATGTGAAAGGTATAAAAATAGTGTTAGTAAAATGGCTAGGTAAAATGACAGTAAACATAACTCATGGATATATTTTAAAATATTAATTAGTAATGTGTAAAGCATGGTTGAAGGAGGATTTGTAATGGATAACTTTGGTGATAAAGAACAGACAAATAATAAAAAGGTGAAGAGGAAACCAATGTTAATGATAAAGACGATAATGTTCAGGAAATCTCGATTGATTGGTTACATGGTAAAAACAATGTACAGTACGTGTTAACAATAGATGATAATATTCCATCCTGTATATCAGTAGATAAAAAGGCAATAACAAGCGATGGGAATAAATTCTTTAAGAACTCCTTTATTTCATTTCACAATCATCCGGCTCAGGGTAACATGAACATTAATCGGTATGACTATAAACTACACTACTGAGTCGACGGAATATTGTTCACTCGAGCAGGATTGAACTCGCTCCTTCGGGATTCCGGTCCGCTGTTCTAGCAGTTGAGCCGTGTACCGTGTCAACTGCGAACAGTATGTAGCCTCCTCCGCAGGCAACTCTGTCTTCCCAAACGGCGGCTTTTCGATAATGTTTTGGCTACGATCTTGCTTTTGGCCAAGCACGAAAGGAACAAACGGGAACCTTTCGTGCTCGGCCAAAAGCAAGATCACAGCCAAAACATTGTCGAAAAGCCGTCGTTTTGGAAGACACAGTGTTACCTGCTGAGGAGGCTAAACAACATGTTCATTTCAGGGTTTCGAAGATTGACAGAATCAAAATTATTCATGATATGAGCTGTTTCTGAAAATAGTTAATAATTAATTAGAAATGGCAATTGCAGCTGTTTCATTATATTATGAGGAAAACAAAACTAAAACTGCGATGAATAAGGTAAAATTGAAGGTTTCAGTCTTATGACTTCTTATGGCTTCTCTGTTTTCATCACTTTATCTTCAACTTGCGTGCTGATGAATAGCTTTAGATGGCTAGTTTAGTCTCTCTTCCTAATTTTGCATATATTTTTTTAATTCTTTCGTTTTCGTCAAATTGACAATATTTGACTATAACCGCTGACATTAATTACGGAACAAAACGCGCTGGAAAATTAAAACCCTTAGTCATCGCATTTGAAGCCACGAATTAATGTGACTATAGACGAACATAAAAATGGCGTGTACTGATGTATATGCTCAGCAAATGCTTGAAGATCAAGACTTTCTAAAGCATTATGTCGAGGAGTTGCAAACTCTGAAAGATAAAGGAGTTCTGCCAGCTGATTTACAGAAAGAAATGTTTTTCGATGTCTACTCCATTGAAGGAAGTGGTTGTGGTGCGCACAGATCCATCGTTCTCACAGCAGACGACAAGAATTTTTTTACTGTTGAGCTTGGTTTCATTAAGGTTGATGGAATAAAGAGAATTTATCCTGTTTCTGTTAAGATTGATCCTTGTAGTTGAAAAACAAGCTATCCTACCACGGTGAAGTTAAGATGTCTACAGAGACGTTACTCTCAAAAGGAATTGCGACCATGAAGAAATTTGGTGATTATTTCAAGTTTTGTAACAACTGTCAGCACTTCTGTAACCACTACTTGGAATCAATCGGCCTTGGTAAAACGAAGAAACTGACGGATGTCGACAAAACTACATTCGCTTTCACAGTTGTAGGAATGCTAGCCATCTTACTCTTGTTACTGTTAACGCCGGGTCAGCGTCCCTATGCAAACTAATGTACAGCGGATATTCAGTGAAAGCAACGTGATAATTCTTGTATAACTCACTGCCCCCTCACTCAAACCTGACTCTTTTTTTTCAAAATAGTAGACAGATGTAGCTCATGTTATGTTTGTTTGAAAGCCCGTGAAGTCTTCTACTAGTATTGTAAACATGAAATCTGTAGGTTTAATAACAGTTGTTTTATAAAAGCATTTAATTTAGAGTACTTGATTAACATGTCCGCCTGTCAAAAGTTATTATGCACTTGTCACTGCAAACCCCCACCCCCCCACCCCGGGGAAACATGGGGCATTAGACACTCAAAGAAAAAAATCTAGGATAATGCCCCATATCATGGGGACAGATATTAAAGTGCCACTAAGACGAAAAAAATCGTCTATCCAATTTTGATCTTAGTAAATTATAATAACAATGAAGAAGAAAGGCGTTATCGGTTCCTCAATATCTTATCCCGTTCTCGAGATATTTAGGTTTTGACATATGCAAATTAGATAGTGTATGACGTCATTTTCTCACATAGACTAAAATAAAATTCGCAAAATGAGGAATATCCCTGCAAATAATAGGTAGAAAGTTTTCAAATGTGCACCGTACTGCACAAATTATATTGTTGCCACGAAGATCGTTTGGAAATAGGCAGCTGTCATTTATAAAACAAAAAGTGTTTATTTCTTCTTTATCAAACAACATTTATTGTAATGCATACACACGAATATTTGTAGACACGTAAATATTGTACTTCGGAGGTTTAAATCACCTTATTACTTGGGCTACCTATGGTAAGCCCAAGTCTTAAATTTTTCTCCGTGTTATTTATGTCGAGAATCTGCATTACGTCATCCCTATAGGCATTGCGAACCAGCGATTTGCGAAATTCATTTCACCTTGTGCGAGAATTTAACGTGGTCGTCTTTGGTTGAAGTTTTCTTCTCGAAATCAGAAATGTGGCTGGCAAGTGCTTTCATATTAACTACGCTCACTATGCTTACAATTACACACGCCGATCACAGTAGACCTGCACTAAAAGATGCCAAGCGATTTCGAACCGGGTTGGTCTACGATCTCAAAGAAAAACTCAAAATATCACTCAAAATGAACTCACTCAAAATGAACTCACTCAAAATGCTCAAAATATGCCAAACAATCTCTAAATCTTTATATAAAAACTCTTGTACAAATGTCCCAATGAACTCTGCTATGAAGTGCTACTTCGTGAACACGAAGAACGATGATGACAAAAGATCAGGTAAATATTTATATGCTGGGTCAAGCAAAGAGTCACAAGAAATTATTAAAACGCTGTGTTCCAAAGCTGCAAATCTGTCGAGGTAACTTTCATATTTGTATTTTCTATTGTTTTTGCTTGCTGGATTGCTTATTGCGATGTTAGCAGAGATATTCAAACTAAAGATGATGTGATTTATCTGATTAAACATTTGCCTTTAAATAGTCATAACCCTGAGCCCTATGACGCGTTAGTGGTGTCAAAATTAGATTGTACATTATGAAGACCCGTTTATCATTTTGGTCCGGACAGCTTATCATTCGGATAAGGTGTATACCATTATGGACATGACAGGTCATTTCATTATGATGAGGACATCTTATCATTCGGATAAGGTATTAAGGTGTATACCATTATGGACAGGTCATTTCATTATGATGTTATGTCATCATTTTGATGTGCTCATTTCATTATGAAGAGAAATGATGCTTTGCGAACCGAGCGGAGATATGGCGGAAAAAATTAAAAAACAATATGGAGTCGCGACAACAACCCATAGATTGCTTCGAGGTGTTACTACAGAGAATAAAAGTCATGCTACTTCAGAAATTGTCTTCTCAAGATTTAGATGAAGATAGTCTAGATGCTATGTGTTTCAGAGGAGAACAGCTTTACAGGCACTTGTCTCGTTTGGTGGACGTTGATTTTCTCCCGTCTAGCAGAGAAACTACCGAATTACTCCGGCTTATTGGGAATTGTAACCGGCGATTTAACCAGTATTTTGAGTTAGCAGCTGACGTTGGTTATCGCGCCCCTCAAAATTAAAATCAAAATTATAAGCAAAGAACAGTTGCAATATTTCATCAGAGAAGGTTTTACACGGCCACATCCTCTCGTATGACACAGTTCGTACTCTCGCAGACACCTTGCGACTGTACTCATTGATACACGTAGCATTGATAAATCTGTCGCCTAGTAAAACCTTCTCTGATGAAATATTTCAACTGTTCTTTGCTTATAATATACGATGGCCTTCCACGAGCAGCAGGTCGATTTTGAGGGGCGCGATAACCAACGTCAGCTGCTAACTCAAAACACTGGTTAAATCGCCGGTTACAATTCCCAATAAGCCGGAGTAATTCGGTAGTTTCTCTGCTAGACGGGAGAAAATCAACGTCCACCAAACGAGACAACTTCAAGTAGCACCTGTAGTAACACCTCGAAGCAATCTATGGGTTGTTGTCGCGACGCCATATTGTTTTTTATTTTTCCTGCCATATCTCCGCTCGGTTCGCAAAGCATCATTTCTCTTCATAATGAAATGAGCACATCAAAATGATGACATAACATCATAATGAAATGACCTGTCATGTTCATAATGGTTACACCTTATCCGAATGATAAGATGTCCCCATCATAATGAAATGACCTGTCCATAATGGTATACACCTTATCCGAATGATAAGATGTCCTCATCATAATGAAATGACCTGTCATGTCCATAATGGTATACACCTTATCCGAATGATAAGTTGTCCCGACCAAAATGATAAACGGGTCTTCATAATGTACAATCTAATTTTGACACCACTAACGCGTCATAGAGCCCATGTTTATAGTGTCGGATAACCATGTTTCACTTGACAATTGTTTGGATTCATCTGTAAATGTTGTTACTGAGGTTAATAATTATAATAGCTCGCGCTCTCTCAGTGTACCAACAACACAAGACTGCAGATCTCGTTATGCTAAATATCTTCATACAGGTAGTAAGTGTTTGTTACCAGTAACTGTGACTATAAATCAGAAACGCCATGTTGGTCGACGTGATCGAGAACCTAGTAGAATCCCAGCGAAGAAAATCTCTCGCCTTTTGAAAAAAACAAGAAAATTACGGAAATTGGTTAGAAAGTACATTAAAATGAATGTGCCCAGGTCTTCTCATATTCATCGTTTGGTTTATGCATTCAGCCATGAACGGAAAAGGTTACTGGGTGATCAAGTAAGGTATTTACCCCAAGGTAATAAAAGAATAAAATGTCTACAAGAACAACGAAGTAGAAAACAAACTGCTGTACCAAAAACTACTGCACTTCATTTTAAATATTGTAAAAAGCGATGCACATCATCTACAAAACCCTCAGACCAAAATTATTCTGAAGCAGGAACTTACACTTACAAAAACTTAAACCACAGAATGAATTGCTGCAAGTTTAATCTTAGTAGAGACATTGAGAAGAATCCTGGTCCTACTTTTATTGACCCCAGTAAAACTATTCATGCACCTTATAGTCAAAGTAATGTTGATATATTTGGTCCTAATGCAGGACAACAGTGTGTAGCCATGAGTTTGTGTGCTTTGATACATAACTTCAGAAACAAGTCAGTAACTTACACAATAAATCACCCAGAGCACCTGATTCAAATTATGAACATTGGCAATGAGTTATATTCTGCATTAAAAAGATTGTCAAGGCAATATTATTCATTACTAACAGAATTACCTGCAATGTACTGGTCACAGTGCTAAACACAACTTATCAGCTTGAGTTCACTGAAAGTTACAGTGGTAGCTTACATAATACTACTTTGAATGAAAACATCCCATATGTCATGCCCTTAGATTGTGCTTTACAAACTTTGATACAAGAAGTTTATACTTCATTCCTGTTAACAATTGGATGTAGTACGGTATCTATTTATAGTATGCCAAATGACTTACTAAAAATATTTGACTCTCATGCAAGAGACTGATTTATTTGGTATGGCTCATCCTCATGGAACATGTGTGTTGTTGGAAGTAAATTCAATTAATAACTTGATAGAATATTTTAAAAACTTATACAAGCCTGATGTTTTATTTGAACTAAAAGGTGTGGATATTACTGTTGCACAATTCACACAAATTACCACTTTGCCTAGTAAGACATGTAAATCAAGTTTAAGTCATTCTTCATCGACATGCGATGAAAATTCTAGTAAGACATGTAAATCAAGTTTAAGTCATTCTTCATTGACATGCAATGAAAATTTTGCTGACAAATTTAATTGCCCTGGACAATGTTGTGCAATGTGCTTCTATTCTATATGCTTTTCTACTATTACAGCATGTAGTTACTGGAATGATCAGACATTAAGTGCTGTTGCAGAGTATGGCATGTCGATTTACCGTGAATCCTTGAATGATGGAAATGAGTTCAGCTGTGATTATTTCCCACAAATTATAAATATATATGGTGCTGATGTGAAAATATACCCAAGATACCAGATGTTGGTTACCAACTCTGTTTCAAGTAAACATGCTCTTGAGACGTTAATTTTAGACAACACTACAGAACATACTGGATTTTTGCTGTGGCTATCAAACTATTGTTTGGCATGCATTTTCCCATATCCAAAAGATACAAAGCAAAAACTAAAATATTTTTTGGTGGCATGTAATGACAGACAAACGATCAATGTATTTGAAAAATTTACCAATCCTGATACTCTAGTTAATAAATTTTGCAACATTGTCATTTGTCACACACAACTTTAAATGTGAAGAAATAGAATACAACCTTCAATTTTTATCATGTTCATGTGAATTAACAAAATCAGAAAGGCAAAAGATAGCAAGAAAGCATAAGTCTTCTGCACATAAAAGAATAGTATCTGGCAAATGTAAAGATAACTATGCAAATTTGGAACCTGCTAGGAAAAAAGAAAGGTTAGAGAATGGTGCTTTACATTACAAAGGTATGGATCCTATGAAAAAGAAGGTTTTCCTTGAAACAAAAGCCACAAAATATGAATCAATGGATCCTATGGAAAAGAAAGTTTTCCTTGAAACAGAAGTCAAAAAGTATAAATCAATGCATCATATGAAAAAGAAAGTTATTCTTGATACCAAAACCCAACAATATAAATCAATGCATCCTATGAGAAAGAAAGTTATTCTTGATACATCAGCCCAAAAATATAAATCAATGGATCCTATGAAAAAGAAAGTTTTTATTGAAACAAAAGCCCAAAAATATAAATCAATGGATCCCTACAGCAAAAATGAACTTTTGAGGAAGAATCGTGAAAAGTACAAATCTGCTCAAAAAGCTGATTTGGATAATTGTATATCAAGGTTTAAAAATAAAATAAAAGAAGGTCCATATTATATATGTTCGGTTTGTAACCGATTACTCTATAGAAAATCAGTCCTACTATTACAAAAAAATAAATACAACTATGGTGATGACACCCTATTCACTGATATTAAGTCATTTGATGACAAAGACTATATTTGTAAAACCTGTCATTCAAAGGTATCAAAAGGGAGGATTCCTTGCCAGGCAATATGTAATAACATGTATGTTGATAAAATACCAGCTGAACTTGCATCTCTAGAAAAACTTGAACAAATTCTTATTGCACAAAGAATAGTTTTTGAAAAGATAATAGTAATGCCAAAAGGACAGCAGAGGAAAGTTAAGGGAGCAATCTGTAATGTGCCGGTTGAATGCGATGAGACATGTAAGGTTTTACCACGGCCACCTGAAAGATCAGGTATTATAATGCTGAAACTTAAACGTAAACTTGAATTTAGAGGTCATGTGTATTTTCAAGCAGTACGGCCCCAGTTCATTCTTGCATAACAATACAAGGTAATAAAAATTGTTCATTAGGTAATGAAGTGTACAATATTGCACCTGGAGAAAATAGACATCCTGTATCAATAATGAGAGATACAAAATGTGAAGAGCTAGCATTTCCAGTGTTGTTTCCAAAGGGACAGTTTGGGTATACAGATGATAGGAAAATTAAATTGTCACCAGTCAAGTACTTTAATGCTCGACTTTTACATTATATTGGAAGGTTTGCAACAAATCCAGAATATCTTTTCTTGCACATTTTGTTACAGAACAGAAAAAGGTATCAGATAGTATTAATATAGCTTTTAAAAAAATACATGGCCAACCTGTCACTGCATCAGAAATAAAAACAGATTTAAACAAGTTAAAAGGTTTAATTTGTCAAGATCAGGCATATTTGTTTTTAAGGCAAATACCAGGCACACCACCCTACTGGCAAAAATTTATGTATGAAGTAGTAGCAATGGTAAAACAACTTGGGATTCCAACATGGTTTATGACATTATCATGTGCTGATCTTAGATGGCCTGAATTGTTTCAGATTATATCTAGAACACAAGGCAAAAACATGACTGACGAGCAAGTTGATGCTTTGTCTTACAATGAAAGATCTTCAATGCTAAATCTTAATCCTGTTGTTGTTGCAAAGCATTTTCAACACAGAGTTGAAACATTTTTCACCGAAGTTTTGCTTAGTAAACTTAACCCAATAGGTAAAATAATCTATTATGCACTCCGCATTGAATTTCAAATGAGAGGGTCTCCTCACTTACATGCATTAATATGGACGTCTGACTGCCCCAAACTTACATCTGACAACAAAGAAGCTTATGTAGAATTTATAGATAACCATGTGCAAGCCTATCTTCCAGATGAGGATACGGAACCAGAGTTACATGAGTTAGTTAAAACTTATCAAAAGCACAATCATTCAAAAACCTGCAGAAAATACAAAAAATATTAGTTGTAGATTCAATTTTGGTCAATTTTTTACCAAAAGCACAATAGTAGCAGAACCTCTTAATGCTGATCTAGATGAGGAAATCAAGAGTAATATACTCGACAGGCGAACACAGATTCTGACCTCAGTCAAACAGAAAATAGACGAAGTATTAAACCCATCCAAGCCAGATTAAATGATGCTGCAGATATTTTAAAATCAGTTGGTATAACTGAGGATGAATATTACTGGGCTCTATCAATTTCACCAGATTCTGATTTTGAGTTGCACCTTAAAAGGCCTGTAGACAGCTGTTTTATTAACAACTACTTTGTTGCTGGTGTTAAGGGATTTGCAGCAAATGTTGACTTGCAACCTGTATTCAATCACTACAAATGCATAACATATGTCTGCTCATATTTTACTAAAGATGAAACTGAATGTTCTCAAGCTATTACAAATGCAGCAAAATAAGCAAAAGCTGCTAACATGAATATTAGAGATGGCCTGAAAACAATTGGTGCTGCTTTTCTCTCTACAAGAGAGGTTATTCACAAGAATGTGTCTACAGATCAATGCCTGAACTTTGGTTGAGGAAAATATTTCCAGAAACTGTTTTTGTTAGTACAGATTTTCCAGAAAAAAGGGTACGTGTGACTAAAACACAAGTGGAGCTTGATGAACTAGATGATGATAGTACTGATATCTTTAAGTCAAATATAATTCAGCGTCACAGCATTAGACCAACATCAATTCCAGTTGTTGATCAATTATGTCTGTCAGAATTTGCTGCATATTACTATAAAGATTATAAAATTGATTATAGTGAAACAAACGATTGCCAACCTGATGTTCTAACAGATGACTTGGTTGAATCGCAAAGTACCATAAGTGATACAACACAATGCCTTCCCAAAAAAATAAAATTAATTAACACCAATGAATACATGAAATGTAGAAAGGTTAAGGCTGTATTAAGGTATCATACACCGAGCAAAAGAAAAGAACCAGAATCTTATTTTCACCATTTACTTATGCTCTATTATCCATGGCGAGATGAAAGTAATCTATTGGCTTCAGATCAAACATATACATCGAAGTTCTATGAACCTGATGGCCAACCTATTGTTGAGCACAACAGAGCAATATTCGAACCTGATGCAGATGCTCTTAGTGAGGCACTTGAAGTATTAAAATCAAACCAGGGCAATATTCGTTCATATGATTCAATTAATGATCAAGAAAATGCAGATTTGCAAGGTGAATTGCAAGATGACCCAAACCCACATGAATCATTTAATGAACAATTACCATCACATCTTGATCCAGCACAATCTAATCAAAATACTAACCCTGGAGTAATTACTTCTTACACCCGGCCAACAGACATATCTGATGATATATTACGCCAAACTGTAAGGTCCTTGAACATTGAGCAACGTAACGCATATGATACATTTCTCTCATGGTGCCGAGATGCAATGAAAAACATGAACAGCTTAAAACCTGTTGAAATAGAACCACTCTATCTTTTCTTAACTGGTGGTGGTGGTGCAGGCAAAAGTCACTTGATTAAAACAATATACCATACAGCAGTTAAAACATTTAGACATCCTATTAAACCTGAATTACCAACAGTTCTTCTTATGGCACCAACAGGTGTGGCTGCAATAAACATTGATGGAACAACAATTAATACTGGTCATGCTATTCCCAAAGAAACTGCATGATGGTGATAATGTACCTGCAATGTCAGACCAAAAGAAAACACAATTAAGACTATCATTATCTGACCTAAAGCTAATAATAATAGATGAAATTTCTATGGTTGGAAACACTACCTTACTTCATATCCACCAAAGACTAAAAGATATATTTGGCACCACAAGTTCTTTGCTATTTGCAGGAATTACTATTATAGTTGTAGGTGATCTTTGCCAACTTCCACCAATACGTAAGCGATTTGTATTTGATTCTTACAAAAATGATACTTTTAATCTATGCCATCCATGGAGAGTCTTCAAAATGATAGAACTTGATAAAATCATGAGACAGAAAAATGATCAAGCATTTGTTGAACTTCTTAACAGGATAAGGACTGCTACTCAAACAGAAGATGACATTCAGATAATCCAATCAAGATCAATATCCCCATCTGATCCTAATTATCCATCAGTTGCACTTCATATCTGGGCTGAAAATGCTCCTGTTGATAAACATAACAAGAAAAAACTAGAAGAACTTTCTGGATCCTTATTTATTCTTAAAGCTAAAGATCAATATCCAGCGAATGTAAGGAAACAAGATATTGATAGAGTATTAGCAAGAGGACGGTCTGAAACTGGTGGACTTGATTATGAAATTCTGATTAAAGAAGGAGCTAGAGTAATGCTTACAACAAATATCAGTATTCAAGATAGACTCATAAATGGACAAATGGGAACTGTATTTAAAATTTATGTCAATCAAAATACCCAAAAACCAACTGTTCTCTATATAAAATTTGATGACCCAAATGCTGGTAAAGACTTAATTAACACACATGGCAACCTTTTTTCAAGAGAGAACAAAGTGGTCCCCATTGAACCTGTACTAGCGAAGATTAAAATTAGACCAGGTAAAGCATCTTCTCCAGAAATACAGAGAGTACAATTCCCTGTTACACTAGCTTGGGCATGCACTATACATAAAGTTCAAGGACTAACACTTGAAAAAGTTGTAATTAGTTCTGACTTAATAAAACAGAGAGCATTTAACTATGGACAAATTTTTTTTTTCCTTAAGCCGTGCAACGTCTTTACAAGGTCTCTATATTTTAGGCTAAATAGAGAGTAAACATGTTAAAGCAAATCCTAAAGTTCTCGAAGAATACCAAAGACTACGAAATGAATGTATGGTACCACATTTAACAACTGTACTGCAAGACAATTTCAATGTTTTGACCATATCACTTTTAAATATAAGATCTCTCAAAAAACATAGCATCGATATTAAATTTGATTCAAGAATTTTTAACAGTGACATCATAGCTCTTACTGAAACCCAACTACTACCTCAGGATTTTGACAATGAAATTTTAAATAACCTCAGTCCTTTCAAACTCCACCGTCAAGATCATGATACTGATAAATATTCGAGTATGGCACTTTGCACTAGAAATACTGTAGAAATCAAACACTATGAATACTTCCCTTCACTAAATGCACTAAAATTTGACGTGGTTAATAGTCAATCCCAAGAAAAAAGAACTTTTCTTTTGCTATATCGAAAACAAGCCTCCAACATCCTACATTATGTAGATTGTTTGGGATACGTCATTAATAATTATACAATTGACATGATTTTTGGTGACTTTAATATGAATTACTTGAATGACAATCAAGTTCAACCAATAAAATCTTTAATGGCATCACTCAATTACACTCATGAGATTGTAACAAAACCTACATTTATATCTTCTGGTAGCTTATTAGACCATGTGTATGTTAGATCCACAGTATTTCAAATAATTGACAATTATGTAGTCAATGTGTATTATTCTGATCATGATGCTATCAAAATTGTAGTACAATATTGCAACTAGGGAATATTAATTATGTCTGTCACATTAATTGAAATATTATATTAATTATTAATTACATGTAGTTTATATCCAGCAATTCTTTCTGGCAATTGTTATCAAGCAAGTTTTTACCTTACACCTATTGTACATAGTATTCAGACGTCCATGCATCTACATTGTATATTCACAAACCATATTTAATATATTAAGTGGTGGGTCATTGGAAATCTTGCAGTTTCTGTGACCCCTTTATTGTCCAAAAACAAATCCTGCAGATCTTTCATAGGATGAAAAAAGTCATGCTGAGAAATTTTTTTTCACCCCTCTCCCAAAGATTTCTAATGGCCCACCCCTGGTGCAACCTATGCTCAGTGCCTCTGTCCTGAAAATGACTTACAGTAGAACACCTGGACAACCAGGACCATGGGACAACAAATTAATGTAAGTAAAAAATGTATTGAATCTAAAGTTCCTAATTTCTTTTTAACTCACTTATTTTCTCTCTGTTTCATATTTCAGACAAAACTAAAGATCTGTTAGAATCATGAAAAACCTCAGCAATACTCACATTAAGGTATCATTGCCATTGGAGTTGTACAACTACAGTACGTTGAAGTTGTGAGTTCAGCACCAACCACCAATTTAATACTCTGGTGTATTAAATGACCTTATAACATCGACATAATAATTATGGTATTAATGAAACAGCAAACCCAATTAAAGTAAACTAAACTAAACTGAAGTAAAGGGCCTTTACGAATACACAGTTGAATTTGTGAGTTGGACTAGCTATTAAACCATCAACCACCAATTTATTACTCTGGTATTAAATTACTTTGACATAACTGGTATCGTATAATGAAAGATCAGACAAATTAACACTGGAGTGTGGAGTAAAGTGCTAAAGGCATTTAAATATCAATGTGCAGTCCACAAAGTCAACTGAGACAGAACATCACTGGCATAATTCCCATCACTAGCGGCCATTGAAAATATCATCATGATTACAAACTCAGTGGAATTTCAAGTCGCCATTCATGCAGCCAAAGAAATTACTGTTATTCCAATGTCCACCAAAATAACTTTGCTTTAACCACATGCTTGAATCGATGGAATGCATTGTGTGATTGTAACATTGCCATTATCAAATAAAACAACTGCCATTCATGCAGCCAAAGTCGAAGAAATTACCGTTATTCCAATATCCACCAAAATAACTTTGCTTTAACCACATGCTTGAATCGATGGAATGCATTGTGATTGTAACATTGCCATTATCAAATTAAACAACTGTCATTCATGCAGCCAAAGTCGAAGAAATTACCGTTATTCCAATATCCACCAAAATAACTTTGCTTTAACCACATGCTTGAATCGATGGAATGCATTGTGATTGTAACATTGCCATTATCAAATTAAACAACTGTCATTCATGCAGCCAAAGTCGAAGAAATTACCGTTATTCCAATATCCACCAAAATAACTTTGCTTTAACCACATGCTTGAATCGATGGAATGCATTGTGAATGTAACATTGCCATTATCAAACCAAGCGACTGTCAACAAAGGTCAAAGCAGTGAACTTGATTCACTGCATATGTTTTGCCATTCGTACATCTCTCTTTTATAAATAATTTTCATGTCGAGTTGTTAAAGAAGACTATAAATAGCAAAAATAGTCTGAATATATCGAACATAAACAGTGTGACTGTGTCTTTGGATGTTCTGTTTCCATAGCAATTACAAATCATCTGATGTATGTCATAAATAAATCATTATACTGGTTCAAATATCCAATGAAAAATGGAAATTGTGAACACTATCAAAACAGTATAAACAGCAACTGAAATTAACTAGAATATATGTACACAAAATGTCACAATACTGTGTCATGTACTTCACTTCAGTTTAATAATTGACAGTAAAATACCATAATATACAGTAAATGAATGATATGTTGTCCAGATCTAGGTTCTCCATACAAGTATAATATTAACAAATAAAAAATTAAGACAAGTGAGCCGTGAGCGTGTTTTGGGGGCCATTGCATTACCCATACCCCTGCATGCCGCCCAACCTCTGCAGGCAATAATATGCATGCCATATGTCCCTAATTTGTCCACTGATTAAGTAGCACAAGTTAACGCCTAGCGGGCGTCTTGTTCTTTTTAAAAAGTGACAAAAATTACTATTTAATTTTATTAGGCGAAAGACGCTTATTTTCAAACGATCTCCATGGCAACTATATAATATGTACAGTAGAGTGTACATTCCACCTTACCATAAATGTCCAAAGTAAATCTGGGATTTGCCGGTCCTCGATCGCCTGGGATTTTTATGACGAGTGTGACATGATTGGAGCAATGTCCCAGACTGTCGCCGATCTGATCGGAAGAATCGGAATCATTTCTATTTGGAAAACGCATCCCAGACGGTCGCCGATAAATTAAAATTCCCCGTTTCTTACGATTCTTACGACAAGTGAGAACCATGCAGGCTTTACGCTCTGTTTTTTTCCCCTAAGGTTTTCAGCAGCGACTCAGACTGCCGTTCTCGATTCAAAATTAAACAAAAGGCGTTTAGAAATTTTGTTCCTAGAAGATTCTAGATTATTCTTCGTTGGGTCTGTTGACATCGCAGATAAAGCATTATTTCTTTCTAAATATACAAGAAGACACACGCGGTGCTCAGGGCCTTTTTTAAGGATTTTCTCGTGGGGGGGGGGCATTTTCCTAAAAGGGACCTTCGTAGCCAAAATATATGTTTACTGTTTCTGAGGTAGGCTTTTTCGTTTATATATATATATATATTTGTCTGCCATTTTATTTAAAAATATTTGTTCTACAGTTCATGATCAGTGGCGGATCCAGGGTTGTTCGAAAGGGGTAACGGTAATCTAGTAGGGGGGTCTGGGGGCATGCCCCCTCAGGAACATTTTTAATTTTGCAAAGTACGGCGATTTCTGATAATAATTTTTGCGAAATTAAGGCACCACGCCATTGCTAAAAATGCACGATTACAAAGGGGTATCAAGATTATGAAACACTTTAATATATAAACTCAGATGTAGTACGGAACCAATATAAACACTTTAGTCTTTAGGCATCTTCATAAGCTACCAAAACATTGTGCTTATAATCGGTCATATAATATTGCGTTTATCATATTATGGTAAAAAACAGAAAACACTTGTTTGCGGGATTTTAAATGGGGGACGCGCGCCACGTAGGTCAACATAATAATTTCAGTAAGTCTATAAGTTGTTAATTAAGGGCTAAAACTTGCTTTCCATTTGTTTAATTTTTATTCCTTGCTTATTGGTTGATTAAATTTAAGAAAAAGGGACTTTTCCTGGGGGGGCAAAAATTGATTAGTGGGGGGGCACAAGGGGGGACTGGGGGGGCACTTGCCCCCCCAGCTTTATAGTTAAAAAAGGCCCTGGTGCTTGAACCATTACGAGAAAGCGAGAATAACATAAATCTCGCAACAAATAACTACAGGAAGTCACAGTCTAAATTAAAACTATAGCCTGCATCGAATACAGTCGCTATTTCGTTCAGGACGCTACGAGTCTGGCATGCAGTGCTATATTATGTACTATATATCATCCCCTACAGGGTTTTATTGTTTTTCAACCGTAGTCGTTGTTGGAATCTTAAACTCCCTAATAACTAGCTTTAAGAAAGCACGACACGAACCTCTCGAACGACGACGTGTCAGGTTTACATTATTCAAAACAAAAGAAATGAATAATTTGCCATTCATCATTCCGTCGTTGACACCAAAAAACATTGAAATCTTTCAGTTGTAATTGAAGTTACATGAGTGACTAGAATTACTGTTGCTTCATGTTTAGTCACTCTTCCTCATTTTGCATTTTTGTTTCACTTTCGTTTTCGTCAAATTCTGATAATTTACAAATGTAACGTGATACCTGTTGTGGAAAGGTTATTTCCCACGGCCACGGGCTTCTTCATACCTCTCATTTATAATGCACTTTGTATGTAGTATCAATTGAAGTCAGTATAGTATTAGCATATACATATTATGGTTAGTGTTCTTGTAAGAGTTATGGTTAGTATTAGGGATTGGAATTGGCGTGTCGGTTTCGGTTAGCCTGATAAACCGTCAATATTTGACTATAACATATAATTATAACAAATAACTAAATAACTAATAGCCTGACAATATTTGACTATAACCGCTGACATTAACTACGGAACAAAACGCGCTTGAAAATTAATACCCTTTCATCGCCAGCATAAGTGTTCATTTTAAGCCACGAATTCATGTGACTATAGACGAACATAACAATGGCGTGTACCAATGTATTTGCTGAGCCAATGCTTGAAGATCAAAACTTTCTAAAGAATTATCGTGAGGAGTTACGAACTCTGAGAGATCAACGAGTTCTGCCAGCTGATTTCCAGAAAGAAATGCTTTTCAATGTCTACTCCATTGAAGGAAGTGGTTGTGGTGCGCACAGATCCATCGTTCTCACAGCAGACGACAACAATTTTTTTACTGTTGAGCTTGGTTTCATTAAGGTTAATGGAGTAAAGAGAATTTATCCTGTTTCTGTTAAGATTGATCCTAGTTTGAAAAGCAAGCTATCCTACCACGGTCAAGTTAAGATGTCTACAGCGACGTTACTCTCAAAAGGAATCGCGACCATGAAGAAATTTGGTGATTATTTCAAGTTTTGTAACAACTGTCAGCACTTTTGTAACCACTACTTGGAATCAATCGGCCTTGGTAAAACGAAGAAACTGACGGATGTCGCCAAAACATCATTGGGAATCGGATTCGGTGGCATAGCTGCAGGAGTGTTAGCCGTCTCACTCGTGTTACTGTTTAAAAAGTAAACAAGTTGAAAACGAAACTGTACTATTACACCAAATCGACCGCGTGATATTGTGGTATATTTTATCCTGTTCAAATTATCTGTGTTTTTCTAATAATTGTAATAATGATATATAACTGATTTGCTGTCATTGTCCTTATACTGCCTTAGTGCATGGAGTAGTGGTACCATGGCATTCTCACTCAAATTACTGTTTAGGATAATTAATGAACAACTTGAAAGCGAAACTAAATATTTTATAACAATTAAATGGGTTTTGTGTTACATGCAGTTGTGTTCTTTCAAGAATTCTGACTCCAGTAGAATAAAAATGAGGACATTCTCATCGTTTAGTCTGTCGGAAATGTAAACTTATAACTAGACAAAGCATTGGGAAGTGACCATATAAAGCTTGAATAGATGCTATATATATAAATGCTTCATGCTATATAAATACGTTTATCTAATATATATATATATATATATATATATATATATATATATATATATATATATATATATATATATATATATATATATATATATATATATATATATTTATATATATATATATATATATATATATATATATATATATATATATATATATATATATATATATATATATATATATATATATATATATATTATATATATATATATATATATATATATATATATATATATATATATATATATACAGTATATATATACAGTATATATATACATATATACTGTACAATTAAGTCATCGCGTAGAACCATATAGTTTTGTAGATTTGGCATATAGGGATAAGTTATCATTCCACGTTAGATTAAGTAAGGCTTGGGGCGACTCACTGGTAATTTAATCATATCTATCCAATAATCAGGCATATATATAGAATGGCATGAACCGTATAGTTTTCTGGATTGGACAAAGAGTTACGTTATTTACGCAATGTTGTCATGTTGTCCCTAATAGTCTGGTTTCCACTCAAGAAAATTTTCCTCTGGACAGGAACGGAGAGGAAAGTTTTCTTTGTATTAAAGTCATTAATAGTTCCGACGTAGAGCCACAAGACAAAGGAAACTTTCCTGCCCGTTCCTGTCCTGAGGAAAATTTTGGCTCATACTTCCGTTCTCGATTCAAAATTAGACAAGCGGCGTTCGGAAATGTGTCTAGATTCTAGAGTATTCTCACACCGTTTGACCCCCGACATCACATTATTTCTTTCTAACGCGCGGCACTTGAACCACTATCATCAAACGTTGTCCTTGCTCTACAGACCATCGTTGAAACCAAAAAAAACCAGAAAACTTTCAGTTGTATTTGAAGTTACAGTGACTAGAATTACTGTTGTTTCATGTTTAGTCTGTCTTCCTCATTTTGCATTTTTATTTCACTTTCGTTTTCGTCAAACTCTGATAATTCACAAAATGTAACGTGATACCTATTTTCGAGGAAAACGGTTGCCATAGATGCCATTGTACACCACATGTGTCCCAATAATTTCTGCAACGATGGTACGTGATTTAACCAAAATTAAGTGGATAACGTGATATTTTAGGGAGTTTAAGAGAAATTTCGTAGCTGATTTCATGTTCAAGGTAACTAAGACTGTTAGTAACCGCGGTATATCAAAGAGAATCGACTTAATAGTGATTAATAGTGTTTAACAATGACTATTATAGTGATTAATTACTGCTAATAAATAACAATAATTGAAACAACCTTATTATGCAACACTTTATTTACTTAAGCGTGAGTGTCGACCTACAGTAGTCTGCGATAGCAGACTGCCTCTCATCCGCACGTTTGTATTTATGTTTCTATATACGAATGTTTGGAGGTGCTTCGTTGTCAACTTGGCGCAGGCTAGCTAAATACTCCGAAAATTCCCTACGAGTCTTTTCACAAAACTCTACAGAGAATTTTTGTGGGTACCGCGGTCAGTATATAGTCATGATGCATCTTAATTGAGGGTTCAATCATGAAATTACAAATGCGCAAATGCGCAACTCAGATTGTCGAAAATCATCGTCAAATACTCGCGCCCTTCGTGGGGGCACAATATCGAAGTATTTCCACTTCCTTGTGCTAAGATTGCAAGCTGTCTAGGTTTCTGTTCTTTATTTGAAAGGTAAGTAGTTTCTTTCGAATGTTTACGAAGAAGAAAATCTTCGTCAAATACTCGCGCCTTTCGTGGGCCTGATAATATTCGCTTTTCCACTCCATTAAGTATAGTTTTACTCGAGACGTAACTGTATATGTCCAGTAAATATAATTATGCAGTACCCACACAGTGCTCGTATCGCGAACCTATTTTTTATGGTAGTGTAGCATATGGCGGTACGAGCACATATTCCAATAAAAATTTTCATGTCGCAAAAATGTGCTCGTACAACCATATACTTTTTATAAATACGAAAATTTGTCTATCAATAACATGAACCACACACATAAAAAATTGGCGTGTCAATAAGACCACGTTTACACTAGAGCAAAATTTTCCGGATTCGTAAATGTTTCCGGATTCATCATAAACCGAGTATTCGGATTGGTAAGCTGTTTACACTCGGGAGTATTCGGATTCATATCGTTCACACACCCGATGAAATCCGGAAACATTTATGCGGGAACGGTTACCAAGCATTTCGCGAAATGCCGCCCAAAAAGAAGGCCCAAACCGGCCAAACGCGTGCATGAGATAGAGGATCATGAAGCAGAACCTATTATTGGAAAGTTGTAGAGGAGTGATGCTTACCGCGTTGAGAAGATTATTAAGAGGAAAAAATGTGAAAGGTATAAAAATAGTGTTAGTAAAATGGCTAGGTAAAATGACAGTAAACATAACTCATGGATATATTTTAAAATATTTATTAGTAATGTGTAAAGCATGGTTGAAGGAGGATTTGTAATGGATAACTTTGGTGATAAAGAACAGACAAATAATAAAAAGGTGAAGAGGAAACCAATGTTAATGATAAAGACGATAATGTTCAGGAAATCTTGATTGATAGGTTACATGGTAAAAACAATGTACAGTACGTGTTAACAATAGATGGTAATATTCCATCCTGTATATCAGTAGATAAAAAGGCAATAACATCATCAATAACAAGCGATGGGAAGAAATTCTTTAAGAACTCCTTTATTTCATTTCACAATCATCCTCAGGGTAACATGAACATTAATCGACATGACTATAAACTACACTACTGAGTCGACGGAATATTGTTCACTCGAGCAGGATTTGAACTCGCTCCTTCGGGATTCCGGTCCGCTGTTCTAGCAGTTGAGCCGTGTACCGTGCCAACTGCGAACAGTATGTAGCCTCCTCCGCAGGCAACTCTGTCTTCCCAAACGGCGGCTTTTCAATAATGTTTTGGCTACGATCTTGCTTTTGGCCAAGCACGAAAGGAACAAACGGGAACCTTCCGTGTAGCTCGGGCAAAAGCAAGATCACAGCCAAAACATCGTTGAAAAGCCGTCGTTTTGGAAGACACAGTGTTACCTGCTGAGGAGGCTAAACAATATGTTCATTTCAGGGTTTCGAAGATTGACAGAATCAAAATTATTCAAATAGTTAATAATTAATTAGAAATGGCAATTGCAGCTGTTTCATTATATTATGAGGAAAACAAAACTAAAACTGCGTCATAAGCTTCTCTGTTTTCATCACTTTATCTTCAACTTGCGTGCTGATGAATAGCTTTAGATGGGTAGTTTAGTCTCTCTTCCTAATTTTGCATATATTTTTTTAATTCTTTCGTTTTCGTCAAATTGACAATATTTGACTATAACCGCTGACATTAATTACGGAACAAAACGCGCTGGAAAATTAAAACCCTTAGTCATCGCATTTGAAGCCACGAATTAATGTGACTATAGACGAACATAAAAATGGCGTGTACTGATGTATATGCTCAGCAAATGCTTGAAGATCAAGACTTTCTAAAGCATTATGTCGAGGAGTTGCAAACTCTGAAAGATAAAGGAGTTCTGCCAGCTGATTTACAGAAAGAAATGTTTTTCGATGTCTACTCCATTGAAGGAAGTGGTTGTGGTGCCCACAGATCCATCGTTCTCACAGCAGACGACAAGCATTTTTTTACTGTTGAGCTTGGTTTCATTACGGTTGATGGAATAAAGAGAATTTATCCTGTTTCTGTTAAGATTGATCCTTGTAGTTGTTTGAAAAACAACCTATCCTACCACGGTGAAGTTAAGATGTCTACAGAGACGTTACTCTCAAAAGGAATTGCGACCATGAAGAAATTTGGTGATTATTTCAAGTTTTGTAACAACTGTCAGCACTTCTGTAACTACTATTTGGAATCAATCGGCCTTGGTAAAACGAAGAAACCGACGGATGTCGACAAAACGTCATTGGCTGTCGTAGTTGTAGGAGGAGTGCTAGCCATCTTACTCAAGTTTCTCAGTTAAAAAGTAAACAACTTGAAAACGAACCTGTACTGTTCAAATTATCTCTGTTTTCAGTCTAATAATTGTATAATAATGATAACATTTGCTGTCCTTATACTGCCTCAGTGGAGTTGTGGTGCTATAGCATCCTCACTCAAATTACTGTTTAGAATAATTAATGACAACATGAAAGCGAAACTAAATATTTTATAACTGTTACATCTTGTTAGAACTGTTACATCTCGCCCAATAATTTTGACTGGAGTAGAATAAAAATGAGGACATTCTCATAGTTTAGTCTGTCGAAAATATAAACTTATGACTAGAGAAAGCATCGGAAAGTGACTATTGAATAGATTATAGTATGTAGCCAGCTCCGCAAGCAACTCTGTGTCTTCCCAAACGGCGGCTTTTCAATAATGTTTTGGCTGTGATCTTGCTTTTGGCCGAGCACGAAAGGAACAAACGGGAACCTCTCGTGCTCGGCCAAAACCAAGAGCACAGCCAAAACATCGTTGAAAAGCCGTCGTTTGGGAAGACACAGAGTTATACCTGCTGAGGAGGCTAAACAGTATGTTCATTTTAGGGTTTCGAAGATAGACAGAATCAAAATTATTCATGAGCTGTTTCTGAAAATAGTTAATAATTAATTAGAAATGGCAATTGCAGCTGTTTCATTATATTATTATGAGGAAAACAAAACTAAAACTGTGATGAATAAGGTAAAATTGAAGGTTTCAGTCATATAGCTTCTCTGTTTTCATCACTTTATCTTCAACTTGCGGCTGATGAATAGCTTTAGATGGCTAGTTTAGTCTCTCTTCCTAATTTTGCACATATTTTTTTAATTCTCTTTCGTTTTCGTCAAATTGTGATGATTTACAAATGTAACGTGATACCTGTTTTGGAGGAAAGGTAATATTTCCCACGTCCACGGCCTTCTTCATATACCTCTCATTTATAATGCACTATGTGTATATATATAGTATCAATTGAAGTCAGTATAGTATTAGCATATACATATTATGGTTATTGGTTAGTGTTCTTGTAAGAGTTACGGTAAGTATTAGAGAATTGGCGTGACGGTTTATAAGGTTAGCCCACCATTATTGCTTAATGTTATGACAATATTTGACTATAATCGCTGACATTAATTACGGAACAAAACGCGCGTGGAAAATGAATACCCTTTCATCGCCAGCATATTAAGTGTTCATTTCAAGCCACGAATTCATGTGACTATAGACGAACATAAAAATGGCGTGTACTAATGTATTTGTTGAGCCAATGCTTGAAGATCAAAACTTTATAAAGCGTTATGTCGAGGAGTTGCAAACTCTGATATATCAAGGAGTTCTACCAGCTGATTTCCAGAAAGAAATGATTTTCAATGTCTACTCCATTGAAGAACGTGGTTGTGGTGCGCACAGATCCATCGTTCTCACAGCAGACGACAAGAATTTTTTTACTGTTGAGCTTGGTATCATTGAGGTTGATGGAGTAAAGAGAATTTATCCTGCTTCAAGGAAGATTCGTCCTAGTTTGAAAAACAAGCTATCCTACCACGGTCAAGTTATGATGTCTACAGCGACGTTACTCTCAAAAGGAATTGCGACCATGAAGAAATTTGGTGATTATTTCAAGTTTTGTAACAACTGCCAGCACTTCTGTAACCACTACTTGGAATCAATTGGCCTTGGTAAAACGAAGAAACTGACGGATGTCGCCAAAACATCATTGGGAATCGGATTCGGAGGCATAGCTGCAGGAGTGTTAGCCGTCTCACTCGTGTTACTGTTTAAAAAGTAAACAAGTTGAAAGCGAAACTGTACTATTACACCAAATCGATCGCGTGACATTGTGTTATATTTTATCCTGTTCAAATTATCTGTTAATGATAACATTTGCTGTCATTGTCCTTATACTCATGCCTTGTAGTCAAGTTGTGGTACTATAGTATCCTCACTCAAATTAATGTTTAGAATAATCAATGAACAACTTGAAAGTGAAACTAAATATTTTAGAACAAATGGGTTTTGTGTTACATCTTGTATCTTTCCAATAATTTTGACTGGAGTAGAATAAAAATCAGGACATTATCATAGTTTTGTCTGTCGGAAATGTAAACTTATAACTGCAAGAAAGCATCGGGAAGTGACCATAAGCTTGAAGTAGATTATAAATGCTGCATGCTATATAAATACGTTTATCTAAACTCATATATATATTGTACAAGTCATCGCGTAGAACCATAGTATTTCAACATATTTCTCCAACAATCAAGCATATAGAATATCATGAACCGCATAGTTTTTCTAGATTGGACAAAGAGTACGTTATTTACGCTCTGTCTTTTTTCTGAGGTTTTCAGTAGCGGCTCATGAGACCTCCGTTCTCGAAACGAAACAAAACAAAAGGCGTTTAGAACTTTTGTTCCTAGAAGATTCTAGATTATTCTTCGTTGGGACCCTGTTGACATAGCAGATAAAAAGCATTATATCCTTATAAATATACAAGAAGACACACGCGGTGCTTGAACCACTACAAGAAAGCGAGAATAACATAAATCTCGGAACAAACTAACTATACGGGAAGTCACTGTCTAAACTATAGCCTGCGAATACAGTCGCTATTTCGTTCAGGACGCTACGAGTCTGTGGCATGTGATATGAATTGTTTTTGCAGTGCTATATGTACTATATATATCATCCTCGGTTTTATTGTTTTTCAACCGTAGTCGTTGTTGGAATCTTAAACTCCCTAATAACTAGCTTTAAGAAAGCACGACACGAACCTCTCGAACGACGACGTGTGTTTACATTATCCAAAACAAAAGAAATGAATAATTTTCCATTCCTTGTATCCACGCCGTTGTCCTTGCTCTACACACCGTCGTTGACGCAGAAAAACATTGAAATCTTTCAGTTGTATACTTGATGTTACAGCGACTAGAATTCTGTTGTTTAATGTTTAGTCTCTCTTCCTCATTTTGCATTTTTTAATTCACTTTCGTTTTCGTCAAATTGTAATAATTTACAAATGTAACGTCTGTTTTGGAGGAAAGGTTATATTTCCACGCACGGGCTTCTTCATACCTCTCATTTATTTATAATGCACTCTGTATATAATAGTATCAATTGAAGTCAGTAGTATTATCATACGTAATTATGGTTAGTGTTCTTGTAAGAGTTGCGGTAAGGGTTAGTATTGGGGAATTTGCGTGACCATTATTGCTTAATGTTATGTTAAAATTTGACTATGGGAGGGGGTTAACAAAACTCGCGTGGAAAATTAACACCCTTTCATCGCCAGTATAACTTACAGTTCTTTTGAACTAGAATTCATGTGACTATAGACGAACATAAAATGTACTGATGTATTTGCTCAGGCAATGCTTGAAGATCAAAACTGTCGAGGTCTCGAGGAGTTGCAAACTCTGAAGTATCAACGAGTTCTGCCAGCTGATTTCGAGAGAGAAATTATTTTCGATGTCGATCTACTCCATTGAAGGAAGTGGTTGTGGTGCGCACAGATCCGTCCGTTCTCACAGCAGACGACAAGAATTGTTTTACTGTTGAGCTTAGTTTCATCATGGATACTAGAAAGATAGGTGACATGCCTTATAAGGAACGCCTGCTGGTACTGGATCTGCATGCTGCCCTGTCTTATGACAGGGAAATTAAAGATTTAATTTTCCTGTACAAGTCTCTCTACGGACTCACCGACCTCGATGTTTCCAATTTTGTTTCTTTCGTTAGTCATAGCCGTACCCGTCTTTGTAATAACCCCAACCTGATGCTTAAAGTTCCGTCATGTAAAACAAAAACTTTTCAATCCTCCTACTTCAACCGAATCGTCCCACTCTGGAACTCTATTTGTAAAACAGCACCACCCAGTAGCTTCTGCAGTCTTAGCACCTTCAAGAGATTCCTTTCAAAAACTTATAAATTAGAACTAACCTCAACATTTGACATTCATATGCCATGTACATGGTCGTTAGTGCGTGACTGTCCCTGTCACAGGGTCTCCGTTTTGTAATATAGTTTTCTTATTTACTTTTAATTTTCAACGGGAGAGCGCCTCGCATGGGTTCCCTGAGTCCCGTTCGCGCTCTTCCCGTTTGGGTAACCTACTTAGCGTATGTTTTATATGTAATTTCTGTTGTGTAGGTTTATTTAATGTAGAGTACCCAATAAAGCCGTTAAACAAAGACTGGATAGGAAACTAAGATCACGTGTGACGTTTCCAGCGTGCTAATTGGTTAAGGCACCAGTTGACGCGTGAAACCTAGTTGAAAATCGTGACGTCACAAAATCTCCATAAATCGCAACTTTTAGCAATAATACAGCTAAAAATGATAGTCAAACTACCAAAAAATATAACAATGCCACTTTACGATGGAATATCCAACTACCATTACTAATTTTAGGCGAAAAGTTCCAACTTTAGACGGTGAAAAACGCGTCGCAAATTTCAACTAAAACAACGGTGTTTTTGCGACGCCAGTTTCTTCACAACAAAATGAAAACAGCTGAAACGAAGACGAACAACATTTCCCACGAACACTTAGTCGTGGCTTAGGCAGGTTTGTGAGACGATGAAACATTTTGGAATCTCAATATAGCTACTGTACCTGAATACGAAAATATGGAGAAGTCAAAGAGAAACTCGATATCACGATTTTCAACAAGGTTTTCACGCTGACGTCAGCTAGTTTCCTATCCAGTCTTTATTATCCATGGTTTCATTAAGGTTGGTGACAACATGCTAAGACAAGTACCGCGTGTTGACGGTTTATAAGGTTATCCACTGATCAATTGAAACTGCCGACCCGCGGGACTATGCGGGGATTTTAACATTTCACGAGTGTTAAAAACCCGGCTCAAAAATACCGTTCAGTTGTTAAAATACCCAGTGGCGTCGCCAGACATTTCAAATTGGGGGGGGGGGGGGGCACACCACTCGTTATGGAAAATTGGGGGGTGGGGTCTAGAGAAAACATTGAAGCAATTATACTGACTTGAAGATGATCGGAAAACGACAATAAGCTTGAATATATTATAAATGCTGCATGCTATAAACACGTTTATCTAAAAATAATGTATATGCATGTTGTCGCGTAGAATCGTAGTTTTGTAGATTTGGCATACGGATAATTTATGGAACTACGTTTCTTTACAATAGCATCTTTCGTGAATAATTTTCCACCCTTGTGCATGTATTCACGATAAATTAAAAAGACAAATCAAATTAGTTCAAAATTTTTTATCTATTGTTAGTATTTTATTTATTAAATTTATAAATATAAAATTAATAAAAAATAAAATTAATATAAAATTAATAAAATTAAAATCTGTATCATCATATATGCTCATGAAATAATCTCTTGAGGGTTCAAATTGGAATCTTTTCGTGCATTATTTATATATTTATTAATAATATAATAATAATAGTCTCTTTATTTCATTCTGAAAAAAATATTAAATGTTACAATCTTAATTTGAGTAACAAATATGAAAAGGGAGTTAAGAAATGAATTAAGACATCAAATACCTAACTAGTTATATTTTAGAGATAATCTATTTAAATATATACATTTAAAACGTTCAGTATTCACCCTATGGTTCATAATGCTCCTTTTCTGAAGCTTATATATACGTCGCAGGTTTAAGTACAGGTAAAATATCTCGCAGTGGATGATTTCTTACTCATTATCAAGGTCTTTGCGCATCGTCAACCGTGAAAAAGTGTGGGCTGTGTGATGACGTCAGAGATTATAACGGTGTGGATGTCACAACAATTATATAAGTTGATTCTTCTTCTCTTATAACATACAAAAAACTGATATTTTTTTCAACATACTTATGGAATTTGTCAAATTTCAGTTCTAAGCAGTAAGAATATTGTTTTTGTAATCTTTGTTAAATAGCCTTTGCAGGCACTTTAGATAACTGTTTAATATGCTAGGGATTGTAATAAAACTTGAGAAGTAGCATGCTTATAAACAAATTGACTATTTTTTCGGTAGCCACCACGCCCCCTAAATTAAAGCAGTTTCTCGACGGATGTTCAAGAATTGGCAAACTGGTCTCGAATTATAGGAAAGTAGGGCACTGGTCTCCATAGTTCTTCGCATGGCGACACTCCTGTCTTTGAAAATTACTAGAGCATGCAATGAAAATTACGTATTAAGAAATACAGAATATTCATTGATAAACAAAAATATATAGTTGTATGCAAAATAATCAAACTATATCAATGATTGCAATGATATCACATTTCGAAATATCCGTCTCTGGCTTTCGGTGCATCTTTTATAATCAAGTATTTATTTTTCTTGAATAACTTGAGTTTAACAGCTTTTATGTAGGAATACGTGTTGTGTGTGAGTACAACGTATATTTATGAGAGTCTTTTACAAGCCTTCTTGACCATAAAGGAAATATCAATTGTAAATTATATATCGATATCTTTATCTTCACAATATTTCACTTCAAAAAGCTCTTAAGTTTTCAAGTGCAGGTACATATAGCAATATACTCTTGGAGTCTCTTACGTAAACTCAATTGAATGTGGAGCATTTAAGCAAAGGAAGTGAGCTATCTTATATTGCTCAATATTTGCCGTGAGAAAACATTGGACTGCGACAACCACGTCTTTCAAGGCGATTCCGCAACGGATAACCGAGTGCTTTTAACACAAGATAAACTAAATTACTGATCGACGTACGTTAAAGACCACCATTAGACATTATCTTGGTAAAAAATCAGGTAAGTTTACATTTTATGTATATGTCTTATGAGAAAACTCAAATTTCAAAAGCAGATCATTGCTGCTTGCTTGTTGGTTAGTGTCCTTTGTAAAATTAGCTCTTCTCGTAAAACCTATATTGACATTTTAAAATAATCATATTTGATCGATATATACCGAATTGATGTGCAGGGTATACATTTAAAGCAACTTCATATGTATTTTCCTTTTAACCAAGTCAATTGACAAAGATATTGTAAAGTGCACAAAAATATAAAGGTTATAGACCGACACACCAAGGCGACAATTAAAGCGCGGGGACGTGTCGCGGGAACATTTCCCCTGTTGAGGACACACAAGGGGGCATGTCAGAGAAGGAAAAATAAAATAAAATAAAATATGGTTTATTTTAATTTTGTCGCAGTGGTTTATTAAAATTTTGTCCCCGCGACAGGATTTCGCATGGTGCATACGACGGGATTTGTCCCTGCAACATATCTCGCGATTTGTCGCCTCGTGTGTCCAACCTTTAATGCACGTTTATTTTACTAAACGGATTTTTGCATAAGAATGGAAGATAAAAGATGTATTATTAAATAGAACAACAAGTATTTAAGCATCGAGTTCGATCAGCAAAATGTAGCTTACACAAAGAGTACTTATTAGGAGATGGTCTTATTTGTATGTGTTAATAGCCATGCAGTGGTGAGAGTGCTGATACACAATAAAGGGGGTTTATATGGAGGCGAGCCAGCCCATGAGGTACCCAAGCTAGCCCACTTTGCCGAGATCGTGCGATTGTTACACTTCGATCATGAGCACCGGGCGAGCCCGCCTAGCCGAGATCTCGCTTATAAAGTGTGACGGGATCTCGGTTACGCCGGGGCTGGCTCAATTCCCATATAAACGCGATTGGAAAGAAAAAGCTAAATATTTTCTCGACAACTATTTATTTCGAAATACCATGTGTAGGTTATAAATTGAAAACCTGCCCGCAAAAGTGGGATTCTGGCTATCGTGGGAAAATAAATGCAGCCGTTGCAACTCAAGCGAGCCAACTCGGGTTCATTTAAACACTAAAACTGAGAGAATGATCGAGAATGTCATATATTTGAACGGCAGCTTGGTGATTATAGCTAGAACGCTAATAGTACGACATAATGGAGCTATTCGCGGTTGCCTTGCGGGCCTAGTTAGAGGTCCTGTAATTCTTTAAATCATATTATATTAAAGTTCATTAACTATCATGTTTTCTTACATAACCTGGAAACTAAACTACACATACAACGTGATCATTGCCGGAGCAGTCTATGCATAATTTAAATAAGGTTGTAAACACTTGTATATTAAAACTGGTGCGCGGTATCATCAAACATGATGTTACACGGAATGATTTGTAAAAACGATTTGTAACGTAAATGATGTTCAAGGTTATTAGGCGTGAAAAAATACCTTTCCTCAAATAGAAACAATATGAAGTGTTATTTTCCGTAACACCTTTAGATTATAATGTATTCAAATAGAAATAATATTGAAAACTCAGCTTGCGCCAAATAAGAGTGATAGTCATCCTGTTTAATTTCATGCACAAACGTCCTGTAGTTAATTAAACAACGCAGTTGATCAATATTAATTCAATGTACTTATAATTATAAAAAAGGAAGTACGTATTAGCAGAGGCTAATATAGGACAAAGTGATGTACAAGTAATCAGTTGAAATAAAAGTCTTGTGCTGTGTCGTTAGCCATTGTATAGAAAGAAAAGGTTGGTGTACTGGCCGAGATATTGTGTATAGGAGATCTAAAGTAATTTCTCGTGAAGTTCCTTCGTTAGAGCTAGTGAACCGGTGACGAAGGACCTTCTCTCAAAACGTGCATGTACCTCCTACATACTTCCAGTTGTACACTAAGCTTTTGGAGATTTCGATATGAATCAAACAAGTTGACTTTATTCATGAACATGCATATGAACCCACGTACTTTTCCGTTTTATATGATTGGCTTGTTTTACTTTTGAAGCTTTTGTTAATTCTTAGTAAAACATTGTACTCTTTCCCTGCCGCGTCAAATTTTTTTTAAGGACTGTTTATATGAGCCCGCGGGCTAGCCTGGCTAACCGGGCTGAGTTGTCACGAAAATCTTCCCTCGACACAAAAAGATCATTTGAATTAACTTTATGTTCTTCCTACAGCCAAACTACATACAGACTGTCTTGATGGATTCTTAAAACTGCGAAATTCTATGGCAAATTGTGTCAATTCTAAGCTTCCTTAGCAACGGATATAAGGTCTGCAAATCGAAATACGTCCGAACACCCTTAAGGGGCTGTTTAAATGAGTCGGGATATCCTGGTTAGCCTGAACAAAGATCTTATCACGGCTATTATAAACACCCAAAACGATATTTCAAAGTAGAACTGACTTAGTATATGTGGACAAAACTCTTTCGTTTGGTAATGTCATATGATGACGTCATCGTGACGTCATCGAAATATGAAAATTCCTATAATCTTCGAAGGTTTTTAAAAAAAATTATTATTTCACATGCGATTAGAATCTGGACTCTTATCTTCATAAAAGTACGTATGGATTTTTAAGTTTTAAAAATTAGCCGGGATATCGGATTTTTAAGGTGAGTAAACACAATAAAATATTGATAACTTCATTTTTATTTAATTTATCGATGAATCCATACGTACTTTTTTCTAGAAAGTAATTTAGGTTTATATGACACCAAAAAATATAGCATACTGTCAAAAATGACGAACATTATAGAGTTTTTGTGTTTGTTGATGACGTCAATGTGACCGGTTGTCCTAATTAACAACCGGTTGTCTAACAACGGAATACGTCCGAACACCCTTAAAGTATCTTAAACCGAAAACATGTTAAATTTTCGTGGCCCATTATGCTTTTGGCACATTTCGGGGCTTTTGGGGGCTTTTCTGCGCGTTTTGCTTTTACTCCAAATCTATATGTGTAGATTCTACAAGAATCGTCTTGTCGAGGCTAGAAGCGTGACATTCAAGAGATTGTAGTTGATGTGAAATTATCCAGCTTGCAAAAACTGCCCAAATTCTCCTTGTTTTAAACGTTCGGACGAAAAATCTTTTTTTATTATACAATTGGCTTTGAAGAATATGATGTGATTGGAATTACGATTAGGATTCGCATTGGGTTACAGATATGGATTAGAATAACATTTTAGATTGGGATTGTGATTAGGCTTAAGATCATGGTTGGGATGCGGACTAGAAGCGAGAGCATGGGTTCGAGTACCAAGTTAATATAACCTGCAGATAGATTTTGTATACCATTGCATCTAAAGGGGAAATGTAGTCAAAAAATAAATTACTTTTAAATGAAAGGTCTTTAAGCAGGGGCGCCAGAACCACGGGGGCAGCCATTAACGAGATGAGTGCGATGCATTATCCATGTAAAGATATAATTTAAAATGGACCATTTCCATTGCTACTATAGACATGTCTAAAAATCCACGATGTTGCTCCAGACTGGAATTTTTGGAAGCAATTTTTTTAATTATTTACACAAAAAGAATAAACTTGTAAGAATAGACACTTCCAGAAAGTGTCGGTTACATTTATCCACGTAGCATTAATTAATAAAAATTGTTATTGAGAAACGTTTACTGTGAGTCTGTCAGTCTGTGTGCATCTTTCAGTAATAGATATTAAATTAATAAAGATCGCTACACGGCTTCTCCCACTAAATTAAAATTTCCTTTTGTGAAAGTGGGGTTGCTTGCCTTTAAGTATAATGTTTAGAAATGTTAATAGTTTTATGGTATCTGCTCTTGTACTCGTTCTCGAGTTTTCATTAACGTTTATAATTTTATGCTTCTGGATTCCGCCATTTTAAGGTTGGAAATCGTGGTGACGTGTAGCGGAGACATGTTGCAGGGAGAAATCCGGGGATCTTGCCGCAACATGTCCCATCGTATAAACATCAACTATAGTCCCTGCGACAAAATTAAAATAAACCAATCAAAAGAACGTTATTTTATTTTCCTCTCTGACATGTTCCCTCGTGTGTCCTCAACAGGGAAAATGTCGCCGCAACATGCCCCCGCGATTTATCGCCTCATGTGTGAAGACCTTTAGAGTTTGCTCGACAGTTCAAAGTCGATGTACGGTCGTTTCTTTTCAATTTTGACGTGTTTGAGTGCTTGTCTTTTGTTTAGCAATACGGGCCAACGTTTTAGAGTATTCAATTTGTATTTCGACACGTTTTCATGATATGAGGTTTTAATTTGTATGTCAATATCCTATATCAATATCCTATATCCACGGGATATATGGCTTAATTCTTGAAAAGTTGAAAATATCCAAATTAGAACCTCAATAACGTGTGCATGAAAATTTCTGAAGAGAATAAAACTGAAGCATTCAAGGCATGCAATTATGTTAATACAGAAAGAGTTTTCGAAGTTGTTATGATTTCTTCAGTCTTTGGTAATCAATATATATATAGGCAGATCTTAAAATAATTCTGCGAGTTTTTTGAATAGCTGAATTATTAATGAGTTTTTGAAAAATATAAAAAGGCCAAGTGATAGGAACTTTATAAAATTATGCTTAAGTTATGCAACCTCTGAAACACTTTATTTATGAACAGTATATTTGATAGACGAAACATGGACGGTGTCCTGAATACCCTGAACGTTTTTTCTTTCTTTTCATTCATTCCTTTTCATTCTTCTTCAAATTATTTTTACACAATTTTTAAGGTCAAGATTTTGCATTTTCCCACTTTTTGCTTAGTAACAATTTATTGTGCCATTTATTGTTTGCCTAAAGGTTATTACTTCACGTGTCCCCAACCTACAACTATCATCCTAACCAAAAACTGTGTCGAGACACAAAAATCGTCATTGCATGAAGTAGTCCCCGAAATATGGAAGAGCTGTAAATTGATTTTCTCCGTTATTTTAAGAGTTCTTTCAAAGACAAACTTAATTTTCGATTCATTGACACTTTAACTCTTTCCCAATGAAGTCGTCAATCGAAAAACACGGTACACGGCAACGCAAGATTAAAAATTGAAATTCAACAAGCGCCAGACGCATGAGATTCACTCACACGTCAAGTTTGATTTGATTTCATAAAAAACTCTGCGATTGGTGGCATTTTGAATTTTCATGATGTTGTTACGCGGGCGTGCGAGATGGGCTTTTTCAACCTGATTTATGAAAATTAATGCTAATTTATATTAACATAATGTGTCTTGTTCGGGAAATTTAAAATCACTGGTAAAACCGGTTTATTGGGCTTTCAGAAAATGTATAGCTTTCGCAACAGTTATGGTTATTTCCACAGATTTCAATAGATCACAAAGAGGTGGTTCAATTTTGGATGTTTTTCAGCCGAACAGGAAAGAGTTAAATACCTCGAACATCGCTTTATCCCTCAGTAGCGTACTTCTCGTCATGCAGGGCATGCATTATATGGTTTAAGGGGGCAAGCTACCATAAATTTCATGTTCGCGAACCCATGATGTAATAATGACTCTAGTCTTATTATGGTTAGATGTATATGCAACATGCTATATGTCATTTTAAAGCTTATAACCAAGGTACAGAATGATATTTTATGCGCGATTGACAACACTAACAATCTGTACTACTTCTGTTGCTGGACTTGTCAGCTGCATAGATTGTTGATGGTCAATAATGGTCTCAAACGTACTAAACCAAGATAAAACCGAACTCATTGTCGTTAGTTCTATAAGTATTGTCCTGAACCTGTTCTGGATTTCGTACAAGTTGGTGATGAGAAGATTACTCGCAAACCTTCAGCTAGAAACTTGGGGGTGATTTTTGATAGCCGTATGAGCTTAAATGAGCATATTGCAGCGATCTGTAAGTCGTCTCAGTATCACCTAAGGAACATTTGTATAAGATTAGAAAGATACTGGATTAAAATACGACAGAAACCTTGCTTCATGCGTTTGTCAGTTCTAAGCTAGACAATTGTAATGCGCTACTGTTTGGCCTTCCGAAATATCAGTTAAATAGGTTACAACTTATACAGAATACTGCGACTCGTATTGCTACCTTAACTAAAAAGTACGATCACATTACTCCTGTGTTAATCACATTGCATTGGTTATTGGTTCATTTTCGTATTATTTTTAAAGTTATTCTACTCGTTTATAAAGGTCTTAATGGCTTGGCACCTGACTATATCTCTAACCTTTTAAGCTATAGGATTCATTCTCGCTCATTACGATCTAGTTCTCAGAAATTGTTAGATGTACCTAGGTCTAGAACAAGGACATATGGTGACATGACTTTTGAAGTCGCTGCACCAAGATTGTGGAACTGCAGTCTTCCCTTTCATCTTAGAAAAATATCAAATATTAATACTTTTAAGAATCAGATAAAAACGTACCTGTTTAGGCTAGCTTATAATGATTATTTGTAATTTTACATCTTAGTTCAAATTCATATCACGTAATTCTGATTAATAAGTAACATTTTTGTAAATTTGTTTACATTGTTTATACTAGTATTGTAAAGCGTTATGGACAACTAGTGATGGTGCGCTATAGAAATTAATAAAATTATAAATTATAACATGCTATAAACAAATAGCATTGCAGATGCCCTCCCAGGCAAAAAAATAAATGTAAAAAAAACCTGCAAAGCTGAAAACCATCTTTGGATGCTATCTATAGTCAAAAACTAAGCATCAAGAATTGGTCATTTTAACTTGTAAAAAAGATTACATCCCAGTCAACAAATTAATGGAAGCTTTTGGTGTTACACTGTATTTTGTTGCCATAGAACAAATAAGATCTTATTTGTTAATACCAAATTTGGTATAGAACACTCAATTTTTATCACTACGCGTCGTTCTAGGTATTTTAGGTCTGTTTTAAACGTCCATGTGGCGAACCTAATTAATGCAAATTAGTAAAATAATTTCTAGAAACTCATTTACATTACATATTGGTAGGTTTGGGTTCAAAACATGAAAAGTCACTCGACGTTTGAAACGGGCCTTACTCTAACGTAATTGTTGGTATTGTATCGTAGTCGTGTTTTAATACTTATTTTTATCAAATTCTCATTTCAGATCATTCAAGATGATAAGTGCCTACAAAATTGTTCGATATCTTATGATTATATTTAATCTCATATTCCTTGTGAGTACTACTTATGTTTTACTGGTTAATAGTTGAGGAAATGATATTTTTGAAGAAATGATGACCCAACCAGAAGTATGAGTTTTGAAAATGCAACCCGCGAGATCTTTCGACTGGGCCTCGAACCGAGCACGACCTGTAGGTTTGCAGAGCAGCGCTCTAACTAGCCTGTGTACAGCCTGAATATACACCTGTAATTCAGTCTGTGAAAACTCGCACGATAGCTTGTCGACCACCCGCTGAGCTACTCAGATCTGAGTAGTAGATTTTGAGTGGTTTAATACTCATATGATTCATAATTGTTTATTTGATTGGATTATTTGATCTCACAAGAATTCCCAGAGAACCAATTGTAACTGGAATAAGTCAAGGGTTGTGATTTGAACAATCAAAATCTACTACTCAGATCTGAGTAGCTCAGCGGGGGTCGACAAGCTATCGTGCGAGTTTTCACAGACTGTATTACAGGTGTATATTCAGGTGTAATTACAGGTGTATATTCAGGCTGTACACAGGCTACGCTCTAACCGACGTTTGCTCACTTCACTGGCAAATCACGACATTTGCTCAACTTCGTCAAATTTACACTGGTATTTGAAAATTGTGAAAGAATACTCTTTCGTAAAAGCCAATTCATTTTTAAACAATTGTTTTTCAATTTTTTCAATATTATTTACTAAATACCGCCGCTGACGCCTTTGATGAAACGTCAGTCACCAACAAATATAGTCTTTCTCAAGACTACAACAGCTTCACACTTTTAATGATACTCCTAGCTGTTCAAACTATTTACTTTTATTACTAAATATATTCACGTACTTTACTAAGTGAATTACGAGTTCTACGCTTCATAATAAATCACGGCTTTAAAAACGTCTCTTTCCATAAAAAAACAATGAGAAAGTTTCATAATGAATGTTCTCCATGCATTCATATTAAAATATTTGGATAGAATTTTCAATTACTTGCGAAAAACAAGCTCTAGGAAATAATTCAAAACAAATGCAATACAAATGGCAGCCATTTTGAGTTTTGTTACCATGGTATAACATTCATTGCATTCTCCATAGTACAATTGCACTCCTCTCGACCAGCAGATTTGTCATGTATATAATAACTAGAAATACGTACCGCAATAACCCCTCGCCCGTATTTCCTACCACCACCCCTCCCCCCCCCCCCCCCCTAGAGTTTCTTTTCCCCATCCATTATTCTAGAGCGCACACCGCGCAGGCCATGTATTGTAGTTTTAGTATATATGGACAAATGTAATTATTATATATTCAAACTTCATTCCCGTTACTTATTGGTCAACATACTCCAGTTAGTTCTCAATATCCGGAAGCTATGGCGTCATTTCCGTCGAATACTGTGTATTATTATACACTCACACAGAATCCACCAATCAATTGTCTCTATTAGCATCACGTGGCAGCCCAATGACATGCAGTTACATATTGGGCAGTAACCTTTGGACTGTTTACGCGGGCTGTTCACGTGCAAAGCAACGTCACTCGCGTGCCTTTTATCTAAATCGAAATTTCATTGGTTGAAGTACTTTTCACGGAACGTGATGTGTTTTTCCGAGTTTTTTTATTATTCTCTTTGACGACCAGCAACCTTTTGAGTCTGTTGACTGTTTATTTATTAAAACAAAAAACAAAAACGGAGCAGTTTTGAACATTTATGTGAAGAACATAAGAACAGTCTTGACTGTCTGTTTACTAGCCTGCGTAAGTAGCGTCTGTGCATCAGAGCCAAATTGTGTGTTCTGTAATTTATGCCGATTATTCGCAATAGATTGTGTTTATGCCTTATAGTATAGACTTGCTCCAAGTCTGCCTCTTGATTGTTTCGAGAAGACGGGTTTATTTCAAGAGTGGTTTGGTTTCAGACGGGTTTGTTTCAAGGTTTTGAAAAGAACCTGTCTCGAAACAAACCCGTATTCTCGAAGCAAACCCGTCTTTAAACAAAGCCGAAACAATCAAGAGGCAGACTTGGAGCAAGTCTATGCTTGTAGCAGCTAACGAGTATTCAGTAAAAGTTTAAGAAATCATATGAAGAGCAAACTTAGTTCTAATAGACAAATAGGACAAGCTGAAAAGCTAAAACGAAACAGCATATTAAACGAGAATCGGCACGCGACGGCTACCTGGAAATATCGTATGATTAACAATTCGATTCCCGCATCTCTTCGACTGTTTGATCATCCTTGAACCAAAATTATGCCGACTATAAAAAGTCATCCTTTGAAAGTATTAGCAAACTCTTCAATAGTCTCGCGTTTACAAGGAAACGTTGAGGTCTTCGTGGTAAACAACATGCATGACGAACATTGAAAACGGAAGTAGTTCTTAACCAATTGAATATCGCGTATTAACTAAATTTTCTAAGCGACCAATCATGGTCTACTATTTAAATTCCTTATAGTAGCTACGTCACAGAACACGATTAACGGCGCTGGTTCATAGTCTGTGGTTTTCAAAATTTCACAGACTATGACGTCGTAGGCTATCTGTTTACGTGCGAAGAAACATCTTTATGTTAAGATATTTTGTTCGATATAATAAAACACCTATTGGATTCATCTTCGCCCAATATTATAACAAATTTTAGGCTCGACCTTCGGTCTCGCCCAATATTGAATTCTCGACTTAAATATTTTGTAATATTGGGCTCAGGGGAATCCAATAAGTAATATTATTGGATGGATCGGAGGTGTCGGAAATTATCAGAAATTATTGGACGCTGATGACGTCACTACCACAAAGCCCACGTAAACTGACAAAATAACAAAATGCTTGCAGTAGATTTGCCTCTGTTGATGAAGACAACAGCAGTGACGATGAATACAACAGTGACAACAACGATGAAGACAACAGTGACACTGTGTATAATCATAAACAATTATTGGATTCGGCTTACGCATGATATCAAAAATTACCCGCAGATAACATTGACCTCGGATAACATTGACCTTGAATTCTTGCTGAGCCTCATCCAATAATTGTTTGTTATTGACGCATATTATTCTTTTTTTCCAGATATGTGGCATTGCTGTCCTTGTGGCTGGTATTGTTGTACGTGTAGACCGCGAAGACAGATTATTGTACCTTGAAGTGTGCGATAAATTTGATTATCACTCAGTCTCTTACATAACAATAGCCTCTGGTTTGTTCATCATCATTGTATCAGCTATTGGATTCTATGGCACATTTAAAGAAAACAGATCTATTATTTTATCGGTAAGAGTGTCAAGGCCTGTATATCTTATCTGTATATCTCAAATTCATGAATAATTTCATGAATTATAATAATTTCATTAACCAATCAGAGTAGGCAAATTAATCAGGTGATTGCGGTTGGATACCCCGGTGAACCATGCCAACACAATACGCGTGACTTGGATATTAGATGAACAACGTTGTTCATCTAATATCTTAATTACGCATGCAAATAATCTTCAAAATTGTAAACTGCAATTTAAATTATAACTAATTACTATTGTGTTCAATTGAGATGCTATATGAACAACTCGAGCTCGTGTCCCACCGGGATATCCAAACACTCGAAAACAATTAACAAAAACACTCGCGCTTCGCGCTCGTGTTTTCATACATTGTTTTCTCGTGTTTGGATATCCCGGTGAAACACTCGCTCTCGTTGTTCATATATAACATGAAAACTACCGAGATCGGTTGCTTTCTGCATGCATCCCGAGGGGACATGAGTCGCTTTTGTTTTGAGAAGGAAATTGTTTTTGCAATTTGCATTTTTTTTTTTTAAACATGCATGTTGTTACGATCTAAGCGCTATACTTGTTTCGAGAACGTCGTGAAACATGGATTACTGCGAAATTTAAATGAGGTTTTAAATAAATTAGGATGGGATCCTCTCCATAAACGAAGGATGTCCAAAATCATTTCGTACATGCAGGGGCGCACATCCCAAAAAAATTTGGAGGGTGCTCTTTGTTCTGGGACCGACTTTCTTGATGTTCCTGTTTGATAAGCTTACCACCCCTGACAATCTAACAACCCTAATAACAATGGGAAATTTAATATATATATATATATATATGTGTGGAGGGGCTAATGCACGTGCCCTTCAGGGGGGACCGGGGGCATGCTCCCCCGGAAATTTTTGATTTATCTAAACCCCTAAATTGCTATTTCCTGCATTTTGAGGGTGGTTTTAATAAAAAAATATTAAGGTTTTTAACAAGTTCTTAATTTGTTTTTGGCGAATGGACCATAATATTATATATTACAGTATTATTTAATGTTGAAAAGAAGATATTAGCTTGAGTTTTTTACTTAAAATGCCTGGAAGCTGGAGTTTGACTAGCCTAATCAAATTATCAAACACTAATAATGCGTCGGGTTTGTGGAAGCTCTGTCCAACGATCAACAAGTTTTTCAAGATAATTAAGTGTCACGAAGTCCTTAACGCAATCAGAAATTGTGTAACCAGTTTTTATCTTTCTTGTGCACGGAAATGATCATATTAGTACGTAATACTTATACTGGTCGGTCGGGACCGAATATGGTAGTCTGACAGACAATTTGGGACCGACTTTTCGGACCGATTCCCAAATTTTGGGGGGTGTGACACCCCCCCACACCCCCCATAATGTGCGCCCCTGCGTACATGGAAAGTGTCATTAAAAAGCAATGCCCTGAATCTATTTCGAATATGTTCACTTTTGCAAGACGTGAGATGTATAATCTTAGAAGTAATGACCTGATGTTGATGTTGTCAAAACCTAACACAAATGCCATGAAAATAAGCTTTAGCTACAATTTCTTATTATCATAGTTTTTAGATTACGATTCCTAGATGTAAATTTTAGATATTTTATCAATATTTATCAATATTTCTTGTATATATACTCACACGGCCTTATGAAAAGCAACATTTATTATATTTTTACTTGTATTTTTATACTGGTTGATAAGCCACCGTGTCTAAAGATGGTTAAATAAATAAATAAATAAAAAATTGAAATTTTTAAAGATAGGTTTTCTCAGAATGTAGTCCAATTCTATTTCCAGGAAACGAACCCAATATTTTGAGTGTATAAGCGGCTTCTACTTGCAAGAGCGAGTCAAAGAGAGAATATCAAAAATCACAGTCGAGTCACTGAGTGGAATTTTAGAGCCAGGGAAGACTGGAGAGAATTCAGAGGCTAGGAACGAAGACGATAAATTTCTTCAAAGAAAGAATTTAATTTGAGGAATCTATATATACAGAACCGGGGACTATATATATAATCCCATGAGGTACCTATGAAAAACAGCTAATATGTAAATTAACCCCAATTTCCCCGGGACAATTCAAAAGCTCCCGCCAGCTTTTCAAAATGCTGTTTTGTTCTCGAACGGTTTCTTCATAAAGAAGAGACTCACAAAGAAAACCGACTTAATATAAGAATTGACAAAAATAAGAATGTGTTAATAAACAAGTTTGTTGGTATTAGAGTGGCGAAAAAAGTCAACAAAATTCTGTAGAGCTGTTCTCAGAGGTATAGGCCTGGAAATAAAAGTTAATATAATAAAAGAAGAACTTTGGGCAGATTGTATAAGTGATCATAGAGTTGGCATTAGATATGTTGCTAAAATGAATCTCGTTAGACAAAAAGTTAGAACTAATTATGGATTGATACATTTGAATTTATTTCATGAATAATCTGTGAATCTGATGAATAATCTGATTTCAAAAATCATTAATAATTCATGAGAAAAATCACTATCGTGTCGGTGGTTTTATATGTGATAACAAATCATCCTGATTTACATAAACTTTATCTTTGATTTTCTCGGTTTAGACAACATTGATTTTCAAAATTACTACGCCAATGAACTTATCAAATGGGTCGTTTTTGAAGCCGTTTAATAAACTCGCAGCACGTGTTTTATCAGATCTAAAACACTCGGGCTACGCCCTCGTGTTTTAAATCTGACAAAACACTGCTGCTCGTTTAGGAACCACCCCAAAAACAAGTGTTGCTTAAATGAAAGTTCTTTGTCGTCGTACAAGAGAATGGATATTAGTTTTCTTCTAGTCGTTCTAGTTTTAGAGAAATTTGGGGTTAGGGTTAGGGTTAGGGTTAGGGTTAGGAAATTTTTCTCCCATTAATTTTTGACGTCATTGAGTCATAGAAACAGTTTGAAAATAAATCCTTCACAATAGACTAAGACCACATTATTGTTATACTATTGTGAAGGATTTCTTTGTATGGTGTTTTCATCACTCAATGACGTCAAAATTAATGGGAGCGACCGCATACGCCCGCAATCAGAACAAAAATGGCGACCTTTTTCAGCCAAGCCACATTTCTCTAAACCAAAACAATTAGAAGAAAACTAATTCCCATTCTCGTCGAAGGCGACAAAGAACTTTCATTTAAGCAGCACTTGTTTTGGGGGTGGAGTGTCGCTTTAAACACTTGTCTCTCTATTGAATATTAAAAAGAGAAATAAAACTGTTCTTTTAGATAGCTAAATACAAAAAGTCTAAGATTACTTTACTATCTATATAAACATTTCTCAGTTGATCCTTCTCCTTTATGTCATACAAGTGTTGCAGTCGTCAACTCAAAAACCTTGGCTACTTTGACCTGTGCACACGACTCAATTAATGATGTACACTAGTTTCCCTTATTCATCTAGATTACTGTAAATTGTAAAAAGTATCTGATAAACTTGAATCTTGGGGGTCGGGTTAGGGCGGTCAGAGTTGGGTAATTGGGTTCGTTTTAGGGGATTAATTTGGTATTAAATTTTATTGTAACAATTAGATGTTAATGTAATCCATTTAGTATTAATAACTCGACTAGTTTCCTGACAAGAAAAACGTATATTAAAGAGAGTTCTGTATACTTTCCCATGAAATCTCACATACTTTTTAGAGGATAAATTCAGCAAATGTTTTCTAAAAGCTGATCCTTTATCTTTTATTCAGTTCACCTGTTGTTTGTTTACGTTGTTTTTGATGGAGGTCACTGTTGGCGTTTTGGCTGTTGTATACAAAGACGAGGTAAGTTTCACAGGTTGCACAGGAAGTTGTTTTTAATCTCTCGTAAGGGAGGATTAGATGTTGTACTATTTACAACATGAGCGGCCGTGTTGACTGTTGTACATCGGATATACAAGCTCGAGCTTGTATATTGATTGTATATATCCGGATACTACACGGACGCGAATGTTGTAAATGGTAGTTATCTAGGATACGCATGTTTATGTTTATCGGCAATATTGAAGATTCAAGCCATTTTAGCCGAGTAAAGCGAAGTAAAAGTTTATGTAAATCAACAGAATGTTGTATCAGATATACAACCCCATTTCAATATATATATAAATCAAATGTCGAAAAAGGTTGGTGTATTGCAGAAATAGCGTATAAAATGTCTAACATTTCGAGAGAAGGCCCTTCGTCAGAGAGTGAAACATAAAATAATATGTACTATATAATATGTAACGTATATATGTACCATTAATATGTAACGATATATGTAACGATATATGTAACGATATATGTAACGATATATGTAACGATATATGTACCATTAATATGTAACGTATATATGTACCGGAAGTATTGTATATCCAATACAACACGAACGCAAATGTATTGAATATTCTCGCTGCAGCAACCCTATTTTGTATGTTTTTCAGATAGAACATGATTTAAAAGATTGCATGAATGGAACTTTACTGGATTACTATTCTGACAAGAAGTTACAAAAATCCTGGGATCACATTCAGCGACAGGTATGAAACAATGGCCGTTTTTACTACACATGCATAATGCAAGCTAAAAATTTTAGTGCGTCTTTTTAATGTAGTGTAAAAATAACCAATAACTTTATTTCAGAAGACAGGTTTTAGAAGAAAATTAAAACATCTTATAGTTTGCATGTGTGAAATTTCGAACCAACATTTTATTACAGACCGAGCGAGCGCAGCGAGTCGAGGTTCGTGCAAAACCGAATTTAAATATTTCTCTGTACAAACCAAACAAATTAGCAAAATTGCTGTCCTAGAGAGCCTAATGTCGCTAGCTTACATCAGTTGGATAGAAATATATTGCTTAATTAATATTGGACAAGAAAAATACCCATGCAATGAAACATTCAGTTGTAAGACAACTCTTTTATTTGAAAGAACTCTTGAAACTACAAAGACTAACAATTTACAACTTTGCCATGAATATCTCACTTCACTCTTGAGGTATTAAGATTTGTTTAATATGTAAATGATCACACGTATGACATCACACTGCATAATAACTTGTTGAAAACGCGCTTATATATATCATTGAGATTATGTAATGAAATCACTTGATCAAATACAGGTGCATGCATGCGTGGATGTATCCAATGACATTATCATCAAACAGGCTAAACAGCAAATCATCAAACGATTCCATGTGAAACGATTCCATGCAGAATTTTTCAATAAATCATTAATATGCATTGTGATGCATCTTAATATCTCAAGAGTGAAGTGAGATATGAAAAAGTTGTAAATGATTAGTCTTTATAGTTTCAAGAGTTCTTTCAAACAAAAGAGTTATTTTATACAACTGAATCTTTCATTGCATAGGCACTTTAAATATTGTCTCTCTGTTTACTGTAAGTAACTAAATCCGTATGAAAGTTAGGAAAATGGCTGGCCGAGTTTCTTGTTGGAAATGTAAAGATGCATTTAGAATTGCTTTTATAAGACCGAGGATGTTTGTATAGTTAAGGAACTTTAGTAGAAAATTATATAACATATAAAATATAAAACAATTAGATAACTTGCCCAGGTTTTCTATTACCTCATATAGAAATTTCAAGCTTATAGTAAAATTGCTGTATTGCCGTGCATTACGTAAAGATTGTTGAACTCAAATTGTCTTGTATTGCCGCGCTTTATAGGTTACTTATGTTAAATTTATTCTCATGAAGGCATATACACTAATATATTCATTGGTATAATTTTGGTGCAACAATTTCGTTAATATTGAACTCTTTAACACTGAGAAAGAATTGCCATAATCACATGCATATATTGTAATAAAGTTATCTTTTTGTTTAGCTATCATGTTGTGGAGTGCTGAGTGCACAGGACTATCAATACGCACATGCAAGACCATTTAACATTACAGCTCCAGAAAGCTGCGGTTTTACCTTAGATGAGGTTTGCTCTAATATACAGTATTTTAAAATTATATATATATATATATATATAATATAAAATGTGGAACTTTGTAAAACAGTTGATAAAGTTCTCGATGGAGATCCAAAGCATACTATAAATTAAAAAGAGTCAAACGCTTTGGTTAGACATCAATAAAAATGTCTAACCAAAGCGTTTGAGCGAGCTTGTTCGGTTTGGATAGAAGGAATTGCCGGTCTCGTTCTTTTTTCACTTGTACAGTATATGCATGGATCAAGCGATGACTGCAGATTCAGAAGAAGATTTACAGAGGATTATGACTAGTCTAAATGAAAGAGGGAAAGATTATGAAGACCAAAGCAATGAAAATAAGTCGAAATGGTGGATACACAGTGAAAATCACGATCGACGGACAAATAATAGAACAAGGGCCTAAATTTAAGTATTTAGGGAATTGGATCACTGAGGATGGAAGATGTGAGACTGAGATTCGAACCAGAATTGGAATGGCAAACGATGCTTTTGTAAAAGAAAACTGTTTACAACAAAAATGAACAAGGATCTGAAGAATAGGATTATGAAGACTTTAGTGTGGAGTGTGGCGCTGGGAGCATTGGAGATGTGGTTATGGCGGAGGTTGGAGAAGATTAGCTACAGGGAGAGAATCACAAAATAATGAGGAAGTATTAACACGTGTAGGAGAATCAAAATCGATGATTAAAGTCATAATGGCAAGAAAGAAGAAATGGATTGGACATAAGTTGAGAACAGAAAGGTTGATGAAAGATGTAATAGTGGGAAGAATGTATGGGAAGCGTCCACAAGCTGGGAGACCTAGGATAGGAATGTTACAAGAACTGAGGACCAACAATCGTATGCAGCAATGAAAGAGAAGACATTAAACAGGAAAAGATGGAAAGAGTTCATGCCGAGAACCTGCCATATGGCAGAACACCGATGATGATGGACGGACCGAAAGCTAGGTTCATACAAGCGAAAAAAGAACTCGACCAATATCCTTCTATCCGGACCGAACAAGCTCGGTCAATAAGTTATTTATTATACGGCTTAATGGCTAAAACTAATACAGCACTCGTTTTCAAAAAGCACTTTAACATTTTAAAAGACTCAAAATGTTCTCTTAGTTTTCAGTGGCTAAAGAAGAATTTTATTAAATTTATTTTTGAATTATTGCATTTATATATGGCTTTCTGTTTATATAAACAACATTCGGAAATATAAAGTTTTCACTCGTCTTCATTTTAAATTACTAATAACGAGTGCTTGTGGCTGATATCACTTTCTGAGGGATCCATAATGTTGGTGTCCGACAACCGCTATATAGGGAACCAATCAGAACGCTCGAGAATGCGCTTGGCCATATAAAGAGAATAAATATGAAAGCGCTAAGTTCTCAAAAGAACTGGTTATAAAAGGAGAAATAAGAGAATTTCAATGTGTCGAAAAATACTTTAGTAAGTGTACTTATACGTATATTCATGGACGACGTTTTGGACGATGTGTCCTTCTTCATGTCAGATGGATATATCGTCCGAAACGTCGTCCATTAATATACGTAATAGGCTGATATTATTAGATTCGATATTCTAATTCTCAGATACCGGAAATATCGAAACTTTCGACATTATCGGTTGTGTGTAACACCATTTTCGCATATTCGTAGAAAAAACGTAAGCTGAACCTATTAAATGTATCAACTTTCAATTTTTTCTCACGTGCTGATGTAACAACAGATTTAATGTTAACAATCGCTAATTAGCTCTATTCAAAAGGATGTCACTTTTTGCGGAAGCCTGTCTATAAAAACAAGTGAGATTTAAAGCGATGATCCCGATTCCATAGATCTGATCTAAAACTCCACACGAGTCAGAACACGAGCGAACACGAGTGAACACGAGGGAACACGAGTGGAACACGTGTCTAATACGACTGAAAACGCCTGGTAAAAATTAGTATCATTCCTTAAAAGTTGGTTACGTCATGTAATACGTCCAGCTATATATCTCGAAGGAGACTATTGGAGCTTACAGAAATTTCACACGAAACAGGAAATGACGCCCATTGATTTAGCTATTTTGGGAACAAGTTCACACATGCGAATAACGTCTGGCAGCGGGATGGGAAACGTGCTATTTCGTACCCAGAGCCTGCAGTCCTATCCTGTATCCACTATGTCCTAGCCTGTGTACAGCCTGAATATACACCTGTAATACAGTCTGTGAAAACTCGCACGATAGCTTGTCGACCCCCCGCTGAGCTACTCAGATCTGAGTAGTAGATTTTGAGTGGTTTAATACTCATATGATTCATAATTGTTTATTTGATTGGATTATTTGATCTCACAAGAATTCCCAGAGAACCAATTGTACCTGGAATAAGTCAAGGGTTGTGATTTGAACAATCAAAATCTACTACTCAGATCTGAGTAGCTCAGCGGGGGGTAGACAAGCTATCGTGCGAGTTTTCGCAGACTGAATTACAGGTGTATATTCAGGCTGTACACAGGCTACTATATCCTTGCAAGATCATTCCTTGTCACTGGACAAAAGGACCACAGTCTCTGGTACGAGATGGAAAGCGTGGAGAATCAGACATAAAAGCGCAAGACCTTGAATTTTAGATTGTATCTTCTTTTTATTCTGTTGCTTGAGCAAGTATTGTGTTTAATTTAGTTGCGCTCAGTCCTTGGATAATGCACACAGCACACACATTGTTTATTCTATTTACATGTTTAACCCTATCTAGACTGGGCTTTTTTTTGGTCTTCTGGGGTTGGGTGGGGGCGGAATCAGCCCGCGGGCAATATCTCCAAAACTATTAGATGTATGCCAATGAAATTTTCACAGATTGATGGCATGGTAACGCTGAATATAAGTTACATTTTTGTTGTCATGGCAAAAAAATGTGACGTCATTATGACGTCATCAGTAAAAAATTCGGATTTGAAGCAGTTCAAAAAAAGATTTTCTCAGGATTATTTCTTACTGTTCTGTTAACGTACATAAGTGATTATATCAACAAATAGATTTATCTTAATCGCTATATTCTTATTCTTATTGTCTTCAAAACCGAATTTTTTACTGATGACGTCATAATGACGTCACCTTTTGTTGCCATGACAACACAAATGTAACTTATATTCAGCGTTACCATTCCATCAACCTGTAAAAATTTCATTGGCATACATCTAATAGTTTTGGAGATATTGCCCGCGGGCAGACCCCCCCCCCCCCTTCCTCACCCAGTCTAGATAGGGTTAAACATGTAAATAGAATAAACAATGTGTGTGCTGTGTGCATTATCCAAGGACTGAGCGCAACTAAATTAAACACAATACTTGCCCAAACAAGAGAATAAAAAGAAGATACAATCTAAAATTCAAGGTCTTGCGCTTTTATGTCTGATTCTCCACGCTTTCCAATCTCGTACCAGAGACTGTGGTCCTTTTGTCCAGCGACAAGGAGTGATCTCGCAAGGATCTAGTGGATCCAGGATAAGACTGCAGGCTCTAGGTACGAAATAGCACGTTTCCCATCCCGCTGCCAGACGTTATTCGCATGCGCGAACTTGTTCCTAAAATAGCTAGATCAATGGGCGTCATTTCCTAGCTGTTTCGTGTGAAATTTCTATAAGCTCCAATATTCTCCTTCGAGATATATAGCTGGACGTATTACATGAAGTAACCAACTTTTAAGGAATGATACTAATTTTTACCAGGTGTTTTCAGTCGTATTAGACACGTGTTCCATTTGTGTTCACTCGTGTTCACTCGTGTTCCATTCGTGTTCACTCGTGTTCCATTCGTGTTCACTCGTGTTCCCTCGTGTTCACTCGTGTTCCCTCGTGTTCACTCGTGTTCTGACTCGTGTGGAGTTTTAGATCAGATCGATTCCATATGTCAACTGTGCAAGAAGGCATTAAGTACAAGGAGGCATCTTAAATTTATCATGCTTACACTTTTTCAGTCTATGGCCAGCGTTGTGTGAACGCTCATAACTGCTATTTATAACATTTTGTGCTGTATGACAACTTTACGTCACATTACTAAAAAAGTTTTCGCGAAATTTTGATGTGTAAAAATACCGGTATATTCGATATCACCGGTATTTTTTTTTCGGTATCGGTATTCGTTTTTTTTCCAATACCGCATCAGCCTAAACGCGTAAGTATTCTTACATAAGTATTTCTCGATACATTGATGTTCGCTTATTTCTCCTTTTCATATTATATCCTGGCCATATAAATACAAGCGAACTAGAGTTACTGTAACTAAGTTTACGGGATTCAACGAACAACGAAAAACAAAAACGTATACATGCCAGGGACGTAACCAGAACCTTCAAAGGGGGGGAGCCCTGTGGAGAATGAAGGAAGTCGTGGCTATATGTTCGCCACAAAGCCGCAATTGTGGCTGTGAAGTCTGGGGGGGGGGGGGGGGGGCTTTACATGGTCAATTTTGAAAGTTACAGCAATTTCTAACATGATTTTTTGCGAAATTAGGCCACCAGACGATGGCTAGATTGCTAGAAATTTCATTTTTAGCTTTTACATCGTGCTAATAATTAGTTATATTTTATCCAGCCTTTCATTATTTATTCTGACAGTAAAACACAAAACACAATTGTTTGTTTAATTTTAAAAAGGCGTAGGTTTATTAAAAAGAAAACTGAACACGGAAACATATTCAAATTCCGAGACTAATGTCAACAGTTTGACTTTTTCCGTAACACAAGCACTTTGTTTTGTGATGAATTTATGAAGAACAAGCAAGCTGTAAACAAATTAATCATGTACTGTAAAATATTTAGCTGAATTTTTGGTTTTAGTTCAACAAGCAAAGGGGGGGGGGGAGCCGCGGCTCCCACGGCTCCCCCCTGGCTACGTCCCTAATACATGCCACATCCGATATATCATTTGTACCATGTTTCATTCCTCGCTCTAATCGCTGAACAAATTTCCCCCTATTTCATTTATATATCCAGTATTTGATCAGTTGGATGATATTAAATAATTTTTAATCTATATTTTCTTTCTTTTAAATGCCAGGGATGTCACAAGAAGTTGAAAGAAAAAGCGAGCGATGGACTGGTCATATTGGCGGTAATTGCTGGCCTAGTGACATTTATTGAGGTAAAGAAAAGACACGAGATATAATCTTAAATTTAATTGGTTGAACTTTCAAACCACTTAATCTTACTGTAAAGAACTATAGAAATTATAATGATTGGCGTTTAATATTAAAGGTCCAGTCCAGTCCGTTCTGCGCATGTGTGATATTTCAAACGTTGGGGACCCCACATGTCAACAAACTTTAACGGAATAGATTTGCGACAGTTCGAAAGCGAGTATTCGTTAAAGGTGGCGAACGCACGAGTGGTAGTTTGATATATTATCCACATTTAGGAACCAAACAGCTTTTTATAACACGCTTTTTAGGCGGAAAAGCTCAAGCGTGTGAAAAAAATCGCAATACTTCATGTTCAATGTTTATATAACGCAATGTATACAAACGATGTAAACAGAAACGTGGACATGCGCAGAACGGACTGGACCTTTAAGATTTGTTTGATATGTAAATATAATCACTCTGACGTCATACTCTGTATAAGTGTGTGTGAGTTCTATGATACTAGCTAAACTTACGAAGTTACGTTTTGAGTGATTTGATAATCCCAAAGATATACATTCTTTTTCAGTAAGTCATTATGCAGTGTGACGTCATAGTGATGCATTTACATATCAAACAAATCTTAATATCTCAAGAACAAAGTGAGATATGGAAGAGTTGTAAACCCCAATCTTTATAATTTCTATATTTCTTTCAAGTAAGAGAGTTTATTTCCAACTGAATTTTTCACTGTGAAATCTATGATCTACAATCGTGACTTCTACTTTTTTCGCCCAACTTGTTGTAACTAGCCTGCGTCGCAGACCCCGTGTTGTGTAGTTGCCTATTTCCTGTGATTGAAATACACAACACGGGGTCTGCGACGCAGGCTAGTTGTAACATGCAACGAATTAATATCGTTGCGAGACAAGCTGTACGTGGGTAGAGTAATGTATGGAAGCCGAGGAGGCTCACTCATTGAAATAAAACTCTGTTTGGCGAAAGATAAATACTGTTTGGCGAAAGTAAAACTCTATTTGGCGAAAGTAAAACACTGTTTGGCGAAAGTAAAACTCTATTTGGCGAAAGTAAAACACTGTTTGGCGAAAGTAAAACTCTATTTAGCGAAAGTAAAACACTGTTTGGCGAAAGTAAAACTCTATTTAGCGAAAGTAAAACACTGTTTAGCGAAAGATAAACTCTGTTTGGCGAAAGTAGAACACTGTTTGGCGAAAGATAAACTCGGTTTGGCGAAAGCAAAAGCATAATGCCGTTTGGCGAAATATAAATAGCGTTTAGCGAAAGCAAAATCATAATGGCGTTTCGCGAAATCAAATATAAACTCGGTAAGGTTTGGCGAAAGATAAATAGCGTTTGGCGAAAGATAAATGCAGTTGGACGAAAGTAAAAGCATATATTATGGCGTTTGGTAAATATAAACTCGGTTTGGCGAAAGCAAACGCATAATGGCGTTTGGCGAAAGCAAAACATAATTTAATTAGTTTTGCTTTCGCTAATATTTAATTGACTTTTGCTTTCGCCAAACACGTTAGCCGAGGAGGCTCAAAATACCGCGCTCGTACCCGGGCTTTACTGCTCGCCGAGCAGCAAAGAGCGTGGGTACGAGTTTGGCTCAAACTCTCTAACAAACATGGCGGACGGAGAAAATGAATTTCACACGGAAAAACGCATGTTCTGTTACAGCATTCAACAGCACTGATATCAGGTCTGTTCAGGATAATATAGCGACCCCTGTAACAGCTATGATGGTCACAGTCAGTATCCCTTTTCAGACTGATACAGCCCTGACAACCCAACAGATACAGACTGTTCCAATCTGATACCGTCAGTTCTGAACAGTCTGTTGGCGACAACAGTGTGATACAGCTATGATATCATACCTGTATCAGGCCTGATTCGCCTGAAGGTGCAACAGGCTGCAACAGGTGTGTGGCGTTTTTGCGTGTGTAGAAGTGGAACTTCCTCGTGATGTTAGCAGAGGTTTGACTTAATTCTTTATTGATTATTTAACTTTTGAGAAGGTTTTTAACAGACTTTTATGCATTAATTTGTTTGCTATAAATATAATAGTGATGTATCTTCGAATAAAAGACATGGTAAAGAAGTTGAAAACGAACAAGGTTATTTTGCTTTACCTGGCTGACGAATATTTAAATACGCTTTAAAAAATACATCATCATCAACATGTAAATTTTAGGCGAATTGTATAGGTGCAAATAAAAATATAAAAACCTCCCCCCTACCCTAAAAATTTAGAAAAAAGGACGCTAATCATGTGGCTTAATATGATATATATTGGGCATACATTATGCATTCTAGGTCATCCTCATGACCACATCTGACAGTGACAGGGGATGTCATATCTTTCAATGTGAATGCATGACAATGTGATAACATTTTATACTATTATAAGAAATGTTATATATCCCAAATACGTATTAACTATTAAGAGTCCGAGGTTTACAAAGAAACTTGCACATGTGTTTGACAGTGGCTTCAACTTATAAGTCAAGCACGTACACTGAGTGCATTTGCCTCTGAAAAAACAACGCCATTAAAATAAATTGTATTGTTAGAAAAATTTTAATAAAAATTTAATTTTAGAATTTTAATAAAAATTTAATTAATTAACGAGACTTATTCAGCAACTTACCTGTTGTCATATCAAACACTAAGTCCAGTTTATTAAAATGAATCAATTATCAAATGAAAGTATCAAAGTCAATTGTCAACACCAACTGGCAACACGAGGTCGACGCAGAAGACTCCGCAGTATTCAACATGTCCTCTCACCGTGAGAGTATTCTCACCTAAGATTCACGATTATCCTCAAATGTCAAATGACTTAGGATTCACGATAATCGTGAATCTGGATATTCCTCGGGTTAGCACTGAATTCCCCGGGTTAGCAATGAATTCAACAGGTTAGCACTGAATTCCACGGGTTAGCAATGAATTCAACAGGTTAGCACTGAATTCCACGCTTGGAAGGTTAGGTTTAGGGTTAGTTTAGGGTTAGTTCTGGATCTTTGTTTGAGAAATTACGTCGGTTAACAATATGACTCACTATGACTGAATTTAATACATCGGTTATTCGTCAATTACATCGGTTTAATAGGAGTACATAAGTTTTTACTGAATTCTATGTTTAATGAATTACATGGGTTCCATGGTAGTGTATAGGTTTTTACTGAATTCCATGTTGGAAGGGTTATAAACGCTGTTATTTATGGTCAAAACGGAGGCCGCCATTTTGAATTTTAACAGCGCCTGCTTCGCAGGCTAAGTGCTAGGATTCATCAAGGCCATTTGACAATTAAGGATAATCGTGAATTCTAGACGAGAGGATGCAGTATATAGCTCTATATAGCTCTATATAGCTAGTTCAATACTGGGACCGAAAATCGGGTAATATTCCATGACACGCAATCACCACGCGACATTTATATAATTATTTTTCTTTCGCCACGACAAACTCCATTTATCTTTTCGCCAAACGCTATTTATCTTTCGCCAAACGTCATTATGCTTTTGCTTTCGCCAAACGCTGTTTATCTTTCGCCAAACGTCATTATGCTTTTGCTTTCGCCAAACGCTATTTATCTTTCGCCAAACGCCATTATGCTTTTGCTTTCGCCAAACGCTGTTTATCATTCGCCAAACGCTGTTTATCTTTCGCCAAACGTCATCTTTCGCCAAACGGCATTATGCGTTTTCTTTCGCCAAACCGAGTTTTTCAGTCTTTCGCCAAACAGTGTTTATCTTTCGCCGCCAAACAGTGTTTTATTTTCGCTAAATAGAGTTTACTTTCGCCAAACAGTGTTTATCTTTCGCCAAACAGTGTTTATCTTTCGCCAAACAGTGTTTATCTTTCGCTAAACACAGTTTATCTTTCGCTAAACACAGTTTATCTTTCGCTAAACAGTGCTTTACTTTCGCCAAAAGAGTTTTACTTTCGCCAAACAGTATTTATCTTTCGCCAAACAGAGTTTTATTTCGATGAGTGAGCCTCCTCGGCTTCCATAGTAATGTGTCCCACGTAAAAAAACATTTTTTGTTACACGTTGTAACAATTTATGTTGCGAAACGTAGAAGTCACCAACATTATTTTGGAGGCAATATTTGCCGCTTGGGACGCAGAAACATTTTCTGAGGATTCTGACGATTGTCGTCTATGAATCAGCCTCGTGGTACGAGGCAGTCTATGAATTGTAACATGGAAATTTCTTGCGTGACAAGTTCCACGAAGAAAGGTAGTAGTAATACGTGCAACTTACAAAAAAGTTGCAGGAATGTGTTGCTGGTATTACTTCATTTTTTTAATGCATAACGTCCTAAAGAATCGCCATTGTTATTCCTTTTGAAGAAATCACAATAGTCTCGAGAGGTATTAGTGTATACGATATTATATAATCATATATATATATATATATATATATATATATATATATATATATATATATATATATATATATATATATATATATATATATATATATATATATATATATATATATATATATATATATATATATATAGGTAATATTTGGCATTTCACTCGATCAAACTACATGTTGAAAGGATTTATGGTGAAGGAAAATTTCGAGTGTTGGAATACATACATTTTAAGACCAAACCGGGACCAGTTGCGAAAAATGCAACTTAGCGGCCTTCCGGTAGGAATTGAACCGCGACCCTGCGATTGCTATAGTGCAGCGCTCTGACCACTGAGCTACGGAAGCCGTTGCCGAGAGCCTAGTCACGAGTTCTGTATACGAGTGAACTCGTGACTAGGCTCTCGGCAACGGCTTCCGTAGCTCAGTGGTCAGAGCGCTGCACTAGCAATCGCAGGGTCGCGGGTTCAATTCCTACCGGAAGGCCGCTAAGTTGCATTTTTCGCAACTGGTCCCGGTTTGGTCTTAAAAATGTATGTATTCCAACACTCGAAATTTTCCTTCACCATAAATCCTTTCAACATGTAGTTTGATCGAGTGAAATGCCAAATATTACCTATAATATACCCAGAATCTTATCCCGGCATTACCACCATATATACAGAACTCGTGACTAGGCTCTCGGCAACGGCTTCCGTAGCTCAGTGGTCAGAGCGCTGCACTAGCAATCGCAGGGTCGCGGATTCAATTCCTACCGGAAGGCCGCTAAGTTGCATTTTTCGCAACCGGTCCCGGTTTGGTCTTAAAATGTATGTATTCCAACACTCGAAATTTTCCTTCACCATAAATCCTTTCAACATGTAGTTTGATCGAGTGAAATGCCAAATATTACCTATAATATACCCAGAATCTTATCCCGGCATTACCACCATATATACAGAACTCGTGACTAGGCTCTCGGCAACGGCTTCCGTAGCTCAGTGGTCAGAGCGCTGCACTAGCAATCGCAGGGTCGCGGGTTCAATTCCTACCGGAAGGCCGCTAAGTTGCATTTTTTCGCAACTGGTCCCGGTTTGGTCTTAAAATGTATGTATTCCAACACTCGAAATTTTCCTTCACCATAAATCCTTTCAACATGTAGTTTGATCGAGTGAAATGCCAAATATTACCTATAATATACCCAGAATCTTATCCCGGCATTACCACCATATATACAGAACTCGTGACGACTAGGCTCTCGGCAACGGCTTCCGTAGCTCAGTGGTCAGAGCGCTGCACTAGCAATCGCAGGGTCGCGGGTTCAATTCCTACCGGAAGGCCGCTAAGTTGCATTTTTCGCAACTGGTCCCGGTTTGGTCTTAAAATGTATGTATTCCAACACTCGAAATTTTCCTTCACCATAAATCCTTTCAACATGTAGTTTGATCGATTGAAATGCCAAATATTACCTATAATATACCCAGAATCTTATCCCGGCATTACCACCATATATACAGAACTCGTGACTAGGCGGCTTCCGTAGCTCAGTGGTCAGAGCGCTGCACTAGCAATCGCAGGGTCGCGGGTTCAATTCCTACCGGAAGGCCGCTAAGTTGCATTTTTCGCAACTGGTCCCGGTTTGGTCTTAAAATGTATGTATTCCAACACTCGAAATTTTCCTTCACCATAAATCCTTTCAACATGTAGTTTGATCGAGTGAAATGCCAAATATTACCTATAATATACCCAGAATCTTATCCCGGCATTACCACCATATATACAGAACTCGTGACTAGGCTCTCGGCAACGCCTTCCGTAGCTCAGTGGTCAGAGCGCTGCACTAGCAATCGCAGGGTCGCGGGTTCAATTCCTACCGGAAGGCCGCTAAGTTGCATTTTTCGCAACTGGTCCCGGTTTGGTCTTAAAATGTATGTATTCCAACACTCGAAATTTTCCTTCACCATAAATCCTTTCTATATATATATATATATATATATATATATATATATATATATATATATATATATATATATATATATATATATATATATATAAATATATATATATATATATATATATATATATATATATATATATATATATATATATATATATAAAATATATATATTTTGTATGGAAGAAGTCAATACTAAAACCAAGGAAAACAGATTTAAAATTCAGTTTTCGAATGGTCTCTGAATTAGAGGTATCGAATCAATTAAAATCCATAAAGCGATCAAAAAGCACAGGTATGGATGATCTACCCCCTGGTATGCTGAAAGATGCTGCTCCTGTGATATCTGCTCCATTAACCTACCTCATTAATCTTTCTCTACAAACTAATTTATTTCCCACCGATTGGAAAATGGCTAAAATTATACCTTTGATGATATCCGTAGAAACGCTGATCAGGGTAAATTAACAGGTGCAGTGTTTATTGACCTCACTAAAGCATTTGACACTATTAGTCATTCCAAATTATTAGATGAATTTCCGAGATATGGTATCGATGGAAATGAACTAGAATGGCTAAAAGACTACCTGTTCATCGTTCGGCAACAGTTACCTATGACAATCACCTATCGCATAAGAAGGAAATTGTAACTGGAGTACCTCAAGGATCGATACTCGGGCCTCTACATTTTATCGTGTTCTTCAATGGTATAACCGATCATGTGATAGAAAATTCAAATATCATAACATATGCAGATGATACTGTACTATATGCTGCTGACAAGAATTTGGAAACCATTCAGGATAAATAATGATATTGACAATGTTGCTAATTGGCTCGATGAAAATGAACTTATTATTAATTAGTGAAGAAAGGAAAGACGGAATCCATTCTTTTTGGAACTGCAAAAAGATTATCGAAAATAAATGGTCCGCTTAATATCTATTATCGAAGGCAAATAATATCAGAAACTAAAGCCTATAAATATCTTGGGATGGAAATAAACAGTACATTAAATTTGAACTCTCATTTTGAAAAAGCTATAAACGTGCTTCCGGAAGATTAAGATTACTGGTTAAACTAAGATATTGCCTTAACATGAAAACTACCAAAGCCATATACCAGACTATGATCTTACCGACTCTCACTTATTGCGGAATGCTACAACTTAACTTATCCCCACATACCTGAAGAGGCTAGCATCATTCCATGATCGCGCTGTAAAATTGTGTCACTGGGTTCAAGCAATCTAGAAGAGCTATACCTTCAGTTGTTAATTATAATCGGAAGAGGGCATGTATGGTGGTACGAAAATGCCTAGAGAAAGATATATGCTCGATTTTTGATGACTATTTCACAACTATAAACCATGAAAAGAAATCAAGAAATAACGAATGTCTTCTACGTCTTCCCAAGATCAGAACTGAATACGCTAGGAAATCATTCTTCTTTATGGGAGCAAAAGTTTACAATGAACTACCAACTGAAATCCGTAGAACAGAAAAATATGAGGATTTTATAAAATTACTCGAAGGTTATTTTTAAAAATTTAAATTTAAAGTATTTTAAAGTATTTTTTATGTTTAAGTTTTCAAGTATATATGTTTATTTGTTTTTAAGTATATTTGTTGTAATTTATATATAAGTTGTAATTTAATAGGACACACATTGACAACAGCTATATACATGCTGAAGTGTTTTTATCCTGTATAATAATTCGTTAAATAAATAAAAACAATAAATATATATATATATATATATATATTATATATATATATATTATATATATATATATACTAAAACAGATTTGTAACATGAATGTTACAAAGCTAGTGGATGGTTCAAGAGTGCTCGATACCATTAGAGGTAGAGCGTTTATAGCACGCAAATGAAACGGAGCTGTCAAAACACATCTGGAACTTAAAAAGAAAAAACGCGATTTTAATGTAAAATGGTCAATTGTTAGACGCGCCGAGGCTTATCGAAATGGATCGCGAAGATGCAACCTTTGCCTGGAGGAAAAACTTATGATCATGAAGGCCGACAAGAAAATTCTTTTAAATAAAAGATCGGAAATTTTCGCGAAGTGTCGTCACACAATCAATCACCGATTAACGAACGTCAGCAAACGATCAACACACAACAACGTCATCAGAACTATTTTTAACCCGCCGAGTATATTAACGACAAGCTAGTTGAAGCTGAACTGTCAGTTGCCTGAAGATCGCATTACGCGTGAAACTCAGAGTAGTGACGAAAACATTCTAACTATTTTATATATATATATATATATATTATACCTCAACTGTGAGTTGTCCAATCAAAGAGCTAGATATGTACCACGTGACCAGTCAATTTAAATCGAGTTTAAATTCCCCACTTTAACCTCGAATTCCCCGCTGATGACGTCATCAGCAGGTAATTCGAAGGTGATGACGTATCAGCGGGTGATTCGAGTTCGAATACCCCGCTCGTACCCAGTACTCGCGCGTAAACCAAGACGTTTCAAGTCGTTTCTAGACGTTTCAAGACAGCATTCAAGATTGTTTCTTATCATTTCTATATATCATTTCTAGACCCTCCGCTCGGGGAATTCATCGAAATATTACCCTTCGATGATATATCATCCCTCGAGGTAATATTTCGTCGAATTCCCCTCTCTCCGGGTCTATAAATTATATATATATATATATATATATATATATATAGTCAGCCTAGTAGGCATCTACTCAACGGCATGAAACTAAAAGCGTTATATTCAGACGAGACCCGGTCAATCTCGTGTTTCGTTTGTACGTGTTGTTCAGTAATGCGTTTAATTTTGTCCATTTATGACAAGACTTTTTTGCCTGAATATAATTAATTCTCATATTAATTCAATAATTAAATTTCAATTTACGTCTATGTTAATAGTTTCTCGTTATATTTCTTTAGCTTATTGGCATCGCAACTGCCTTATGGATAGTCTGTAAGATCTCCGAAAAGTATTACACTTGAAACTGCAGAAGCGACGAACTACGGATGCAAACATTATACAGATGCAATTATTTACCAAAAATTGGAAATATTTTGTGGTTGAATTGTCCTTTGCATTTAACTATAGTTAAATTACGATTTACTCTTTGCTTATTCTATGCCATACTCATCTAGTTCACATCTTTTCCGATATTTCGTTCTTGGTTTTGTGTGCATAAACCATAAATATGTGCAGAATGTTTTGCTCTCAACCTTTATAGGGATCAACATGAAAGTATATTAAGGTGGTCTTGGACATTATTTTAAAACATATTTTGGATCATGGAAATGATAGGATATCACTTGCTGATACTAAATGAGTCAATTGCATATATTGTTGTTACCATCGTAACCTAGAAACGCCCTCCCCCAACAGAGTAATGAAGAGTACTTGTTCGGGGCAGAATAGCAAGAGAAGTAAAGACTAGAAAAATATAGAATTAGATTTAATGTAAAGCCAATAGATATATCAAACATGTGAACCGCAAAAAATATAAATTTATATATATATATATATATATATATATATATATATATATATATATATATATATATATATATATATATATATATATATATATTATATATATATATATATATATATATATATATATATATATATATATATATATATATATATATATATATATATATATATATATATATATCAAACATTTACTTTGTTTGTAACTATGATAAAAAACCCGGATAAACACGGTTATGAGAAAGAAATTTTCTAAGATACGTATTTCAGATATATTACATTTTTGAGGTTTATGTTTGAGATCTATTTACAATGATCAAATTCTGAAAATTTGATGTCTATTGAACAAATATTGAATGTAGCATAGCGTCCCATATCTAGTAAAATAACGGTTTGATAAATTCAAGTTTAAAGTTTTGAAATAACTTTGTATTGTATGGGCGGCCGTTACCACCAAAAATGTCAAAACAGCGAATCCAAATAACTTGATGTGAAGTGACTCAACATCAACACAAACGATCTATCTTAAAGACAACTGACTCAACTCTCTGTTATTGATTCACTCGTGCTAAACAGAAATGACTCAACAATAACAGAAATGACCGAACATTACACGGTGAAATGACTCGACTAGTTACGAGATCATTTAACTAGTTGTGAAATCATTCAACTTAAAATGAAATGATTTAATTCACATTCGTGGATTCATTCAACTACTCGTGAAATCATTCGTCTAGTTGTTAAATCATTAAACTAGTTGACGACTCGTTTAACCAGCAGACAAATCATTTCACCAGTTTTGGAATCACTCAACCACACGTGAACTGATTCAACTATATGTTACGCCATATGACACCGTCACACGTCAATCAACGTGTTGTGAAAGTGAAATGACTCAACGTAAAGTGAAACCACTCAACGCAAAGTGATACGACTTAACGTAAAGTGAAATGACTCAACGTAAAGTGATACGACTCAACGTCTTGCGAAACGACTCAACGTAAAGTGAAACGACTCAACGTAAAGTAAAACGACTCAACGTGTTGCGAAACGACTCAACGTAAAGTGAAATGACTCAACGTGTTGTGAAACGACTCAACGTAAAGTAAAACGACTCAACGTGTTGCAAAACGACTCAACGTGTTGTGAAACGACTCAACGTAAAGTGAAATGACTCAACGTAAAGTGATACGACTCAATGTAAACTGAAACGCGATAAACAGACAGCGCGCCGAAGTGTTCAAAGGTCATGGTCAAGAGATGAACAAAGGCGCGTTTTATTGTCAAGCTTGTGGTGGAATATTTCACACTCTTTCTTTGCGAATATAAAGTCTTTGACACTACTGCTGCTAGCCAAGGTAAGATATTATTTTTGTTTGTATTGCTGTAATACCAGCTTTGTAATATTACGATAATTAGATAAAAGCAGTGCCAGTGTAAGGTTTTTGTAGAGGGTTATCTTATGTAGACGAACGTGAATTTGCATAATATGCGACAAATTTGCTAAAATGTGCTTGCTAGAATCTGTGTGGCATTGACATGTGGCAGTCAGCCCTAGATGAAACTGTGATATTGTATAATGCTCCTAATACGTCTTTTATTATTATTAATATTGTTATTGAAAATATATTAAGAGATAAGAAAAAGGCTGCATCATTGTTTAAACTTTTTACCTTCACTTGGTGTCTTGGTCCCATTAGGAGGGTTTGGGCTTAGGAGTCGATGTTTATTAGGGAGTACATTGTATTCATTTATGGGGAGGGTGAGGGGTTGGCAAATGGTAGGGGAGGCAAAGAAAGTTTTACTCTGTCAAACCAACGACACAAAATATTTATTGATATTGGATTTCTAGTGTGTTTGTATTTTTGATAGATATAAATTATATATACTGTATATATATATGAAAATTTTTGAATATTGTGAGGGTTAATTTTCAGTCATTTCACTAAGACTAAGCCTCAGGTTCCTATTTGGTTGTTATAGCAGTCACAGGTGATCATTGACAGAGTCAATGAGAAAGGATTTATCTCAGTGACTTTGAATGACCAGGGACACCATAAGGCAACTAGGCTTAGGGAATGAGCTAGAAAATATTTGGTACTTGTTTGTGGTGTATGTGTTCAGGTTATTGTGGATCGCAAATGTTTCACTTCTGAAAATATTTGATTATTTATATATTTATATATTTTATATATCACTTTACGTTGAGTCATTTCACTTTACGTTGAGTCATTTCACTTTGCGTTGAGTCGTATCACTTTACGTTGAGTCATTTCACTTTACGTTGAGTCGTTTCGCAACACGTTGAGTCGTTTTACTTTACGTTGAGTCGTTTCGCAACACGTTGAGTCGTTTCACTTTACGTTGAGTCGTTTCGCAACACGTTGAGTCGTTTTACTTTAAGGTCGGGTGACACGTGCGATTTTTTTCTCGCGCCGGCGGCCCGGCAACGCAACGGTTCAAATTTCATTGCGTTGCCGGCGCGAGTGATGAAATTGCACGTGTCGCATATCTGGCGCGGTAACGCAATTGTAACCCGATGCGTTCGGCAATCGTTGCGGAAAGTTGAAATGTTTGAACTTTCGGCAACGATTACCGAAAATATCAAATTACCCAGGCATTGTTTCAGCAGGAAACGCAATGATTATTTTAAGCCAGCCAATGAAATTCGCTTTTGTATGGCCAGTGTGCTGAAGGGCAGGCTCGTTTCTTTCTGTTTACAATCTGTTTACTATATACATGGACGAGTATTTCTGCTGGCTTGATTGATTCACGCATTACTGTGTCTTTCTTATAAAGCGTTTCAGATAGCTTATCAACTGTCTTTTTGAAATGTTCAAAATCCATTCGCATAAATTTCTCAAATCCTGGTGTCGTGGGCAGCTAAATCAGGAAGAAGCTGACTATAACCTTTGTTGTTTCTCTCTAGAAGCCCGGGTCGGCTCCAAATACGTTTTTCTTCTTTTATATCCTCTTCGTCATCCTCTTCCAACAAAAGCATTGCTATGACCACGAGTTCTTTCTTCGACGCCATGTTGGTCTGATGTTGACAAAACACTATAGTTCCCTGTTTTTTCATGTTAATAATTCCGACGCGGAATTATTGTGTAACCAATGCTCGTGTAACCAATGCTCGTGTAACCACTTCGCTAGCGCGGGCAACGCAATGAAATTTGACCCGTTGCGTTGCCGGCGCGAGAAAAAAATCGCACGTGTCACCCGACCTTTACGTTGAGTCGTTTCGCAACACGTTGAGTCGTTTTACTTTACGTTGAGTCGTTTCGCAACACGTTGAGTCGTTTCACTTTACGTTGAGTCGTTTCGCAACACGTTGAGTCGTTTCACTTTACGTTGAGTCGTTTCACTTTGCGTTGAGTTATTTCACTTTACGTTGAGTCGTTTCGCAACACGTTGAGTCGTTTCACTTTACGTTGAGTCGTTTCGCAAGACGTTGAGTCGTATCACTTTACGTTGAGTCATTTCACTTTACGTTAAGTCGTATCACTTTGCGTTGAGTCATTTTGCGTGTCTTTAATAGCTGTGATAAGAACTTACTATTATATTTGCTTTGCTATGTTGCGACCAAACAATTTTCGTTAGTTGCTTTGAGGATCATTTCCTTTTTCTGATCATTTGGTTCATTTGCTTTTTTGAATCATTTGCTTTTTGTGGATCATTTTATTTTTTTGAATCATTTTCCTTGAAGCAAAGCTCTTGATACATTGCGCATGATATGGACATGATTAACCTACACTAATGAGTCGACGGAAATTGTTGATTCGAGCAGGATTTGAACTTACTGATCCATTTAAGTGCAAGAAATATTATCGCGCGACAAGATCATCTGTAAAGTGGAGCAGCGGCCCAGAATTGTGCGAGTTCAAGAAGGTGCGAGTTCAAATTCCGCTCGAATCCACAATTTTTCGATGACTTAGACGCTGTTGATATGAGGCGGGCTAGCCTGGTTAGCCAGGCCGATTCCCTTAACTATGAGTATAAACAACAAGTATATACCCCGCTATTATTAAACTTAGTGTGCACTTTGTCGAGGTGACATCAGCATCCATGTTTGTCCGCATTTACCCATAATTATTGCGGGCATAACAAAAGAAAATAGCTCATTTGCAATAATTTGTGAGTTAAATTTGGTTTGTTTGTCCGCATTTTGAGCTATTAATAGCATCCGCTTACTTTATTTCTGACGTTACCGGCCCGTGACTTGGTATATGGCGCATTAACCAGCTTGTATGAGCATAGTCAATCGCTAAAGTTATCTCGACTCTATAAAATGGTGAAATGAAGATGAGAGTTCAGGAGAGTCTACTACCAACTTGTGCAAACACTCTGACTTTCACCGAGCGAATTTCTTGTATACCTAAAATATATTTTACAATGTAATCTACAAATGAATATATAATATATTAACAAATGAAAATAAGCGGGAAAAAACAATCACAGACTAAATAGAGTTCCCATAACACCACATTTAACGTTTTCAACTCGTTGACTCTGCAAAATTTGATTTATTTTTTGCATTTTAATTTTTTGCAATTTTTCACTATTTTAAGTGTTCTTTCAAATACAATCATAAAAAAACTGGGGCGAATTTTCATTCATAGACACTTTAAGGGCACCACATCAATATAAGGACGAAGAGCCTCCATGACAGTGATCCCATAGTGGGGATATAAATGCCCCAGTATAAATGAATAATAGTATTTCAGTTAGTATTACAGATTTGGATCTTTCCACAGTTTAGATAACGTAGTCTTTTTGTTTCATAAAAATGGGCCTCCTTTTGGTAATACCCCATACTCATTGACAAGGCTGACTCAGTGATTAATGTTCCATAATGCGGTTGCCACGTATTCGCATTGCGGACCTATTTTTAGTACAGGTGCTGTGTAGTGCACTGAACAGAACATGAGTGGGAAAGTCTGCTGGTACTTCCACCATCAATACCATTATTCACCATTAGAAAGAAATATTTTGTCTAGCAGACAGCTGGTTAGAAACCAATTATGTAACTCTTGATTATTGAAATTAATAATTAATTGGATTCATTAATTAACATTATACAATATAGGGGCTATGTCCGATTCCGATTCCAAAATCAAAGCGAAGCGAAAGCTCAACGATTTATTCGATTAGTATTTGTTATTTTCATGTTGGTGGGTTATTTTTGGACGAGTTATAAGTAAAGCGTAATGACAATTTAATGTCTAATCGTGGTGGGAAACGAGAAGGAGCTGGAAGGCCACGATTGCCGTATACTATCTTGAACAAAAAATCAACAAGTACGCTTAGCTGAGTAACCAGGCAAATCATAGCCCTTTTAATGTCTAATTGTCAGTATAAACAGATACCAAAAGATTCAATCCCTGAATTTATCCCACTTCAATGGTCGACTTGACTTTTCAAGACTAAAGAAATAGACACTATTTCTTGAGAGGATCGAGTTTTCAATCGGATTGAAATTTCGATCAGAGCTCATAAAAAACAGCGGTGATCGCTAGAAAGTATACTTCAAAATAAGGTTTGCGCAGTACGAAGGTTAGTACAAGTGTTAATATTAGGGTGAGTGTTATGTCAGACACATCCCTCGGGCTACGCCCTCGTTTTGCCTGAAGATTGCATCGAGAATGAAACTGCAGGAGTGGCGATTTTTAATAAACATTTTAATAAAAACCTCTGTTATATATAACCTCGCTCTACTACCAGGCGTTGAGAACTTTACCTTCACCAAACGCCAACTATTTCTACATTTGCTTATATATATATATATATATATATATATATATATATATATATATATATATATATATATATATATATATATATATATATATATATATATATATATATATATAGCATGGTTCTTGATGTCCCACATTTTGTGTGCATCAAGGGTGACTGTATATAGCAGTCATCTTCATCCTGCTCATCAGCACTACACTGATATATATATATATATATATATATATAACTACAGACGGTACCGTTTCGGCCTTTTGGGCCTCATCAGTGTAGTGCTGATGAGCAGGATGAAGATGACTGCTATTTACAGTCACTTACGCATTGTGCACACAAAATGTGGGACATCAAAAACCATGCCAGAGCGCTCAAACTGCAAGCAGTGAGCGTGCGCACAATGCGTAAGCGACAATGGTTCATCCTGTAGAGCGCTCAATATGACCTAAAGGTCATAGAGCGTATCTAACTACAGACGGTACCGTTTCGGCCTTTTGGGCCTCATCAGTGTAGTGCTGATGAGCAGGATGAAGATGACTGCTATTTACAGTCACCTATATATATATATATATATATATATATATATATATATATATATATATATATATATATATATATATATATATATATATATATATATATATATATATATATATATATATATATATATATATATATATATATATATATATATATATATATATATATATATATATATATATATATATATATATATATATATATATATATATATATATGGCGGTACCAGGCCACCTTAATTAAAAATGGATTTATTTTCGAATCTATACGTTTTTCCAAATTATATTTATTTTTAGGGTACCAGGCCACCTTAATTAAAAATGGATTTATTTTCGAATCTATATGTTTTTCCAAATTATATTTATTTTGCGGTACCAGGCCACTTTTCCAAAATTGGGTTTATTTCCAAATCTATACGTTTTCCAAAATTGGATTTATTCTAAAGTCTATATATTTTCTCATGTGTGGGTACATGGTTAGATGGTTATGTGCTATAACTTGGTTATGTTTGGTGAGGATTGTTACAGTTCAGTCAGATGGGTCTTGATGTTGGTTCAAATATATTGTTTCGATACGCGTCGTTTTACGAGTCGTCTCGAAATGTGTCGTTTTTAAATTGTCTTGAAATGTGTCGTTTTACGAGTCGTCTCGAAATGTGTCGTTTTTAAATTGTCTTGAAATGTGTCGTTTTACGAGTCGTCTTGAAATGTGCTATAAAGTGTGTTGACAAATTGATTAAATTATAAATTTTTCTTTTTACTGAATCTAATTTTGGACTATTTTGTAATGTCCATATGCGTAGCTACTAATACCATCTTTAAGGATGTATCTCTTATCGTCGAAACAACTCATTGATATTTTGTTTATCTCGTAACTACCCAGTTGGTGGTTGTTACTTCTTATGGCTCTCATCTTGTGGGATATTTGTTTATTATTTAATAAAACATCCTTGTAGCTATCATGTCTTATGTTTTTTCTCACAACACTCTTCTTGATACCTTTGGCAGTCTTTCCACCTTTTCCGTCTTCTTTTAGGTAGCTATACATCTTGGATCTTAAACCTATGAACTCAACGATGGGGACTCCTGACGTTTCGTCTTTCATTTTACCAATTACTTTCTTGTTTGTGATATCAAAGTATGGAGATGACTTATCATATCCACTAAAGTCAAACATGCTTTTGTCAGAGTAGATGTCTTTATATATGTCGTCCGTCTCAATTGCATATGTTAAACTGTCTGTGTCAGTGAACAGTAACTTGGAACTATATTTCTTTTTCACGTAGTTGTAGTGAAAGTCGTACATCAATAATTTCGATAGATCAAGAATACACATGCCTACATATGCTGGCTTGTTCAAAGTTAACGTTTCTTTGATTCTATGTACAGCTACTAAGTTGTCGTTAAATATCTTACTACTTACAAAGGTTGGCTTAGAGGCGAGCTTCTTCAGTTTATCTTTATTTGTTACCAGTTCAACGTTAACACGCTTTCGAAGATTTTCCATGGTCTTTCCGAAGACACTGTTATTCATCAGTTTGAAGAAGTCTTTTTCAAAGTCGTTCTTAGCATCTGTTCTTTTAACTGTGTTGAAGTCAATATAGTCTTTCAACCATGGAGACTGATTAAACTGTAACACTCTATATACTTTACTTACCTTCATTCCTAAGGACTTGTACAGCTGCAAGTTCCTATAGTGCACTACGTATCTCTTCTTGTCGTTAAGACTTGGTATCAACTTGCTTACCTCTCCTATAGATATATTGAATTTGTCTTTTATTGTTTTACAATAGTCAGACAGTTTATCAACCTCTACTTTAGTTCTCTCTGGTGCTAATGGATAGTCGTTATGTAAATCGTGTAACTCCTTTGGATACTCCAGATCAACCTCTAGTAGTAATCCTTTGCTTGAGTTATCCTTATATTTGTCAAGATCGAACTTCTTGATCCATTTGAATCCTCCAGTTGGTAGGTACTGATTCATAGCCCAACCATATAGGTTGTTAGCGTCTAGATATACTATATATTTCGAAGGCTTGCTACTGTCGTAGTCCTTCATATATTTATTATTAGCCTTACTATATCTATGCGTGATACAGGAGACACCACCTCGCATTCCTTTCTCAATAAACTGAAACATGTCAATATCAGTCATCAGCTCTAGTTCCACTCCTGTCATCTTTAGAGCAGCGTCCCACGATAGTCCAGGTGACGTGAAGTAATGACAAGGATCTAATTGGTAGTACTGTTTACACGTTCTTCTAAAGTTCTCGAACACGTCAGACAATAGTAGCACATCAGTCTTAAGGTACACATCGTGATACTCACCCATATTATTCAAGTCGAACGTCTTCCACACTTCTTGTGCGTGTTCATAATCAGCGTCTGATATATGTTCGTCGTTTAGCACACTGTAGAAGCTTTCCTTTGAAGGTAGCTTTATATCTTCGAACTTATCGAAACTATCCATATAGTCATATGGATACACACCCTTTCTTGACACTAGCTCTAGTTCCTTGTCAGTGAATACCTCTGATGTGTTTTTCAAACACTCTTTAGGAAGGTTGTTAACCAAGCTGTCTAGACTAGAACCCATGAATTGGAAACTGTCGATGAATACAAGACTTTTTCCTAACATGAAAGCCATATATTTCTCCATATTATTTGGTATAACATTGATGTTCTGCCCAAGTCCTCCAATATTTTGCATTATGAAGTGACTATCATATCCTCTCAAGTTGTGGAACACCACTGGTATCTTGTTGGTTAGTCTATGGTTTCTATTACATAATTGATGTGCGGAGCCTCTATACTTACCAGTTACATGACAATGATCTCTAACTCTTATGTCTCCACTTTTGTATGTTTCATCACAAATGTGACATTTAGTTGCTTCTTTGAAGTTAACCTTGTCAGCGGAAGTCATGATCATGTCTTTGCTAAAGTGTTTCTTTTTGACGTTGTCACAATACTTAACCTCTTCAAGCATCTTTTTCATAAACTTTTTGACTGCGTTCTCACCGCGGAACGTCTCAACAGGTTTACTGTACTTGCTGTCGTAGCAGCAGACTACCTTATAACCATACCCACAGTCTGTGTGTTGTTGATACTTATTAGTATACGACTTGTCTGACGATGGTGTCGCTGCACTTATCTTCTCTAAGATCGCCTCAAAGTCTGCGTATATGACGAACGGAACATCTAGTTGTTTGTGGAAATTTTTGTATTTCAATATATTATTTCCTTTTTCAGGCATCTTAATTGCCTGCTTTCCGTTAACCACTATACAATTCTCTACATGGTTCTTTAGTATAGCTTCTGTGCTAAAGCACTGTAGACAGTACCTACAAAAATTCTTTTTGTGCTCGTGTTTAGACTGATTGAACATAAACCTATTAAAGTCCTTAATGTATACGTAGTGTTGTTTCTCCTCTTTCGTTATTAGCAACAGATCCATATGGTCTTCATTACTTTCTTTGGATACATGTATTGGGAACGGCTGCTTGTTTTCATACCCAAACACGTTGATGTTTATATTATTTTTGACTTCTATTTTATTATACTGCTTAACAGATACTGGGAAGTCAATCCCCTCGTAGTCTACAGTGTTAACGTTTCTCTTATGTTTTGACACTCTTTGCGGTTTGTTGTCTACTGGGTTCTTGTGTAGTATGTGGCACCACATAAAACACTTATTATCATCGTTTCTTATGTTAATCAAACCTTTTAATGCGTTCCTCAGTTCTGTTGGTAGCTCAACATAACTGGATCCTTTTAGAGGTTCGTATACTACCACGTTCACATAGTGGTCGTCTATGTTGTCTATGACCCATCCAGACCCCTCTGATATCCACACAGCGATTCGGTTTAGTATCTCTTCACTAGACTGTTTTGCAGACCTATATATATCACTAACACTATATATCGTCTTAGCATTACAGTTGAAGTATGCTACTTTATGTTCCGTTCTGTCGTCGTCTAGTTGTTTCTCTAACGTCACTTTTAGTGTCTCAACGTATTTCAAACCTCTCAGTCTATTCAACTCTTTTGTCAGTATTAGGCTCACAGCGACTCTCGACTTATTCAGTTGTTGTAGTGGATCCTTATTATTGACCACCTCGACACTATATGATATAGTGTACCCTCTTAGAGCTGCGTGTGTCTGTACAACTGCAGGAAACTGATTAGGTTTCTTTAAGAGTGCTCTCTGTTTCTCAATAAAGAGCTTGAGTTTTGCTAAGGAGTTTCTCTCCTCCAACACTAAACGTGCTGTTCTGACCCTGGTGATGTGGTCTATTACACCTTGCCTTGATGCTCTTCTTAGCAGATCCATCCAATTATATCCAAGTGTTTTGGCTTCACCCAAATACTTAGTAGACAGCTCTCTTAAAATGTGCATCTATATCATACCATATGTTTTATTACATCCAAAAACGAGTCGTTTTTGGATGTAATAAAATGGGTCTAATTCCTGGAAAATCATGTATATTCCTGGAAATGAGTCTAATTCCTGGAAAGTCATGTATATTCCTGGAAAATCATATAAATTATAAGGATGACACCTCTAACTTTCTCAAATGTTTTTTACTCCTTACATGTCTCCACCTAGAGCAAAAGGGATATAGTCTATCACATGTTTTACACATATAATCATGAGTTCTTATCCACTCTTTGGTTTGTGCTCTTTTTGCTACTAAAGCTTCTTCTTTGGTTTGGTAAATTTTTGGTCTTGCCATTATATAATACTGTATGTTTTGTTGCGTTGAGAAACGACAGGACCAACACCCCGTTTTGGGACCTTGGTCAAAGTGACCCTTCTATCGATCACAAACATACTATCAGTAGGGGGTCACATGTAGTGTCTTAATATTTTACTACTCCTGGTTCTGATATATAGACTGTATGTGATTGTGTGTTTAAAGGGAGACTATTGTATAACCCCCTTGTATCACACTAAGTGTCGTCTTATATTTATCACCAATATTTACTATTTAAAGAGGGGGCGTCGAAACGACGGGGGCCTAAAAACATACACCCAAGTACAGCCTATATATCAGAGCCAGGAGTGTGTTTCACACGAAAGACGATGAGATCTAACACCCTAAAACAAGGTATTGGTTAGGAAACGTTTGTGTTGAGCAGTTATTTTTTAAGAATAGCTAACACCCTAAAACAGGGGGTCAGCTTTTATCACTCAAAATCTGGGATCCCAAAACGAAAACACCTCTAGCTCCAATATAAATATCATGTTTGATTGTACGTTTAAAGGGGTGCGTGATTCGCGCACACCTTCAAACACCTCTCGTTTGACCCCGCTTTTATCACTCAAAATCTCAGGTCCCAATTTGGGACCTGAGATTTCGTCGTCTTTTATGTGGGAAACACCTCTAGCTCCAATACGAATATCGTGTTTGATTGTACGTTTAAAGGGGGGGCGCGATTCACGCCCCCCTTCAAACACCACTCGTTTGATCCCACATATATTGCCAACGTGTACACTGATAGTCCACTTTACGTTTTTATACCCTAGTGCCTTAGCGACTTCTTTTCTGTGGAGTCACACCATCTAATCATCTAGGGCACTACGCGTAGTACCTCACCTGTGAGACAACTGTGAGACAACTATGAGATGGTCTGTGAGATGGTCTGTGAGATGGTCTGTGAGACGATCTATAAGATGATTTATAAACAAGATATTACGCGTAGTACTCTGTCTATGAGATTATTTAAGATGATCTATAAGATGATCTTGCGCGCAGTACTCTATCTATGAGATGATTTAAGATGATCTGTAAGATGATCTATAAGATGATACTGCGCGCAGTACTCTATCTATGAGATGATTTGAGATGATCTGTAAGATGATTCGTAAGATGATTAGATGGTGTGACTCCACAGAAAAGAAGTCGCTAAGGCACTAGGGTATAAAAACGTAAAGTGGACTATCAGTGTACACGTTGGCAATATATGTGGGATCAAACGAGTGGTGTTTGAAGGGGGGCGTGAATCGCGCCCCCCCTTTAAACGTACAATCAAACACGATATTCGTATTGGAGCTAGAGGTGTTTCCCACATAAAAGACGACGAAATCTCAGGTCCCAAATTGGGACCTGAGATTTTGAGTGATAAAAGCGGGGTCAAACGAGAGGTGTTTGAAGGGGTGCGCGAATCACGCACCCCTTTAAACGTACAATCAAACATGATATTTATATTGGAGCTAGAGGTGTTTTCGTTTTGGGATCCCAGATTTTGAGTGATAAAAGCTGACCCCCTGTTTTAGGGTGTTAGCTATTCTTAAAAAATAACTGCTCAACACAAACGTTTCCTAACCAATACCTTGTTTTAGGGTGTTAGATCTCATCGTCTTTCGTGTGAAACACACTCCTGGCTCTGATATATAGGCTGTACTTGGGTGTATGTTTTTAGGCCCCCGTCGTTTCGACGCCCCCTCTTTAAATAGTAAATATTGGTGATAAATATAAGACGACACTTAGTGTGATACAAGGGGGTTATACAATAGTCTCCCTTTAAACACACAATCACATACAGTCTATATATCAGAACCAGGAGTAGTAAAATATTAAGACACTACATGTGACCCCCTACTGATAGTATGTTTGTGATCGATAGAAGGGTCACTTTGACCAAGGTCCCAAAACGGGGTGTTGGTCCTGTCGTTTCTCAACGTAACAAAACATACAGTATTATATAATGGCAAGACCAAAAATTTACCAAACCAAAGAAGAAGCTTTAGTAGCAAAAAGAGCACAAACCAAAGAGTGGATAAGAACTCATGATTATATGTGTAAAACATGTGATAGACTATATCCCTTTTGCTCTAGGTGGAGACATGTAAGGAGTAAAAAACATTTGAGAAAGTTAGAGGTGTCATCCTTATAATTTATATGATTTTCCAGGAATATACATGACTTTCCAGGAATTAGACTCATTTCCAGGAATATACATGATTTTCCAGGAATTAGACCCATTTTATTACATCCAAAAACGACTCGTTTTTGGATGTAATAAAACATATGCAATTGAGACGGACGACATATATAAAGACATCTACTCTGACAAAAGCATGTTTGACTTTAGTGGATATGATAAGTCATCTCCATACTTTGATATCACAAACAAGAAAGTAATTGGTAAAATGAAAGACGAAACGTCAGGAGTCCCCATCGTTGAGTTCATAGGTTTAAGATCCAAGATGTATAGCTACCTAAAAGAAGACGGAAAAGGTGGAAAGACTGCCAAAGGTATCAAGAAGAGTGTTGTGAGAAAAAACATAAGACATGATAGCTACAAGGATGTTTTATTAAATAATAAACAAATATCCCACAAGATGAGAGCCATAAGAAGTAACAACCACCAACTGGGTAGTTACGAGATAAACAAAATATCACTGAGTTGTTTCGACGATAAGAGATACATCCTTAAAGATGGTATTAGTAGCTACGCATATGGACATTACAAAATAGTCCAAAATTAGATTCAGTAAAAAGAAAAATTTATAATTTAATCAATTTGTCAACACACTTTATAGCACATTTCAAGACGACTCGTAAAACGACACATTTCAAGACAATTTAAAAACGACACATTTCGAGACGACTCGTAAAACGACACATTTCAAGACAATTTAAAAACGACACATTTCGAGACGACTCGTAAAACGACGCGTATCGAAACAATATATTTGAACCAACATCAAGACCCATCTGACTGAACTGTAACAATCCTCACCAAACATAACCATGTTATAGCACATAACCATCTAACCACGTGCTAACACCACTACATAGTAATCCTACCATGTACCCACACATGAGAAAATATATAGACTTTAGAATAAATCCAATTTTGGAAAACGTATAGATTTGGAAATAAACCCAATTTTGGAAAAGTGGCCTGGTACCGCAAAATAAATATAATTTGGAAAAACATATAGATTCGAAAATAAATCCATTTTTAATTAAGGTGGCCTGGTACCCTAAAAATAAATATAATTTGGAAAAACGTATAGATTCGAAAATAAATCCATTTTTAATTAAGGTGGCCTGGTACCGCCATGTTCTATACTACTATATATATATATATATATATATATATATATATATATATATATATATATATATATATATATATATATATATATATATATATATATATTATATATATATAGGTACTAAGGATTTATGGTGAAGGAAAATTTCGAGTGTGGAAATATATACATTTTAAGACCTAACCGGGACCAGTTGCGAAAAATGCAACTTAGCGGCCTTCCGGTCAGGAAATTATATATATATATATATATATATATATATATATATATATATATATATATATATATATATATATATATATATATATAACGTTATATATAACGTTTAACACAGCTTCCCCTATTTACAATGACGCCTTGAAACAAAGTAACTTTGACACTAACCTTACATACGAACCAACTAACCAGAACGAAGGCAACATAAACAACAATACGAGACAAAACAGACGACGAAACATTATATGGTACAACCCACCTTATAGTAAAAACGTCAGAACAAACATTGCACGAAACTTTTTGCAACTTATTGACAAGCACTTCCCACCATCACACAAACTTAACAAATTATTTAACAGACACACGATAAGAGTTAGCTACAGTTGCATGGACAACATGCAAAATTTTATTCGCAAACACAACAACCACATCTTGAACAAAAACGCGAAACATAAACAAGACGTAAATACCGTTGAACAAACCTGCAACTGCCGGAAACCAGACGAATGTCCAATCGCAGGAAAATGCATGAAGAAAAGCGTAGTCTACCAAGCCGAAGTCACTACAGCAGACAACGGCGAGACCAAGAAGTACATCGGAATAACAGCCAACGCTTTTAAACAAAGATACCGAAACCATTTGAAATCCTTCAGAAACGCAAAATACACAAGTGAAACTGAACTTTCAAAATATGTTTGGATGCTGAAAACGGCTAGGCGCGAGTTTAACATTAAATGGTGCATAATCAAACAAATAGGAGCGTATAGACCAGGGTCAACAAGATGCAATTTATGCCTTGAAGAAAAACTTTTAATCATGAAAGCTAAGAAAAAAGACTTCCTGAACAGACGAAGTGAGATGTTTTCGAGTTGTCGACATGTAAGGGGACACCAAATAATGACATGTATATAATAACTATAGTTTAATCCGATCTGTCAGTTGCCTGAAGATCGCATGTAGCGTGAAACTCAGAGTTGCGACTCCTGTATTCAAACTAATTATATTTCGCTCTACCTGCAATGGTATTGAGCGCTCTCATATCCATAGTCATATTTGTAACTCATCTGTTACTTATATTTGTCAATATATATATATATATATATATATATATATATATATATATATATAAATATATATATATATATATATATATATATATTATATATATATATATATATATATATATATATATATATAAAATATATATATATATATATATATATAATATATATATATATATATATATATATATATATAGGTAACATTTGGCATTTCACTCGATCAAACTACATGTTGAAAGGATTTATGGTGAAGGAAAATTTCGAGTGTTGGAATACATACATTTTAAGACCAAACCGGGACCAGTTGCGAAAAATGCAACTTAGCGGCCTTCCGGTAGGAATTGAACCCGCGACCCTGCGATTGCTAGTGCAGTGCTCTGACCACTAAGCTACGGAAGCCGTTGCCGAGAGCCTAGTCACGAGTTCTGTATATATGGTGGTAATGCCGGGATAAGATTCTGGGTATATTATAGGTAACATTTGGCATTTCACTCGATCAAACTACATGTTGAAAGGATTTATGGTGAAGGAAAATTTCGAGTGTTGGAATACATACATTTTAAGACCAAACCGGGACCAGTTGCGAAAAATGCAACTTAGCGGCCTTCCGGTAGGAATTGAACCCGCGACCCTGCGATTGCTAGTGCAGTGCTCTGACCACTAAGCTACGGAAGCCGTTGCCGAGAGCCTAGTCACGAGTTCTGTATATGGTGGTAATGCCGGGATAAGATTCTGGGTATATTATAGGTAACATTTGGCATTTCACTCGATCAAACTACATGTTGAAAGGATTTATGGTGAAGGAAAATTTCGAGTGTTGGAATACATACATTTTAAGACCAAACCGGGACCAGTTGCGAAAAATGCAACTTAGCGGCCTTCCGGTAGGAATTGAACCCGCGACCCTGCGATTGCTAGTGCAGTGCTCTGACCACTAAGCTACGGAAGCCGTTGCCGAGAGCCTAGTCACGAGTTCTGTATATATGGTGGTAATGCCGGGATAAGATTCTGGGTATATTATAGGTAACATTTGGCATTTCACTCGATCAAACTACATGTTGAAAGGATTTATGGTGAAGGAAAATTTCGAGTGTTGGAATACATACATTTTAAGACCAAACCGGGACCAGTTGCGAAAAATGCAACTTAGCGGCCTTCCGGTAGGAATTGAACCCGCGACCCTGCGATTGCTAGTGACTAGGCTAGGCTAGCGATTGCTAGTGACGTGACTAGGCTCTCGGCAACGGCTTCCGTAGCTTAGTGGTCAGAGCACTGCACTAGCAATCGCAGGGTCGCGGGTTCAATTCCTACCGGAAGGCCGCTAAGTTGCATTTTTCGCAACTGGTCCCAGTTTGGTCTTAAAATGTATGTATTCCAACACTCGAAATTTTCCTTCACCATAAATCCTTTCAACATGTAGTTTGATCGAGTGAAATGCCAAATGTTACCTATAATATACCCAGAATCTTATCCCGGCATTACCACCATATATACAGAACTCGTGACTAGGCTCTCGGCAACGGCTTCCGTAGCTTAGTGGTCAGAGCACTGCACTAGCAATCGCAGGGTCGCGTGTTCAATTCCTACCGGAAGGCCGCTAAGTTGCATTTTTCGCAACTGGTCCCAGTTTGGTCTTAAAATGTATGTATTCCAACACTCGAAATTTTCCTTCACCATAAATCCTTTCAACATGTAGTTTGATCGAGTGAAATGCCAAATGTTACCTATAATATACCCAGAATCTTATCCCGGCATTACCACCATATATACAGAACTCGTGACTAGGCTCTCGGCAACGGCTTCCGTAGCTTAGTGGTCAGAGCACTGCACTAGCAATCGCAGGGTCGCGTGTTCAATTCCTACCGGAAGGCCGCTAAGTTGCATTTTTCGCAACTGGTCCCGGTTTGGTCTTAAAATGTATGTATTCCAACACTCGAAATTTTCCTTCACCATAAATCCTTTCAACATGTAGTTTGATCGAGTGAAATGCCAAATGTTACCTATAATATACCCAGAATCTTATCCCGGCATTACCACCATATATACAGAACTCGTGACTAGGCTCTCGGCAACGGCTTCCGTAGCTTAGTGGTCAGAGCACTGCACTAGCAATCGCAGGGTCGCGGGTTCAATTCCTACCGGAAGGCCGCTAAGTTGCATTTTTCGCAACTGGTCCCGGTTTGGTCTTAAAATGTATGTATTCCAACACTCGAAATTTTCCTTCACCATAAATCCTTTCAACATGTAGTTTGATCGAGTGAAATGCCAAATATTACCTATAATATACCCAGAATCTTATCCCGGCATTACCACCATATATACAGAACTCGTGACTAGGCTCTCGGCAACGGCTTCCGTAGCTTAGTGGTCAGAGCACTGCACTAGCAATCGCAGGGTCGCGGGTTCAATTCCTACCGGAAGGCCGCTAAGTTGCATTTTTCGCAACTGGTCCCGGTTTGGTCTTAAAATGTATGTATTCCAACACTCGAAATTTTCCTTCACCATAAATCCTTTCAACATGTAGTTTGATCGAGTGAAATGCCAAATGTTACCTATAATATACCCAGAATCTTATCCCGGCATTACCACCATATATACAGAACTCGTGACTAGGCTCTCGGCAACGGCTTCCGTAGCTTAGTGGTCAGAGCACTGCACTAGCAATCGCAGGGTCGCGGGTTCAATTCCTACCGGAAGGCCGCTAAGTTGCATTTTTCGCAACTGGTCCCGGTTTGGTCTTAAAATGTATGTATTCCAACACTCGAAATTTTCCTTCACCATAAATCCTTTCAACATGTAGTTTGATCGAGTGAAATGCCAAATGTTACCTATAATATACCCAGAATCTTATCCCGGCATTACCACCATATATACAGAACTCGTGACTAGGCTCTCGGCAACGGCTTCCGTAGCTTAGTGGTCAGAGCACTGCACTAGCAATCGCAGGGTCGCGGGTTCAATTCCTACCGGAAGGCCGCTAAGTTGCATTTTTCGCAACTGGTCCCGGTTTGGTCTTAAAATGTATGTATTCCAACACTCGAAATTTTCCTTCACCATAAATCCTTTCAACATGTAGTTTGATCGAGTGAAATGCCAAATGTTACCTATAATATACCCAGAATCTTATCCCGGCATTACCACCATATATACAGAACTCGTGACTAGGCTCTCGGCAACGGCTTCCGTAGCTTAGTGGTCAGAGCACTGCACTAGCAATCGCAGAGTCGCGGGTTCAATTCCTACCGGAAGGCCGCTAAGTTGCATTTTTCGCAACTGGTCCCGGTTTGGTCTTAAAATGTATGTATTCCAACACTCGAAATTTTCCTTCACCATAAATCCTTTCAACATGTAGTTTGATCGAGTGAAATGCCAAATGTTACCTATAATATACCCAGAATCTTATCCCGGCATTACCACCATATATACAGAACTCGTGACTAGGCTCTCGGCAACGGCTTCCGTAGCTTAGTGGTCAGAGCACTGCACTAGCAATCGCAGGGTCGCGGATTCAATTCCTACCGGAAGGCCGCTAAGTTGCATTTTTCGCAACTGGTCCCGGTTTGGTCTTAAAATGTATGTATTCCAACACTCGAAATTTTCCTTCACCATAAATCCTTTCTATATATATATATATATATATATATATATATATATATATATATATATATATACAATCTACAGACACGTGTTTCGCTGTGCCACAGCTATCAGCGTAGCTCGGTACAATCTAGATATGACATTCGGAACTATCTATATACCCAAGCGATTGCCAGTGACAACAGCTTGTGGGACAAATAGCAGTCATGCGCACATCCAGAGAGCGTAAAGCGGTATGGGGCCAGAGTGCTCAAACTACCACAAGGGTAGTGGGCGTTGCATTATCGCTAAAGGTCACCTATAGCTACACCAACTTCACAGAGTGCTCAACAACACCGAAGTGAAGGAGCGTTATTAAATCAATCTACAATCTACAAACACGTGTTTCGCTGTTCCACAGCTCTATATATAAAATCGTACAAAGCACTTTCCTGTTGGTTTCTGTCTATTACATGCATCACAAAGTTTTATCATTTTTTTAATATAAAAATAAAATACTTTTAAATAAAAGGCATTAAAGTGTGGTGTTTAGAAATGTTAATAGTTTTACGGTATCTGCACTAGTACTCGAGAAATAATGTGTTCATTCCCGTATTTTATGCATTTTAGAGTTTTCTCGACGGCTCAACGTTGTACAGCGGAGGTTGTTCAATTTTTACGTCATTGAGTGCAAGGGACAGAAGACAAGCACCACTTAACAATTAGACAACGAGTCCGAGTTGTCTATGAGCGAATATTCAACGAAGGCGAAACCTGAGTTGACTATTCGCTCATAGACAATTCAATGAGGACGAGTTGTCTAATTGTTTTAATAGAAATAAATTAGTGGACTATTACAAATCATGCATTCTCAAAAAAATTATCCAAAAACTCATCTCAAACCTCCCCAAAACGAGAGTTTTTTGCCATTGTTTTGAGCGCGTTTCGCCATCATGGTCTATCACGAATAGACAACGGTTGAGTAGCAAATCAGAATGCAGCACTTGCAATGGACCATGTTCAGTTTCTACTAATGATCTATAGAGATCAGTGAAGGTCAGCACTAGAGGCAATCCACTGAGGGTCTTTAACCGAGTTTATCCTCACTCTTAGATTAGCAATAATCAGTAATTGTCAAATGCTCTTAGATTACCAATAATGGGTAATTCCACAACAGTAAATTGTAGGATTCTAGAATCCAATCCCACCCCCAACCCGCGGAGAGCCGGCTCGCAGGCTATCAAGTAAGTCATCCTAACACAACCAGAACAGTTAAAAGATAAAACATTGCCATTAACGTTAACAAGTCCCAGTTTCTACTCGATTTTTACCCTCGGTGGATTACATCTAGTATTTGCCATCGGTGACAAGCATTCAATGACGTCAAAATGTAATGGTAAATCGCCGCTGTACATAAATTTTGAGCTGACGAGCAAATTGTAAAATGGCGCCGTCCGGAAGCATAAAATACGAGAATGAAAACGTTATTTCTCGAGTACAAGAGCTTAAACCTTAAAACTATTAACATTTGTAAACATTATACTTAAAGGGCTTTTATTGAAAAGTAATTTATTTTTTGACTAAAGTACTCTTAATATATATTTTGACTACAGTTCCCTTTCAAAAAGAATATTATGCACCGGGTTGACTTTACCTTCTATAGTTTGTCTAAAAGGAGAGTACAGAAGCAAGAGAGATAAAACTATACGTATTTTAAATAATTAAAACTAAAAACAAACTATGTTTATACTGGATAACTCTATCAGTTCTATCTACACTGTTCTCCCGAGAGTGGACTGGGATCAAGTCCGTCTCTCCAAAGGGTTGGAGGATTGGGGAGCGGCTGATAGATTGGGGAAGAGCGCAAGGTGGGTAGGGGGGAATACAGACTTGGTTCACCTGCAGCGAGCGGGGTATTTAGTACGTATTCCTTATAAGGAGGCGCAAATAGAAGGCATTGACGAGCAAATAGAGTGAATTAACGAGCAAATAGCTGACACGTTGAACCCAACGTACCAGCCTCCTAGTTAATTGGATTGTATTAACCGACCCCAAAACAACAAAGGTCCTAACCCTTTGGCAAACGTTTTCTTGAGAAATAAACCACCCCCAAAGCTATAGAATATATCAAAGGAAAGTTAAATGATCTATTTACAACATACGTACAGCTTTATCCCGGTAGCTAACTTAGTTCTCTTTAAAAGCGCGGATAATCGAACATGCCCAAAAATATAATTTTCGTAATACGGAGGCCATCTTGTAAACAAAAACACGAACGTTCGGCTGTCTTCGACGAAAGTACATATGGGATTTACCGACATGTTTTTCGGTCGGAGGCGTGTCAGTTCAATGTTCATTTCAATCGGTGATACAGTTTGCTTGCTTTAATATATTCAAAGATGAAATTATGGTATTAGTTATGGGTTAGGTTTTCTTAGATACCAACATATCGCAGAAAGTACAGTGTTTTTTATTAGGAAATGAAATCGACATGGCCGCCACCATATAAACGTCAATCATCTTTCCCACCAAAATTGTATACATTATGATAATTAAATTCAAAACGCTGCAGGTGAATCAAGTTTGTTTCTCCTCTGCTCCCCTCGCGCTCTTTCCCAAACCGTCAGCCGCTCCAAAATCTCCCAACTCTTTGCAGAGATGGGTTTGATTCAAGATCCCTCATTGGTCCAGTGTTACTACAGGAAGAGACACTAACCCCAAAATGAAAATTAATTTAAAGTGCCAGTAACACCAAAACGATAATGCTATGTTTGAAAGGGCACTTAAAATGATGAAGAATGGCGTTGACAGTTCTATACCTATTTTCTTTCTCGAGGTATTCAGTTATATATGATATGTTAATGATGCACAGGCTGAGGACAAAGTAGGCAAACAACATTGTGGCAAATCAAAAAGTTATGTATATCTTCAAAGTTATCCAATGAATTACTTGAAACTTTGCATGCGGATGCATTACCACCAAACTAAAGAACATGGTTCAAGTTATGTTATCACCATGGTAACAGATTAGTTTCAAGACCACCTAGTTTCTAAAACAAAATAATTTGTTTTCTCTCATGTGCAGGACATGTTGAGATTGGCAGTTCTCAATAACTTTTTTCAATAACTTTTCCAATGCAATACCCAAGTTTGAAATCGAAAACGTTGCTTGCGACGGCAGAAAATGAAGACTTGTGTATGGAAACGGAGAGGTTTGGAAGCAAATACGTTCTTTAGTTTGGTGGTATATGCATGGTACGTGCAAAGTTTCAAGTAATTTCATTAGATAACGATGAAGATATATACGGATTATAGAATAGCCATATTGATGTCATCCTGTGCCTCATTAACATATCATATATAACTGAATACCTAAAGAACGAAAATAGATATCGAAGAACTGTTAGCGCTATTCTTCATCACTTTTCGGACGTATTCCGTTTCTAGACAACCGGTTGCTAACGACAGGTCACTCAGCGCCCAATATACTTCGTGAGTGGACAATAAATTCAAGGTATAACTAAGATATTTTATGTGTGGAATATTTAGACAAACTTCTTTCGTCTGATGACGTAATTTGATGACGTCAATTGACGTCACATTATGTTACATTTGCGAGTGGCATGGAAACCTAAATTACTTTATACAAAAGAGTACGTATAGATTTGATAAATTAAATAATATATCAATATTTTTTGTATTTTTTTACCTTAAAAATTCTATATCTTGATTATTTAGTTAATCTGTGAAATTCTATGGCACATTTGTTAATTCTAAGCTTTCTTAGCAACGGATGTAAGATCTGTAAATTTAAATACGTCCGTACCCCTTAGTTCCCTTTCAAACAAAGCTGTCAAAGCATTATCATTTTGGGGGGTATATACGAGGAGCGCGAATGGTATAATTGTTTTATAATATAGACACTTGTGATAGTTTTAGGTATTCTTTTGTGTTGTTTTATCAAGCAAATACCTGATTTCTTACGCATTCACTTTAGCAAAACATTTCACCATTTTGTTTTTCATTTCTAGTATTAAAATCAATTAGATTGCAGAATAGCTCATATCTAGTAGAGTCTATATTATAAATCTATATAACCATCGTATAGATAGATAGATATATTTACGATCTGAATGATTATGTATACAGTATTGGTCGACCGTCGAGTTAACCTTCCTTAGGTCGACCAATTTATGATTTTCTTATCATCTTGATTAACGGGAATATCTCGGTTATTAGGTCTGTTACCATAGGGGAAGGCTAAAAGGGTGACTCAAAAGGACCTTTCTGTTTTTTTCTGGTTTTTATTTTTCGTTAGGTTATGGATAGCTACGGTTAGGGCTAGGTTCAAGGTTATGATCAAGGTTATGATCAAGGTTAGGATCAAGGTTAGGATCAAGGTTATGATTGGAGTTAGGATTAAGATTGAGATTATAGGATTAGGATTAGTAGTTCTAAAAAATGTAAAGGTCCTTTTGAGTCATCCCTTTTAGCCTTCACCGTTACCATAACGTACCTCAGAGGACAATTGTTCTGTGATATCGTGAGGTTGTCATTCTATATCCTTGACACTGTTGGATGAAGAAGCGTCAGCGATTGAACAAACATTACTATAATTGTCAGAGGGAGAGATTGATAGAGATTCTGCTTTCTCATTTTCGATGGGTGGAGGGAAAACATTAATATCTCCATTGACTAGTTTTGATGAACGTTCAGAATCTATGCAAGATCTGGCCTCGGTGATGCACTGAGAAGTCGATGAATCTCTTCTCGCAACAGAAGACTCTTTATTAGCACTGCAAACGCTTACTGGTGAGAACTGCCTTACAAGCGAAGAACTCATTCCAGCATTGTCAATATTAACAGCAGATACCAAGGATTTTTCGCCAAGAGAATATTCTGACTCATCATGGCAAACACCAGTGCTAGTCGCTCCGTCAAGTGAAGAGGAAATTTGTTTAATTTCGTTTGCACTATTTGAAGACTCTGAGTCAACTGAACAAGATTTCGTGTCATTTTCTGGAAGAAAAGATGGTACAGAATCCTTGGTAACAGAAGATGATTTTATCTCATCTTCCTCGTGATCCGTGGGAAACGACGTTTGATCTGGTGAGAAAAGAAACTCGTTAGGTACAACTGATTGTCCAGCGACCAAACTACATTTTGTAATTTGAGTAGAGACTGAAGACTCCTCAACCAGTGATTTTTTACTTGTACTGGGATCAGAAACTGTATTTGGCAAAGGATCTTCGGTTACGACAAAATGCTTCCCAATGCAGTCTGTGGATAATGAAGAGTTCCGAACAACCGAAGAATTTCCACTAACATCGCAGGTGACTGCCTTCGACTGCCCTCCGACCTCTGTAACCAACGATAACTTTTCACAGGAGTTACTGTTCGTCACCGAGGGTAATTTTCCAATGGATTCACTGTTATTCATACAGCAATTTCTATCACTGGAAGTTAATTCAACAGCTCCGAAACCACCCGCTTTCAGATGACGCTCCGCTTCACCGCTCTCTAGAAGCCTCTCTACACTCCCAACTGCCCCCAAACGATCCCGGTCTACTTCTGGCTGTTTATACGGCATAATTTTGGGCCCATATTCCTCACTTGTCGGTAATTTAGGGGATGTTTTTTCCTTTTGCCGTAATCTGCTAACTTTCAGCGGAGTCTTTCCTTTATCAAGTCGACGACTTTTTGTAGCATGCGCGGTGTCACTCAGATTCAAATCTTTCTCTTGAACCACAACATTGTTACTTTGTTTTACTTGTAACGTTAGCGCACCACGATATTGCGCTGGACTAGTAGGTCCAGCAACATAAGGGCTGCGAGGATGTTTGAAAGTAGTTGGCATTTCTACATAGTTTCTATAACAATTCCAGTCAAACACCAAGTTTCCGTCGTCAACGCTTCCTCCATAGTTACCACCAAATCCAGAATCTTGATCATCATCTCTGTCTGTTTCAGCATTTTTCCCCTTCAAATCGACGGTGTTGTTTTGTTGCACGCTGGGAGAACTGCACTCGGGATTTTCCGCAACCTGAACTATTGTTTTTCGTTCTTGTTGCTGAACTTTAACCTGGAATAAATAAGTTAAGTAAAGCCTTGATCAAACGAAAGCAACAGTCAATGAGAGTTGGCAGGCGAGAGTTTGAATGAGTTTTTCCTAAACTCTCATTGCTCGGTCAAACGAGCACGAGAGTTGCGTGAGAGTTGATGAGAGTTTAAAAACCGCGTAATGACTTCAACGTAGTTTGTTTCGGTTTTTTCCCGAGGCTGAGTTTCACAAAAACGCTCAGAAACATCAGCCATTTTGTTGAGCCTGCCACCGCAATGTGCAAACCACTAGCCGTTTATAACTCTCATCGACTCGCGTGCACCGGTCAAACGAACTAAAACTCTCATCGACTCTCATCAAAATTTGAAGCAGCTCAAAGTGGATGAGAGTTAACGAGAGTGCATGAGAGTTGGCGGTCAAGCGCGAATTTCAACTCTCATCCACGTTTGACCAGGCCTTAAAACATTACTACAATTGTCGTGTCTCTCCACTTTGATTCAAAAGTTACACAAGATGCGATCACTTTCTAAGGGACTGTATCTATCTTTATGAATACATATTCATTAAAGGACATTGGCAACAAAAATTAAGTTTGTCTAATATGAACGAACTCGTAAAATGATAGAGTAACACCTATTGAAACTTTTCCGTATTTTACTTCGTTTTTGAAATATTTCAGTTTGTTTGATATGTAAATGAGATGGTCTCTTACGTCAGGTAGGTAGAGAATTTTCATTACTTGAAAATGTGCGCGTATATAACTGCTCATGATAATGACGCTGTAAAGTTAGCAATCACTAACATATAACAGTTTTTTAATGAGTAAAAATTCTCTACCCATCACATGACGTCAGAGACCATCTCATTTACATATCAAACAAACTGAAATATTTCAAAAACGAAGTAAAATACCGAAAAGTTGTAAGGCCAAACAAACAAAAAACGTTGTGTTTCTGGTAACAAGCTGGAAAAAATCCAGGTCGGTAGGTCGGAAAATAATTTTATTTTGTGAATTTTTTTAAATTTTTTAATAAGATCAATGAAATGGATTCCGGGAATGGCTAAATACGAGCCTCGATCTTTCAAAATCTTCAAGAATTATGTCTGTATGACAAAGTACAACATATACAGGTTCTTTTTAATAATCTGACTGGCGAAATTTCCAACATTTCGTTGCCAAGTATTTTATAAAATAAGTTTTGTCTCGAGCACTGGAAACCAGCCGTTTACCCGTGTAAATCATACTCAATATAAACACGGCTTGTGTTTTAACTATAAGTAATTTCTTATGTTTGGCGTGACGATACGTTTCTGTTTTTTTACGTTTTAATGATGCATGTTTTGAGGACAACGTTATTAAAAGGAAGACTTTAAATTACTTTTTGACAGGATTGTGACAAGTCACGCCTTTGGTAGTATCTTGTTTCAAGCGTGAGGAAGGACATGTGTAGCCAAACATGAACGTCCGAAACAATGCTCGCATTTCGTTTTATACAGTAGTTTGAAACGTAAACCTGGCTTTAAAATTTACAGTATACGCGGGGAAAATTGCACGCCTAACGCGGCCTTACAAATACCATTTTGCATTTTGGCAGAAAACATTGTTATTGCTAGAATGTTATTAATTTTAGCCGTTGCGTTCGTGGGAAAAGACGAGGAATAGTCACTTAGCACCGAAACTGCGCATGCAGTGTAAAATCGAAAACTCTAAATGGTTTGCGTACTGCCCAAATAGCATGTGTAGAAGGCCCTTTGTCGAAGAAGGCCCTTTGTCGAAGAAGGCCCTTTGTTGAAGAAGGCCTCCCTTCGTCGAAGAAGGCCCTTTGTCGAAGAAGGCCCCCCTTTGTCGAAGAAGGCCCCCCTTCGTCGAAGAAGGCCCCCCTTCGTCGAAGAAGGCCCTCTTCGTCGAAGAAGGCCCCCCTTCGTCGAAGAAGGCCCCCTTCGTCGAAGAAGGCCCTTCGTCACAGAGTGAAACGCAATATGTAATATTCTGTTCATATTTAAATCGATGAACTCTTCACGTGTGAAGATAACACTGATATATTCAACGCTCGCAGTGAAGATATATTTTTATCTTCATATTATGCTAAGATATCACCAAGAAATATATCGTAACAGGGAGCAGATAGTAACATAGAGCTGCTGACATTTTTCTTTAAAATTTTTGTTTTTACTAACTTCAGTTTAAAGTATTATACGAAGGAGAACTAAAAGTTACAACTCTCGAAAATTATAAAAGATATCTATCATTAAAATTTATATATCTAACCTTTTCACTTTCAGTTATTTTAATGCCATCCAATATAAGCTACAGTACAAAGGAAGGTAATAAAACAAAATTAGTTAAACCATGGATAATAAAAAGACTGGATAGGAAACTAGCTGACGTCAGCGTGACAACGTAGTTGAAAATCGTGATATCACGAAGATGTCACGAGTATGCAGATTTTGCTGAGTTTCTCTTTGACTTCTCCATATTTTCGTATTCAGGTCGCTATATTGAGATTCAAAAAAGTTTCATCGTCTCATAAACCTGCCCAAGCTACGACTAAGTGTTCGAGGGAAATGTTGTTCGTCTTTGTTTCAGCTGTTTTATTTTTGTTGTGAAGAAACTGGCGTCGTAAAGACTACCGTTGTTTTAGTTGAAATTTGCGACGCGTTTTTCACCGTCTAAAGTTGGAACTTTTCGCCTAAAATGAGTAATGTTAGTCGGATATTCCATCGTAAAGTGGCATTGTTATATTCAGTTTTGGTAGTTTCACTATCGTTTTTAGCTGTATTATTGCTAAAAGTTCCGATTTATGGAGATTTTGTGACGTCACGATTTTCAACTAGGTTTCACGCGACTAAACGCGATCAACTGGTGCCTTAACCAATCAGCACGCTGGAAACGTCACACGTGATCTTAGTTTCTTATCCAGTCTTTCTACTATCCATGGTTAAACAGAACAACAAATTTACAAAATTATCAACTAAAATGTCAATGTAAAAGTACTGGGGAAATTCAACGTGCATTTTAGTTGTGTCATAAAGGTTGTTCAAGCTTTTATTATAGACATAAAAGTCTCAACCCCACAGCTGCCTATTTTCTCACACGGACCACATACTTGAAATGATTTTGAAAACCCTGGCTAAATAACATGGAAGATGTTTTTCAATAATTTTTATGCAACATGTCCAAAAACAAATGATATTTAAATAAAATAACACTCAAATGTTTAGAAATGTAAACTAGAAATACGTTACACAATAACCCCTCGCTACTACTCCAAAAACAAATAATATTTAAATAAAATAATACTCAAATGTTTAGAAATGTAAACTAGAAATACGTTACGCAATAACCCCTCGCTACCCTATTCTATCCCCCTACCACTGCGAGACTTTCCCATAACTACTCCCCAGACCTCACACGCCATGTATTTGTTTATCACAAATAGGAAAAGGTGTTTCTATTCAGATAAATTTTGAATGTTATCTCGGTCAATATTTAACCATTTTCAATTCTGAAAATAGATTTGGAATTACCGACATAGGTGTCTATTATATTATGAGAACGTGTATACCCTTCGTAAAAACCTCTTATGTACTTAAACATTTATAATCGGCAATCATTATTCTTAATGTTATCTCGGTGAATCTTTAACCGTTTTCAATTCTGAAAACAGATTTAGAATTACCTAGTCCAAGTACATAACATACGTGCCTATTATCGTACCCTTCGTTAAAACCTGTTTATGGTCCGATTTAAACGGATCACCCAAAATGACTTTTTACTTCCTTATAAGGAGTTGGACCTACCACGTTACACTTATATATACAAATGTTTGGTGAGAAATGAATCCCTGCCGCGGCGAGATTATCACCCTCGCTTCGCGACCTCGCTTGCGAGTACAACTCGAGAAATAACGTTTCAATTCTCGTATTTTATGTTTCTGAGTCCCGAACAGGAATCGAACCTGTAACCTTCTGATTGCTAATGAGACGCTCTAACCATTGAGCTACCAAAACTCAGATGGAGAGCGAAGTTTACATGATATATGTACTGCCTATGCGGCAGTCACTATATATCATTATTATATGGCACAAGCTACTTCCGGTGAAATTGCGTGCTCTGATTGGCTGAGACACGTCACGTGCCGGTCCGTTATTTCCCGTAATGGACCGGTCCGGATTACGGATTTTGTCAACCATTTTGTTTACAAAGGAGCGAACAACGATAGGAAACTTTGAAAAGCAGCAAAAATTGAACGAATTTAGTAAATTAAGCACTAAATCATGTACGAGTCGGACGATGAACAATCTAAATGAGAGTCTTACTATCATGAAAGCAATAGAAGAACAAGAACAAGATTGAAAATGACGATTCTGTCACTCAAAACGTATGTAAAGTATGTTGTTTAAAAAACCATGCCATATAATAAACCTCTTATTAACCTCGACCGCTTGGTCATTACGGGAAAATATCAGACCTCGGTCTTTTATGTACGAACCTCGCCCTACGGGCTCGGTCCGTACTGTCAAGACCTCGGTCTGATATTTTCCCGTAATGACCGCGCTCTCGGTTAATAAGAAGTTAGTAATGCTTGGATGTGTTAATATGTAGATGTGTTAATACATCCAAGCATTATACTAATATATAGTGACTGCCGCATTGGCAGTACATATATCCATCGAACCAGTACATCATTGTAACCTTCGTTCTCCATCTGAGTCTCAGTAGCTCAATCGTTACAGCATCTCACCGTCAATCAGCGTCTCACCGGCAATCAGTTACAGGTTCGATTCCTGTTCGGGACTCAAAAACATTTGTCTGATATGAGGTTAACGATCGTCCATGTAACGTACATTATACGTAAGACCTTTTAGTTAAAAACAAAATATTCTTTAATTGCGAAAGATATCATCTTGTTTTCAGTGGCAAGCTCAGAAAATAGAAAATCTAAAAATATAACCTGCCTTACCTCTCTTGACTTCAACTGTGAAAACACTTGAATTCTGTGCGACTTAGAAGAAGCACATGGATTACCTAAATAAGTTTAAAAAACGTACAGTAGTCCGAAAATGAATTTCAAAGACCAATAAACAACTCTTAGGCACGAGATTTTAAAGTGCCTATAACGTCAACAAAGTTATTGGAAGAACTTTTAAAATGATAAAGTAGCTTTTTTGAAGATTTTTGCTTCTTTGCTTTGTTTTTTAAATATTTCAGTTTGTTTGATAAGCAAATGTCTGGCATTTTGTCACATGTGTGACTTACCGGAGAAGTTTGTGTTTCACTTTCATTCTCAAACGAAATCCTTTAAAAACAAGAAGTTTGATGTTGCGAGAGAAACACGCGCACATGTTATTCACACGCTAGTATTTTCATTTCATGAAGGCAAAATATATAACATTCTCTGGCAAGTCGTCATGCATGTGTGACGAAATTCCAGACATTTGCATATCAAACAAACTGATATATATATATATCAAAAACAAAGCGAAGAAAAGAAAATCTTTAAAATGAGTTACTTTTTATCATTTTAAAAGTTCTTCCAAATAAAACAATAAAAAGTGCCTATTTCACGTTTGGGGAATTTACGTTTTCGTAATATTTGGGTCTACTCTTTCTTGTCAGTCGAAAATTTCATCTTCGTGGACTTTTTTGCTGTTAAAGTTATCGGATGTGATGTTACAAAAGGCATTTTTGTGGCAAGCAACAAGAGAAAACTGGTTTGGAATGGCTCTTGTGACATCACATCCGCTAACTTTGACAGCGAAAAAATGCATGAAGATGAAATTTTCGGCTGACAAGATATATTATTATTTTGCTCAGGAAGACCAAAATATTACGGATATGTAAAATCCCCAAACGCGAGATAGGCAGGATAATTTTGCCTTAAAGAGCGACTGAACGAGGTTAATAAGGTTTTTATTATATTGCTTTTTCAAAATTTCTCACATTTCCTCATTTTTTCGAAATTTTTTAAGCTTTTCTGTTGTCTTGTAATGGTCGGTTTTACCAGTTTGAAAAATCCGCTCAGGAACCAATTCGACCGCTCAAGAGCCCGATCCTACCTCACCTCAATTCACCCATATATAACCTCATCTCACTTAACCCAAACCTAACCTCATCCTACCCCACTTCACCTCGCTTCGTCGAAACCTGACCTGACCTCACCCTACCACACCTCACTTCGCCCAAACCTTACCGCACCTCACCCAAATCTAACCTCACCCTACCACACATCTCACTTCGCCCAAACCTAACCCCACCTCACCCAAACCTAACCTCAACCTACCACACCTCACCAAATCTAACCTCACCCTACTCTACCCCACCTCACTTCACCCAAACCTAACCTCACCCTACCTCACTTCGCCCAAACCTTACCGCACCTCACCCAAATCTAACCTCACCCAAATCTAACCTCACCCTACCACACATCTCACTTCGCCTAAACCTAACCCCACCCCACCTCACCCAAACCTAACCCCACCTCACCCAAACCTAACCCCACCTCACCCAAACCTAACCCCACCTCACTCAAACCTAACCCCACCCTACCACACCTCACCAAATCTAACCTCACCCTACCCTACCACACCTCACTTCACTTCACCCAAACCTAACCAAAAGCTAGCCTACCTCACCTCATTTCACTCAAACCTAACCGCACCCTACCCACCTCATTCAACCCAAACCTTAGAGAATTCTCAACACGGTGTTAACCACAATAAATTGACGAGCTTCACCTTACCAGCCCAAGATGGCAACCAAAAATAGCTCTAACAAGCAGCTAAAATCGTCGAGCAACAAAATATATGTAGCAAAGTGAAAAGGTGGTAAACTGCCAAGAATTTAGTGACGAAATTAAGACGAGACGAAATAAAAAAAATTTAAAATATGTAGGTCTATTATAGAGGAAACTCATGTGGTACCTGTTAAAGCTAGTATGCGCATGTGCAACAGTGAAGATATCTTGGCAAGTTCTTCAATTATTTTCAATTCATTATCCCTAACGTCAAGCTCAATTAGGCCACGTAAACAACTCAAACCTAAAAAGAAGCAACGAGGAATCACAATGAAGTCATGTAGATGAAATGGCTGAAGCTGGCAGAAAAAAAACAATTTTATACTTACCGTCAAGGTTCTGTAATTTGTTGTGATTTAGAAGCAGAGATTTCAAGTTTCTAAGATCCTGTTTCCAAGAAAGAGAAAACAAATGAACATGGTAATTTGGTTAAGATATGAAAGAAAGAATACTTAAAAACTACGTTTATACACAACGATTAATCAAGCAGTTTCCTGATCTTGGTGTATAGCGATTTAATGCATTTGTTATTGGTCGTGGTTATGTATATAAAGTATATATTAGGGTTAGGATCTAAGTTGTTTTGTGGTTAGCAGTTCCATGATGTATTTCATCATACAGGCATGTCCGATTGTATGATAGCAGTACAATCTCTCATTTCATCCAACCTCTCGCGGATACTAAAAAGATCGTCCAGAAGACGACTCAGACCTAGTACCTCACGGTCACCTTAACTGTGACTATTCCATCTATATACTTTTTCATTTTGTAAAATTGTTAGAGGGCCACAAGTTTGCTAGTACTTTGTACTATTTAGTGTAACCCTCCTTAAATAAAGTTTCTATCCTAAGGTGCCGAAGCCGAGTAGGACTTGGACGAGTTGAACCAGCGAATGTTAGCCTCGTTTTCACTCCAAAAACTAATGCGTGCGCATGATCGTGAAACTGTTTTGTTTTTTTAAACGAAAGTTATTACGGAATAATAAACAAGATAATCATTAAAAAGTAAACATCATCATAATAAATAAACCTTGGTTGTAGATGATATGTAATGAATTTCGTTGTGACTAATGTTAAGAAACGTTAATGTCGATGATGTCAACTGTTTCAGGTCCAAATGAACGAACTCGTTGTAACTTAGGTCCAACTAAAGAAAATCAAAAGGAGAGATCGTTAGTATAGTATTTATAGATAAGAAATTTCCATCATTCGAAAATTTTCCTCAATCATTTACTGCATATCCCATGACGAATTTTAATTACAAAAGAAAGTCAAGGAATACTTGTATCTTGTATCCAGATACAAGTCTAATCATGTTACTAAAACAACAGAATGTTTTAACTATAACTTTAAGTGCATTTTCATCGCTAAACTCGCCAACGTGTTGTATGAAGCCACGCGTGGCGATAGATCGTAACAAGCTCTTCTCGAGACAGGTAATGTTATTTTCTTGGCTTTATTGACGATTTTTAAATAATTTTATAAAAAAAGTCGCTGTGTGATTATTGAGTTATAACAGCACTTGAGAAGCTAACAAAACATTCGGCTATCGTCTCGCGAAAAGCATCTCTCGTGCCGATAAAACTAGATAATCTCACGCGATTATATTTCTTAACTACTGTATATTATATTATATTATATTACAGTTTACTTGTTACTACAGCAGACTTGAAACTACAGTTGACTTTTGACTCAATAAATTGAAAATCTTACCTGTTCTAAAGCAGGTAGAAGTTTCAAAGAATGGTCCAAAGTGGAAATCTTATTGTGACTCATGTTCACATGAGTGAGGAGGAGCCATGGACGAACAACGACACTAAAAATAAATATAGGTTGATTTTATTGAACTATATTTAAACACGGTAGCCTATCAACTTAAGTGATTGAATTACAAATACAATAAAATCCAAGAGTAAAAAGAAACTATAAAACGTTGATTTTCATAGGGCCGTGTAGAACTAACTATTAAAAGACTTATACAAACAGTTTGCTTAATTACGACTAAAATTATCTAAATAAAAGACTATTTACATTCCAACATTGTTAAAATTATTAAAAATTGTTAAAATTATTAAAATGGAAGGGAAAAATCATTGCTAGTACTTCAAGTTATTTAAAATAGTACAGTTTTCATCTTCAAAAACCTCCCTGTTCTTAAGATGTAATGGCAATGTGTGTAAGAGTATTCCAGATCTTGGCAGCTCCATAACTAAAGCTGCGTTTCATTGCATTTGACCTGGGTTTTGACAACATTAGCATATTATTATTACTTCGAAGATTGTAAACCTGGTTTTCTGAAATTTGATACAGCTCCATAATAGCTTTAGGCGCATCATTGTTGAGTATTTTGTGCATTAACACCAGCAACTGCTCAAGTCGGTAATAATTTAGTGGATACCAATTCAATTTTTTTAAATATCTGTCGAACGAATTTCATAATTATCTCCACTTATTACTCTGGCTGCTCGATTTTGTAATTTCTGTAATTTTAATTGTAGCGACACATTGCAATTACCCCAGACCAAAGAGCAGTAATCAAAGTAGGGTTTAGCAAGAGCATTGTAGGTATCAATCAAATTTTCTTTAGGAATATATGGTTTAATAAGTTTTATGGCTCCAATACTTTTTGAAACTTTCTTGCTAATGCTGTCAATATGTTTTTCCCAGTTTAATTTCTCATCTATTATCACACCTAGGCTCTTAGCAGTTTTTACTCTTTTAATTGAATTACCATCAATAGTAATATTTGGGTCTTCTATAAATTTTGTTATTTGATTACGAGACCCAATTATAACATTTAGTGTCAATTTATTCGCTACTAGCCAAGTGTGAATTTTTGTTAAATCAGAGTTTAATTGCATTTGAATTTGGTCTGTGCAATTTCCTGTAGCCGTGACATTTGTATCATCTGCAAACATCCAGGGCTTTGAATATTCTAAACAATTTTATTAGGTGGAGCGAGAAACATATAGTAGATATAATCTCTACATAAGGAAGTATTTGTAATATGTATTGTATAGACTAGCGATTTAAATCAAATCAATGAACGATTGATAAAAGTACAATATTTTTATCTTAACATATAAATTTGAAATAACTGCTTCTCTAACTGTTTTAATGTTAAATATTCTTACTTTTTATATCTTTATGATGCCATTATAAATATATTATAGTTTCACCTTTATTGACGTCAAATAGAGTGCTCAATTTCTTGGAAGATAGAGCGAATGTATTTGTAATAAAATGTGATTATTGTTACTCGGAGTTTCACGCCCATGGATATATATCAATCGATATATATTTGAACAAAGCTTTAAATTACGTCGAAACCATGGTGAAGTGGTAAATACAGTTCTTACAAGAACTGTTATATACACACATACATAATATATAACATATATAAAATATATAAAATATATATAAAGATAATATATATACGAAGATCTCTAATTTTACCGATTTTCAGTTAGCTTTGTAGTTGATACATTTCTCCAAGATTCTACACTAGAATTAGCTTGGTTTATCTAGTGAGAAGAAACATATTGTTAAGCACAATTTAACGAATGAAATAAACAAGTCGATAAAATACTACTAATAAACAAACGAATATACAAATAACAACATACAAATATGCAAACAAACAAACAAAAACCAGACAGACAGTCAAACGAATAGTCAAACAAACAAACAAATAGACCATATACGACGCAGGCAAACAGACATATTAACTAGCTAACAACAAAATAAACAAACAAGCAAATTAGAAATAAAACAAAAAAGCTAACCAATAAGAACTCAAATAAACAAGTAAATAAAAGGTAAACTGCTAGATATTTAAGAAATGGAAAATAGCCGCCCGTGTTTATATATAGCAAAGTGAAAAGGTGGTAAACTGCCAATAATTTAGTGACGAAATACTAACGTTTCGAGCGGAGCCCTTCATCAGAGTAGTCTGATGCAAACACGAGAGAGAGAGTATGGGAGAATTTGAAAGTTTATGTGAACCCGAGCAGCAAGCGAGGGCTTACATAAGTACTTACAAATTCGACCAAATTCTCTCGAGTGTTTGCATCAGACTATATAAACACGGGCGGCCATTTTCTATTTATTTTATAAATAAGACTGTGAAATCTGTTGTGACGTCACAACCGTATTTGCATAGCCTGATATAAACACGCTAACCGACCAATCACAGCGTACGTAAGACACGATTTATTTTATAAAAAAGAATGAAGACTTACCGCGCGTTTTTGCATTACACAGTCAACAAGAAATTCCTAAACAAATAAGTTATCTTTGTCATTTGTTATTGTCCAGTTCAGTGCCCATAATCAACAATTTTACATGGTTTATTCAACTTCTAAATGAGTTACGACTTACAAGCATTTTCGTCAAACTACTACATTCCAACTAGCTAAGTCATAGGATTCGATAGAAAAAGTAGTTAGTTATTTTACAACGTGGACATCAATAGACCTTACCCATTATGACGTACGAATCTATTAGTGACTACTACTACCATAATTCCTTGCGAGATTTCCTTTCTCATGTTAATGTTAAACTCCCTCTGGGAGACGGAAAACAATTGCTCAACTTAACATCACAAAAAGATATACCGGAAAGGATTCTGGTAGTAGTAGTCACTAATAGATTCATGCGTCATAATGGGTAAGGTCTATTATTCGTAATTTCTTTGATAAAAACGGCATTATTCTAATACAGTATATACTTACCTTCATTGTCTGTGATGAATTTCTCAACGTAACATGCGTCAATTGCTTTTGAATTCTATAAAGGCCATCAATAACACAGATGTGGCATTTTTCAATCTATAACAATAATTTTTGTTTAAAAAAATATTTTGTTTAAAAAAAAAATTAATTATAAATGATAAAAAGCATTGTATGTAGTAAATTATTGGATACAATAAAATGGATTGGTCGAATTAGTTGCGCATCCCACAAGCCTTATGTATTACGTCAATAAAGACTGGATCGCGCAACTGTTGTTCAGAAAATGAAGCCGGAAGTAGCTCGTGGCGGCCATCTTGTTGGGACCACGCTATATAGTTTTACTATAGTTTTAGGCAACATTTTTTTAAGATGCTAAAATGATCAGTTGTCCAAGGTTTCTCAATATAGAACATAAACTACGGCTCCATAACAGTACCTATGAAGCCTGAAGCCATATTGGAGCGGCAATATTGGAGCGGCCATATTGGAGTGACCATGGGATCACTCCAATATGGCCGCCACACACTAATCTCGGCTTCATAGTAATTGTAATGGAGCCATAATTTGTGTTCTAAATTAACGGGAATACCTTCGACAACGTACTGATTCATTTTAGCATCTTCAAAGATGTTAATCTCTGTCGCCTACAGTAAAACTATGGCGTGGTCCTTTCAAGATGGCCGCCGCGAAATATTCCCGGCTTGTTTTTTTTCGCAGTATCCAAACAATAGTTGCTCGATCCAGTCTTTATTTAGAGAACCGTGTAAGAAACCCATTATAGGAACAATTTATTGGCTGGGGGGTTAGGGTGACACTATTGGCGGGGGATTAGGGTTATTTTGGATTTACACTCAAATAATTTACTGGATACAATGCTTTAATATTTCCAATAGTTTATAACTTACAGCGTGTCGGATGGGTGTATTGAGTGCGAGGAACAAAAGACAAACACTTAATGACGTAATAATCGAAATAAAACCGCCGCTGTACATCGAGTTTGAGCCGTCAAACAACTTCTAAAATGGCGGCGACAAATACGAGAATGAAAACGTTATTTCTCGAGTACAAGAGCAGATACCGTAAAACTATTAGCATTTCGAAACACTATACTTAAAGGCCTTTTATTTAAAAGTTTTTTTTACTACAGCCCCTCTAAAATATATTCTCACCTGCAATTTTTGCAAAGATTTAAAATGTGAGATATCAAACGCTTGGTTGCTGATTAATTCTTGAGATGGAGATGATCGACGGGCTATTCCACTGACACATAAACTTTTAAGTTCTTGTATAAACCCATAAAGATATCCAAGATCAGCAAGTTCTTCAACGTCTGTTAAAATATCCAAAATAAAGACGAGAAGAAACATTAGGGGCTCAGATATATTTCTGAGGGTTTGAGCTTGATGATCGTCCAATGTATTTATATGTATAGTTTAAAGAAATGCAAATCATGTATGTGTGTACTTCAGTGTTTTATTTGTGTTATTCCCAAGTGAGTGAAGTTATGTAAACCTCTATGTAAATATGAGTGAATTATGTAAATATGTGAAAGGTGACAGCTATACAAACGTCTCGCTGATTGATTAAAACTTTTAAAATGCCTATAACGTCAAACAATTTTATTGTCTTATTTGGAAGAACTTTTAAAATGATAAAGAAACTTCTTTTGAAGATTTTTGCTTCTTCACTTTGTTTTTGAAATATTTCAGTTTGTTTGATATGCAAATGTATGGAATTTCGTCAAACATACATAATGACTTACCGGAGAAGTTTGTGTATCACTTTCATTCTCAAACGAAATCCTTTAAATCAAGAAGTTTGGTGTTGCGGGAGAAACACGCGCACATGTTATTCACACTTTAGTGTTTTCATTTCATGAAGGCAAAGTTATTATGCATGTGTGACGAAATTCCAGATATTTGCATATCAAACAAACTGAAATATATCAAAAACAAAGCGAAGAAACGAAAATCTTCAAAAGAAGTTACTTTATCATTTTAAAAGTTCTTCCAAATAAAACAATACAATTTGTTGACGTTATAGGAACTTTAAGACAAACGCTAACACCTGTGTCGGTTTATGTTTTCTTGTTTCCATCCGGTATCCAATAGAAAAGAAGCATTGCATTGGTGACAGCAGTGGGATTCTGATGGAGACTGCCTGGGTCTCAAACACGGGCAGCGAAGGCCGATGGAACTGACGAAGCAACGAAGCAAAACGGAAATAACATTTCGTTCTCCGAAGAGAACTTTGCCTTAAGCGAGGATGATTAATAATACAAACGCTAACAGCTGTGTCGGTTTATGTTTTTCGTGTTTCCATCCAGCATCCAACAGAAAGAAACCATTATAATAGTTTAAAATACGAGCAGCATTGTTTTATCGGGTTTAAAACACAAGGCGATAGCCGGGAACATTGCTGCGAGTGTTTTGAACGGCTTCAAAAACGACTGCATCTAAATAACCATGTTAACCAACTATTTCAGTCATTCAAGCCATTTTCGCCAAGAAAATCGAAGGAAAAGTTTATGTAAAACCGGACAAATCTTTATCACATACACGAAATCGTAGTGTCGACTGCGCATACAGTAAATATGACACGTTCTGCCGAATTTGAAAACATGGCTTATTGTACAAAATATAGCTTATTTACATAATTTACATAGTTTACAATGGTGATTAAGCCTTATGTTATGTATGAAATATGTCATATTTATGCGCAGTCGATACTACAATTTTGTGTATATAACGACACGATACGGTCATGATTTTCCTTTGTTTTCCTCATGAATAATTAATGACTTTTTGAAATATCGAAACACGGCTTTTAGCCAATCAGAACACACCTTTTCAAAATGTTATTTTCAGTTATCATTATTTTTGATCTGCTTATATTTATTTTATGGCATTACCTGCTTGTTCAACAGCGAAGTGAGGAAGCTGAAGTTGTCTGGTGATGCAATACATTTGCGTTGGTGTTAAAGTGAACATGCTACCTGAAGCCAAAATGTTTCTTCCTAAAGTTAGCAAAAAAGATGTTTTAAGGTGATTTTTAACACGAATTATTACGCAATATGTCACAGCAACGTAACATATTAACGATAAATCTTGATAGATAAAATCTATATAAAATGATATAATCATAAAATATAGATAAAATAATAGATAAAATCTAAGATTTAATTATCAGTCACGTAGTTAAATCATAGCACTGATCTAGCACCGATTCTGTTATTGAGCCAATCAGAAAACGACGCCACGATCTGGCCCTAGCAATCTTATTGGTTCGGAGTGATCAAAGAAATGGCCCGTGCGACCAGACCACGTCAAGTTGGCAACGAACTACTTCAAAACACTTCGTTACCGTACGGAAAGATAAATACAAACGCGCAATGCACGACGGTTGACGACACTCACTCTTTAAAGTGCTTACTGTATGAAGCGAAATTTATTTTTCAAGTCTTTCAATATTCAATGTGAACTTACAACATATGGTAAAGAGAAAATCATTCAAAACGTTATTATACCACTAAATAGGCTATTGAAGAACGAACATATCAGTAAAAAAGTGGTCACTTCAATGCGCGGCAAAAATACCACTTGTCTGTGTGATATCAAGGTGTTTGCAAAGTATATATAGATGGCAAAAATTACTAAGAACTATAACGAAGAGCTACATTTGGACCCAGTCCCTGGGACAGAATTTTTAAAGTACCCTGTGATCAAATTTTTGGTATCCCAAATTTTTACATATTTGTAAAGAGCATGTGTCGGAAATTGCATTATTCGTGATGCGATCACGTGACATGGCTAGATAGTTTAATATAAATTGATTATGTAAACAAAAGAAAGAGAGAAGCGTGGGAATTATATCGAGAGTGTTGAGACCGATTCGAAGTGAACTGTGACTATTGTGATTTCCATACTATTTTCAACACCTGGCACCTCCGACGGGATAAGTGAAATTAAGAATCTAGAAAACTCAATGATGGAGGCTATAAGCGGAAAGTTAAAAACAGAGCTACAACTGTTAGAGCTCACGCGTAGCAAAACAAAGAACATTGTCGCGAAAGGCAACCTTGGGTAACATTGTCCGTTCGGTAGAAGACCTCAAATTACAAGAAGAGAAATCCAAACTCGAAGATGACGAAACTATCGAAAACGTGGAGAAATGGGGAGGTAAAGTCGAAGAAACCGTCGATGAAATCGACATTGAAATAACGTACTTGGGACGCTGCCTTCAAGAAGCTGCGACGAAGGCTGAAAGCGACAAACGTGAGAAAGAGAAAATTATACTCGACCAACAACGCGAGGAAGAACTCAAATTCGAAAAAATGAAGTTGGATCAGAGCGCGAGCGTGCAATTAACCGCAAATATTGCCGCATCAAAAAAGCCAACGCCGTAAAAATGCCTAAATTAGAAATCACAAAATATGACGGGACGCCAGAGAAGTGGTTCTCCTTTTGGAACAAATTTGAAGCCGAAATTGATTCTGCAGACCTGCCAGCCGTAACTAAATTCTCCTATTTAAAGGAACTGTTAGAGACTCAGGTTTGTGAAGAAATAGACGGCCTTCCTTTCACCATCGAGGGATATACGAGAGCCAAAAATATGCTGAAGACAAACCACGGAAATGTGAGCGAGATTGTGAGACCTTATACTGTACCTGCAGGAACATTCAAGATCTACCAACTATAACTGGTACACAACCAAGTTACAACGTGCAGTCATTGGAGACTTTGGGCAAACTGTCACAATGTTTGTCTATGGTGCGTGGGATTCTTGACAAATTGCCAGCGATCAAAGCCGAATTAGTAAGCAACAAGGTGGGATGGCAAGATTGGGGATTCGCAGAGCTGATACAAGCATTACAGACCTGGAAGGAAATTCATCCAGTCGAAAACCCAACCAACGAGAAACCTCCACGCAACAAATCGTTCTTCTCCAAAGATCATTCACCCGGCCCACGCGAAGTTGTGTTTATTGTGACGATGAACATCACAAATCCTTTGAGTGTAAAAGGGTCGTGACCCCAGCGGAGCGCAAACAGAAATTACAAGCCAAGAAATTGTGTTTCAATTGTACAGGTAGCAAACACCATGCTGCTCAGTGCCGAAGTCGAGTAACCTGCTTCCATTGCAAGAAAAAACACCACTCATCGATTTGTGAAAATGCAGACCAACCACCTACCAATTCTACTTCGCATACAAATGTGGAAAAGGCGTATACCACAACCCAGGAAGTGGAGAAAGTGTGTCATCCCATTGTCCTCGTCAAAGCAAATGGAATTATCTGCAGGGCATTGTTGGATACCGGGGCCACTGTGTCCTATGCTTCAGCATACCTACTCGAATTGCTAAAGATTAAACCATCACAGACAGTAACACGTCAAATACAAACTATTGCCGGAATTACCACGAAGCAAGTTGAAATCTACAACCTACAAGTAAGTGACACCAAAGAGAAGACCAGCATCCCTGTGAATGTAACAAAGGTAGACCGTGGAGAATTGTTGTCTGTGGAAAACCCAAATTACTCACAACTAATCAGCCACTATCCACATTTGAAAGGAGTATGCATGGAGGATACAGATACCAAGTCCCTTCTTCCAGTCCAACTTATCCTGGGGGTTGGTGAATATGCCAAGATTAAAACGAGCAAACCCCAAAGAACCGGATCCGTTGGCCAACCCATTGCAGAACTTACACTGTTTGGATGGACCATCATTTCACCAGGTAAAGACGCCCATCTTGACAAGATGTTTCTTGCCCAAACTTCACAAGGAGATTATGAAGAGCTTTGCCGATTGGACATTCTCGGCCTTCAAGATACGCCCACTGGAGATCAGCAAGTGGTACATTCAGAGTTTTTGGAACAACTTAGACGCAGCCCAAAAGGATGGTATGAGACGGGTCTTCCTTGGAAGGGAGACCATCAGCCTCAAACGATTGGGAAGTCTGGTGCAACGATTAAAGAAAACTGAGAAGTTAGAAGAATATGACTCTATTATTCAAGAGCAATTGAAGACAGGGATCGTCGAAGATGCAGAGATGCCAGCAACCGGGAAAGAGTTTTACCTATAAAGAATTGAAAAGATATCTAATATTTACAAAACATCGTTTGAAGCGTTCAGTTCTCACCCTAGGGAGAATATAATCATGTACACGCTTACGCAGCATTCGTTTACGTTTCATGGGTAGCAGATCAGTGAGAGCATGACAGGGGCTGTTCTCAATCTTCTCCATGAGCTTCCTATCTCTAGTATTACACATATCCATAATGGATAATTCCTTAGAAATATAACCATATTTATGAACACGATGAAGAAACCTATCGATCTGGCTAAGATACTTATTATAGTATGCGCATCCCCAAACTTCAATACCAAAAACTAGTAATGAAACTATAAGACTATGGAAAAGCAAGTCCAATTGTTGAGCCGAAAAACCATAGAACTTACAGACTCGCATGATATACATCCTATTACTAGCCCTAGAAATAATATTCTGAAACTGAATATCCCAGTTGCAAGGATTTTCCTGAAAGGTTACTCCTAAAATCTTAAGCCAATTCTTACGAGTTATACTGGGTAAAGGGTCAGGCAGAGGATTGGATATATTGCTATGAACTACAACTCCCATGACTTAGTAAAGTTAAGCTTCATACGATTGTTACTTGCCCAGTCAAAAATGTTCTGGGCTTCTATTGCAGAAGTATCCTTATTTCCCTGCACTTTGACACTCAAGGTAATGTCGTCAGCATATTTAACAATCTGATTAGTGGAATAAACAGGCTTAATGTCATTGATCATAAGCGAGAAGAGAAAAGGCCCTAGCACAGTTCCCTGCGGAACCCCCCGATTGATATTAAGATAACCTGTCTTGATACCATCAACAACAACTCGCTGCTGCCTATTTGATAAAAAATTTAAGATCCAATTAATAACATAATGGTTGACAGCGAATTTTTTGAGTTTGGTAAACAAGACATCATGGGGGACAGAGTCAAAGGCTTTACTAAAATCAAAAGAAAATACTCTAACAAATTTAGTGTCGCTGTCTAGCCACTGAAGCCAGGTATGCTGGCATTTGACTAGAGCCATAGTAGAGTAATCTTCCACAAGTGCAGATGCCAAGGTCATTGGCTCATGCCCGGGAACGCATCCAAAGTATCGCGTTTCATGGCTTTGGAGATGCAAGCATCAAAGGCGTCGCTACTGCTGTTTATGCAGTCGTCACACAAAGTACAAAAGTGAGGCAGGGTCTTGTCACAGCTAAGGCAAGACTTGTCAAAAAGGGGCTTACTATTCCTCGCCTGGAATTGGTGTCCGGCCACATGGCCGTAAACCTGCTGAACAATGTCCAGGAAACTTTACAAGGATTTCCAGTTACGTCACTACACTGTTGGCTTGACAGTAGCGTGGCCCTCCATTGGTTACGAGGTGATGGAAACTATAAACAGTTTGTGGCTAACCGCGTCCGCAAGATCCGGGAACATAGCAATGTCACATGGAGACACGTCCCTACTAAGGAGAACCCAGCAGATCTCGCCAGCAGAGGTGGCCCAGTAGATCAAGGAAATCAATTATGGTGGAATGGCCCTACATGGTTGAGTAAACCTGAAGAATGGCCACTGGATATCGCGACAGCTGCCAGTGATGAGTCCAACGCAGAGACTAAAGCAATCAAACAACTGTTTGCTTTAGCTGTAAAAGAGAACGATGAATTAGACTTATTGCTTTCCAAATGTACTTATTGGCGAACCCTTCGAGTGTTTGCTTGGGTAACAAGATTCGCGCGTAACGCCAGGAGTCGAAAGATTTCCAGAACCAATGGACCTCTCACAACAGAAGAAATGGAAAGACAAGAGCAGTTTTGGATCCTGCGAACACAAAACCAAGCAGTGGAAACCTTCGAAAGAGATCGCCTACAATTGAACTTACAGAAGAATCAGGACGGATTGTTAGAGTGCCGAGGACGAATACAAGGTTTCTATCCTATCTACATTCCTGATTCGTCGACCCTAGCAGAGAAGTTCGTTCAACATGCCCATAAAGCTACGCTTCATGGTGGTGTGGGACTTACTATGGTGAAAGTCAGAGAAAGACATTGGATTCCCCGCCTAAGGAGATTAGTGAAGAAAGTCATCAAGCAATGTCAAGGCTGTAAGAGATATCAAGCTGTAGCATACGCTACCCCGCCTTCAGGAAACCTACCAACCACGCGCACAGAAGGAACGACTGCTTTTCAAGTGATCGGAGTTGATTACGCGGGGCCTCTGCGATATCGCAAGTCGAAAACAAAAGAAGGGAAATCGTATGTCCTATTATATGCATGCAGCTTTACTCGACGTATATACCTTGATCTACTACCAAGTTTAGAGATGTCAGAGTGCCTGGATAGCCTTCAACGTTTCATAGCCAGGCGTGGACGCCCTGAACGCATATACTCGGACAATGGAGCTACATTTGTTGGAACAGCCAACTGGTTACGGAAGGTGATGCGTCACGAGCAACTACATGGTTTCCTAGCAAAGAATTGTATAAAATGGCAGTTCAATTTGAGTCGCGCCCCTTGGTGGGGCGGACAATTTGAACGGTTAATTGGTTTGGTAAAAGCTGCCCTTTACAAGGTAATCGGACACGGTCAATTGAATTGGAAAGAGCTTCAAAAAGTCCTCTTAAGCGTTGAAATCACTCTGAATGAAAGACCCCTTGGTTATATGGAAGAAGATGTCCAGTGTCCAGTGATCACTCCCAACTCCTTACTGTTCTTAAGACCCAACTACCTACTGGAGCCTGCCGCCCATTTGGTTGAAGATCGCGATTTGCGCAAACGATACAAGTATTTGATGCGATGCAAGGAAGCCTTGTGGAAGAGGTGGACGACTGAATATCTTCGCAGTCTTCGGGAGAGGTACATCATCAAGAATAAAGGTGGACGTGGCATACCGCAGATCGGCGACGTTGTCATCGTTAAATCAGAAGAAAGAAACCGGGGGAAATGGTCTCTCGGTATCGTACAAGATCTTATTACGGGGAGAGATGGTGTGATCCGAGGTGCAAAATTACGCACTGGAAAGTCAGACATTGAACGCCCAGTACAGTTTCTGTATCCGCTCGAACTCCACTGTGACAAAGAACTCCCGAAACCTGAACCAGGGAGGTTGAATCCTGAAGCAGCAACATTCAGACCCAAGAGAAGTGCTGCAATCGCTGCGAAACAACGGATACATCAAATTATTGAAGAGGAACAAAACTCTTAAGTTTGAACCGTTAAACTTATACTATATTAGATTTGTTTGATATTGTTCAATTTCAAGTGTTTGACTACAGTACTGAATATAGTCAAACAGGGGAGTGTGTCGGAAATTGCATTATTTGTGATGCGATCACGTGACATGGCTAGATAGTTTAATATAAATTGATTGTGTAAACCGAAAAGAAAGAGAGAAGCGTGGGAATTATATCGAGATTGTTGAGACCGATTCGAAGTGAACTGTGACTATTGTGATTTCCATACTATTTTCAACACATGGTGTTCTTACTGTGGGAAGTCGCCTTTTCAGACTGTTTTTATACGAGATTATATGGCCGCCATTACTCGAACATGTTCCGCACGCAAAATAATATTTTGGGCTCGCATTTTGAGTTTGCCTAAGTAACCAGGCCTTATTCAAAATGGCAGCCAATATTGGGGTTGGGTTAAAAACTCGTTAGGCGCGGGGGGTTAGGGTTAAGATCTTTGTTGTTTTTGGGGTTAGTGGTTATTTACATCCCTTTTAGCTGATACTGGCGGCCATTTTAAAATAAGGCCTGGTTACACAGAACATTTCAAAAACGAGCCCAAAATATTATTCTGCGTTCCGGACGCTTAGGTTGCGATTAGAGGAAGTGACGTCAAAGACTCAACATGTGGCTAGTTGTGTATGAATATAAAGCTACTTGGGGAAAACTTTCTATTGTAACTTGTCGTATAATAACTTGTCGTATAATTTCCATAAAGCTTTCCCACGTGTTGAGTCTCTGACGTCACAATCACATACTCTGCTGTGGAATCGCGAGCTCGTCTGGAACAAGTTTTGAGCAATGGCAGATAAAATTTGGGGGACTTTGGAGGTTAAATTTGTTGTGATAGAATGTTTGTTGTTGATTTTTTGGTAAATGTGAACATTTATTAACCTAAAGTGATGTTCTGTAACAAAAAATGCCAGGAAACGTAATGTGATATTTCGTCGCATGGGGTACTTTAAGACCTTCATCAGAGAGTGAAACAACAAAAAGAGTGATCATCAGATACAATAAAAAGTTCAATCTAGTGATACCAGTCCTATTTTTGAGATCAGTGAAGTATACTTTAAAATAAGGTATCCGCGCGGAAAGACTGAAAACTAGTTGTTTGGTGATTAGTCGTTGCGAAAACTCGCGGGGTTTTCAAGACTACGAAGGTTGGTACAAGGGGTTAATATTAGGGTGACAGCCATACATTTCCATTTATAAAATAACCGGAATTAATATAATCTTCGTTCACTGTCGAAAATCCGCGAGTGTTATTGGTCAAACTACACCACGTGATTTATTGTTACCTGGCAACATCAAAGCAAACGTGCAGTATTAACAATAACGCATAAAAAGTATGCATTATTGATAATGGCTACGAATTCGAGGTTTGCAGAAGTGGAAGAAGATGAAATTCATCAAATTATAGATATACATACATACAACGTGCGTTGCTATGTGCTAGCAACGTCTCTTATAACAGGTAAATCTACACTTTTCATGGCTTTATTATTAATTTAATGGTGTTATTTTATAAAAGAAGTAAAAATCTTTGTCTTGTGTGATTATCGAGTTATAATGGCACTCGAGAAGCTAGTAAAACACTCGGCTATCGCCTCGTGTTTTACACGCATCTCTCGTGCCATTACAGTATAACTCGATAATCACACGGGACACGTTTTTTATTTCTTAAATAAACACTCACAAAAAATAATCTCATCAAATTAAATAATCCCATAAACTCATCAAAATAATCTATTGTGTACTAAACACTCATTTATCCGGAGCGACGAGAGAGTAGTAAGAGTACATATAACTTACAGCGCTCGCAGCATATTTATTTTAAATACTACAAGTCTTACCTTCTCTCTCGAGTGCTGCTGCAAGTTGCCTTGTTACACACAGCACATCCTGAAAAAGAAACATGATTTAAGTAACATAAATACATTCTGACCCAGATACTGTGTCCAAATTTTATTACACCCATCACTCTACAATTTTTGATTTACAAGTAGAGATTGATATAGTTCTGAAACATACATGAGTTTCAACATTTAAAAACTGGAACAGCTCTTTGGATTCAGCAACATCATGATGACTATAATGAAAGATTAGAATAAAAAAACATTAACGTACATTGTAGTTAATTCTAGACGAATATTTTGCGAATGCTCAAAGTATCTTCTTTGAGACCCAAGAAGATTCCATTTCGGATATCACGTACAAACGCCAAACAATCCCCTTGCGAAGCGCCGGCGAGGGTGGTAAACCCGACCATTCGGTTCGCGTAACCGAATCCATAGTGGATCCATACTGAACCTAAAGCTCACCATAAATATAAACTTAATCCTAATCCTAATAATCGTAATCCTAACCTAACCTAACCTAACCTATCAACGGATTAAACTTAACCAACGGATTTTCACGTTTTAACCCTTTACAGTATTAAGTCGTCTCGGGAACATTAAAATATTCTCGGTGACGTAATTGTGCATGGTTACTCTTGTCTGGTAAATGCGGAACAATTCAATATCTTTGTTTTGGATAAAAACCTCATGACAATTAAAAGATCGCAGAAAGTAATCAAATGTTCTACAGTTCTACTCACTTCCTCCATACAATATATCCCTCTAGGACCCTCCTGCACCTACTTTGTATACTGTCTGTTTGTTTATCAGATCATGCATCGTTTTTGACACTGTACCTGTTGATCAGTCTTTGTAGATAATGTTCTAAAGCATTTCTTCTGTTGTCTAAATGACCAAGAGACATGTTGGAAGAAAATTTCTTGGAAGGAAACATATCACTTGGAATGCCGTATTGTTTCACAAGCTGTACAATGAGAAAAACATCTGTTAGGGTTAAGGCTAGCTAGCCCAGGTTATTAGGTACTCGGGCTAGCCCGCTTTGTCGAGATCGTACGTTCGTTACCATTTCTTGTTAATTTTCATATTGTGTTTACATGAGAGCCGAGCCAGCCTGCCTAGCCGAGATCTCGCTTTGTGTGACCGGGATTTCTGTTACCCGGGGTGGGTATTTCCCATATAAACACGATAATTTGACCAGGCTGGCCCGCCTACCGGGCTAGCAAGTCAAAGCTCAGTACACGCGACAAAGTTTGTCTTGACCGATATTTTTTGGACAACTTTTCATTTTACAACTTGTGTTTGTTCATGTATTGGTTAAAAATTGAAAACGTACTCATAAAAACGTGACATCGTGGTTAGCTGGGGGTAGGGGGGCTAGCCCTCCCTCGTGTGAACACGAATGAAAATCAGCTAGGTTGAAGGCCTGGTATAGTACTGTATTCCCATGAACTGTTTCACAAGCTGTACAGTGACAGAGAAAAAACACATCTGCTAGGCGAATTTAGCTCAATAAGTAGCCTCCTCCGCAGGCAACTCTGTGGTTTCTTTTTCCCGAGTCAAATAGCTTCCAACGCTGTTTTTGCCATTTTTGGCCGAACCAGACCATCAATCAATCTGTTCACAATCCCTATACTTCCCTGTAATCCCAGCAAAAACATTGCTAGCACAGCCTTGGAAGCTATTTGACTCGGAAAAAGAAGCCACAGAGTTGCTTGCGGAGGAGGCTACTCAATAAGCAGGTTCTGCTAAAGGCGAATTTAGCTCAATAAGCAGGTTCTGCATGCTAAAGGCGAATTTAGCTCAATAAGCAGGTACATCTAACATTTTGAGCGAAAGGCCCCTCGCGTGGGGGAGCAAAGCCTGGCTACAAGGTTGCAAAGGCCCTTCGTCTTTAAGTTTATATCTATGACAACCCCCCAGGTGTGTGACACCCCCCCCCCCCCCCACTTTTCACTGAATTGGTCGGTAAAACGCGGAGTCGGTCGGTAAAGCCTGGCGTCGTCGGTAAAACCGATTGGTCAGACCGGAAGTTGGGAAAACCTTGTAATAGTTAAGGCTGTTGGTAAACTGTTCGTCATATTAGATCGTTGGTAAAATTGACTTCATCGACTGTTTAAACTTTGTCGGTTGTATAAAATTCGATTTATATGAAATGTAATATTGTTATCATTGCATGGGTTAATGTTAAATTAATATTCCTCCCTTTTCCCGATTTCCGATCCAACCTAGTACCCAGGTTCTTTTCTCCGAAGGAGCGCCGAGTGAAGATTCTGGATACAAGGTAACTGTTACCGGTACGTACAATGCAATGGAAGAAAATCTGCGCCCATGTGTAATTAGCCGGTAAAACTAAGACGATACACCCCCCATCCAAAATGGTCACGGTACGCCACTGTAGACATCTGCAGAAAACTATGTCATTGTACTACTCTAATATTGATTACTGTAATAATTGTATGCATGGCAAAATTATACTACATCCTGATTACTACGCTCTGCAATTAATGTTACCATGGAAACAAAAACTCAAAATGGCTGCCATTAATTTGCACCATTGCAAACGAATCATTTCTCAAGGCTTGGTTTGTGCTGAAAATTATATCGAAGTATTTTAAAATGAATACAGAGAACATTTGGAGTAAAACTTTTCCATTGTTCCTAACGATAAAGAAAACATTTGCTCGCGAATAAGAATTTTATGTCTTCCGACTTCCGTGCTGTTACTGTTTAGATAACGACTAACACTTATGTAACAACATGTGCCTTTAAGATAAGGAAATTCCTTAATTAACTAAGACAAGGTTTAGCGAGAACATTGCAGTTGTAAGAGGGTACTTTAACACGCTCCAGCAGAATTTCCTACCATTCGCATGCAACGCGCAGGGATATATTTTATTGTTCGGACAGGACAGAAGACATAAAAGACGTTATTAAAGGCGTGAATTAAAACGTATATCGTAGGACTTGTTATTCGTTCAGTAAGTATGTAAGTATTTACGAAAGAAAGTCGACGTTTTTGGTTGTATTTAGTCATTTTCATGAATTTCTCTTGTAAAAAATGAATTGGCTTCTGTGAACAAGCATTATAGTTATTTTATGTGGTTTTATACCGTGACCGCTATAGACCGCTGCTTGACTTTCCAAAGTTAAGCATCGTACCTCTGGTACACTAACTGGATGGTTACCTTGTTCAGATATCGGTTCCGGAAGACTGAAAATTAGTGTTGCCACAATCCAATGAGTAGTGCTAATCTAGGTTGGGCACTTGGGCTTTCTCCAAGAGCCTTACATAAAATTTGGACCAGCTCTCATCCAGAGTAACTGGTTACTTCCAGGGATTAGAGTGGCGCCTACCCGCCTACGGGTCCGGTATATACTTCATAGTAACACTAGACTGCATTTCCATCTGTTTTTTATATCCGTAATCCTAACCCTAACACTAATCCTACCCGTAACCCTAACCCTAATTCTACTGTAACCCTAATCCTAACCGTAAAATATGGTGGGAGACTATATGTATTGTTACCATGAAGTTATATCCCACGGTCGCCTCCGGATTCGACCAACCAACTTACTTACTACATTTAGCATGGCTAACAAACATTCAGATGATATGTATATTGGTGTATAAACTGTATGGTCTGTAGGAATAAAGTTACAGTACATGAGGTATATATTTTAGAAATATGGTTAGTACTCAATGTGTTAATATTATACACTACGGTAGTAAATCTGGGAGAGCATGGAGTACATATATCAATGGAACCAGTACATCATTGTAACCTTCACTCTCCATCTCGGTAGCTCAATTGTTAGAGCGTCTCACCGGCAATCAAAAAGTTACAGGTTTGATTCCTGTCCGGGACTCTTTTTCTGAGGACACGAGCTTGAGCACACAGTCAATGATGATATTGGTATACATAGGCGTACGAGACGGGGGGGGGGGCTGCAGCCCCCCAGTTGTCCGAAAAATTAGCTCTATTCGGGCAAAAATGGTCCTGTTATTCGGGCAAAAAGGGTCCTAGTATTTGAGTGCAACTTAATGACATTATAACGGATTCTCGTTGATGGAAATCTGGGATTTCATTGTTGTTCATTGTTTAGCAATGGTTAAAAGTGGCATATAGCCAGGCCTTGGTCCGGGCGTTGTCTAAACGTAATCTCGTATATTCAACTTGAATATACCTAATACATTTGGTTTTGTGTTTTCCTTCCTTCTCTTCTGTGTCGTGCAACGCATTCCCTATGCGCGTTGCGGGAGAGATATCCACACGGTCTAAATTTGGAAAATCTGTGTTGCTTTAACGGTATCAAATACTTCGAATCCCGCACACTGCAGCCGCGGCTGCAAAAACGAGAAAAGTGCCCTCGCATTGCAGGAAATACACTTTCAGGGAATCAAAAATTCAAAAAATTTCTCGGGGGAGCATTCCCCCGGACCCACCTAATGTACGTGTCTCCAGTCTCCAATGCATGTTCATATACATTAATGAAAAACGTGTATGCAATAATGCTTAGACTAAACGATAGCAATTCGTGTTCTTCAGTGATATTGACGTCATAATTTATTCGGGCAATTTATGCTCAGCCCCCGCTACAAAATGTTGCCCGTACGCCTATGTTGGTATATACAGTATATGTACATCATCTTACATTTTGGTGAAGAGAATGGAATTCACGATATCGACGGAAAATGAACCAATGATTAGATTGAGTCATAACGTCAATCTTGTATACCTAAAAAAACAACATAACAATACATTTTTAAAATAATAAAAAACTCAACATAAAATAGCACTTTTTAGAGCAACGTTATCCATTTACAATTATACAATCACGTGACTTATATACGCATTTTCATTGGTTCTTGCACATGATCTATTAAAGGACAGATATATGGATGGCGTCAAATCACGCACAGCTGCAGCTGTGTTTTTCTTTTTTCATGCATGCCCCAACAGCTTTGATAAACCTATGGGGGTTGTTTTTGATTGTATAAAACAAATAGATTTCATTTCTTGTTGTCTGTTCAGTTATAGATATACATAGGACGTCAGAACGTGGTAAGAACATCAGTGACCTACTCGACTCCGTCTTGTGGGCCACTTTTTTGTTCTTACCACGTTCTGACGTCATATGTGCATCTAACTGAACAGACAACGGGGAAATGGAATCGATTTGTTAATTACACTATACTGTACGTAATATATGTACTGCTAAATTCTCAAACAAATTTCAACTGCAGCACTAAACATGGGAGGGCTTATTGTACTTTGGGAAACGAAACGAAACGGTACTTTGTGAAACGGTACTTTGCGAAACGGTACTTTGCGAAATGGTACTTTGCGAAATAGTACTTTGCGAAATGGTACTTTGCGAAATGGTACTTTGCGAAATGGTACTTTGCGAAATGGTACTTTGCGAAATGGTACTTTGCGAAATAGTACTTTGCGAAATGGTACTTTGCGAAAAGGAATGCAATGCGTTTTGAATAATATGGTTTGATTCTGTAATCTAAACTAGCTTTGCCATATCGCGGAAAAACTCTGGCAAAATAATCAAACAAACAATGAAACGACGTGTTAATGATTAACAATTGCCTTGAAATGTTTTTGATGATGTTTTTGTTGTTGTGTTTTATTGCCTTTTTTTTGGGGGGGGGGGGGGGTTGACCGGTCAGAATTCTCATTTGACCGGTCAGAATTCTCATTTGACCGGTCAGAATTCTCATTTGACCGGTTAGAATTCTCATTTGACTGGTCAAAATGTGTCCTGACCGGTCACGTTGACCGGCATCACATGCAACGTTATTTTACTGATATAATACAAATAGTTAATCACATAAAATGTGATTTTGAGTTAAGACATCAATTCTTCAACTAGTGTACTGTATATATTATATACCTGTATCTTAAACTAGTGGGGGTCTCGAAGCATAGGGGACAAAGTCAAACCATTTGAAGACCACTATTAGGGGAACAATGAAATACCTATAGTTCCCATGGAGATCGTTATGGTAAATTCCCCCTAATGAGTAATGGCAGTCATTAATGGTTACAGTTTTTGTCTCTGGCCCATCAACTTCCTTATGGTCCAAGCAAAAGTAAAAATCGGATGTGAATCGCATCTGGAAATCATGTTCCCAACAAATTAATCACACTCCAGCATAACAAAACCTGACAACCTGCATAGAAAGCTTTTGGGTTGGTTGAATTGTTGCAAGTTGCTTGAGTTTACGCCTACAGTAGTTGTTGTATGTTTTCTGATAGGCCAAGGGGTAGTTATTTCTTATTCATTGTTTTTCTCATTTGGTAAAACTTTGCTCTACGTTTCTCGGTTTTCCACTAGGCGAATTTGTTCGCGCGAACCAACATCACTATTGTGAAAATTGAATAGATAGGTAATAGCATTCATATAAAGCAATGGAAAAGCCGAAGCGGCTATATACGGAAGTAGTGTATATTATATACAGTATATCAATATACTCATCGTAATAATTGCAAACGTTAAAAGGCTTACTGCATGAGGTGATGGTACAGTCTTCTTCCAAACTTCCCGTACAACAATATGCTTTATCCTCGTTCTCGACAGACTATATTCAGCTTCACCACTGGATGATGTACTGGTCATCCTTCGATCATTTCTCCAAACTGTACCTCCAGCTGAAGGAAGAAATCCTCTAAGAGAAGCCATTTCTCACATTCACAGTACTGCAGCAAACTACCGTTTCACGAACACATCTTTGCTAAAATCAATTATCATGGACGCAAAAAAAGACCAGCAACTGAAATAGAATATGGCACATATGAGTTCGCCAATTTTTTTTAATAAAAACTTCAGTGTTTACACCAACCTCGTACCCAGGGCCTATCTCCGCCCGCCGCCGACCCCCCGCCACGCGCGCTGCGAAAAGGCCCTGGCAGGGGCTGGTCACGTGTCACCCAGATTCTGGGTGATAACAAAAAATTTGTGGGAGGGGGAGGTTGTCCAGGTGGCCATTATATGCCAGTTGCTGCACCTTGCCACTGATGCGAAGAAGTTTTATCCTGTGATGGAATCGATTTTTTGTTCTATCGACTCTGCGAATCCCTTGAGGACTCCACATACAGTACTGCAAGAACGCCGTCTGTCCCTTTGTCGAAAAGAACGTTTTTGAACTTCAAAACCGACGCCGCCTCGTCATCTTCAATTTCAAAGGTTAGTTTTAAAATTATCAGTTGTTGACTCAATCCAAAATATATAATAACGTTTACCGCTTAACTGCCTTTTGAACAGAGATAGAAATGATCGTCACTGCGTCAAGTGATTTTAATAATAGAAAAGAAACAGTCTATGCAGCACTGTCTACTTTGTTATTTCGAATGTCTATTGATAGTATTTATCCCAAATATAGTATTTTAATATCCGATCGATCGAATTACTTATATTTGCGAAATATTTTAATTTAATATGAAGTGACACAAGCATAATACTATCCTAGACATTCGAAATAACAAAGTACACAGTGTTGCGTACGCAGTGTTATTTTCCATTTTCTGTCAACTTCGAAAATTTCGGGTTAACATGTCTACATTGGAAATATGCTATTATGAAAATCACTTGACGCAGTGACGATCATTGTTATCTCTATTCAACTCTTTCAATGTAAAAAGGCAGTTATAAAGCGTCAACGTTCTGTCATGATGTTATTATATATTTTAGATTAAAACAACAACTGATGATTTTAAAACTAACCTTTGAAAATTGAAGACGACGAGGCGTTAGAAATATTTCTCTAGGGAAAAGGCAGACGGCGATATTTCAATGCACCTTTTAAATCGCCTGAATTCTGGATAAGTAACTTTCGCGTGTTAGCAATAATTTTCTTTAAATTTGAAGCGTTCTTTACTTTTCTTTCTCAACGACGACAGATGAGTTCAGGAAGCGCTTTGTTTCGCTGAAGCACGTCGCCATGAGCTTTTGACACATTTTCAACTTCTTACAGCGTGCGGAGTCCGCGACGGTTCGAGGAAAGATCGATTCCATCTACGACGACAGGATAAAACTTCAGTATCGGAGCCATTACATGCCGCCAGTAGCTGCACCTGGACAACCAAAACGTACCATCCCCTCCCACTAAATTAATTTTTGTTATCACCCAGAATCTGGGTGACACGTGACCAGCCCCTGCCAGGGCCTTTTCGCAGCGCGCGTGGCGGGGGGTCGGCGGCGGGCGGAGATAGGCCCTGGGTACGAGGTTGTGTTTACACTTTACACAATGCTTACGAGAATTTTCATCTCGTAGTCGTACCCAGGCTATTCTGTGCCCAGGCCGCGTGAGAACAATGAAGATCATTGCAATACCAATGAAGAAATTCATTTGCTCTCATTTCAATCCATCAGTAAGTGTGCAATTGTAGGATTCTAGAACCCATCCCCAACGCAACCCCAATCCTAAGCCTAACCCCCGGCTTAAGTGTGTTCCTAACCACCCCCAACCCCCCGGTTTCAACTTCATTGTAACCTTAACGCTTTGTTTTCAGGTAATCCTAGAATTACCAATATTAATCGGTAATTGTACAAGTGCCTAGAATTACCAATAGTTGTTAATTTTATAGGTAATTAATATAATTTTCGGCGAAGAAAGTAGGCAAGGGTTAGGGTTTCCCTCCAGTCCGTTCTGCGCATATCCACGTTTCTGTTTACATCGTTTGTTTACATTGCGTTATATAAACAGTGAACATGAAGTATTGCAGATTTTTTTCACACGCTTGAACTTTTCCGCGTAAAAAGCATGTTATAAGAAGCTGTTTGGTTCCTAAATGTGAATAATATATCAAACTACCACTCGTGCCTTCGCCACATTCAACGAATACTCGCTTTCGAACTGTCGCAAATCTATTCCGTTAAAGTTTGTTGACATGTGGGGTCCCGGACTGTTACGATTGGTGTTGGGACTTGGGATCGTGTTCGAGTTCGAGAAAGTATCGAAATGATGATTTAAAATTATCATGTTTGAAAGCTGGTTGCCATTTGCTGTATTTACAATCACTATTTGTCTCTAGGTGGTGTTGCCAATTTGCGGTGAAACGGAAAGCACCGTACTATATGTTAGAAATAATAACAGGGCTAGCCACGACAACAACAACAAACACAAGAAAATGTCTAAGGCCAAGCAACAAAATGTCTATAAGGCCACACAAGATATTAAAATCTAACATTATAATATATATATATATATATATATATATATATATAGTAAGAACAAAAGAGACGAACTTTGGTTACTTCATTTAAACTTTATTTCACGACAGATCTGTTTCGTATGGAAAGCTATATTAGCTTACCACACTCATTAGGTGAGTATTGCGACTGGTGTTACAAAGCGGAAATATCAAGTTTCCGCTTTGTAACACCAGTCGCAATACTCACCTGATGAGTGTGGTAAGCTAATTATAGCTTTCCATACGAAACAGATCTGTCGTGAAATAAAGTTTAAATGAAGTAACCAAAGTTCGTCTCTTTTGTTCTTACTATTCTGCTCTACTTAGGTATTGAGCACTCTACCTGATATGATTTTGAACCTGACACTTATCTATATATATATATATATATATATATATATATATATATATATATATATATATATATATATATATATATATATATATATATATATATATATATATATATATATATATATATATATATATATATATATATATATATTTATATATATATATATATATATATATATATACAATTGTTTATGGTGGGTGATTTCCGTCAAAACTAATTGAATTTTCTAAACTAATTTGAATTTTGTGGATCATTTAGTTTTCTGATATTTTCTGCGACTCAAGTGACGAATTTTATGATGCGTATATACTACTTTGTAGTCTCCTTCGACACATACGGGTTCTGGGAACGAGATTGCGCAGCCGTCAGTTCGAGTTCATTCTCACGCGCGAGCCATTAGAACGCCTGCGAAGGAGGCTAGCTATTTTGCGACAAACTGAATTTTCTTTTTTTTAAGAGAAAAAAGAATGCAATGCATCCTTAAAATGTTCTGCCGTCTGATCATATTTTGTGAGATATCATATTTTGTGACATTATGTTCTATTTTGTGACAAACCCCATTTTCTGGGTGAAGGCTAAAAGGGATGACTCAAAAGGACCTTTTCATTTTCAAGAACTAGTCTAACCCTAATCCTAATAATAATCCTAATCCTAATCTTGATCCTAACCTTAAACCTAACCGTAGCTAACCCTAACCTAACTAAAAATAAAGACCAGTCAAAATCAGAAAGGTCCTTTTGAGTCATCCCTTTTCGCTGCTCCACGCGGTAAATAAAGACTGGTAACTAATTATTGTCATTCCGCCCATTGAACTCCTTATATTTATGCACATGATTAACATGGTGGATAAATCAACCTTTCTATGGCTATTGATTTACTAAGACAAGCTACGTACGTACGGACATTTTGTCGAGCTCGTAAACGAGAGTAATTCCAAATGAAACAGCTGCACACCGGGTCATTCCTGGGAACGAGATTGGTTCCAACCACGAGATTGACAGCAAACGATAATCCAAAAAAAGTCCAACTATAAGGTCATGAAGGTGAATGACCAAGACCAATTTCCAGTACTTTGAGTCCACGTTTCTTTAACTTTATAGTATGCAGAAGGTCGAGTTACACGTTGTGAAGGTTACGGAAATTTGATGTTATGTACCCGTAAAAATATTCGCACTTTTGTGACGTATTACCTCATGTATCAGATTGTTCGGCGCGCAAAACGCTGAAGCTATTATTCAGGCGGTGTTTGCCGATTCGTGCCTATATATGTATTAACGAAGTAAGTAACAGGTAAATATGATCTAGTATATGTGTTTTCCTGTTGTGTTCGTCCATCTTGTTTTTTTATGTGCGATTGAAAAGGAGTTGTTGTTTCTTTCGATACATTTTCGGGGAGATTTTATCGCCAGGTAAAAACTAAACTTCTGATCAGACGTTATCTGTGTGGTTATCTTTTACAACTCAAAATAAACGAAGCCATTGTGCTCGTTCGCCCAGTGAGACAAACAAACTTTATAGCAAGCCGTTGGGCCACTGTTACTTACATAAATGCAAGTCACTGTCCACTGCTATTAGTTAAATTAAAAGTAAGCCACTGTTGCTTGTTATAAGGTTTAATATCAACGTCTCTGTATCTAGATATTACATGTTTGAACTCTCGAGCGCATGTCCTCTAGCCTCTTTTATATCCTCCCTTGTACGCGTGCGTAGCTATCTGTTTACAGTTGTGTCACTCACAATAAAAGCAAGCCGTTGTGCCACTGCTACTCCAATAAAAGCAAGTTACTGTGCCACTGCTACAATTGAGCAATACAGAGCTCGTTTTGGTATGCACAATAATTTTGTAAAAATCAAAAATACCTCTCATTCTGTAAGTAAATTTTGGAATTTAACTCCAATTTTGGTAATATTCTACCGGACTGTACTTGTAATATGCTATTTGTGCATGTTGCAAATGATGTTGATGAAAGTCCTGGGACTGCGCTGGATCCACTGTTTGTGATATAATTGAGCCAATACAATCTGTGCCAGTTTTAGTAAGGCAATGTAAGAAACTTTGGAACAAATGCTGATAGAAGCAATATATAGATATGTCATTGACTGCGATAGTACATATTCAAATTAAAGATATAATTACCATATGGGATACACCATTCTTAGATACTATATTATCTGCTGGAAATAATTATTTTTCTTAAAGGTGCAGTCCAGTCCGTTCTGCGCATGTGTGATATTTCAAACGTCGGGGACCCCACATGTAACAAACTTTAACGGAATAGATTTGCGACAGTTCGAAAGCGAGTGTTCGTTAAAGGTGGCGAAGGCGTGAGTGATAGTTTGATATATTAACAACATTTAGAAACCGAACAGCTTCTTATAACATACGCTTTTTAGGCGGAAAAGCTCAAGCGCGTGTGGAAAAAATTCGCAATATTTCATGTTCAATGTTTATATAATGCAATGTAAACAAACGATGTAAACAGAAACGTAGACATGCGCAGAACGGACTGGACGGCACCTTTAAGTAATTCTGTTAAAAAGATTTTTTATGTTAACTATTAACAGAAATGATTTCAGTTGTTATTAAAGTTTATAATTTACAATATAGTGACTCCTTTTCTGGTTATTTATTTATAATAACAGACAATAATTCTAACACGTAGACGCATGTACGCATTGCGTGCCTATTTTTGTTTTGTGTATGTGAATAAAGTATTGCAATATATATGTGGAATTCCTCCCTTTTAAACTTCGAACCCCGCTATTCCTTATATTGGTGCTGTAACCAGGATGGAGGAACGACCATGCTTACAAGCTTCAATTCACAAAGAGGGCACAAGCAGGATCCTCACCAGAGTGTTGAAAAAGGCGAACGTTATACAATAGTCATAGGCACACTAGCAGATGAAATGGCGCTGAGTATTTTAGAATCCGAGAAACTATGCTGTGAACTCGAAGAAAAATTTGGTCACATTCGTAAATACATTGAATTAATGAATTATCTGTGTTACCTGTACCACAATCCACCCACTGATCACTAGCTGTAAAGCCAAAACCCAACATCAGATCCTCCACTAGTACTAGTTAATTCACTCGTTGGGACAATGATTCCACATTAGCACATCAAAATTGTACCAATAATTCGACCAATACGGATCCATCTTCTAATTCAAAGCAACGACCAATAGTAACTGGTAGCAATTCAACTCAAAATATGTGTCGCCTTCCCATAAACTATAGCCTCCCAATGTTTTCTTGTATCCCACTTAACTGGCAGTTTTTTTGGGACTCCTTCGATGTGACTGTCCATGGAAATCCATCTCTAAATGGGTCCAACCGGATGATCTACAAGAAATAGATGACTTTCGTCTCACTAACAGCAATTACGAACAAGCTGTTACCCTTCTTAAAGATAGATTTGGCCATCCTCACAAGATTTTTAACGTCCATATTCAGGCACTCCTGGATATTCCCACTCAAACGAGCATCTAGATAGTTTTCAAGATTTCTATCACACCCTGGAAACCCATATTCGGGGTCTTACAGCACTTGAAAAGGATCGAAAGTCGTATGCATGTAGCCTGCGTGCAGTCTCTACATCGGAAACGGAAATGGTTTCCCAATACCCATAATATTAGAAAAACTACCGAACGAATTCAGAAAGAACTTGACACGAGAGCATGGGACCTTAGACTGGGTAATTAATCAGCTTCGAAATGCTATCCAGAAGGAACTCATGAGGATTTTAGAAGCAAGACAGTCTGTCAATTTACAAGCAAGAGGAAACCAGGAGACCATTACCTCAGCCATTCACACTGGTGCCGAAGGTAAAGAACCACCACCTCGTAAAATTCGTCAAATGCGTGTAAGGTTACCACAGATCATCAACAACGGTTCGAAGTCGTCAAGAAAAGTGATCTTTGCTTTGTGGACGTCATAAGGCTTCCCAATGCCGTTCCCAACACCACACTAGTATTTGCACCGATCACCCATCACTTAAGGATCCAGTGACAGTATTAATTGAGGAGACTATCCAAAGATCCGTAGATATGGTCCGACAGCGTTTCAGTTAGGCTATCTGGACCCATCACCTCTCCAACTGGTAGAGGTATAACACCCTCAGTACCATGGTTTCCGGCCACGACGACGAAGATAGTCAACTCGAACGATTCTGGTCCTTAGAATCTTCGGGCATTACTCCGCCAGAACCCAGCGACACCGAAAGCAGTTTTAATATCCAAAAAGAACCAAAACTCCTCCATCTCATGCCCTCGCATGATGGTAGCTACACCACGGCCTGCGGAAGATGGGGGGGGGGGGGGGGCAGGGGGCTTTAGCCCCAATAATAATGCTGCCAAAAATTTACGTGTTTAAAAATTTTAAGTTGTATAATTTAGATCAGGAAAATACCAAACCGAGAGTTTTTCGTCCTTCATAATTGTTCGCATATTCATCAAATGGAGAAACTATATAACCAACGATTAACTCAGAATTGGCCCACCACTCCTCAACGACATAACTGCTGTTCTACTTCGCTTTCGTTCCTACCTCTATAGCAGATATAGATACAGATATATATATATAGATACAGTTCCTACCTATATGGCAGATGGTTACATATATAGAAAAGGCTTTCCTCCATCTCCATCTTCATGAATGCGACCGAGATTTTACCCGATTCCTTTGGCTGTCAAATCCGAGGGACCCAGAAAGCCCTTTCGAGATCTACCGCTTCAAAGCCGTTCCATTTGGTGCTACAAGTTCTCCGTTATTGCTGAATGCCACTCTTCAGTACCACATGAGAAAATTAAATATACATATCATATGTTGCATATAACATGAAAGAGAACATGTATGTTGACAACATCCTCTCTGGCTCTTATACAGAATCGGCAACTCTCAAGTACTACGATGAATCCAGATCGAATGAATGAAGCCGAATTCAGCCGCGTAATTGGGCCTCCAATAGTACTGCACTACAACATAAAGTATCGGAAGAACAAACTGCTGACAAGCACCGGCACCGAAACCAACGTCCTCGGCCTAGAGTGGAATATCTCGACGGACACTCTTGCCTTAGCTACTGAGAAACCGATATCCGCTCCTCACCTTTTGATCACTAAACGCCAAATCCTGCAACAATCTTCAAGCATCTTCGATCCACTAGGGATGATAACCCCCCGTCACCATCAGAGCCAAGATGTTCATGCAACAACTGTGGGGAAAAATCCAATCCTTCCCATCTACTTTATGGACGAGGCATCACCTCCCTTCCTTACTCGCATGTGGATTACGACGAGATTAGCGATCATGACTTCGGATCCCGCTCACAATTGAAAAGACGTGCCAAAACTCGAGCACTGTTACTCCAACATTTTTGGTCTCGATGAAGGGCGGAACACCTGATATCTCTCACAGCCTTTCATAAAACAACAGGAGACAACATTCAAACAATACGTTAGCAGTGAGATAGTCTTGGTCCACGACGATCGTCCATGAATGAACTGGAAACTCGCCGTATAGAAGACCTCATCGTAGGAGATGACGGATTCACTCGTGCTGCTAATATACGTACTAGCACTGGTCGAACGAATAGACCGATCGCTAAGCTATATCCTCTTGAAATTACAGCCGATGCCTCATCGAGATCTACTGCAGCCATCGAACCTAGGCACTACCGGGGTACCCTTAGTTTGTACAAATTCAAATTCAGGTTATCAATCAAAATAAATTAAAATCTGCTTTCATACAACGTGCGGAAATGGGTATTTAGTTTTTGTGAAATTTATTAATAAAATATATACAGAACATAATCCAGAAGTACGGTCCAAAAACCGGGGGGGGGGCATGTCCGATCGTAACAATCTCATTCAATCCAACCTGTCGCTGATACTAAAAAAGATCGTCCAGAAGACGACTCAGACCACCATCTAGCCACGACCATTACGCATGAGCGCCTAGCTGGCAACTACATCCCTGGGGTTCTTACAAAATTCGTTCTTACAAATCGTCTTCTGGACGATCTTTTTTAGTATTCGCGAGAGGTGGGACAAAATGAGAGATTGTACTTCTATCATACGATCGGACATACCTGTATGATGAAATACATTATACAAAACAACTTAGATCCTAACCCCCCAATGGGTTTTCTAACCCCCGGCCTGCCTGATGGTTTTCTAATACTAATCTTATTACTAATAAAAGGATCGTCCAGACTAGACGATTGCTTGCGGGCACTGACAAAGAACGCCTGGGATGTAGTAAAACCCGTCACATTCAAACTTAACGGCGGAGTTATAAATATAGGACGTATCATGCAACATGTTTCGGTGTTAAGCCTTTGTTTCTTAACATTAATTCGTTTATTTAACATTACAATTCAGATTTGCATAAGCCGGTCATGAGTTTTATTATGCGTTTATTCATGTCCTCGTTAAATATTAAAGGTGTAAATGTCCCGCAAAATTACATTAGCATGTGTCACATCGTCGTCATGGTGACACTACAGTTATAGTGCTCTAAATTTGAAGCAGTTTATATACAACAGTACTGATGTATTAGCGCTGGCACGAGCGCTTTCTGCCCCGAACTGAAATTACTAAGGGCCGATAATCTAAAACCTATATAATCATTGAAGAATTTAAATCATGTGCTCACCTATCTGTGCCAACCGCTTACACAACAATCTCAGAGCAGTTTTGGAAAGAGACCGCCACGATTGCAACGAGAAACATTTGACTGGATATGTACAGAAAAATAAATATCTTTTTGGGGATACTCTACCACCATTAATAAAACCTTGTTGCAGATGGATGTCATTGCAATGTAATCATACTAATCATGATAATAACCAAAGTGAGGCATTTCAAGGTAAAGTGAATATTATTCCCAAGTGTGGAGCGACTCTGACTGGAATTAGTTCTCTGGATTATGCAGCAACAAATATCCCGAAATGCTCTGAAGACTTACTACCTTTCGTGCAAGAAAATCGCTCGAAAGATACTGGCAATGCCGACCTTTTCAGATATATTAAAGGCACTGTTGATTCTTTAACAGCCAGTCCTGATCAGGGTTTTCAAAAAAGGATAGTCGATAAAAGCATGCAAAGACTAGAGACGAATCCTGTTGATAAACAAGTATACAAGAAAAACTGTTGTAAGAATAAAAAGTTTGTAAATATGGCCAATTGTCAGCTGCATGATCAGCTGGTACAAAATTCAAGTTCAGATAATTTATTCAAAAGATCATCGAACATCGCAGGCGATGGATTCATTATGGCGGAGTGTAAAGGATTCACAAAAACAAACACGGATTATTTATCAGCAAAGTCAAAGCAAACAAAAGAAAGTACATCAGTATTGCATGACTTCACCCCTGGCCTAACGTCGCTTGATATTCTTAAGTACAATAAAAATCATTCTAGCCGCACCTTAGACAGAGCAGGAAATCTGATCTTTTATCCACAAAACTCATCAATCTCTTGTAAAATATCTGAAAATTTATTAACAGCTCATTGTAAATTAGAACCAATGAAAACATTATATGGATTATAGATACTGATACCAGCTCACGCCAGCAAACTAACCTTGTTGGAATTCGTGATATCCCAAATATGTCACGAGTATGTGCAGATTTTTCTGAGATTCTTTTCGACTTCTCCATATTTTCGTATTTAAGTAGCTATATTGAGACATAGTCAATCGAGATATGGTCTGGAAACTCGGCAAACTTCAAAGCGACTATAATGAGCTACGTTTTGATGTTGAACCGTACCTTACCGTAACAACACGGTTGAGCGATTAAACCCAAACGATTCTATTGGATGATTGCTTCATTATACTAAAAATACAATAGGATAAAGACGAACAAAAAGATAGAACAAAGACTTTAGCTGAGTTTCCAGACCATATCTCGATTGACTATGATTGAGATTCCAAAAAGTTTCATCGTCTTACAAACCTGCCTAAGCCACGACCAAGTGTTCGTTGGAAATATTGTTCGTCTTTGTTTCAGCTGTTTTCATTTTGTTGTGAAGAAACTGGCGTCGCAAAAACTACCGTTGTTTTAGTTGAAATTTGCGACGCGTTTTTCACCGTCTAAAGTTAGAACTTTTCACCTAAAATGAGTAATGGTAGTCGAATATTCCATCATAAAATGGCATTGTTATATTTTTGGTAGTTTGACTATCATTTTTAGCTGTATTATTGCTTAAAAGTTGCGATTAATGGCGATTTTGTGACGTCACGATTTTCAACTCAACACGCTGGAAACGTCACACGTGATCTTAGTTTCATATCCAGTCTTTCTACTATCCATACTGATACTTTGAAACCTTACTTTGTTCAAACGAGAATAAAACTCGATGAAAACTATACTTAAAAAATAAATTTATTTTAAATAATTTTCTTCATGCCTTTATTTTCATTTAAACCATCATGCAATATATCAACTAAAACTCACGTGACCATTCGTGTGCACGAGAAGTCTAGCCAATCAAGACCACTGACCTCTATATATAACTGGACTGCTGGATCCCATTACCAATCACTTATAAAAAGTGTCGTAAAAACGATGGCATCAGCTGGAGTCTATTTTCTCATGGTAGCGACTACTGGTCATTGGATTGTTGGCGCAAGTTTGTGCAACGACCAATCAAATTTGTTTTATACGATGGCGACAGCTGGAGTCCTTTTTCCAGTGTCGATCGTGATACAGCCAAAAGCAACACAGTACGGCATTTTCATTCTTCAAAAACGAAACTCGACAAAAAACCTTGAAACAAACTGTAGCAGATGTTCTTTATGACCAGAAAACTTACCACTAAATTCTAAAAGCCTTCGACACTAGTGTTTCACTAGTCAACACTCGGAGGACGTGTGAAATTATTTTCGGTTATAATCGTTGTATGACATTTAATCTCGTTTATCCTCATGTGAGATATAAAGTGCGAACTTGTTGCTTTTGTTTTACGAAGGTTGTCGATCTATAGAAACCTTTTGCAGAAAAGAGAATGCTGAATTAGATACTGAATTAGATACGTGTTTACTGTTTTTTTTAAAGTAAACCGGCCGAAGAGCGGCCAAGAGTGAAGAGTGACTGAAACATGATAAGCATCGCCCACTAAATATTAAAACACGAATTATATCAGGAATTGTAAATTTCAAACTCGTTTATTTTGTATTGATAATGTCAAATGTCATCTGGTCAAAAAAGGTTGCTTTAAAAACAACCTTAATTGAAAGCATAAAACGAGAAAAATACTGCCGTCTGCATAGAAATCAATAAACCTCATAGTCATCCATTTCTTGTTACTACAATTTATAGACCACCAAATACAACATCTGATTTTTTCACCCACTTAGAAAATTTAATTAAATCTTTAGAAAAAATTAAAGGCAAATCCAGATCAACCAACTAAAAAATTGAAAACATTATACGAGTTTAATATCAATTGTCTCAGTTGATTAGTGAAACTACGCGAGTAACAATGACAACCGCCAGCCTCCTTGCCATCATTTCGTTACAAATAAACCAGAGATTATTTCTGACTCTTTATCCATACTGGAATCAGTGACCATAGTATGATCTATGCAATTAGAAAAATCAATTATCCTGAAAAACATAAGGAAAATATTATTGAATTCAGAAATAGGAAAAATACAACTACAAGCATAAATGAACTAAGTTTAAATGGCATTAATTTAACCAAACCTCAGGAGATAACTGAAGGCTTCAATAATTTCTTCTCAAACATTGGAATTGAATTAGCTACAAAATAGGCACATACTGTAGGGTGCAATTTTGAAACGTTTGTTAAGACTGCCAAATCCGAGTTCATAGAATTCAAGGCTGTAACTGTCAACAACATTTATCATCGCTTACTGCAGTGCCTGTCTGGTTCTAAAGCCACTGGCACTGATAAAATCTCCAGTAATATTCTCAAGATAGTATCACCTGTTATTTCAAGTTCACTGACATACATCTTTAATCAATATATTACACTATGCTCTTTTCCCAATGAATGGAAAACAGCTGGGTAATCACCACTTTATAAAAGTGGCAAATTTAGCAAGTAACTATCGACTCTGTTTTGCCAGCTATAAGTAAAGTAATGGAAATAATTCTTTATGAGCAACTATACGATCATTTAACGGAAAACAATATTTTATCTGAAAAATAATTTCGTTTTCGCACTCTACTGCAACAGCACTGCTGGATTGCACTATAACAGCTGGTATGTAAATATGGATAGGAAAATGCTCAACCTAGTTGTATTTATAGATCTTAAAAAAGCTTTTGATACCGTTAATCACAAAATTTTACTACGAAAAATGGAACTATACGGAATTAAAGGAAAAGCTCTTTCACTACTAAAATCATATCTTATTGATCGTAGTCAGAAATGTCAGGTGCATGGATTAATTTCGTCAGGGCAGCCTGTCAAGTGTGGTGTGCCTCAGGGCTCCATACTAGGACCATTATTCGTTTTGCTTTACATTAATGATTTGCCTAAATGTTTAAGTAAGACAGTGCCTGCATGATTGTTTGTTGATGACACTAACTTGACAGCCACTGGTGAAACGATAGATGATGTTGAAATTGCAATGAACTCTGATTTGGTTAACCTCAAATAATGGTTAATAGCTAACAAACTTTAATTAGCCTTAATGTGGCCAAAACTGAATTTATGCTTATTGGGTCAAAACCACGAGTGAGAAATGCTTCGCATATACAACCAAATATCATTATTGAAAACCAACCTATTAAACGTGTATATGAACGCAAGACTCTTGGAAACGAAATACTGAAAATATTAGCAAAAAAATCTCTTCGGGGATATCTGCCATCCGGCGAGAATTTGTTGACAAAAATACGCTGCTTTCTGTGTATAATGCTATTGTCCACCCATATTTCAACTACTGTTGTGAAATTTGGAATGTGTTTGGTGACACACAGTCCAAATATTTACAAAAACTTCATAACAGGTCAGCTCGAAATATAGCATGTATGGGTAATGATGTAGCAAAATCAATGTTTATAAAGTATTGAATGAGATGGGGCCAAAATCCCTCTCAAATCTTTTCACGTATAAAAAGGAAGTCGCAAATCATAATCTGCGAGATATATAGCTACAACTAGGGGTTTCCACAAGTTGCTCGAAATTCTGATAATAGTTGCTCAAAAAAAGAAGAAAAGTTGCCTAAAAGTTGCCCATTTTTCTCAAAAAGTTGCTAGTTTTCAAGAAAGTTGCTCAAAAGTTGCTACTTTAATTGCGCTGCCAAGTGCTGCTATTTTGAGCAAGAGTCGATACATACCTGGTGATGATGTTTAGAGTAATCATATAAATATGTGTCTTTATAAAAAATGCAATGCACTTGTCTGTACATAATATGTGTCTTGCTGAAACAATTTTTTAATATATTACTTCAAAACTTAAAACAATTATGATAATGTCAAATACCAACTTTTGTGTAAATATGTCGGCCATTTTGAATTTTGAGAAGCCAAAAGTGCAAATAACTCCGGTATTAATTCCCCTAGCGGCTAAAATTACCGAGTATTAAATACCGATAAAGAGATATTGAGATTGACTGGACTTGGGTCTTGGAGAGCTAAAATTGTTTATTATTATCCTAATATGGTTTACCATATTTCAACACAAAATGAAAGTAAACGTTGTGAAAAACTCAAAATCGCTAAACAAATGTCAAATTTAGGAAAAGTTGCTCGAAGTTACAAAAGTTGCCGGTTAAAAAAAAGTTGCTCATAGAACTAAAAGTTGCCAAAAAGTTGCCGAGCAACTTGTGGAAACCCCTAGCTACAACTCTTTGCTTGCCACAGCCACGTACGAATAATATGAAAAAAAGTGTCATGTTTGACCGGGCAAATCGCTCTCATTATTCGTGAGAAAAATTGCTACTCATAAAAGTATGTAACAATATCTTAGTATTAAATTGCCAGCACTTATCTTTATTGTATATTGACATTACCATTTGTTAGTTAGTTGAAAAGTTAGTTAGTTTTTTGAGTAAATTTAATTTTTAGTTTTCTTACACACGCCCTTCGTTGAAATCAGCATTTGCTGACGTTGTTAGCGTGTTTGAAATAAAGACTACTACTGTTATGTTATACAAAATAAAGTCGATGCTACAGTTTATTGTTTCATATATACCAAGTACTATTATTAAAGTAGGTGTATAATTTCATTAATTTTACCCTGTTTCACTTGGGGCTCCAAAATGTTCTGCAAGTTTGTATCGATTGTTCATATTATTATTTGCGAATGCTTACAAATGAACACATGGTACATGGAGGCATGAAGCTGGCTCGCTATTAACAAAACAGTAATTTGTCCTGATATTACATGAGGCAGGCTAGCCCACTTGCCAGACTGACTCACAAGCACACCATTTGCAAACTGTTACTTGGTCTGTACAGCCAGATACATACCTTTCGAGCTGAATTTTGGCCTTGACTATACATGGAAAGCGAGTTGGCTTGCTAACCGAGACAGTAACCTGTCTTGATATTACAATATCGTAGGGTTGCGGACCTCTCAGTAACCAATCATTGCGCGTTATTTTGTATACAGACCTGAAAACGAGGTCAGCAAAGCATATGTAAGAAATAGGATATAGGAGCGGTTAGTTTCCAGTCCTAACTGAATTCAGCGTCGAGGTGGCAAATTTACTGAATCAGCTTGACCGTAGAGATATCAATCACAGTTTGATTTTTAGACTGCAATTTAGGGAACCTCTCTATTTTGTCTGAGGCTGGCCACCTGCAGCTAGCCACCTTAGGATTAGGGTTTAGTGTCGGCGAAGAAGCCTGGAAATGTCTACATTATATAGTTATTAAGTTGTCCAATTTTTAACATTTTCTTTGGATCTAGAAAGTAATAATCTATTCACCGAACCAACTATGATAATGATGACGTTTCTAGAAAATAGAAATTTCCCTTTATAATTAAAATAATATCCACAAAGTGACAGGTGCAGGGATAGCATCGTCGGTATAGTTCCCTAAACCTCGACGGTTTGGATAAATTAAATGATTTGAAATCATTTAACGTTCTAAAATATTTCAAAAAAAATAGTAATTTCTGGGCGATGTTTACTGATTTTTTATACGATGGGACTATATAGAGAAAATGACACCGGTTTCTAAATTTAACTACGCCGAATGACCGTTAAACGCGTCTCCAAGAGCGACAAAAAGTGAAGACCAGCTGCTTTAATAAAGTGGCTAAAAAGCCTTGAAAATTGATTTGGGAAATCATATAGTTACCCAGGGATGCATATATATACTTTGAAAAAGACAGAAAAATCAGTTTCTTAATCGCTGAATATTCGTTACAACATTTCTCCGTTATACAGCATTGTGTATGTTAATTTTTAATGCGTAATTATATATCGCTGCGTGACAAACTTGTGGTTTTTCTCTTTTTCAAAAGCCCACAAGACTTTCAGCCAAGAAAACACCCGCTATATAACTAGTAATGAATGAATGAATGTCTTTATTTAACAAGTAGAGAAGGTAAACAAATTCAAACATTTCAAGTGTAACACAGATATCGCAATGTTCGCGTGCAATTAATTAAATAAACAACTCTGAACGATACTACAAAGATGTCAGTATTGACTATTGAACTGAATACAATACTTAATATTATGGACGCTATAATGCTTAAATTCAATTGTGGTTAAGAAGCTATATAGTCTCTCTCTCTCTCTCTCACACACACACACACACACACACACACACACACACATATATTACATGATATAAAAGTGTTGTACTAGCGTATGCAGTGTTGGAATACAAATCGAATAATCTGAATGGTTAGTGTAGTGTTGAAATAGTACATCTAGGAGGTCTAACTGTTTCGAACGAAGGCTCTTCGTCAGAGGTGCAAGGTCACTTTATGCTTCCCTCTCTGACGAAGATCATTCTCTCGAACAGTTATAGTCCTCCTACATATTTTCTTCAACAGTATACATCAAGCTTTTAGTTTTTATCGATTTATATCGCCAATATTTATACACATTATATATACGTAAGAAGTATATAGCTACATTTTAACTTTCATTCAAAAATGTTTATTCTTTAATATACCAACATTGATTTAATTAATTCTACTGGTTTGAGGTTGAACTCGTCAAATATTAATTGTATTTTAATTGCCGCACCAGCAAAACGCAGTTTGAAAACTACCCACAAAAGCGTTCGTCCTATCTAAGATATTTCAAATGATTGGTCGAAGAGATATACATTACAATCAAAGAACTGCAGTACTCTGCAAGCAATCCTGCGTTGTTTTAAACGAGATTGGTGTCACCACGTACAGCGCCTACATGACATTGTTATTCTACGATGCACTCAAGAAAGTACTAAGAAAATATGTGGAAATCTTTGTTGAGGTTTAGCAGGTAACTTGGCCTTATTACAATAATATTTTACCGTGAAGACTAAAAACATTGACAAGTATTGGCTATCGTTATGATATCAACAATAAACGCCTCACGACCAAAGGAGTCTGCTTTGACTCACTTGTTAAGCACTTCTTTCGCGACTCAGAAAGCGATCATGGCTGCGACCGATCATCGTACCGTACAAAATTCTGCGAAATTTCTCACTATAAACGTAAGTGGGAAACGATTCAACACGTTTCAAGAGACGCTCTCCCTATTTCCTACTACTCTGCTTGGATCTGAGACAGAAAGAGCAAACTATCTCAACACAAGTAACGGGGAGTATTTCTTTGATCGACACAGAGGTTCGTTTGCAGCAATATTGTATTTCTACCAGAGTGGAGGATCCCTTATACGACCAGAGCACGTTCCTGTTCATGTTTTCTATAAAGAATGCCTGTTCTTTAAACTACCTGAAGAAATCGTGGAAATATTTCAAATAGATAGCGGTGTTTTGGATGCAGAAGAAGAGAGACCCATGCCCGTAAATCCAATATGCAAACTGATCTGGGAGACGATGGAGTATCCGAACACATCAAAACTCGCTAAAATCCTCGCTATTCTTTCTGTCATAATCATTTCTGCATCATTGGTCATTTTCTGCCTGGAAACAATGCCAGCGTTTCAGCCACCAGCGCCAGACTGTCCTCCAATAAGGAATGTGACGCCGGACAGCTGTCCAGAGAAAGACAACTATGTGAATCCTTATGACAAAATTTGGTTTCTCATGAATTGTGCCATAATTGGTTGGTTCACTGTTGAGTATGTCATACGAATCCTCGTCTGCCCAAACATCCTCGCTTTCCTTGTCGCACCACTAAATATCATCGACCTACTATCCATCCTACCCTTCTATGTCACCCTAGCCCTTCAAGATGTAGGGGGAAGCATTGATGTTCTTCGAGTGGTGCGTGTAGTTCGTGTGTTTAGAGTGTTCAAGTTGTCACGTCATTCGCGAGGTCTACAGATCCTTGGCAACACACTGCGTTCATCCTTCAGTGAGCTCGTCATGTTAGGCTTTTTCCTATTCATTGGTGTTATGATATTTGGAAGTTGTGTCTATTATGCCGAGCTTGGAGAAGGTGAGTTACATCTTTATAATGATCCAATATTATATAATATAAAACATGTCACTCTAGCATAAAAAGTACGTCCAAGCTTTTTTGGCATAATTTTAGTTGTAAATAATTTTGGAAGCAGATCCGATCTACTTCATTTTAACCATTTTACCCTGACAATCGGCATGGATACAGTCCAAAAACTTGGTCCAACTTTAATATTTCTGCTAAAGAACTACTTTATACTATACTCTAATAATTTATACATAGCAACCTAGCCATTCTTGAATTAATATTCAAAGCATTCAATTGTTAAACAAACAATCACTATATATGTTCATATTTAATGAAATATGTCTTACTGACTGGTAATTTTCAATTTTATGTTTGGAAACAAATGACGCAAATTAAAATTATGTTGAGAATATGCGATATGTGAACAGAAAAACGTAAAGTACATGTCGTCAAAATATTTCTGCATTTCAAACTTGTTTTTAAACACCAAAAATAACACCTGTTATTCCTCCTAACGCAAAATCCTTGAGGAATTTACATGCCTGAGGGTTTTAGTGGTATTGAAGAGGCCCTATATATTGGTAACTTTGTTAAATTAATCAGGTGTATATTTTCAGATTAGTCAATGTATATACAATAACAGACCTGGCTAAAGAAACATTGTGGTTAACTAATTAATGAACAAATGTCATACGTTTTCAACAATATAAATATAGTTGTGTTGCCACACAACAAAACAGAATTTTCTCGATTACCTATTAATAATACTCAGACATCGTTTCTTAAAAACAGAATCTAGAGTTGTATCAATTTAAACTAGAAACACTCCATGTGATCATTAGTTTCCAGTATGTTAATTCATGCTGATAGTGTGAACATTTCTATGTTTCTATATGCAGTATTATTAAATAACAAGTGTTATACGCTAGCTCTATAAAATATCCTTTGAAGAGTGTATATTGTTTGTTTTACTCAGATGAAGGGCTTCGCTCTAAACTCCAGTTTTTCGTTCCTAAAATCTCGGCAGTTCACCACCTTTTCGATTTGCTATATTTTGCATTAGTTTATTTTGAAGTCGATTCTCTTTGATGTACCGTTGCTTACTAACGTTGGTTAGTTAACCTGCTAGTTAATACTAAATAAGCTACTAAATTTATATATATATATTTATAAAATAAGTCGTGTCTTACGCACGCTGTGATTGGTCAGTTACCGTGTTATATCAGGCTTTAGTATAAATTGACAAGTTTATATCACAAATCCTCAATTTTCATTGGCTATCGCAGGAGTTACTATCCTCTGATATAAACCTCAGGTAAAAGTCGCGTGATTTCGAAAGAATATTTACTTTTTTTCCATGAAAAATGCGAAATAAAAGTTATTTCTTGGGTTAGAAAGTTGTAAATTTATACTAAAACAATTAGACAACTCGCCCTTGTTTTCTATGAGCGATAGGCAACTCGACTCCGCCTCGTTGACTATCTGCTCTCAGTAGAAACTGACCATGGTCTATTACAAATGCTGCATTCTGATTGGCTACTCAACCGTTGTCTATTCGTGATAGACAACGTTTGGGAAACGCGCTCAAAACAATGGCAGAAAACTCTCGTTTTAGCGAGGTTTCAGATGAGTTTTTGGATAATTTTTTTGAGAATGCATGATTTGTAATAGTCCACTAATTTGTTTCTACTAATTAACAATTAGACAACGAGCCCTCGTTGTCTATGAGCGAATAGTCAACTCAGGCTTCGCCTTCGTTGACTATTCGCTCATAGACAACTCGGACTCGTTGTCTAATTGTTAAATAGAAAACGCGGGCTCGTTGTCTAATTGTTAAATATAACATGGATGGATTACGCCATCGTGATACGCCATCAATTAGCCATCATACGCCATCACTTAGCCATCATACGCCATCAATTAGCCATCATACGCCATCAATTAGCCATCATACGCCATCAATTAGCCATCATACGCCATCAATTAGACATCACGGCGCCATCATACGCCAGTAAGGAGAATTTACGTGTTGATAAAAAAGATATTTGTACATTTTATTTGCTTTCTACGGGTTATTTTATAAAAGAAATAGAAAACATTTTTATCCGTGTTCCCATACGTTATATAAACACTCGTGGAAGTTTGGGAGAACTCGAAATCACGTGGAAACACTCGCCCTACGGGCTCGTGTTCCCACTATGATTTCTCGTTCTCCCAAACTTCCACTCGTGTTTATATAACTGTATGTAAACACGGAAAATGTTTTCTATTTCTTAAATATTTCATGATTGAGTCGGTTTTCGTTGTCATTTTTCTGGATGTATCTATGATAAATATATAGCAAAGTGAAAAGGTGGTAAACTGCCAAGAATTTAGTGACGAAATACTGACGTTTCGAGGTAAGACAAGACGAAATAAAATAAATAGGGCTTATATATATATATGTCAAAAGGTGTCACAAGTAGAAAGTATCAAGCACGGGAGATAAACAAACTAATAATTGATGAGATGCGAAAAGTTAAATCATTTGCTATTTTTACAGTAGCAAACAGACTGAGGGGGAGGGAGAAATGACAGGTCCAATATTCAAGGGGATTAGGCGATAATATTAGCAGTAAGAAACAAAAACTTGAAAAGGAATGAAAGTGCATAAGCTAATAATAAAAAGTTCCAAGCAAACTAAAATAACAAAAAACTTGTAGGAAATTAAATAAAAGAAAAACGTTCGTTAAGACCAAGAGGATGTGTGGTGCCAAGTTTAAAAATGAGACGCTTCTCTTGCCGTTTGCGGTTATCGTTACCACCTGAGATGGGAAGGATGGCACAGACTTTCATGTCTGAAACCACAGCATGTCCTCACTCTTATAATGACTATAATGATCAATCAACCATTCCTGTCAAATTAACTAATTAAGAGCGACTTGTTAATTTAATGCTAGAACCCAACCCCAACACAGCAAAGATCCTAACCCTAACCCCCCGCCTAATGGGTTTTCTAACCCTAACTACCACGTTAGCCCCCATCCTCAACCCCCTTCAGCATGTACATTTATAGACTAGTGAGTGATACTAAGCTGGTGGGATAGTAATTGACTGTTATACGCATGCGCGACTCTTAGTAGAGTCGCTCTTAAATTGAACATTATCATCATTTTAACAGGAATGGTTGATTGATCATTATAGTCATTATAAGAGTGAGGACATGTTGGAAACCAAATGGTTGGAGCTGTTGAAATGACGGACTACAGGTTTGTCAACATCATTGTTCCTCACGGAACGAAGATGTTCAGCAAACCTGTCTGAAAGGCGTCGCTCAGTTTCACCGATGTAGATTTAAGGGCATTTAACGCAAGAAATTTATGATAAATATAGACTCATTAAAAATGCAAGGATTTACTATATGGTTACTTCGGGGGGTTTAACTGTATAAAGCTTCATTAATATACTGTTAATAAGGTATTTATATAGATAAATCCCATATCCCTCCAGATAAATCACTTGAACTTCCAATGAATAATTCAAATCAATTCAATTCATAAGCCAGCTGGCTAAAATAATTTCAAAGATGAAGTTAAGTTGTTCATCGAAATGAAGTTATTTTAGAGAAAGCTTAGATTTCCATTGTACGATAAGTCGTCGAGAAACGGAAGCTGTGATAACACACTGACCATGTTTTTTCAAGTGACTGACGATTTTAAAACGTTGTGTATATTAGCAACACATACAACGATAGATATGTTATGTATTACCTCGTTCTTTTAAAACAGAAATTTAAACAGGGATTTTTAAAGAATGAGGTAATGCATAACATATCTCTCGTTCTGTTGCTAATATATGCTAATGTATGCTAATATGCTAATATATGCTAATATATGCTAATATATGCTAATATATGATAATATATGCTAATATATGATAATATATGCTAATATATACTAATATATACTAATATATACTAATATATACTAATATATACTAATATGCTAATATATGCTAATATATGCTAATATATTTGGAACATCGTAACAAGAGATTATAACCCGTTTAACCCTTCACAATAGCATCACAATAGGTAGTTTTAGTCTAGTATGCAGGATTTATATTCACGATATTGTGAAGTTTTTTTTGCATAGTTTTTCTTTCACTCAGTGACGTCAACAACAAATGGTTACGACCGCATTCGCTCGCAATCAGAACAAAAATGGTTGCCTTCAATAGCGACGCGCACAGCTATACTAATTATAGACCAAAACTCAGACAAACAAACCAAATTTGAATCTCAAGGGATTCCTAAATAACTATTTTCTATTGTTGGGAATGCAAGAATAAACAAGAATAAATTATAGACTCAGACAAACATGAATACTGACGTCATCTGTGCGCTTCGCTATTTAAAAATACCATAAAATACGATATAAACAAAGTCAAATTTCTCTAAAACTAAAACTACTAGCAGAAAACGAATGCCCATTCTCGTGTTAGGCGACAAAGAACTTTCATTGTGGTGAAGTGTCTCTTATAACTGATCTACCACAAGCAACTGGTCATGCTATGCTAATTTTTAAACATCTGCATATTATTACAATATATTTCTAAAGATCTAAATGTGTAAATTGTTTCAAAATTTGCATTGCATGACCAGTTGTTATGACGAACTACGCTACTGTGGTCAATTTAATTTTGGTTTACAATTATACATCTCAAATTGCTGCCTTTGTTCTTATTCTCAACAGATTCGGGTTTCGAAAGTATCCCACATTCATTCTGGTGGGCTATTGTTACTATGACAACCGTTGGCTATGGTGACGTTTACCCAACCACGTTTTTTGGTAAAATTACTGGTGCTCTATGTGTTATTTCTGGTAAGAAAACGAATATTCTTTTTAAATAAACTAATAAATTAACCAGCTGTTGTGGTCTAGTGGTTACCACACATGTCTATGAGCTGGGAGAACCGTGTTCAAATCCTGAGTCGGACCACCACTCAAGGTCTTAAAATAATTGAGAAGGTGCTGCTTTGCAACAACATCAGCAAATGGTAAGACTTTCGGGTCTTCTCGGAAAACGACCTTAAATCGTAGGCCCTCGGATTTCCTATCAGTTGGGTTTTCCGTTCACCTGAGAGTGATAAACTTGAATAGTCGAGCGCTTAAAACATGAGCCTCTGGCTCGGATAAATAGGGTAACCTTATCCTGCGTGATCGACTCAAGATAAATCATACTCATACTTATATACGATGAGTTAAATATGTTTCTTGTTAAATATAGTATTAGTAAATTCTTATGCAGTAAGTAGGGAAATTTAAGCACGAGCTGAGTTGAATATATATATATATATATATTTATACAATCACGTGACTTATATACGCATTTTCATTGGTTATTGCCCATGATCTATTAAAGGACAGATACATGGATGGAGTCAATCACGTCAGCAGCTGTGTTTTTCTTTTTTCATGCCCCAACAGCTTTGATAAACTTTTGGGGTTGTTTTTGATTGTATAAAACAAATAGATTTCATTTTGCCGTTGTCTGTTCAGTTATAGATACACAGAAGACGTCAGAACGTGGTAAGAACATCAGTGACCCACGAGACGACAGTCGAGCCACGTTCTGACGTCATCTTTACATCTATAACTGAACAGACAACGGCAAAATGGAATCTATTTGTTAACTATAATATACTCTAAATGACTTTCAGACAGCTTGAAATTACGCGAGAAATTTTCCGCCAGTCGAGATTACCACCCTCGCCCCAGGACTTTCGTACTTTGGACAGCGCTTCGCGTAACTTACATCGTAAGCAGAAAACGTACACATGCGCAAAACGGAGTAGACCACACCTTTAAATGTTCTTTAATCTTTAAGTCACTTTGTTATACCAGAAAAGGATTAAGGGAAAGGCACAACAGGAATAAATATTAGTGACTTGCAGCTTGGTTATTTCAATTCAGTGAATTATTTGCTGCTCAAGTTTAAACGTAAACTCTGAAAAATGTTTCTGAGCCCCAGACGGGAATCGAACCGCAATCTTCTGATCTCCGGTTTGACGGTCTAACCATTGAGCTACCAGAACTCAGATGACAGAACGAAGGCTACGTTGTGTACTAGTTCGTACATGGGATATACGTACTGCTAAATTAGCTGTCTTGGGAATTCCCGAAAAGTATGTTACTACCAGGCCGCTTCCCGTGGTTTCAAATAGTAACATGCATTACAACTGTATTTCACCCCCACTGTCCAGAACGTTCCTTTAAATCCTGGCTGTTCCCAACGGCTTGCTTTCTGTAGTGGTTCTATTCCGTTCATAATGTTTATTCATTCAAGGTTGTTCCTTTGGTTTTTCGTTACTAAACCAAGAGCGACAATAACAATTGCCATTACCATTACTTTCTCTATTATTATTGCAACAATTCACACGTTTCTTTCGTGGTTCCCGCAATCTAAACATCAAGCTATAGCCTATAGCCTCAGGTGTCTAGGGTCTTTCTTAAAATCCTTGCTGTTCCCAACAAGCAAGCGTTTTGAAGTAATGAAGTGCTATCATCCAAACCAATTTTCTTCGCAAATATCTTAAAGTTCCTACTAATAGTCCCAAGTGCTCCAATGACAATTGCTACGACCGTTACTCTTCTACAGTTCCAGATCTTCTTAATCTCCCTTTTAAGGTCTTGATATTTTTCAATGTTTTCCTGTTCCTTTTCGATTACTCGTATATCGAAGGGGCAAGCGACATCTATTACACTACATGTTCTCTCCTCCTTCTCCAAGACTACAATATCGGGTCTATTGTGTTCAAGGTGATGATCTGTTTGGATCTTAAAGTCCCATAGTATCTTCACCCGATCGTTTTCCATTACATCTTCCGGAGCGTGGTCACACCACTTATCCTTACACGGTAGGCTGAACTTCTGGCAAAGCTTCCAATGGATGACTTGTCCGACCTTGTCATGTCTCCACATTTTATATTCTTTTTGCGCTAATTTCTTACATTCCGCTGTTATATGACTAATAGTCTCTTCTCTTTCTCCACATAACCGACACATGGGTGACACATCCTCTTTATCGATCTGATTCTTGATACTGTTAGTCCGTAATGCCTGGTCTTGCGCAGCAGTCAGAAATCCTTCCGTTTCTTTCTTCATGGTACCTCTTTTCAACCATTTCCATGAGTCCGAGTCTCTCACATCTTCCGTTCCCTTCAGAAACTGTCCATGTAATGCCTTATTTCTGTATCTAGTCAATCTTTCTGCTGTTATACTTTGCTTTGTCACCCCTTCATCCAAGATCTTTTCATCATTTACAGCTTGAAGCAACCTTTCACCACTCGCCACGACATAATTGGATAAACTGCCTACTTCAATATTCACACAGTCCTCTACACTACATAGAGCCTATCGACATCGGCCTGCGGGTGAAGTGCTCTGTTAATGGTTAGCAGCTTTCTCGTTTTCCTATCCAGCTTCCTGAGTTCTTCTTTGGTCCACTTGATAATCCCTGCACCATAACGTATATTATTGAGACTGCTCTTGAATTGATTGCACTCACCACGTTTCCACCATTTAATTTTGACTTAAGTAACTTTCGTACGAAAGTAACTTTAATAGTTTCCTTATTATGGAAAGCATGAAACTCCACGGGCAGTTTGAGAGTTTGGAATTGGTTAAGTAAAGGCTATCTCAAACGTGAAACAGAAAGCCTGATAACTGCTGCACAAGATCAAGCGTTAAATACAAACTCCATTAAGAAGAGTATATGCGGATTGAATGTCTCAGATAAATGTAGGTTATGTGGCGAAAAGGTAGAAAGTGTAATGCATATTGTAAGTGCATGTAGCACGCTGGCACAGAAAGATTATAAGAGGAGACACGATAAAGTATGCCTGAACCTGCATTGGTCCCTATGTAGAAAGTACGGCTTAAAAGTCAGTGAGAAATGGTACCAGCACAAAGTGGACAGTGTGGTAGAGAATGAGAGGGTTAAAATCCTATGGGACTTCAATATTCAAACAGATCGGGAAATCAAGCACAGAAGATCAGACATCATCGTGGTGAATAAGGAGAAGAACGAGTGTACAATTATTGATGTGTCAAACCCCGGCGATCGCAACCTGGTGCAGAAGAAATTTGAGAAATTAGACAACTATTCTGAACTACGACTGGAAGTGGCCAGAATGTGGAATAAAAAGACGGTAGTGGTACTAATCATAATAGGTGCATTGGGCTCAGTACCAAAGGATCTACAGTCCTACCTCAAAAAACTAGATATCCCCTATGATTTGAATATCTTACAACACTCAGTGCTACTAGGCACAGCCAACATCCTCCGAACGGTACTAGTGATGGAGTGAAGAACGTCAGAAGAATCACTGGCTTAAGTTGAAGAAACCTGTCAGTGAGGATTAAATACCGGTATACCTTTACCGTGAAACACAAAACAAATAATAATAAATATTACAGTTTGGCTATATAATACATTGTATATCGGATAATCTAATCAACTACCTGAAACTGGGATTATAAAATAGAATAATAAAAAGATCATAAGTTCTAAAGAAGTCTAAAAACCAATAAAACCCTACTTCTTTTCTCATAAAAAACGCGTGACAACTAATCAAATTAATTTATTAGTATTACTTTCTCTATTATTATTATTATTAGTAGTAGTAGTAGTAGTAGTATTATTATTTACTTATTTTCACTATTATCTTCCTTTCCTTATATTATTATTATTATTATTATTGCTATGTAATAAATTATCATTAATTTGTAAAATTTAGTATTATCTAATTTTTAATTAATTTCAGATGTAATTGAGATTTTATTGAATAAAGTTATTATTATTTTTATTAGGTGCGGAACTATCAATAAAACACTGTCTATTATATAATAAAACCTTTTAGTATTCATATATTAACACTGCCTACATACACAGTAAACTACACTTATAACATGCTTTGTATGAAGGTATCATTAATAAATTGATAAGGAAGAATTATTATTATTATTATTATTATTATTTTTTATTTTTTTTGTTGTAGAAATAAGGACTGGACAAATCCGGAATTACTGAACATTTAAAGATACATTTTAAATTAACTTTTTGTTTTTCTTTTCTATATAGTTCGTAAATAATAAATAGGTTCAAGTAGTCAATTATAAATTACCTAAATTAGTGAGATTTATAATTGTATGTAATGTTTAAAACACGAGCAGCAGTGTTTTATATCTGATAAAACACTGCTGCGAGTGTTTTAAACGGCTTAAAAAACGACCAGCATTTGGTAAGTTCGTTGGCGTAGTAATTTTGAAAAATAACGTTGTCTAAGCCGAGAAAATCAAAGCTAAAGTTTATGTAAATTAGGATGAATCTTTATCACATATAAAGATACGACACGCTGGTGATTTTCCTTTGTGTTTTCTTCATGCATTATTAATGAGTTTTTAAAATATATATAAAGAATTTCAATAAAGTTTCCATTATTATTATTTTATTATTATTATTATTATTATTATAGCAGCAACTAATTATATATATATATATATATATATATATATATATATATATATATATATATATATATATATATATATATATATATATATATATATATATATATATATATAGGTAATATTTGGCATTTCACTCGATCAAACTACATGTTGAAAGGATTTATGGTGAAGGAAAATTTCGAGTGTTGGAATACATACATTTTAAGACCAAACCGGGACCAGTTGCGAAAAATGCAACTTAGCGGCCTTCCGGTAGGAATTGAACCCGCGACCCTGCGATTGCTAGTGCAGTGCTCTGACCACTGAGCTACGGAAGCCGTTGCCGAGAGCCTAGTCACGAGTTCTGTATATATGGTGGTAATGCCGGGATAAGATTCTGGGTATATTATAGGTAATATTTGGCATTTCACTCGATCAAACTACATGTTGAAAGGATTTATGGTGAAGGAAAATTTCGAGTGTTGGAATACATACATTTTAAGACCAAACCGGGACCAGTTGCGAAAAATGCAACTTAGCGGCCTTCCGGTAGGAATTGAACCCGCGACCCTGCGATTGCTAGTGCAGTGCTCTGACCACTGAGCTACGGAAGCCGTTGCCGAGAGCCTAGTCACGAGTTCTGTATATATGGTGGTAATGCCGGGATAAGATTCTGGGTATATTATAGGTAATATTTGGCATTTCACTCGATCAAACTACATGTTGAAAGGATTTATGGTGAAGGAAAATTTCGAGTGTTGGAATACATACATTTTAAGACCAAACCGGGACCAGTTGCGAAAAATGCAACTTAGCGGCCTTCCGGTAGGAATTGAACCCGCGACCCTGCGATTGCTAGTGCAGTGCTCTGACCACTGAGCTACGGAAGCCGTTGCCGAGAGCCTAGTCACGAGTTCTGTATATATGGTGGTAATGCCGGGATAAGATTCTGGGTATATTATAGGTAATATTTGGCATTTCACTCGATCAAACTATTTATTTTTATTATTATTATTTAATCTTATTTACATACGGTAGTCCTTCAGTCTTAAATAGTCTGTTTTCCAAGGAGCCGTACTACTAAAAAAATACACGAAAATATACTAACACTATTTACACAAAAAAATAAAAAATAAAAAATGTTACGTGTTTCCGTCTCTGATTTGAGCCCTGAACTTGTTTAAAGAGATATTATCTTTAAGACGATTTGGTAACTCATTCCACAGTTTTGCACCGCTATAGCTTATGCTTTTTTTAAGAAAATTTGTTCTAGGTTTTTCCAATGCATAATCTAAATTATTACTGCGAAGACTGTATTGTTGATTGTTCGTTACATTGAATACATTGGAAATGCTTTCTGGGCATTCTCCTTTTCTTATTTTGTACATGAAAACAGCTTTATTTTCATTTCGTCTTTCTACCAATGATTTCCAATTTAGTTCACTTAATATTTCAACAGATCTAACTACATGTTGAAAGGATTTATGGTGAAGGAAAATTTCGAGTGTTGGAATACATACATTTTAAGACCAAACCGGGACCAGTTGCGAAAAATGCAACTTAGCGGCCTTCCGGTAGGAATTGAACCCGCGACCCTGCGATTGCTAGTGCAGTGCTCTGACCACTGAGCTACGGAAGCCGTTGCCGAGAGCCTAGTCACGAGTTCTGTATATATGGTGGTAATGCCGGGATAAGATTCTGGGTATATTATAGGTAATATTTGGCATTTCACTCGATCAAACTACATGTTGAAAGGATTTATGGTGAAGGAAAATTTCGAGTGTTGGGAATACATACATTTTAAGACCAAACCGGACCAGTTGCGAAAAATGCAACTTAGCGGCCTTCCGGTAGGAATTGAAACCCGCGACCCTGCGATTGCTAGTGCAGTGCTCTGGACCACTGAGCTACGGAAAGCCGTTGCCGAGAGCCTAGTCACGAGTTCTGTATATATGGTGGTTAATGCCGGGATAAGATTCTGGGTATATTATAGGTAATATTTGGCATTTCACTCGATCAAACTACATGTTGAAAGGATTTATGGTGAAGGAAAATTTCGAGTGTTGGAATACATACATTTTAAGACCAAACCGGGACCAGTTGCGAAAATTGCAACTTAGCGGCCTTCCGGTAGGAATTGAACCCGCGACCCTGCGATTGCTAGTGCAGTGCTCTGACCACTGAGCTACGGAAGCCGTTGCCGAGAGCCTAGTCACGAGTTCTGTATATATGGTGGTAATGCCGGGATAAGATTCTGGGTATATTATAGGTAATATTTGGCATTTCACTCGATCAAACTACATGTTGAAAGGATTTATGGTGAAGGAAAATTTCGAGTGTTGGAATACACCGTAGCTCAGTGGTCAGAGCACTGCACTAGCAATCGCAGGGTCGCGGGTTCAATTCCTACCGGAAGGCCGCTAAGTTGCATTTTTCGCAACTGGTCCCGGTTTGGTCTTAAAATGTATGTATTCCAACACTCGAAATTTTCCTTCACCATAAATCCTTTCAACATGTAGTTTGATCGAGTGAAATGCCAAATATTACCTATAATATACCCAGAATCTTATCCCGGCATTACCACCATATATACAGAACTCGTGACTAGGCTCTCGGCAACGGCTTCCGTAGCTCAGTGGTCAGAGCACTGCACTAGCAATCGCAGGGTCGCGGGTTCAATTCCTACCGGAAGGCCGCTAAGTTGCATTTTTCGCAACTGGTCCCGGTTTGGTCTTAAAATGTATGTATTCCAACACTCGAAATTTTCCTTCACCATAAATCCTTTCTATATATATATATATATATATAACTACAGACGGTACCGTTTCGGCCTTTTGGGCCTCATCAGTGTAGTGCTGATGAGCAGGGTGAAGATAACTTCTATTTACAGTCATCCTTGATGCACACAAAATGTGGGACATCAAAAACCATGCCAGAGCGCTCAAACTGCAAGCAGTGAGCGTGCGCATAATGCGTAAGCGACAATGGTTTTCATCCTGTAGAGCGCTCAATATGACCTAAAGGTCATAGAGCGATATCTAACTACAGACGGTACCGTTTCGGCCTTTTGGGCCTCATCAGTGTAGTGCTGATGAGCAGGATGAAGATAACTGCTATTTACAGTCATCCTTATATATATATATATATATATATATATATATATATATATATATATACTTCACGTAGATTGTTAATTTATTTTATCAATTAAAAATTGAACACAATTTTCTTTATTATTATTGTTGTTATTATTATTATTATTATTATTATTATTATTATTATAAGCTCCTTAGGTGTTTTCTCAAACGAACCTTTTTAGATATGTTGAGCGATCTACATTAGAACAACCGTACTATATATTTTGTTGTAGAAATAAGGACTGGACAAAATTAACTTCTTTTTTTCTATATAGTTTGTAAATAATAAATAGGTTCAAGTAGTCAATTATAAATTACCTAAATTTGTGAATTGAAATCAAAATTTTATATTGAAATCTACCTGCTGTAAATAAGATTGTTTTATTAAAATGATTATTATTACTTTAAAATTATTACTATTATTATTATTATTATTATTATCAGGGTTATGTAATCTATCGCCAGAAGTCATCGAAGAGCTTAAACAGAAACATCCAACAGCTGCAGAGGTGCAAGAGGGGAGCCTGTTGTATGGGCCTTTGGATAATATTCCGCCGAATATTTTTGATATGATTGATGAGCAGACCATCTATAATGCAGCAATAAAAACAAAAGGCTCGGCAGGGCCCTCAGGAATGGATGCCGAATTATATCGAAGAATCCTGTGTTCAAAAAGTTTCAAGACCGAGGGAAAACTACTAAGAGAGGAAATAGCCATCATGACGAGAAACCTGCTGAAGTATTCATATCATTCCTCCCTATTAGAGGCCTACACGTCATGTAGATTGATTCCCCTTGATAAGAATCCTGGAATTAGGCCAATAGGCGTAGGTGAAGTACTGAGGCGAATCATTGGCAAAACCGTGTCACAATTCTTCAAAGAAGATTTGAAACAAGCAGCGGGCCCGCTACAAGTTTGCGCTGGGCACAGCGCAGGCGCTGAAGCCGCGATACATGCAATGAGCGGGGTCTTCGATGAAGATGAAACTGATGGAATACTTCTGATCGACGCAAGCAATGCTTTCAATCAAATGAATCGCTCCGTAGCAATGCATAACATCCAGATTACTTGTAAGGAAATCTCGCAATATCTCATTAACACATATAGAAGTCCTTCTAGACTATTTATTTGTGGCGGGGGTGAGATACTGTCTCAAGAAGGTACCACTCAAGGGGGACCCTTTGGCCATGCCATGGTATTCAGTCAACACATCAACCATCATCCAATCCCTGAGACTCTCAAACCCAGATGTCAAGCAAGTTTGGTTGGCTGATGACTCAGCTGGGGGAGGAACGATTCCATCGCTATATAATTGGTATCATACTCTGTGTGAAGAAGGCATGAAGTATGGATACCATGTTAATGGTTCGAAAAGTTGGCTGATTGTTAAATCACAACTCCTGGCGTCAGAAGCTGAACGGGTGTTTCGGAAGCGAGGTGAATATAACAACTGAAGGAAGACGTCACCTGGGTGCAGTAATTGGTTCTACCAATTACAAAGAAGAGTACTGCAACGAAAAGGTCAACCGATGGAGAGAAGAAATCGAAGCATTAAGCGTTATTGCAAAAAGTCAACCGCATTCAGCCTATGTTGCATTTACAAAAGGCTACAAATCAAAGTTTATATACTTTATGCGTACGATAAGCTCATTCGAAGACTACGTTAACCCCATCGAGGAAGCCATTAGCGAGTTGTTTCTCCCAGCTTTGTTCGGCCAAGAAGAACCTTTGCCTGAAGAATTGCACGAAGTCATCACGTTGTCCCCTGCACAAGGAGGTTTGGGGATACCTGTTACTAAGTGAAGAAGCGCCACAACAGTACGCAGCATCGACGTCAATAACGCGTCCACATGTGGAGGCCATATTATCACAAAGCACCTTCATGCCAGCGAACACTAACGAGATAAAGAATGTACAGCAGTCAATCAAGCGGGGCAAATGCCAGAGCAAAAAAGAGAAACGCATCGATGAGTCTATCTCAGCTGATCTCCTATCGCATGTCAAACAAGCGCGGGATACAGGAGCAAGCTCATGGTTAAACGCCATACCAGTTGAAGAACAAGGCTTGACCCTCAACAAAGAAGAATTCAAGGACTCGTTAAGAATGCGTTATGACATGCCATTGTCGGAAATGCCAAGTCATTGTGTATGTACGGTGGAGACGCATTTTCTGTCAACCACGCTCTATCTTGTAAAAGAGGAGGATTTGTGGCTCGAAGGCATGACGGAGTTCGTGATTTACTGACCACGCTGCTCAGCAGAGTATGCAATAACGTAGAAGCCGAACCGAAGCTCATCCCATTGGACAATGAACAATTCCGTTTACAGTCCACCAACAGAAGCCCGGATGCGCGATTGGATATCAAAGCTGGCGAGTTTTGGGCAAGAGGAGTTACATCATTTTTTGACGTTCGTGTATCGCATGTAAACTCCAAATGTCATCAAAACAAAGCCACATCTGTTATCTTTAAGGAACAAGAAGCCGAGAAGAAAAGAAAGTACCAACAGAGAATTTTAGATGTGGAGATGGGTACATTTACGCCTTTGGTTTTTGGAACGAATGGAGGAATGGGGGATGAATGCCAGAAATTCCTAAAGCATCTTGCCGAGAAATTGTCTATGAAAAACGGAGAAGACTATGCAACCGTTATTACCTGGATCAGAACAAGATTGTCTTTCGAAATTTTGAAGTCCGTGCATTTATGCACGAGAGGATCTAGATCGCCATTTCGAGCGAAAGACGAACATATAGACGAGTTCAAATTAAACTCTGTTACAGCAGAGGTTTTTTAAGCGACAACGCTATTTAACTCTTTCCCTACGGGCGCAGTTAAAATGGGTCACTGAAGACCCGCAAAGTCGTCAATCGAAAAACACGGCACACGGTAACGCAAGATTAAAAATTGAAATTCGACAAGCGCCAGGAACATGAAATCCACGCACACGCCAAGTTTGATTTGATTTCATAAACAACTCTGCGATTGGTGGCATTTTGAGTTTTCAAGATGCTACGCGGGCGTGCAAGATGGCCTTTTCTGGAGAAATGTAAATTTTTCAACCTGATTTATGATAATTAATGCTAATTTATATTAATATAATGTGTTTTGTTCGGGAAATTTAAAAGAACAAGTAAAAGCCGGTTTATTGGGCTTCCAGAAAATGTATAGCTTTCGCAACAGTTATGGTTATTTCAAGAGATATCAATAGAACAACGTGGTCGTTCAATTTTTGATGTTTTTCAGCCGTAAGGAAAGAGTTAATAAGCAATAATAGGTAAATTGAAAATAATCGAAGAAAAAGCGTGAAAGGAAAAGCAGTTTATTATCTGTTGAATTGAAAATAATCAAAGTAAATACAGTTTAACAAAGCAAAAAAATGGTCAGTGACAAAAAATGAACCCCCTATGTAAGGGTTACCCGAAGCAGAGTCTCTGCAGAGATCCCACCCGCACCGGTCCACCCGCACGGGAGCTCATACTTTTAAATATATACGCAAGCTATCTATACACTACAAAGACAATACGTTCTATGCATGTGGGTCAAAAAGGTCAAAATTCACCGTGTTTAGAAATGTAGGAAATAATTCACCAAATTTGTTACAAATTTGATATGTGTGTTGTTTAGCCGACTTATAACGATGATGAAAATTCAGGCGAAAATATAAAATTGATCGATGCGAAAAAATATCGACCATTGTATATTAACTCTTTCCCTACGGGCGCAGTTAAAATGGGTCACTGAAGACCCGCAAAGTCGTCAATCGAAAAACACGGCACACGGTAACGCAAGATTAAAAATTGAAATTCGACAAGCGCCAGGAACATGAAATCCACGCACACGCCAAGTTTGATTTGATTTCATAAACAACTCTGCGATTGGTGGCATTTTGAGTTTTCAAGATGCTACGCGGGCGTGCAAGATGGCCTTTTCTGGAGAAATGTAAATTTTTCAACCTGATTTATGATAATTAATGCTAATTTATATTAATATAATGTGTTTTGTTCGGGAAATTTAAAAGAACAAGTAAAAGCCGGTTTATTGGGCTTCCAGAAAATGTATAGCTTTCGCAACAGTTATGGTTATTTCAAGAGATATCAATAGAACAACGTGGTCGTTCAATTTTTGATGTTTTTCAGCCGTAAGGAAAGAGTTAATAAGCAATAATAGGTAAATTGAAAATAATCGAAGAAAAAGCGTGAAAGGAAAAGCAGTTTATTATCTGTTGAATTGAAAATAATCAAAGTAAATACAGTTTAACAAAGCAAAAAAATGGTCAGTGACAAAAAATGAACCCCCTATGTAAGGGTTACCCGAAGCAGAGTCTCTGCAGAGATCCCAACCCGCACCGGTCCACCCGCACGGGAGCTCATACTTTTAAATATATACGCAAGCTATCTATACACTACAAAGACAATACGTTCTATGCATGTGGGTCAAAAAGGTCAAAATTCACCGTGTTTAGAAATGTAGGAAATAATTCACCAAATTTGTTACAAATTTGATATGTGTGTTGTTTAGCCGACTTATAACGATGATGAAAATTCAGGCGAAAATATAAAATTGATCGATGCGAAAAAATATCGACCATTGTATATTAACTCTTTCCCTACGGGCGCAGTTAAAATGGGTCACTGAAGACCCGCAAAGTCGTCAATCGAAAAACACGGCACACGGTAACGCAAGATTAAAAATTGAAATTCGACAAGCGCCAGGAACATGAAATCCACGCACACGCCAAGTTTGATTTGATTTCATAAACAACTCTGCGATTGGTGGAATTTTGAGTTTTCAAGATGCTACTACGCGGGCGTGCAAGATGGCCTTTTCTGGAGAAATGTAAATTTTTCAACCTGATTTATGATAATTAATGCTAATTTATATTAATATAATGTGTTTTGTTCGGGAAATTTAAAAGAACAAGTAAAAGCCGGTTTATTGGGCTTCCAGAAAATGTATAGCTTTCGCAACAGTTATGGTTATTTCAAGAGATATCAATAGAACAACGTGGTCGTTCAATTTTTGATGTTTTTCAGCCGTAAGGAAAGAGTTAATAAGCAATAATAGGTAAATTGAAAATAATCGAAGAAAATGCGTGAAAGGAAAAGCAGTTTATTATCTGTTGAATTGAAAATAATCAAAGTAAATACAGTTTAACAAAGCAAAAAAATGGTCAGTGACAAAAAATGAACCCCCTTCTCTGCTCCCCCCTACCCCCCTCAATGAGAGGAATTATGTAAGGGTTACCCGAAGCAGAGTCTCTGCAGAGATCCCACCCGCACCGGTCCACCCGCACGGGAGCTCATACTTTTAAATATATACGCAAGCTATCTATACACTACAAAGACAATACGTTCTATGCATGTGGGTCAAAAAGGTCAAAATTCACCGTGTTTAGAAATGTAGGAAATAATTCACCAAATTTGTTACAAATTTGATATGTGTGTTGTTTAGCCGACTTATAACGATGATGAAAATTCAGGCGAAAATATAAAATTGATCGATGCGAAAAAATATCGACCATTGTATATTAACTCTTTCCCTACGGGCGCAGTTAAAATGGGTCACTGAAGACCCGCAAAGTCGTCAATCGAAAAACACGGCACACGGTAACGCAAGATTAAAAATTGAAATTCGACAAGCGCCAGGAACATGAAATCCACGCACACGCCAAGTTTGATTTGATTTCATAAACAACTCTGCGATTGGTGGCATTTTGAGTTTTCAAGATGCTACGCGGGCGTGCAAGATGGCCTTTTCTGGAGAAATGTAAATTTTTCAACCTGATTTATGATAATTAATGCTAATTTATATTAATATAATGTGTTTTGTTCGGGAAATTTAAAAGAACAAGTAAAAGCCGGTTTATTGGGCTTCCAGAAAATGTATAGCTTTCGCAACAGTTATGGTTATTTCAAGAGATATCAATAGAACAACGTGGTCGTTCAATTTTTGATGTTTTTCAGCCGTAAGGAAAGAGTTAAAGACATTGATGCCGGACACGTACATTTAGTGAATGGCGTTTGAATCATCACGCATTTTAGGGCTTTTAGGTGTTTTTAGTTATTAGTGAGATTTATAATTGTATATTTATATAAAGTATTTCAAATTATTATTATTATTATTATTATTATTATTATTATTATTATTAAAATGAAAATGAAAATGAAAATAGGCTTCAAAATCACCTCATTTCACAAGGTTCATTCTTCTCCAATATCATCAAATACTCTACACTCTCGCTCAACTCTATATGGTCCTCGGTCCAAAACAAACTTCCTAAGAATATCTTTAACTTCACCATAAATAATACGCTCCCAACTCGCAAGAATCTGTTGAAATGGGGAATATCACCGACATCCGACTGCTCTTTCTGCTTGGAACCGGAAACCTTGCTCCACGTCGTCGCTGGATGCAAGACATACCTAAACGAAGGACGTTTTTCGTGGCGACACGATTCCGTTCTTAATTTCATTGCAACCTCTCTTAAATCCGTACAACACTCTATTAACCTTTATGTTGACCTACCTTGGCTTCATCAGTCCATCTGTTATCACCGGAGATAGGTTGCGCCCTGATCTTCTGGTAACAATCGAAAACAAATACATCTACATACTCGAACTGACTGTTGGTTTTGAATCTAATCTTCTTATTAATGCAACCCGTAAGAGACAAAAATATCTAGAAATTATTAACGAACAGCACAAAAATTATGAAAAAGTGAAATTTGTAAATTTATCTATCAGTTCGCTTGGAGTTTTTAATCAGTCATCCGTAGACTTTATTGAAATGCTGAAAGACCTGAAATTTGACGAACGATGTAGAAAGTACTATACTCAGAAAATTATGAACACTTGCATAAGGACATCTTACTATATATTTTGTAAATGTAACAAAGAATGGGATGACCCGTCTTTAATGGCATACTAATATTTTTATACTATATAGTGTTAATTCAAGTAGACATTGGTAAACTACCTGTAAAAGTGAGGTTTATCACTGTAGTATACGTTAATCATAAATGAATAAAGTTTCCATTATTATTATTATTATTATTATTATTATTATCATTATTATTATTATTATTATTATAATCCTCGGTCAAGGACCTGAAAATCGCCTTAAAGAAATTAAAATCAGAAAACGGAGAAGTGCTAGAAATCAAATTCGTAGCCAAGAAACTGCGCAACCTTCTTAAACCTAATAATGCCGATCAAGATAACATCAACAGTCAAAAGTCAGCGGAAATTGATCATGACAGTGTAATTACTAAAAACTTCTGGGGTTACGTTAAAAGAGTTTTTAAAAAGAAAATTTGCTCACTTCCATCATTTAATATGGCTCAATGCACATCATACTTCACTAAGACATTCTCTGCCATCAACCCAAATAAAGCGTTCAGCATCCCAAGCTGGATTCCAAAATTTGCTTCACCTCAAAAGCCATTTAATCTCGACCCCCCGACCTATCAAGAGATTACCAATGTCATCCGTAAAATGAAACCGTCTGGCTCACCATGTCCACTTGACCAAATATCTATAATCTGTTTTAAACGCTGTCCCTACTTACGTTCCTATCTATCCGACATAATCCACTCAGCCTGGTCTCACGGCGCTGTCCCTTCTGATTGGAAAAAAGCATGTACAATACTTATACACAAGAAAGGAGAGACAGACGAACCAGCAAACTTTAGACCAATAACACTTGAATCCATTCCACTTAAAGTTTTAACATCGTGCATTCGCAATAAAACATTTCAATTTCTTGCGGAAAACAAGTATATAGAACAGAATATCCAAAAAGGCTTCACACCAAAACTTTCCGGAACACTAGAACATACAGCTCAGATGGCGCATATAATCAACAAAGCGCGCACAAAACAACGATCTCTCGTCATAACATTACTAGACCTAAAAAACGCATTTGGTGAAGTCCATCATAACCTTATTCACGAAGTCCTTGATTTTCACCATATCCCTGATCACATAAAGAATCTCATTAGTAGCCTCTATACCGATTTCAAAACTTCCATCATCACAGATGAATTCAACACCCCATTCATCACTGTTGACCGAGGTGTGCTCCAAGGCGATTCTCTCAGTCCTCTCTTGTTCAATATGTCGTTCAATACTTTTATTCAACACATCAAGTCTGAAAAATACGGTCAACTTGGCTTCCGGAAACCAAACGACAGTACTACCTTATTCAACCCAATCCACTGGTTACAATTTGCAGACGACGCTGCCGTTATCAGTGGTCAAGAAAAAGAAAATCAAATGCTTCTCAATCGCTTTACGATCTGGTGTCAGTGGGCCAACATGATTATACGTGTGGATAAATGTTCAACATTTGGCATTAAAAAGGATTCAACAAAATCGGTCCAATATCTCCCCAAACTGTTTGTAAATAACCATCTCGTACCACGTGTTGAAAATGGGAAATCGTTTCGTTACCTAGGCCGCTACTTTGACTTTAATATGTCCGAAGAAAATCACAAATCTGAGCTACACGACACACTAACCGACATCATGAATGAAATTGACGAACTGCCATTACATCCAAAAAATAAAATTATGTTGTACAGCCGCTACGCACTTGCAAAAATCTCTTGGCACTTCACTGTTTCTGACATAGGTAAAACCTGGGTGAATGAAAAACTAGATGGTATTGCGTCGAAATATATACGGAAATGGCTTGAACTTCCCATCTCAGCAACACTTAGCAACGTCCTACTTCCTCGCAGTAAGTACGGTCTAAATATCATTCTCCCTTCAACGAAATTTCTTCAATGCCAAACTGTTTCGCGAAAAGCTTTAAAATTATCACCAAATGAAGAAATTAGAAACCTATGGACTGTCACAAGTAATCACAAGAATGTGCAATACGACAAGTACAAAAACACAAAGGACGTACTAAACACTTTCAGAAAAGAACACGAAGAAAGGCTTCAACATCACCTTATTTCACAAGGTTCATTCTTTTCCAACATCATTAAATATTCGACTCTCTCGTTCAACTCCACATGGTCCTCAGTCCAAAGCAAACTCCTAAGAACATATTTAACTTCACCATCCGATACATCAACAACACGCTTCCGACTCGCAAAAACCTTGTGAAATGGGGAATATCACCTACATCTGACTGTTCATTCTGCTTGCAACCTGAGACCCTACTTCACGTCATTGCTGGTTGCCAAACATACCTAAACGAAGGGCGGTTTACTTGCGACATGACTCTGTTTTTAAATTTTATTGCCTCCTCACTCAACTCCGTACAAAATTATAGCCTCTACGCTGACATACCTGGCTACATCAGCCCATCTGTTCTCACCGGAGATAGATTACGCCCCGATCTTTTGGTAACAATCGAAAACAAATGTATATATATTCTCGAACTCACAGTCGGATTTGAATCCAATCTACTCAATAATGCCACCCGTAAGAGACAGAAGTATCAGGAACTAATTACGGAACAGAACAACAATTATGAACAAGTTAAATTTGTGAATCTGTCCATCAGCTCACTCGGAGTCTTCAGTCAACCATCATTAGAATTTATTGAAATGCTGAAAGATCTCAAATTTGACGAACGTTGCCGAAAGTACTTCATGAAAAGAATAATTAACATTTGTATAAGAACCTCATACTATATTTTCTGTAAACGTAACAAAACCTGGGACAACCCAACACTAATGCAAAACTAATATTATATATCATATATATCGTTAATTCAAGTAGACATTGGTGAACTACCTGTAAAAGAGAGGTTTATCATTGTAGTATATATCAATTATGAATAAATAAAGTTTACATTATTATTATTATTATTATTATTATTATTATTATTATCCACTAAGTTAGCGTTATCTTCAAGAACTCACATTACCTTTTACATAGGTGTTCTAAGCATCGCATTGCCTGTGCCTGTCGTTGTATCCAATTTCGAGCAGTTCTACCAGAAGGAGTTGAATCGTCGTAAACTGGAGAAAGATAAAAAAGAAGATGAGAAAAAGAAAGAAAAAGAAGAAAAAAGTCCACAAAATGATTCGAGAAATTTGGAAGATGGCGAGACAATATGCATGATGACAAACGGTGAAGATCGTGCAAGTCTTACAGATGTGTAGGAAATTTTCACTGGCTAACTTGTCAGTACCTTCAACAACTCATGTTCCCCATTATTATTTTCTCAAGGTGTTAATTAATATTTGGTCGAATTACAAGTCGGCTACTAATTATTTTATATAGCTTTACATTAAAATCTAGTCTGACATTAAAATCTATTATTATATGGCTAAGAAAGATGGCGCACGCTGATTGGTTTGTGAGAGGTCCGGAAAAAAGCGTATTGCCCTCCCGGCGCTGTGAGAGGGCAATACGCTTTTTTTCCGGACCGGTAAGTTTTGGCAGGAAAATTTCTGAGTTGATTTAGATGAAAATAAAAGAGGATTTGAGTATGTTCGTTGAAAACGTTCGAACAATAACACGTCCTGGAACATTGGTGCTGCTATTCTTGAAAGCTGCTTATCTATAAGTGAAGAAAACGAATGCCTAACGACCAGTAACGCGTGTAAACATGAAGCGAAATTAACAAGCTCAGAGGTAAGGTAAACGGCAACATCTGAAGACAAACACAACGTTAAAAACAGAGAACAAAATGAACCAAAAGCCATATAATAAATGTCTTATTAACCTCGTTTGCTTGGTCTGTACGGTAAAGTATTTGCCTATAAACCTCAGGCAAATACTTTACCGTACAGACCTCGCACTCGGTTAATAAGTCTTTAGTGTCGAAGTTTAGGTTAGTTTAGTTTAGAAGTATAGACATACTGATAGACAGCGCAACAACCGACTGGATGATACAGAATCGAGATTAGAAATAGAAATGGATAAGTAGATGAGAAACACTTGGTTTTAGTGTTTCCCAATTATCTTTAGAAATATAAAAGGATTTTTTTATTGTTATGACTGCATATCAAAGCAAAGACTTAGCACCCGCCATCTTTTAAATTCCTACCCAGTGCTCTTTGCGTGTTTATGATTCCTTATAGCTAGACTGAGACTAATACTTTCTGCCGAATGGGGAAAAGGAGATTAATTGAAAGAACAAGCATTATAAAGAGTTCCATTGTTCGTTGTAATAATGTAAATTGTAAATACAACTTAAGATATCAATATTTCAAAAATAGCACGAACAGGGACTTTCAGCCCGTTATTTTGGAACCAAATTTATAATTCTTTTTTAGACCTATCCCACCTAAAGAAATAGATACGAAAAAGCGTTTTTTGTTTCTTATTTTCAATATTTTGGTGGGTAGAATGTACAAAAAGTACTAATAAAATGTACTATACTAATAATTGTTTTCTAAAACGTACTATGAACTGAATTTTATTGAGTAGTAAAGAATAAGAATAGACTAAATACAAAAGAGTGTGCCAAATACAATAATGGAGAATTTTATTACCTAACTATAATACAGCGCGATCTGCATTAGAGACTGGATCTATTATTCTGAAATTGAAGACAAAAGTAGCTCACGTGACCGCCATATTACACGTTATAGACCTCTTTGATAATGGCTACCATTTAAATATTCTTTTATGTGCATATAAATTAGCCTTTAATTTAGAACCTCGTTACGAAGCAAAGATTCTTTTGAATTGCTGACACACAAACGAGACCAAAAATGCTAATTTAGATGCACATAAAAGAATATTTAAATTGGCCGCAATTACGAAAGAGGTCTATATTGTTTTACTATAGGCGACAGAGAATATTTGTCTTTTTTTTTGAGATGGCAAAATGAATTAGTTGTCGAAGGTGAAAGTATACTTTAGAAACTACATAGCGCAGGTGATCTCTCCAAGATGGCCACCGTGAAATGTTTTGATTTTTCACAGCATATATCCAAACTCTGATCTTTCACGATGCTAAAGAGAATCAGTTGAATGTTTCCCCGTAATTTTGGATCACAACGCTCCTTGTCAGACGCTACATAGCGTAGGTGGTCTATCCAAGAAGGCCGCGCGAAATGTTTTGGACTTTCATTTCTCACAACATCGTACAATGGTTGCTAGATCCAGTCTCTTGTTGCAGATCAGTGAAGCAACAAACAAAAAACATTTCAAAATGATAAATAATGAAATGTTTCTGAAAATGACTAACAGACTATAATATAAAGTTGTAAAGGTTCTGCTGTGCAAGCTGTGTTAAGTTGTCAATACTCAAAAAAACTCTGAGCTCCAGACAGAACTCAAACCCGTAACCTTTTGTGAGTTCTGGAATCCTGTCTGGAGCCTGTCTGAGTATTGACAACTTAACACAGCTTGCACAGAAGAACCTTTATAACTGTATTAACTTCAAGCTGCAATTACTTAACTTAACTTAACTTATATATTATGATATTCTGAACAAAACAATGTTGTTTAAGACATACACTATTCGCAATATTTCTGCTATTAAATATAGTTATTAGATCTGCAGTAATACTTAATTGATATAAACTTAACCTTTATAATTCACTTTAATATTGTAAATAAGGTGTTTTTTTAATAAACCTATCTATCTATTTAATGTAAATGGTCTATATAGTACTCATTAATAATTCACGAAGGAAACACAAAATAAATGGGTTGTTCATTTTAGCTCTTGTTTACACGAGGTTGGCCTAACCTCAGACCTGCCTGTATTTGCTCATTTCAGCTCTTGTTCACACTAGGTTGATCTAACTTCAGACTGGCCTGTATTTATTAATTTCAGCTCTTGTTTACACGAGGTTGATCTAGCTTCAGACTGGCCTGTATTTATTAATTTCAGCTCTTGTTTACATGAGGCTGGCCGAACTTCAGACTGGCCTGTATTTATTAATTTCAGCTCTTGTTTACATGAGGCTAGGCCTAACTTCAGACTGGCCTGTATTTGCTAATTTCAGCTCTTGTTTACATGAGGTTGATCTAACTTCAGACTGGCCTGTATTTATTAATTTCAGCTCTTGTTTACATGAGGCTGGCCTAACTTCAGACTGGCCTGTATTTATTAATTTCAGCTCTTGTTTACATGAGGCTGACCTATCTTCAGACTGGCCTGTATTTGTTCATTTCAGCTCTTGTTTACATGAGGTTGATCTAACTTCAGACTGGCCTGTATTTATTAATTTCAGCTCTTGTTTACATGAGGCTAGGCCTAACTTCAGACTGGCCTGTATTTGCTAATTTCAGCTCTTGTTTACATGAGGTTGATCTAACTTCAGACTGGCCTGTATTTATTAATTTCAGCTCTTGTTTACATGAGACTGGCCTAACTTCATACTGGCCTGTATTTATTAATTTCAGCTCTTGTTTACATGAGGCTGGCCGAACTTCAGACTGGCCTGTATTTATTAATTTCAGCTCTTGTTTACATGAGGCTGGCCTAACTTCAGACTGGTCTGTATTTGATCATTTCAGCTCTTGTTTACATGAGGTTGATCTAACTTCAGACTGGCCTGTATTTATTAATTTCAGCTCTTGTTTACATGAGGCTGGCCTAACTTCAAACCGCCCAGTTTTTATTAATTTCAGCTCTCGTTTACATAAGATTAAAATGTCTTCCAGGGGAGTCGATGGGTGGGGACTCGGGGTGGGGAAAACGCCCCCGCAGGGAGTTTGGCGTGGGTTAGGGTTAGGATTTTTAATGTTTTTCATAGTTTAAATTTCGTTTTTCAGTGAATAATTAGACACATGTACGCACCGCGTACCTATTTTTTTGTTTACTTGGGAAATCGGGTCGGAATCATGCGGGCCTGAAATGATCAGGTAGGTCTGACAACCGACCCGAGTTTAGGCCGCCGTAAACTGAATCTCAGGCCGGAAGTTAGTCCGTCATGCTCTTGCGTCGGCGTCTTGTAAATACAATTGATTTGATTATTCTCTCTGTTGAGCAACGTAGGATCTTTGAAACAACCTCGTTCCCAGGTTCTTTTCCTTGGAGCAGGTTGACTTTGAAGTTGTCCTACAGAGGGTCGTCTGACATATTATAGGGCATCGTGCACATTAAGTGCGATTGTATGATTTAGTAATTAATTACTAATTGTGCGTTGGTGATGAAGGAAACCGTGGTAAACATTGATGATAGTGATAATAACATGACTTGTTCAGGTCGTATTGTTTATAATTTTGCCTTTGTAACAACATTCGTACTCTCGAGCGCAAAGAACTAATTTCAAAATTATGCATAAATAAGGAAAAACGTTTTTCCAACAGTCATTTTATTGCCTTGATAACGAGAAAAGAAAAGATCTACTTTACGTAAAACAGAAGTGTTAAAACAAGAAAAACACGATTGTTGCATTGTTAGATACTGTTGAATATGGGTTATATTCTAAATGGCTCGTTTCATTTGTTTCTTTTGGGGGGTGAAGGCATTCAACAGCCCCATACGATCTTGGCATTCTTGCTTGTACTTGCTGTAGATACTTTCTTTCTTGTCCATATTACATGGAGCCAGAGTTCGCGACCGACGCTATAGAAATCTTACATTCCACTGACTTGATGCGCACTTTTAAAGCTATGGGAAGAATTAACCGAAACACGAGGCGTTAGTAGTTTAAGTAGTGGCAGACTGGCAGTAGAAATGTAGAATAGTAGCGGTCATCTGATAGTGGGCATATGTGCTCATTAAAGTACCTATCTTACGTTTGGGGATTTTACATGTCCGTAATATTTGGGTCTTCCAGAGGAAAATCATAATATATATTGTCAGCCGAAAATTTCACGAATATGTAAAATCCCCAAACGTGAGATAGGCACTAAAAACATTAGCAATAAAAATCATAATTTCAATTTTTTGACTTTCTGATTAACAAACAGCTAGGGCAAAGGTAATACCAGTTAACTAAACTATTCTTGTACAAGACAATTAACAGCAATAATTATGTAATTTAATCAAATACAATCCTGTCATCCGCCATCTTGGATGAATTTTCGATTTGCTTATGACGTCATAAGCAGGGCAAATAGATACAAAATACGAAAAAGTAAGACAATTTTAATTATTTTGCAGAGCAACTTCAACTGTGTACAAAGAAATTAGGTATATAATTGTATTTAGTGTTTTTTAAGTAGCTTTCTAGTCAAACTAAATTCATTCTAACAAAAATACAGTACAACAAAGTGTTTGATTTGAATTCAGAGTTTGCGAAGTTGAGTGGTTCATTTCACTTGCTTGCGTTTCCCTTCTCCACGGTTAATCTTGATAAGCATTAGACCAGTGAAACACATGACCAACATCTTTAAAAGAAAAAATTCATTGAGGTTAATTTCTTTGGAAATCTCTCTGAACCTTAAGGGAGCTGTCATTAATTCCACCCGGCAGGGGGCGGGGGGGGGGGGGGGGGGAAGGAAAACTGAAATGAAATTATTGTTAAGCTATCGTGACCCAACTAAATTTCCGGCCCTTTCTCGATATATGAGCAACCGAAATTTAAAATTATTATAACATCAACCCAAGTCAGTTTTAGGGTTAGGATTTGGGTTAGGATTAGGGTTAGGGTTAGGGTTAGGATAAGGGTTAGGATTAGGGTTAGCGATTATTTGAATTTCGGTTTGTTCATATATCGAGAAACCGCCAAATTTCCCTGGATGGTTTCATGACCCAACTATACATTTTGTTTTAGTTTCGTGGCCCAGCACATCTTAAATTTTCATTCACACCGACAACACAGGAGTGCTGGGAAATGAGGGTAGTCTGCCATATAGAGCAAGGAAAACAATTAACTTTGTATTCAGATTGGTTTTTTAATTTTGTATACCTGAACTCTTAGTCTCAAACCATTGAAATCCAAACTATATATACATGTACATAATTTCTGGTGACAAAGGGTTCTCAAAACAACTTTTCTTTGGATGTGATATGGATATTTCTTGGACTTACATATATAGCGTATATATCAATTCCCATGTAATAAATATTTGTTTTCTTCGATTACTTTTGATACTAATCAAAAAGGTTTCATGACGCATCAAAGGTTTTCCAAATGTTTTCGTAGCCGAACCAACTTTTGATTTATAGTTTCATGGCCCAGCACTTTTTTCTTCTGCCCCCCTCTCGGGTGGAATTAATGACAGCTCCCTAACCCATCATTTGAGCTGATAAAAAGGGGATATTACACGGTGGCGACAAGATATGGATTTTATGTACGAGTAGCAGAGCCGTATTAAGGGTATATTGGTCCTGGCGGAGACATTAGGGCCTATATAGATAGTTTTCAATAGTTATGACATATATAACCCTGGAGAAAAATAGGCCTTTTGTCACCAGATTTAAAAAATAAGGTTTTAGCGAGTAAGCATACTTTGCGTTAATATATATACACAATGTTGTAGTGAATGTTGGGTGAGCTCGGAGCAGACAGACGATACGTGGACGATCGTCAAGCCCACATCCTCAGAAAAATGACTCTGAGTTCCGTACAGGAATCGAACCTGTAACCTTCTGATTGCCGGTGAGACGCTCTAACCATTGAGCTAACGAGACTCAGATGGAGAGTGAAGGATAGTGTTCGATTGATATATGTACTGCTTGGATGCGGCAGTCACTATATATCGGTAATGCTTGGATGCGTTAATATACACAATGTTGTATTTTCGATAGAGGTTTACAACACTGATCTATGAAACATAAAGACAGTGCCTGGAGCTGCCGCCCCATCCAGCCCCCGCCTTAATCAGGCTTTGACGAGCAGCAAGAGCAATATCTCACGAGTGAGCTCAGTGAAATATTGTTCTTGCGACGAGAACATAAAATCCATATCTTTGAGCTACCGTGTAATGTTCTATTTATTATCTATGGACAATAAAAAACACGTACTACCCCGTGGAGATAATTAAACTGTGTTTTAACGGAAGATCTTTCGGTGAAATATCTTTTATTTTTCTGTTTTCCTCACTGTAGTTACTACAAGAAACTCTTTTAAAAGGTTGATATCATGAAGAGTCTTTGCATTTTTGTTTTCATGTTTCTTTAGAACTGGCTAACTTCGTCATCTCTACAAATATCTCTACAAACCTGCCATCAGTTCAACCTCGTACCCAGGGTCTTCTCAGTTTCGCTAGCCATATTTTGGCGGGAAGTAGTATTTTTGTCGATATGCCACTCGCGAGCGTGACATACGAGAAATACGTCACTCGTATCCTGGATGTAGTGACATGGATTCTACGAGTGTTTTAAAGTGCCTATACAGCCCTATTGTTTTTTAGTTATCTGTATAGAGGATCAAAAAATAGCTGCTAGGTTATTTTACAGTTTTTAATTTGGACTTTTCGTTTAGAAGACATTTTGCATCCAAATTAAGAAACGTAACCAAATTCCGATTAAAAACCGAAAACGTATTTCTGCCAATACTGGAGTCTGGGAACTAGGTTGTGACGTCATTTAAGAGATGAGTCCTGGATCTTCCCGACAGATACGCAGTGTATGGAGTTCTAATGAAGCGAATTTCAAGCAAAATATCTGTCCATTGTATTCCTTACTTAAACTATACCTTACTTGAACGATTCCTTACTTGAACGATACGCGGACAGTAAATACGAATATCACATAGAGAACTTGCAGTGTGTTTAATACAGTGTTTACAAGTTCCCCAAGGCAAAACACACATTCGTCTCTTAAATGACGTCACAGTGTGACTCGTTCCAGGCCTTTCTAATTAGCGGCTTTTGGTTTAAATAGTGATATCTTCTAAACGAAAAGTCCAAATGAAAAACTGTAAATTAACTTATCAGCTATTTTTCATCTTCTATACAGATAACTAAAAAACGAAAGGCTGTATAGGCACTTTAAGTAATATATCATACACGAGAAGCCGTTTATAATCTGATTTCCAAACACCGCGAGACGTGTGTTGAAAAACGAGGCCGCAGGCAGAGTTCATAGTTTAACGTTTAACACACTTCGAGGTGTTTGGAAATCAGATAATAAACGCCTTCTCGTGTATGTGATATAGCATCTCAAACAAATCAGTATTTTAAAGGGATAGGGTCATCACCTACCTATACTATCAAGTTTTGTGATTGGTTGATTCAAACAATAAAACAATAGAATCAACCACAAAGAAACCAATGTCCCAACCCTATCACTTTTGTTCCATATAGCCAATCACAAAACCTGTTCATTTTAGGTACGTATTTATCCAAGGGATATGGCAATATAAATTGACTTTGCCTCATTTGAAAGAACTCGTGAAATGGTATAACAAGACCTTTTACAATTTTCCCTTATCTTTTTTGGTTTTCGAAATAATTTGATGAAAGACGGCTGCTGTCCGCCATCTTGGAATTATTTTCGATATGCATGTGACGTCATAAGTAGGGTAAAGTGAAATTTTTATCTTGCCAACTTTACGACATTATGAGCCAGAAACTTGATTATGTTGCACTATTTCCATTTTCAATTGGCCCACAACATTTTAAAAAGCCTTCCGCGGAAATTCGGTCACCTATGGAGTAGTTTCATCAGGTTTACCCTCGTCACCAATTTCCTAGTTAATTAGGTCAAATATTACAACATGATGGCGGATTGTTGACTGTCTTTTGTCATAATTATCTGAAATATTTCAAAAACCTGTAAAAGGTCTTCTTATACCATTTTACGAGTTCTTTCAAATGAGATAAAGTTAATTTATATTGCCATATCCCTTTAAGAGAAAATCGAGGTGAAGGTTGTCGAAATTTTATGCTAATTAAGATCACATATCCAAACAACGTCTCGGTTATGATTTTCCTTTGTGTTTTCCTCGTGAATTATTAATGATGTGAGATTTCCTGGTAAAATACCTTTATCCATATAATAAATACGTTATTTTGCATGCCGTTTCACAGCATTAAAATATTAAAAAACTAAGATATGGGTATTACATTTTGGTTTGGTTTATTGTATGGCCATAATTTCATACTTTGGAATATAAAATTTTCATGGATTGTGTAACGTTTTCATAAAAATTATTTATTTATTTCTTACCTGAAATAAAGCGAGAACTATTAGCGAAGCACTTCCCATCTCCAACGTTTCTTTCAAGCTTTTCTCCACGTCATAGTAACAGCCCTAATGTAAATATAATTATAATAATATTTATTCGGGGTCCTGTAATACTTCACAAGATTGCATTGCATTGCATTGCATTGCGTTGCGTTGCGTTGCGTTGCGTTGCGTTGCGTTGCGTTGCGTTGCGTTGCGTTGCATTGCATTGCATTACATTACATTACATTACATTACATTACATTAAGTTAAGTAACATTACATCACACTGCATTACTATTATACTGACTGTACAATATGCTCTCACGTGCACTTTGAAACTAATTAAATTGGTGTTTTTTCAGTTCATATTTAAATATTGTTTGCGAGTTTCTGCTTCTTGTTTTATTGTCCAAGTTATTAAAATCCATTGATGCGTGATAAATCAGTTTTTGTTTTCTTCAGTTTGTGTTGACTTGAGGTAATAATAAAATTACTCCAAAACTATTAGATGTATGCCATGTATCACAGGTTGATGGAATGGTAACACTGAAAATACGTCACAATTTTGTGGTCATATGACAACAAATTGTGACGTCATTATGACGTCATCCGTTAAAAATACGGATTTGAAGCAGTTTCAAAAAGGGTTTTTCTCAGGATCATTTCATACTGTTCTGCTAACGTACATAAGTTATTATATCAATAAATAGGTTTATCTTAATCGATGTGATCTTATTTTTATTGTTTCTATTATAATGAAAAATATTTGTCGAAATTTCGTGTTAGTAGCTAGGTGTTCAGGAATACTCTGTAACTTTTTTATACCTACATATTTTTTCACCATTTTTTCAGATCATACTACCAATGCATAACTAAGAAAAGTCGTAAAATTTTAGATTCATAGCTATGTCCATTATTGAGATACCGTACAATCCCGCTTATAAGCCTTCCCGAAAAAGCCCCCCCTGGTTATAAGCCCATCTATTTGGTAACAGAAAATACCTTCCGGTTATAAGCCCCCCGGATATAAGTCCACGTTCCATTAGCACCTTTTATAGTAAAAATAACAACGAAAACAGCACAACTAGCGTTGAAACAAAACTTTTACTGATAATATGTTTCAACAATTCAGCATTCTCATTATGGCAAGTTATAAATTGGATAACTTTGCTGTAGGTGACATTACTAAAATTTCAGAGTTCGGGTAAGTACAGAGTACTTCAGTTGGCGTTATGTCTCCTTACGACGCATTTTGTTCTTGTCGTATTCTTTTCACATCGACTTTGTGCTTTTTGTCCCCAAATATAAAGTAAACACATGGTAATTCAATGCCGACGATTTAGAGTTTCATTTTGACAGTGATGACGATGACAACGAAGATCATTTCGAGGCAGCTACATAACTTGTGTAGCAGATTTTGTTATAGACATACGCGACGTTACTATTTGTTACTTTTATAGAAATTTGAAGCGGTATAACTTGAACTTTTAAGTTGCGCCGGGTTTTTTAATAACGTTTCATATGGAATGGATTGTTTTTGGAATGGTTCTCTGGCCAAAATCAGAAATCTTCTTTATTTGTTATTGTTTTTGCACTTGCGATATTAAGCAAAACGTCGAGCAATAAAGTGCCAACGTAGTTTGTCTGTTGCGTTTTGAAACGTCTTTCTATCCCGCTTATTAGCCCTCCCGGTTATAAGGCCTCCGGTTATAAGCCCACTCAAAAACCCTTACGAAGTTGTATAAGCCTAGGGCTTACAAGCGGGATTCTAAGGTATCAGCATTTAAATTGAGCGCGGGCAGATTCCGCCTCCCCCCAGTCCAGACCGTAGCAGCCAATGATAGTGGAAGGTAACATCATGTAACAATGCTTATTTCGCCATATTTAAACTGAAAACATGTCACGATAATTAATTATTACACATAGAACACTTACCACTTTCTCGTATTTTTCTTGGCAGCTACCAGCTTCTAATTCGTTTCCTATCCAATCATCGATACCCATGCGACCACAACATTCATACTATATCCCATGAAGAAAAACAACATTAAGATTTACCTAAACGGCTGAGAAAAATTCGAAGCTTCCAGAACCCTTCCTACCTATATAGCTTCGTACCTTCGTACCTACTTACCCGTTCCTACCTACCTACCCGTTCCTACCTACCTACCCGTTCCTACCTACCTACCCGTTCCTACCTACCTACCCGTTCCTACCTACCTACCCGTTCCTACCTACCTACCCGTTCCTACCTACTCTCTTAATTCAAACGATTGAAATTTCAATCAAATAGATTGAATTTTCAATCTTTTTCAGACTGTGATTAGGGACCAAACGATTACGATTGAAAATCATTGATTACGATTGAAAATCTTTCCAAACGAGTGACTTTGTAACTCGAGTAGAAGATTTGTTTCCACCATTTTCAATCTAAAATCAATCTCTTAGATTGAAAAATATTTCACTCGCTACAAAGATTGAAATTTTCAATCTTCAGAGTTAAGAGAGTATACCTACCCGTTCCTACCTATCTCGACCATGATCTAGTGCCGACCGCGTTACCTACCCGTTCCTACCTACCTACCCGTTCCTACCTACCTACCCGTTCCTACCTACCTACCCGTTCCTACCTACCTACCCGTTCCTACCTACCTACCTACCTACCTACCTACCTACCTACCTACCTACCTACCTACCTACCTTAGGAAGGTAGATAGGTATAGGTAAAGTATGTACGAAGGTGCATAGGTAAGGAAATAGGTAGATAGATAGGCCGAAAGGTAGGTACATAGGAAGATATAGGTTATAGGTAGGTAGGTAGGTTGGTAGGTAGGTATAGGTAGGTTATCTGCCTGCCTACCTGTCTACTTACATACCTACGTATCTATACGGAACTCTATATCTTGAAATTATGGTTTGGACAATCTCTCCATGTGCCAAACGAACATGTCCATGCTTGCTCTATTTTATTCTATTTAGTCTTAAACATTTAATCCTATATTATAATACTAATCAAAAAATTTAATATCTGATGTATATAGTTAGTATTTAACTGTAAATGTCTGAGTTGTAGTATTTATAACAAAGTTGTAATTTATAAGTCTATTAATAAATGATCGTCGAACTCACACTTCTATATACTTATAGTCAGAAAAATTACCTTGTCGTGGATTTTATTCCAGGCTTTTTTAACATCTGGGTCATTTTTGTACGTAGTGAGTTTCTTTGCCATCTCTCCTGGAAGATCGTCTTGTACCTAAAAATGAAAGAAAAGTACATTAATTATTTAAAAACATTAAAGTAAACCTATTAATTGATCGACCCTAAAGTACTTTACAAATGGAACCTGGACTACTACTCTCTCTCTCTCTCTCTCTCTCTCTCTCTCTCTCTCTCTCTCTCTCTCTCTCTCTCTCTCTCTCTCTCTCTCTCTCTCTCTCTCTCTCTCTCTCTCTCTCTCTCTCTCTCTCTCTCTCTCTCTCTCCCTCTCTCTCTTTTGGGCTAGATCCGCCCCTGTATATATATAGTTTGATCGAGTGAAATGCCAAATATTACCTATAATATACCCAGAATCGTATCCCGGCATTACCACCACCATATATACAGAACTCGTGACTAGGCTCTCGGCAACGGCTTCCGTAGCTCAGTGGTCAGAGCACTGCACTAGCATCGCAGGGTCGCGGGTTCAATTCCCAGCCGGAAGGCCTTAAAGTTGCATTTTTTGCAACTGGTCCCGGTTTGGTCTTAAAATGTATGTATTCCAACACTCGAAATTTTCCTTCACCATAAATCCTTTCTATATATATATATATATATATATATATATATATATATATATATAATATATATATATATATATATATATTATATATATATATATTATATATATATATATATATATATATATATATATATAATATATATAATAAATATATATATATATACTCAGGATTTAAGGTGAAGGAAAATTTCGAGTGGAATATATATATATATATATATGTTGGAATATATATATATGTGTGTGTGTAGCTTAACACCACGTACAAACAAAACACGATAATGACTGGGACTCGGCTGCATGTATCGCCTCTAACACAAACTACAATCAGTGACTTACATTAGAAAGTTGGTATACCAACTTGGAACATAAATACTTACCGACACCATACAAAAGACTTCTTCGCACGCAGAAACGAACAATAGACCAAGCGACAAACAATATACCCACGCTTAACGCATGACGCAACACCTATACTCACATTGATTATGACACAAACAACCGATGACAAACAATATTGGCCCACACTTAACGGCGTGACGCAACACCCACTCACATTAATTATGACATAAACAAACGATGACATAATGAACCAGACGTATATATATAGGCAAACCCTGACAAACACGCCTTACTTGACTCTGAAGATGACCGCCGAAACGAGGCCGTCGAAACGTCAGTCACCAACAATAGTCTTTCTCAAGACTACAACAACCTGGACGATCAACTTCAAACATCTTTATTATTGATATATTTTAAATATAAAAAAATAACGTACTTCACCCCTCCAAACAAACCCAGTGATACCGCCACCGATCTCCAAGATTAATGTTAAGAACAGAAGGATCAGGAACTGCAAGGAAATATTGAAAAAATATATAGTAAATAAATGAATTTAGTTTGGCGACTGTCGTGGCAATAGAAGAGTTCCAAAAAAGATTGAGCAAATTCGTTTCTTCACATTAAAAAATTGGTTTGACGAAGTTCATTGAACAACGGCCTTCCAACGTTGCAGGTTAAAAAACAAAAAACAATCAAATGCAAAGCAGAAAGTTTAATTATTCAACAAAGTTCATCACAACCAACTAGTCAATGTGAAAAAATGAATTGCTTAAAGGGATACTCCAACCAAAACACAAATGTAGTTCATATGAAAGATCTTACTGACTTATTTCCAAAGTTTCAGCATTCTTATCAATTTGGTTAAGAAGATATGGCTAGTTGAAGTTGAAAATGTGACGATTTTGACGCCATATTGGTTTTGAAAATATGATGTCATTGAGTGATTCTTTAATTATTGGCATTGGAGTTGTTTTGATGGCGATCACATACTGATAGCAGTTGTGAATGATCTTTGGACGAAAATTAGTCGAAATAAACCATTTAGTTCCTCATGCAGGAAAGCATAGGAGCTTCTTAGTCATAATACGAGATAGAATTACTAAGTGACGTCATATTTGAGAAACAAATATGGCGTCGAAATTGGACAAACTCTCCAACTTCAACTAGCCATATCTTTCTTAACTAAATTGATAGGAATACTGAAACTTTGGAAATAAACTAAAGTTACTAAGATCTTTCATATGAACTACATTTGTATTTTGGCTGCAGTATCCCTTTAACATTTTTTTGAACTGTTCTATTGTAACGAGAGTTATACTTTCTTCGAATTGAAATTTTGTTTACCCATGGAAAATAAATTTCGAACATATAACATACATGTTTTGGGATATATTTCTATGTTATCAGAATTAACGATAAATTATATTTTCATTGCATGTATATTCGTATGATTATTATCCCTTCTCGCAGTTCATTTTGCCGTCACTCCCTTTTCCTTATTTCCTAACACTAACACAGAGAAACGTTAATATTTTTATAAATACTTACGAAAAGAAGTGTTCCAAAACTTTTCGTCAGAGCGCCAGCTAGACCAATCAAAGAAATGATAATCATTGCTGCTCCTGTTCCCATGGCAATGAAAATTACTGTACTTGCATCAAATCCGCTGACCTCTTCCTCTGACAAATATACGTTGTCGTCGTCCACGTACAGGTAGATACTTATTGCCAGTAAAGCGGCGCCGAGCATCTGAAATAAATAATATTTTTCTTTTAACTGCAGATATTTAACTATTAAACCATGAGACAAATGGTATCATTGTTTTATATTATAGACACTCGTTGGTATTATTAGGTATTTTTCGTGTTTTTTCTATCAAGCAAATACCTGATTTCTCGCTCATTCAGTCAGATGCCTTGATAAGGATATATGCTTGATTTTTGAGGAATATGTTACTTTCTGAAACTCATTAATTATGCATGAGGAAAACACAAAGGAAAATCATAACCGAGACGTTCTTTGTAAACGTGGTAATAAAGTCCATAAATTAAGCCAACTTTTCCTTCAAATTTCTCTTAAAATACTGGTTCGTTTGAGAAGCTATATCATACACTCGAAAGGCGTTTATTATCTGATTCGAAAACACCTCGAAGCACGTGACTGCAATCCTTGCAAGAGTACTCACCATGATGTTTTTCAGAGGAATATCATTAATGTAATAGAATTGATACAAAACGTTGGTTTTTTTTTGCTGTACTAATATGCTCTGTTGGATTGTTATGTTGTCATCCTGCGATGTTTTTATGTTGGGTTATTACGTTCCACTGTGTTATGTTGTTCTACAACATCACAGTGTGACTAGCCTCCTCCACAGGCAACTCTGTGGCTTCTTAGTTGTGTGCGCAATGTTTTTTCCTGAGTCAATAGCTTCCAAGGCTGTGCGCGCAATGTCGACAGTGTTTTGGCCGTGTCAGAGAAGTTAGCAAGAGTATGGGGAGAGGGGAATTAAATGCTTTCCCCTCTTCGTCGGCCAATCCCAGCCAAAACATTGCTCGCACAGCCTTAGAAGGTATTTCACCCACACCGAACTAAGGTTTAGAGTTGCCTGCGGAGAAGGCTACAGTACGACTACATAACTACCTAAGGCTACAGTACGACCACATAACCACATAAGGCTACAGTACGACCACATAACTACCTAAGACTACAGTACGACCACATAACTACCTAAGACTACAGTACGACTACATAACTACCTAAGACTACAGTACGACTACATAACTACCTAAGACTACAGTACGACTACATAACTACCTAAGACTACAGTACGACTACATAACTACCTAAGACTACAGTACGACCACATAACTACCTAAGGCTACAGTACGACCACATAACTACCTAAGACTACAGTACGACTACATAACCACCTAAGGCTACAGTACGACCACATAACTACCTAAGACTACAGTACGACCACATAACTATACCTAAGGCTACAGTACGACTATACATAACTACCTAAGGCTACAGTACGACCACATAACTACCTAAGACTACAGTACGACTACATAACCACCTAAGACTACACTACAGTACGACTACATAACTACCTAAGGCTACAGTAGGACCACATAACTACCTAAGACTACAGTACGACTACATAACTACCTAAGACTACAGTAGGACCACATAACTACCTAAGACTACAGTACGACTACATAACTACCTAAGACTACAGTACGACCACATAACTACCTAAGACTACAGTACGACCACATAACTACCTAAGACTACAGTACGACTACATAACTACCTAAGACTACAGTACGACCACATAACTACCTAAGACTACAGTACGACCACATAACTATACCTAAGGCTACAGTACGACCACATAACTACCTAATGCTACATTTAGTCTAGATAACTACCTAAGGCTACAGTACGACTACATAACTACCTAAGGCTACAGTACGACTACATAACTACCTAAGGCTACAGTACGACCACATAACTACCTAAGGCTACAGTACGACCACATAACTAACCTAAGGCTACAGTACGACCACATAACTACCTAAGGCTACAGTACGACCACATAACTACCTAAGGCTACAGTACGACTAGATAACTACCTAAGGCTACAGTACGACCACATAACTACCTAAAGCTACAGTACGACTACATAACCACCTAAGACTACAGTACGACCACATAACCACCTAAGACTACAGTACGACTACATAACTACCTAAGGCTACAGTAGGACCACATAACTACCTAAGACTACAGTACGACTACATAACTACCTAAGACTACAGTAGGACCACATAACTACCTAAGACTACAGTACGACTACATAACTACCTAAGACTACAGTACGACCACATAACTACCTAAGACTACAGTACGACCACATAACTACCTAAGACTACAGTACGACTACATAACTACCTAAGACTACAGTACGACCACATAACTACCTAAGACTACAGTACGACCACATAACTATACCTAAGGCTACAGTACGACCACATAACTACCTAAGGCTACAGTACGACTAGATAACTACCTAAGACTACAGTACGACCACATAACTACCTAAGGCTACAGTACGACCACATAACTACCTAAGGCTACAGTACGACCACATAACTACCTAAGACTACAGTACGACCTCATAACTACCTAAGACTACAGTACGACTACATAACTACCTAAGACTACAGTACGACTACATAACTACCTAAGACTACAGTACGACTACATAACTACCTAAGACTACAGTACGACTACATAACTACCTAAGGCTACAGTACGACCACATAACTACCTAAGGCTACAGTACGACTAGATAACTACCTAAGGCTACAGTACGACCACATAACTACCTAAGGCTACAGTACGACTACATAACCACCTAAGACTACAGTACGACCACATAACCACCTAAGACTACAGTACGACTACATAACTACCTAAGGCTACAGTAGGACCACATAACTACCTAAGACTACAGTACGACTACATAACTACCTAAGACTACAGTAGGACCACATAACTACCTAAGACTACAGTACGACTACATAACTACCTAAGACTACAGTACGACCACATAACTACCTAAGACTACAGTACGACCACATAACTACCTAAGACTACAGTACGACTACATAACTACCTAAGACTACAGTACGACCACATAACTACCTAAGACTACAGTACGACCACATAACTATACCTAAGGCTACAGTACGACCACATAACTACCTAAGGCTACAGTACGACTAGATAACTACCTAAGACTAACAGTACGACCACATAACTACCTAAGGCTACAGTACGACCACATAACTACCTAAGGCTACAGTACGACCACATAACTACCTAAGACTACAGTACGACCTCATAACTACCTAAGACTACAGTACGACTACATAACTACCTAAGACTACAGTACGACTACATAACTACCTAAGACTACAGTACGACTACATAACTACCTAAGACTACAGTACGACTACATAACTACCTAAGACTACAGTACGACCACATAACTACCTAAGGCTACAGTACGACCACATAACTACCTAAGACTACAGTACGACTACATAACCACCTAAGGCTACAGTACGACCACATAACTACCTAAGACTACAGTACGACCACATAACTATACCTAAGGCTACAGTACGACTATACATAACTACCTAAGGCTACAGTACGACCACATAACTACCTAAGACTACAGTACGACTACATAACCACCTAAGACTACACTACAGTACGACTACATAACTACCTAAGGCTACAGTAGGACCACATAACTACCTAAGACTACAGTACGACTACATAACTACCTAAGACTACAGTAGGACCACATAACTACCTAAGACTACAGTACGACTACATAACTACCTAAGACTACAGTACGACCACATAACTACCTAAGACTACAGTACGACCACATAACTACCTAAGACTACAGTACGACTACATAACTACCTAAGACTACAGTACGACCACATAACTACCTAAGACTACAGTACGACCACATAACTATACCTAAGGCTACAGTACGACCACATAACTACCTAAGGCTACAGTACGACTAGATAACTACCTAAGGCTACAGTACGACTACATAACTACCTAAGGCTACAGTACGACTACATAACTACCTAAGGCTACAGTACGACCACATAACTACCTAAGGCTACAGTACGACCACATAACTACCTAAGGCTACAGTACGACCACATAACTACCTAAGGCTACAGTACGACCACATAACTACCTAAGGCTACAGTACGACTAGATAACTACCTAAGGCTACAGTACGACCACATAACTACCTAAGGCTACAGTACGACTACATAACCACCTAAGACTACAGTACGACCACATAACCACCTAAGACTACAGTACGACTACATAACTACCTAAGGCTACAGTAGGACCACATAACTACCTAAGACTACAGTACGACTACATAACTACCTAAGACTACAGTAGGACCACATAACTACCTAAGACTACAGTACGACTACATAACTACCTAAGACTACAGTACGACCACATAACTACCTAAGACTACAGTACGACCACATAACTACCTAAGACTACAGTACGACTACATAACTACCTAAGACTACAGTACGACCACATAACTACCTAAGACTACAGTACGACCACATAACTATACCTAAGGCTACAGTACGACCACATAACTACCTAAGGCTACAGTACGACTAGATAACTACCTAAGACTACAGTACGACCACATAACTACCTAAGGCTACAGTACGACCACATAACTACCTAAGGCTACAGTACGACCACATAACTACCTAAGGCTACAGTACGACCACATAACTACCTAAGGCTACAGTACGACTACATAACTACCTAAGGCTACAGTACGACTACATAACTACCTAAGGCTACAGTACGACCACATAACTACCTAAGGCTACAGTACGACCACATAACTACCTAAGGCTACAGTACGACTACATAACTACCTAAGGCTACAGTACGACCACATAACTACCTAAGGCTACAGTACGACCACATAACTACCTAAGGCTACAGTACGACCACATAACTACCTAAGGCTACAGTACGACCACATAACTACCTAAGGCTACAGTACGACCACATAACTACCTAAGGCTACAGTACGACTACATAACTACCTAAGGCTACAGTACGACCACATAACTACCTAAGGCTACAGTACGACTACATAACTACCTAAGGCTACAGTACGACTACATAACTACCTAAGGCTACAGTACGACCACATAACTACCTAAGGCTACAGTACGACCACATAACTACCTAAGGCTACAGTACGACCACATAACTACCTAAGGCTACAGTACGACTACATAACTACCTAAGGCTACAGTACGACCACATAACTACCTAAGACTACAGTACGACTACATAACTACCTAAGGCTACAGTACGACCACATAACTACCTAAGGCTACAGTACGACCACATAACTACCTAAGGCTACAGTACGACCACATAACTACCTAAGGCTACAGTACGACTACATAACTACCTAAGGCTACAGTACGACTACATAACTACCTAAGGCTACAGTACGACTACATAACTACCTAAGGCTACAGTACGACCACATAACTACCAAATCAATAGCTAGCAACATTCAAATGTTCATCAAAATACATTTGAATTGAAAATGGCTGCGTAAAGAAACATGAACTCATAATAATCATAACCATTATATAAACGACCGCTTACCATAACAATTGACGTAAACGCCACCAGGATGATTTTCACCGCCCCAAATGTACATGCTTGAGACATCTTTGCTGTTTATTTTCACTGACCTTTAGTTAAACGACATATGTAGTTATTAGATCTGCAGAAGATGGTGTATATACTATATATAAGGGTTCTTATTTGGTTATATAGCTCTTTAGAATTTCTACAGAAATTCGGTTCTATACGTCTTTATATATATATATATATATATATATATATATATATATATATATATATATATTAATATATATATATATATATATATATATAATCTGCAGACACGTTTTTCGCTGTATTAAAGCTCACTAGTGCAGTTATGGAACAATCTAAATGTGAGAGTGACCCGTACTTGTACAACTGCAATCATCGGTGACAACTGCATGTGGGACAGTACTGGTGACTCGCGCATCCAGAGAGCATGAAGTAATATGGGGCCAAAGTGCTCAAACTGCCACAAGGGTAGTGAATGTTGTATTAGCGCTTTATACGTCACTTACAAAATAATATAATAAAACAATATTTGTTAATTATTTGTTAAGCTTGTAAACTCAAGTTGTTTAGCATGCGTGAGATAATACCTACTTAAACCTATATCACTCTCCTCCACAGAGGCTTCTTGCGCTTTTTTAGAGTTCGGGTAATACTATAGGTGGGTTATTATTGGGCTCGCAGGGTGTTTTGGGGACGCGTGGAGAGAATCGAAACTATTTGCCCGAACTCTAAAAAAAGCGCAAGAAGCCTCTGCGGAGGAGAGTGAACCTATATATAATAAATGATATTTTTTGTGGTTTAAACCTTTTAAAGTTCTATTTTTCTATCTGTAATCCTTTCTTATATCTTAAACCTTAGTAACTTAATTTAAAAGTTCCGCAAAAGAGAATTCCTTAAGAGAAGCCAGGGCCGTTTCGAACGCGTTTGAACATGCAGAGTTTCATGCATTTGTACCCCAGATAGTATGAATAGATACTATTTGCTATTTACTACTGGTTGCCGGTGAGATCAAGGATTGTATTTAAAATACTAATAATTACTTTCAAGACTTTGCATGGCCAGGCGCCTGTTTATATTGCTGATTTGCTAAATAAATATAAACATACTCGTGCTTTGAGATCATCAGACCGTAATCTGCTAATTGAGCCAAAATCCAAAACGGTGACTCATGGAGACAGAGCGTTCTCGGTTTCGGCACCAAAACTGTGGAATTCATTACCACAGGAAATTAGAAACTTTGATATGTTGGGTAATTTTAAGTCAGCAGATAAGACTTTTCTTTTTTTAAATTAATAGTTTTTTTGTTTATAGTCGTAATATATGTAGTAGGCTTTATCTTATAATGAAACTGTAATAGGTTTTATCAGTATATTTAAGAATATATTGTTGTAAGAGCATTTAGACTATTGTATAATGCTCCTAATACGTCTATTATTATTATTATACGGCTGTATATGTTATAGTTATATTACTATTTTTTTGTAATTCATTTATTTACCGCATAAATACACACTGTTAGCCTGTAATTGTGCATATCCCCTTTCATAGCATCAATATATTCTATATGACTTGTTTATAGACCATAAAGCTTAGCTGTTTCAAAATCTTCATCAAATACACTGCTACTCTACATTACCCCCTGCGGTGTTCACCTCGGTTAAATAAGCTGTTTTATCCCGACGCAGAACACGTCATTTTGATGCGCAGTCGACATTACGAACCCTCATTGAAACCAGCATTTGTTGTTGAGGTTAGCGTGATTAAAAAAACCTTACCACACGAACTATAACGTTATTTCAAAACACGAGTTTACTTATCAATTCCATTGGAATTGCATATTTATTCATTTTGAGTCATCGCTACTTCAAGTATTTTGAATAAAGACAATTTATACGCGGTTCGTTTCACGACGACTGTGTTACCATGGCAATATTTATACTGTTTACTGTGGGGCATTGATTGAATAGAAATCTTTTGTGATGTCGCCACTTTTGATGGTGAAATTAACTTTTTTTGAAGAACATATAATTCCTCTTCTAAGGATTTATGGTGAAGGAAAATTTCGAGTGTTGGAATATTATACATTTTAAGACCAAACCGGGACCAGTTTCGAAAAATGCAACTTAGAGGCCTTCCGGCTGAAATTTCTGTATATATAGTGGTGGCAAGGGTGACTGTTAATAGCAGCTATCTTCATCCTGCTCATCAGCACTACACTGATGAGGCCCAAAAGGCCGAAACGGTACCGTCTGTAGTTATATATATATATATATATATATATATATATATATATATATATATATATATATATATATATATATATATATATATATATATATATATATATATATATATATATATATATATATATATATATATATATATATATATATATATATATATATATATATATATATATATATATATATATATATATATATATATATACCGCGAATTAGTATTAATATACAGCATTTTAAAATCAATTTATTTTTGAAATGGTATAAAGTATAAGGAATTTGATGGTGACAATTATAATAAGATAATTATGCAAAAATGTCGTTGATGTAATTAATAACATAATTATGCAAACATTTTCGTTGTTTGACCAATTTTATACGAGATGGTATCACGTACTAAGTAATTTTTTGTCTGACCTTGGAATTTCTTAAGATATAATATGTCATTGTTACCGTAACCGCAATTATATAACATAACTTATAGACTATAAAAAGAACAGGCCATGTATATTTAAACACTGATGGGTGTTGTCGTATTTTAATTGTTTGAATATGCTCTATGCGATCTATCCAGCATACTAGTATCCAATGATTAATGATAGTCTACCAGCAATTAAATGGTTCATAAGATAAGTCTACTTAAGTCTACTAAGATAAGTCTAGTAATATAAGACTACTTAATAAGTCTATACTAAGATAAGTCTACTATGATAAGACTACTAATATAAGTCTACTTAAGTCTACTAAGGTAAGTCTACTAAGATAAGTCTACTAAGATAAGACTACTATGATAAGACTACTAAGATAAGTCTACTAAGATAAGTCTACTAAGATAAGACTACTATGATGAGACTACTATGATAAGACTACTAAGATAAGTCTACTAAGATAAGTCTACTAAGATAAGACTACTATGATGAGACTACTATGATAAGACTACTAATATAAGTCTACTTAAGTCTACTAAGATAAGACTGCTACTGTTTTTGATACGACTACTAATATAAGTCTACTTAAGTCTACTAAGATAAGACTACTACTGTATATGATAAGACTACTAATATAAGTCTACTTAAGTCTACTAAGATAAGTCTAGTAATATAAGTCTACTAAGATAAGACTACTATGATAAGACTACTAATATAAGTCTACCGAAGTCTATTAAGATAAGTCTACTAAGATAAGTCTACTAAGATAAGTCTACTATGATATAAGAGTACTATGATAAGACTACTATGATAAGTCTACTAAGATAAGTCTATACTAATCGTCAAGTTTAATCCTCAGAAAATATAGAGTCCCGGCGGACAGGGATCGAACCTGTAACCTTCTGATTGGCGATGAGCGGACGCTGTAGACTCAGATGGAGAGGTTACAATGATGTACTAGTTCGATTGATATATGTATACTGCCTATTCGACATATTAATGCTTGGGTGAATGTGTTTTATATATATTCATGTACACTGATCTGCACTAGATAAAGATCATGCTGTTTGTTAAAGCGAGTAGTGTTTATTGATTGTAAAGAAATTCAATGAAGGAACAGTGAAGTGTATTATATTTTCAAAAATGTCTATATAGAGGCACTATTTGCCCTCCGGCAATGTTCTCACCAAAATTCATGCGACCGAGAGTGTAGGTATTTAATTTTTTCGGCAACAAATAAATCGCTGCAGTACCCTAAGAGTAAGGGGCAGATTATACGGATGCTCGTTTTCGGTAGTACTACCCCAACCTTACGGTGGCGGATCTAGGATTTTTAGACTAAGGGGGGTGGATTCAGGATTGAGGCGTCACGGTTACTAAGAGAGAGAGACACAACCTGGGAGAGACACAACGTCACTAACTATATTTATGAACAGAAGAAGACGTTCTTGGAATTAAGTTCTCATTTAGAACGCATACTTGAACATTAGAAAATAGTAAATTTCGAGGTAAATTTCGTGCAAGCTTCTCCCATCAGAATCGAGTGCAAACGGCGAATTTAATATGTATATGGGGAAATCACTGATTGTTCTGACCGTGTCTCGTTAGCTCAACGGTTAGAGCGCCGAAACGTTGATTCGCAGACGAGGGTTGGATTCCCGGTTGGGGCAGTCACTTTTTCCATATATGTATTTGACAATATTAAATCCTCTCTAATATTAATTAATATCACTGATTTAAAAATTGGTGTATTATTGTTGAGAGAAACTTGAACAATAATATAATCCACACGGTAGCTCAGCTCAGCGTGAGGTGGAGAAAAAATGTTGTGGCGTTATACAGTATACTTACCTTTTTCTTAACCCTTTACCCCAGTTTATCAACATACAAATTCTCCTTATTGGTTTCCAATCATTTCTTATAGTACTATAGTTGGGAGAAGTTGTTTTACAACAAGTCAGAGTTCACGTTTGGTGATCATTTTCTTTATTCTCATTACCTCTATACTTGGTTAACTATTGATATTATTAGGAGAAGTTAGATGCTGATCACTCTTGGGGCATAAAGGGTTGAGTAAATCATATCAAAATGTTTGTTCAGTGTCCTGATATTATGCAACCTTTATTTTTGTGTTGAACGTTAAATGTGGTCTGTTACTGCGCGTGACTAGGGAGTAAAACAAATTAAAATAATGTAGCGCCTTTCGCTCGATACCTTCTAGAACTCCCACGGACCTATTTCGGCGCAGTAATGCAACCTTTTATTTTTGATTTGTATTTCAACACTACTGCCTACGCAGAACAACTCGTTTATATACATAATATTATGAGGGATGATGGTTATAACGAGTCATCATTTCGTGTTGTCAAAGCAACTTACTAACTACAGTATAATTTAGTAGATTTATCACCTTTAGGTGAACGGAATACCCCAACAGGCGAGAAGCCCAATTGATAGTGGTTCCGAGGGCCTACGATTAAAGGTCGTTATCCGAGAAGATCTGAAAGTCTTACCATTTGCTAGTATTATTGCAAAGGCAGCACTTTCTGTTCAATTATTTTTAAGACATGGCACTGAGTGGTGGTCCGACCCAGGATTTGAAACTGTGTCTCCAAGCTCTAGATATTATCCATCGAAAATTCACTAGTCATATAAGCCAAGTATAATGTTAATAAGATTATTACTTCAATAGTTTATGGTTATTGGTGTTAGATTCGGCTCATGAGCATTTCAATGTTCGAAAGCGTCTAACTGAGATCAACTCCGGTAAAATTAATGTGAAACTCTGCCATGCATTCATGAAAACACTTACATATGAATGCCGGGGAAGGCATTTGCAATCTCAAACTGAAATATCTTAACTTTGTCTGCAATTGTCAAGGATATTCTGTTATGAAACATAAGGTGATATAGTGTATTATTTAGCTGTTTATATAGTAATGAAGGATAGAAATATATGGTCGTAAGCTATACACTGAATCATCGCTGCAGAAGGTGTTGTTATATTGCGTGCCAGAGAGAAATTAAAATTACAAGTGTTAAAATCTCACGAAATAACTCAATCGTCTTATTCAACCACCGTCCCCGTGAACGGTTTAAGGAGAAGTATTAAGAATACTTTTCTGGTACTCCATATAACAACTAACATATTGTGCATGCATGTCGCGTCATTATTTATAGTGCTTGTTTTCAGGTGACAAGTATAGGTGCTCATAATTGACATCACAACCACTCATGAAGAGACGATATAGTATCTTAATTTGTAAGACTGAAGTTATTATGAGAAAATAGATACTTACTTTTTAGTATTTGTCGGTCCTCTTCTGGAAAGAGACGGAGGATTATACGAAGACGATCTTGCCAAGAAAGTGAAGATTGTGCTTCGAAGGCGTGATGGCATGCACTAGAAAAGTCATTCAAATAATCATGCACAGAAAGACAGCAGTCGTGCTGGGTTTATCTTCATTTGCTATGCATGGTTTCAAGTGAATAAAAAGAAAGCGGGGGTAGTGGAATTGAAAGTATGTCACACTAGCTATACCTTCATCGATTAAAATACTCTATAGAAAAGAACGAATTCTTTCCAAAATGAAAAATTCGCTTTTTTTTAAAATAAATCATTTACAGCGACAGGGAATCACTATCAATGATTTTATCCCTCTTTAAACACGAATAAAAGCACGCAATTTTAATTGTTTAATTTTAATAGTTCTGTTGTTAATTCATATACTAAACAGAATAATCTAGACATGTTATCTCATGTATATTCTCGCGCTCACTAAACCACGCACTAAAGCAACAACGAATTATGATGTTGTTATGATTATACGTTATTAAGCTTGTATAGTATATAATAACAACAGTGCTATAATATACACAGGGCATTACAAATAGCAACCGTTACCAGATCGATCATTTATCCATATTATTATTATATCACTATACCTCGCATTACCATATCGATCATTAGCAAATAATTATTCTTAATTATGCATGGTTTTCATGTTGTTATTCAGTTTTGTCACGAAAACAAGAAAGGTAAAAATATTAGTACCTTTAATTTCTGAAATCTTATCGTCATACATTTTGACGTTAGGCGGCTGTTCATATATGGTCTCTCGGTAAGCGGCCGCTCAGAGTGATGGTCCATAACAACTATTTTATTGCGTTTATAGCATTGCGTTAATTTGGACTAGGTGAGCTGGTGCATGCATGGGAATGGCGAAAATGGATGAGTCAAAAGAACATTTTTATTTTTGTCCATAGTCTTTATTTTTGTGTCTACTGGATAATTACTATCCAGTCACACTAAATCATCACCAGAGTAGTTCAGAGTTTGGCGGTTTGGAGGGAGGTTTGGAGTCGTTTGGCGGTTTGGAGGGAGGTTTGGAGTCGTTTGGCGGTTTCTGGCGCCTGTCATGTTGGCCTTGAAGTTGCATTTTTCGCAACTGGTCCCGGTTTGGTCTTAAATTGAGGTATATATTCCAACACTCGCAATTTGCCTTCACCATAAATCCTTAGAACATGAACCGGATATTGCCGAGCTTACGAAGATTTGGCAGACATTTTATGTGCGATACGAGCACATGCCATTATGGATGTGCTATTTCTACTTTGATTTCGTCTTGACCATATAACTTTTCGACTATATTCTCGATTTTACATAGCAGCCCTAAGCTAACTTACATAAGAAAGCGTAACTAATAAGATAACAGGCCAATCCAAGACAATCTCACTAAATCTGCTAACATGACAAGCCACATATTTGCACCGTCAAACCAAGCGTCAAACACGTAAGATAGCATCGGATAGCACGTTTATAAATTGGCGAAATTACGCTGTTTATGCGCCATTTTATTACAATTTGAAATTGCATTAGGGTGTCAGGGTGCAGACTCGTAAGAGAACAGAAAATTTAGAGAATTTCACATCACGTCGCCTGTTTCGCGCCATTTGCTTCACTGACGTCACGATAACACACTTCGACTCTGTTCTGTGTGACTCTCTATGAAGCGCCATGTGTAAAAAATTATTTAGCAAATTTTAGCGTTCAATTTTCCATGGTTTACAAACAATCACATAAAATCTTTGATTATTTATAAAGAAGCATTTTTCCGCGCATCATTATTTATAAACAATCAAACTTGGGCTAATGCTTATTTATAAATAAGCAAACTTGGGCGAATGCTTATCAGTATAAATAAGAAAACTTGCGCGAATATTTATTTATAAATAATCAAGTTGGCCGAATGTTTATTTATAAACAATCAAACTTGGGCTAATGCTTATTTATAAATAAGCAAACTTGCGCGAATGCTTATTTATAAATAAGCATTTGGCAATCATTCATTTTTTATATTCGATGAATGCTTATATGTAGACAAACATTTTTATAGTTTAGGATTGTTTGTGATTGATTCACTTGATTATTTACAAAGAAGCATTTTGTTGTTCAAAAGGATTAATCTCCTAGTCTATTTATCCGACTGATCTAATTTCCTCACACACACGCACTTATTATCACGCAATACTTTAAGTCACAAGATTATATTTAACAATTGTAATATATATACGCTGGAGATAATGAGATCAATCATTTCAACGGCGCTTGGGGCGGCGTGGCTCAAAAATAGCGCCAGGAAACTATTCGATAGGGGCCCACTGCTCACAGCGGGAGAGCAATTTGTGTCGTTGTTTGGGGACTGCTTGGGGCCCACCATCACCAGATTTTCGTGGGCCCACCGGAAAATCTCCCGGTATCCCAGTGGGCCATGCATCCGTTTTAAAGCGGAGAACCTTCTCGTCAGGTTATATTTCTTTAATACTTTAATAAGATAATCCTAAACCAGTATATTACTATACGGCAAGGGTATGGAATGCGCATGAGAAATCAATCGAATATTCTATTCGTGTTCCGTGGCTTCCATTTGTATCGGTTTGTTCCGTAAACATGCAGTAGTTTCGTGGTAAACATGGATTTATTGTTTGTCCTGCAGATCTACGGGGTGTGTGGGGAGGTGCGTGCGACACACCCCCAAACAATCTTTTTACGAGTTTCAGTCGGCAGAAGTAATATTTTAGTCAGCAGTTTAGTTAGGCTTTCACGAACTACCATAAAAAATGTGAAATGTTGAAGATTGGCAGCAAAATACGACGCCGATCAAAATTCCAAAAATCTCCCCCCACCCAAAGTGTTCAAGTTATATTTATCTGATTTCCATGAAACTTTCCAGTAATATGTTTTAGGTATTTGTTTATATCTCTATGATTCAGTTTTTGAAATTCAAAATTGAAAGTAATTTTTCAGATAAACCTGTTTTGGTGTTGTTACCATTGCAACGAAAACATATTTCCCAAAACTCCCCTTTTTTCAAACTACCAAATTTAAGATTCACAAATCTAATGTTGATGTTAAATGTTTTGTTTACTAGTGTAATCAACGAGAGTATACCAAAGACAAATATAAATGGTTGGCTTATTGAAGTCAAAGTTGCAGCGGAGGTAGTACACACATGCGGTCATGGTGTAGGGAGACCAGAGTAGTGAGCTCTACTGCCTCTACATATATATATGGAGCTTACACTGAGCTTGCTGACCTAAAGGTACTCTGGGGTTAAACATCTATCTGGGGTAAGACATTCATTACGCGCACAGCCAGGGGCAGATGAAGCATGCACATTTGCAGATGCCTCACGTCTACCCCCTCCCTTCCTACTTGTTTTGTACATGAACACAGTGGCGTAGCCAAGGGCGGGACAGGCCGGGCTCGAGCCCGTCAATTAATGACGTCATTCATTATTCCACTAATCTCCCACGCATTTCCCATGCGTGATGCGTGTACGCATGGCTATAAGATTAAGAGGCTCGCTGGTGCACGCAATTTTCATTAGCTGAGCATACTGAGGATAGAGAACAAGAAACCGTGTTAGACTATTTTGGAGCTCCTAGCATACGAAGCAAACAAAGTGATTAGTTGTGCAGTTCTACCGATAGCAGATTTCAAACCAGCGCTGTCTTAATATCAGGCTCAGAGCCATTAGTAATTCGTCAACCGCAACATCCGCAAGTACAACATACTGTAGTGTCAGAGCCTACTGAAGCAAACACCAATATACTTGCAGCCGTTTTATAACTTTCATAATTCTATAAATTAATTCCAAACATGCAGAAATTGCATTCCAGAGACTCTAGATTTTAAAATTTCCGGGGGGGGGGGCATGCCCCCGCAGCCCCTAGAAATTAATGTGTTATCACTGCCCACCCAATTGGTCAATCCTGGCTACGCCACTGCATGAACATGTGTAATATTAAACAGATGTAACTTGAACATATGCGTAAAAATACAGTTGAACATAAAGATAAAACAGTTGTGTAATGACATACGGTTATCAGTGACAAGGCTTGTATAACAATGGAGTTCAATATGAACACAAAACTATGACCTAATAACAGTTATCGTCTGCAGGTGACGTAATTGTTAATTATCCGAGTTTATAATATATTATTACAATCTTTTCTTAGTCGCGGGCAATAATGTCAAAAGGCTTCTACATTTATAATTGTATAATAAAACAATTATTGAATTCGATTTTCGTATGATACCTTGTGTTATCAAGCCGCGGTTTGTGTTATCAAGCCTCGGTTTGTGTTATCAAGTCGCGGTTTGTGTTATCAAGCCTCGGTTTGTGTTATCAAGCCGCGGTTTGTGTTATCAAGCCTCGGTTTGTGTTATCAAGCCTCGGTTTGTGTTATCAAGCCTCGGTTTGTGTTATCAAGTCGCGGTTTGTGTTATCAAGCCTCGGTTTGTGTTATCAAGCCTCGGTTTGTGTTATCAAGTCGCGGTTTGTGTTATCAAGCCTCGGTTTGTGTTATCAAGCCGCGGTTTGTGTTATCAAGCCTCGGTTTGTGTTATCAAGTCGCGGTTTGTGTTATCAAGCCTCGGTTTGTGTTATCAAGCCTCGGTTTGTGTTATCAAGTCGCGGTTTGTGTTATCAAGCCGCGGTTTGTGTTATCAAGCCTCGGTTTGTGTTATCAAGTCGCGGTTTGTGTTATCAAGTCGCGGTTTGTGTTATCAAGCCTCGGTTTGTGTTATCAAGCCTCGGTTTGTGTTATCAAGCCTCGGTTTGTGTTATCAAGCCTCGGTTTGTGTTATCAAGTCGCGGTTTGTGTTATCAAGCCTCGGTTTGTGTTATCAAGCCTCGGTTTGTGTTATCAAGTCGCGGTTTGTGTTATCAAGCCGCGGTTTGTGTTATCAAGCCTCGGTTTGTGTTATCAAGCCTCGGTTTGTGTTATCAAGCCGCGGTTTGTGTTATCAAGTCGCGGTTTGTGTTATACGCCCCAGGCCTCTGCATATAACAGAAACCTCAGCGTTGATAGCTCAACCTCATCCAATAATTGTAGCATTTAATGTAGTAATTATTTTATATGTGATATTGAATGATTCGCCATATTTGAGAATAAAGAAGACCATGTCTATTTCTGATGTGATATATTTAGATCGATGTTGCTTCCCCGAGATGCTGATCAGCGTGAACACAATGGCTCTATGTGAGAAACAATGAACACAGCGGCCAATATACACCTAAACAGTATTCATAAACAAAACATTTTGATAATTGATGATAGTTATAAGTTATGGCAAGAAATTGCAGATGACATCTTATAAATTTCTACCTCACTCAGTCATTTGCCGTTTTAAGTGAGCCTTTAAGGACAAATTGCTGAAGAAAGTGATCCGAAGAAAGGCGACGTTTGTGGGACACATATCAAGAATGAATGATGATCGGTTACTAAAGAAAGTGTGGGAGATAAGAGATGGACACCGAGAAGTGAAAAGGGGGCGAAGACGAACGGAGATGGATGCGGATGTGACAGGGATGTTTGGATGTTACAATGCTGTGAAAGAGAAAGCAAGAGACAGAGAGAGGTGGAGGGAAGTAAACAGAAAGAGCGAGATGCCGGAACCAAAGAGAAGGACACTGACAATGACGCTGCGGAGTCAACGGGGGAAACCCCAGGACTAAATTATTATTATTATTATTAAGGACAAACAAGAAAAATAAGTACATAGAACTATCTTAGTCGGCTTACTTGACAACAGAATATCTCGTCACTGAAATGAATTGAAATTCGCGACAGCACCAAAGGCAGAACAGATCGTTCGAAAACTTCGTTCACTGTTGGCACAGCCCCTGAGCCTCACCGCATTGCGTTCAGAAAATACCATGTTCGTGGTGGCGTTGACAACTTCCGTGAAAACGAATAACTTTTGGAGTATGGATGTAATTTTATAGATAGCAACTCTATATGGAACGCCAAACCGGACAAAAAGAGTTCAATTTTCAAAAGTACTTAATGGTCTCTCTATATGCAGAACATCAGTGGAGAATTTCACAATGCGTCACACAATTAAGTGAAAAGTATTTGCATCACAATATGGCCGCCGAGTTAAAATAATTTTATATGCATTTATAAAATAACCGGGAGTCGCTGTCTGATTGGTTGTACTGAGCTCAAAAATGCCATTATAACTCGATAATCACACGAGACACGTTTTTTATTTCTTAAATAATGTAGACCCTATGAACTCGTTTTCATGTACAAAATTTAAAATAATTTTTATTCTAAAACGAGGCCATAGGGTCTAATTTATTATATGCATATATAAAAGCATTTTAATTCGGCGACCATGTACAAATAAGGCCTATTACGCGTGATCATTTCGTTATCAAATTGAAATTGTCAATCAGTAAACAATTAGCCATGCAAAGGAATGTTAATAAGTTGGAGGTGCACTGAAATCCCAAGGGAATTGGCTAGACAAAAACGATGAATTCAGAGAGATTAAATAAAAGAAAATGAGTGTCACTATTTGTACAGCAGTTCACGTCGTGACGTCACAATTTTCAACACTGTTAGTTTGGTTATTTTCTAGGTACAAAACCAACCCTTACCCAAAATCAAATCCTGATCCTAACCCTAACCTGAAATTTGTGAGATATGGCAAACTTTCATGAAGCGCGTGTTGGCATTATTGAATCGGCCTGGCCTGGGCGCCTTGGCCCCCAGAGCCTGCGTTCTTTGCTGTCGTAAGGCTCGTTAGGCGGTAATATACGTACCTAAAATGAACAGGTTTTGTGATTGGCTATATGGAACAAAGGTGGCTAGGGTTAGGACATTGGTTTCTCTTTGTGGTTGATTCTATTGTTTCATTGTTTTAATCAACCAATCACAAAACTTGATAGTATAGGTAGGTGGCGACCCTCGTTAGGCAGTGGTTAGGATCTTTGTTGTTTTGGGGTCGGCTACAATCCAATAATTTACTGCTTACGATGCCTTAACAAGTCCAGTAATTTGTGGCTTACAACGTGAGGGACGGCTGCCCAGAGCCTCTGTTTGTAGGCGCAGGCCAAAAGGAACGCATGCTCTGGGTAAGAGATTGGGGCGAGGCTTGCAGTGGCCTCATGTGAGATGCCTCTGACAGTGGCACTAAATGAGAGTTAGATACCGAGAACGGAGGCTCTTAGCCAGATACCTGTACATGTATCTGGCTAAGAGCCGACGTTCGAGGTAGCTAACCGTGATTTAGTTCAAATTTTAGAAGGTTTTCTGCAAAGGTTTTCTCTATGGGAAGGAAAGTCTTTGTATGTAGAAATTAAGAGCAGTGAGCAGGACAAGGCGGAGCAATTTCATTGAATAGATAATTTAAAATTCACGATATGTATATGTACACTGGCCTGGGTTGTATACATATACATCCCATTTATTTTAATCATCTATTGAATTCAATTCATCAACCCTGCATTTCCTTGGAGACTATTCAAATCCCTTCAAGCTTTAGGGATGTACAGTGTGTATAACAAAAAAAATTAACCCTTAGAAAACGGTCTTACACTCATGGGAAATTAAAAACACGGTCTTAATACACCTGGTAAATTAAGATAACTTGTAATCGTATGAAGGAGCATAACTGCAAAGAAACGTTAATATATTTAATATATTAACTGTTTCTTTGCAGTTATGCCCCTTCGTACGATTACAAGTTATCTTAATTTCCCAGGTGTATTAAGACCGTGTTTTTAATTTCCCAGCAGTATAAGACCGTTTTCTAAGGGTTCAGTTTTTTTCATACACCCTGTATAGGATATACATCCTATAAAGAACAAAGAAAACCGACTAAAATTTGAACTATAAGTCTATAAGGTCACTAGTTTTCCGCTGTGAGATAAACCTATTGAACCAGTATAAAATGTATAGAACATATAGCATCTAGAGAACCTATAGAAATAGTGCGGTGAATGCGACAATGAAGAAATTAATACTCTAAGATTTAGGGTGAAGGAAATTTCGAATTCATGTCTAATTGACGCAAACAAACAGCACAACAACCATAGATATGGAGAAACCTTGCTGTGGTCCAGTGTCGTGGACGACATGTCGACAGCTCTTTATTGGAATATCGATAATTTGTTATTTGTATTTACAAAGGTCTGTTAATGAAGTGATCAGTTGATGTTTCGCTTATCAATTTATCAGGATTAACGAATTAGGTTCATAATGCAAATATTCTTAATGTTGCTTCTTCGGGTATAAGGGAGACCAGAAAAAACCTTCCACTATGTGGCCACGAAACCTGGGCGGAACCAAGATACCAACTCGCTGCACGCTCAGCAATTATAAATTGGGAAAATGTTGTTATTTCTTAGCTGACGAGATGCCGTTTCTTGAATAACGCGCAATGAATAAACTTTCCTACAAAACGTCGTGCCGTAGGAAACTAGTTATTTCAAATATTACTTAATATGAATAAATTAAGCTAGTCATTGTGACATGGTGAAGTTTTGAGTTAATTACCCAGAGAAATACAATTAAAATTATTGAGGTAAAAATGCTTTGCATACGAGACTGCATAAGATACCCAGACTATATCCGTCTCAAAACAAAAATATCAATTAGCCCAAAAAGTGATAGGGGTATCTAGTATCGAACATGCCCCCAAAATATAATTTTCGTAATATGGATACCATCTTGTAAACAAAAACATGAACTTTCGGCTGTCTTCGTCGAACGTTTTCTTGAGAAATAATCAACTCCCAAAGCTACAATATATATTAAAACAAAGATAAATGATCTAGCTATTTACAATATGCGCACAACTTATCCGGCTAGCGAACGTAGTTTTCTTAAAAAGAGCGGATAATCGAACATATCGTAACGTGTTAACAATCCCACATCCAGTGGGATGGTACGAGTAACATGTATTTGCTCTTCAATGTCCACGTCAATGCCTTGTATTTGCTCGTAGGCACTTCCTTATATGGAATACGTACTAGAAGTACATAATATGCAAAAAGTGGAGAGGCGCCGACGCCCAGCCTTCTCATCCTGATGTTGTGCAGCGTCAGACTAGCTCCTAGTACTCTTTCTCTCGATCTTAATTTCATTCTGGCGACATCACAGAGTAGGAGAGGACCAACCTCGTTCCCAGGGCCTTATCTCCGCTCCCCGGTCGGGGCTGGTCACGTGTATCCCATATTCTGGGATACTTTTACCGAGTGTCGTTAGGGAGGGTAGGAGGGTTGTTCTCACGTGGTGTTTCGTGCTGCGTGTTTTTTCTACATTCGATTTTCTTTTGACGTTTCAAATTTTGTATTAAGTGTTGGTTGTCACAAGAGCAAAATAAGTATTTGACATGATCGATTCGGCTCGCCTTTTTCTTTTGTTGCGAGGATTTCAATGTTATGTTTTGTTAGTTTTTGATTATCGACGTTGTGCCAAAATATCATCAACCTTGCAAGTTATAGTACTAAAAAGCCGTCTGTGGTAATGTCGAAATAACTAAGTTCTTCAAAGAAGTGTTATAGTTCTGGGAGTTCAAATTCGCGTTGTAATATGCCTCAATTAATTTGCGATGCGAATCACAGTACAAACATTTTTTGTCGAGGCAATTCTCACATACTTAAATAAGAATTTATACGCGTTAAAGACCACAATTTCTGACGTACAAGTGTCATTGATAAAGTTCAAGAGGTAGTCTCAAAATTTCAAAGACAAAGCTGGTATTCCACGCCAACGACTCAGCTTCGCGCACCCTTCGAGCGGAATCAAGATTGTTTGTTGTTTTAGGCCCGCGCTAGATTATTTCAATCATAATTTATTATCCTAGCACAGAACGATCCTACGGATATATATACCGGTATTACTTTGTCACGCGTAATGTGTTTGATTTTGGTATTTAGTTAGAACGTTTTATCATTTTTTCAGAATGACAGATCAGAAATTTTGGAAACAGCGGCAATATTAATGTCTCTGTAAATACAATGAAATAGGTTTCGCCGCGATGTTAATTTCAGTCTGGGCCGGCATCATGTTTACTTACGTCCCTATAAAACAAAACGTCTTCCATTTTCTTTAACATGTATAAGCGCATTTAGCGGAGACACCGAGGGAGACATTACAATAATTACGGGGTGAACTACAAATGTTGTCGCCTGTCGTCCATATAGTTTATCTTGTCGTGGAAGAGCGAGGGAAGAAGGTGAAAGATTATCGACTTTCCATAACCCGTTAGAAGCACAGCTACAACAACTTTTATACTACAGTAGACTGCCTTTAAACACTTAACTTACTTAGGTTTCACTTAAAACTTGAATAGCTGCTATTGACGATTGCAAACTGAAGACTACTTAAAAACATCGATACTGTGCTTGAAGGACTCCTCCCTGACTCTAACGTTTTGTCAACTAGCACGTGACGGGCCCTGGGAACGAGGTTGGGAGAGGACTAGCGCATATAAGCATGTAAGCATGTGGGACTAGTAATTGACTGTTACATGGTTAGAAAACTAATTAGGCGGGCGGTTAGGATTAGAAAACTATTTGGCGGGGGATAGGTTAGGATCTTTCTTATTTGGGGTCAGTTTTGGGGACAATTGTTTTCCCCGAAAACTTTTTCCATCGTATCCTATTGTATCGTATTGTATGCATGGCAATAATTTTACTGATTGTATTTTATTATTACACTGCATTTAGATTTATGTTACAGGACCCCACTGAAAAATATTCTGGTGATATGGGTGTCCTGAATAATAATAATAATAATAACAAAATATTATTATTATTATTGGTAGTAGTGGTAGTAATGGTTGGAGTCCCGAAAATACCAGCGCGTGTTTGCGAATCGAGATCGTATGAAGCTTTTATACAAGACCTCTCAAATGTCCCGTGGAACAATTATTGATACAGCAGTTTGCGTTGATGACGCGGTACACTAATTATGGGTGCGTTTATTTACCGATGTTGCTGATATTCATGCCCCAGTCAAAAAGCGGAGGACAAAGGGTCATTCAACACCCTGGATAACAAATAAGTTAGTGGAAATTCGCCGTGACCGTAATTATCGTCAAAAGAAATCTCGACAAACAAATTTACAGTACCACTGGAGTATGTATAGGAAACTAAGGAACTATGTAAATCGTGAGGAAAGACGACTTAAATCTGAATATTTTTGCAATCTCATTAACGATAGCAAATCGGACAGTGCACTCATGTGGAAAAATTTGAAACAAATACTACCAAATTCAAAGAGTGTCATTGGTGTTCAGGCAATTAACTCCAAGAATAAACGTTTTACCAAACTTGAAGATATTGTTGAAATTTTCAACAAGCACTTCTCGACCGTTGGTCAAAAATTGGGTAAAATGTTTAGTAATGTTATTGATGATGAACAGTTTCCATTGAAAACTGACCTGGAATTTACCCTAAACTTTGTCTCTGAAGAATTTGTCTCTACTCAACTTAACAATCTAAAGCCAAATAAATCAATAGGCTTAGACAAAATAAGTGCTAGATTGCTGAAAGATGCAACCAGTATAATAGCTCCTGTCATCAAGAACATCATAAATCTTTCCTTTGAAAGTGGAAAATTCCCATCAAATTGGAAATCAGCTAAGGTAAGAGCACTGTTCAAGAAGAGTGGAGAAACTTATAACTGTGATAACTACAGGCCTATCTCCGTGTTACCAACGATAAGTAAAATAATTGAGCGTGCTGTTCACAGCCAATTATATGAATATTTAAATCACAACAAATTCTTGTACACAAGACAATATGGTTTTCGGCAAAAGAGATCAACTGCAAGTGCATTACAGATCTTCAACGCAAGTTAAATGAAGACCTTAATTTAGTCAAAAACTGGTTAAATAAACATAAACTTACCCTAAATGTGAGAAAATTTTAATAAGTTTAGTCATAAATGAGGATCCTCTTGAACAAGTGGATAAATTTAAATACTTAGGTATTATTATTAATGAAAACCTTACTTGGACCGATCATATTGAGCATATACAAAATAAGGTAGCAAAGAGATTGGGTATCCTGGCACGAGTTAGACACTTACTCCCAAAGAAGACTAGAGTAATTGTTTTTAATTCACTAATTTTACCCTTACTAGATTATGGAGATATTGTATGGGGAGATAGGTATAATACTACTCTCAAGGATCGCTTGCAGGTATTACACAATAAGCTTCAGTGGCTTATCAAGTATAAACTTAGCACCCTACTCCTCTAGTACTGAGGCTTTAAATTGCCTTCGTTGGAAGACACTTGCAGATAGGAGAAAGTTCCATCGGGCCTGTTTTGTCCATAAATCTTTAAATAATTGCATCAATTTTAAATTTAACAATATTTCTAGATGTGAAGTTCACTCTTATAACACAAGAAATAGGTTACAAAAAGATTTACCTCTGTGTAAAACAAATTGGGGCCAGTGTAAGTCTGATTTTTTATTTATTAACGAATGGAATAATCTACCAGAATCATTGTGGTGGTAGTAGTAGTAGTGGTAGTAGTGGTAGTAGTGGTAGTAGCGGTAGTAGCGGTGGTAGCGGTGGTAGCGGTCGTAGTGGTGGTGGTAGTGGTGGTAGTGGTAGTAGTGGTGGTAGTGGTGGTAGTGGTGGTAGTGGTGGTAGTGGTGGTAGTGGTGGTAGTGGTGGTAGTAGTGGTAGTAGTGGTAGTGGTGGTAGTGGTGGTAGTGGTGGTAGCGGTAGTAGCGGTAGTAGTGGTAGTGGTGGTAGCGGTAGTAGCGGTGGTAGCGGTGGTTGCGGTCGTAGTGGTGGTGGTAGTGGTGGTGGTGGTGGTAGTGGTGGTAGTGGTGGTAGTGGTGGTAGTGGTGGTAGTGGTGGTAGTGGTGGTAGTAGTGGTAGTAGACCCTGCGTCATACGTGTTCCCTTCCAAACAGATCCGCGGTGTCATATTTCTTCGCGGTGTCATGCCGCTCGTTCTTCTGCACCTACACCTGCATTGGTCAACAATTTCCTCTCCGCTGCCCCGGACGAGCGTCTCAACGAAATCCGATATCGCGTTCAGTCCCTTTGGTCACGCACAAGGAAAGCCTGTCGTCGTCTCAAAGTTAGTTTTTCGGTACCAAACAACGCCGCTGCCACCGTCCAAACCGAGGCTTCGGGTCCAATCAACGCCAAAATTACCTGTCGGTTTCTCCACTGCTTCGCCCAAACCACTGCTTCGGAGCAACTCCAATCCCTTCCAGATCAGGGGAAAGTCGCCAGGTCGCTGGCTACTGACCAGTACGCTAATGGTTCCACCTGGCAATTCACTGGTCTCAATCTTTACCCCACACCATCTGCCACTGCCGAATCAATATGGTAGCAATCCTCGCTAGGCATAACAAGGTTGTGGATCGCGACTGGTCAACTCAGTCAAACATGGTCAGGTTATCATCGATCGTACCGTCGCTGGTTCCGGTTGTAACCTTCGCCCTGATATTGTTATCCGTGATGATAACAAGGTAACAATTATCGATGTTTGTTGTCCGTTCGAGAATGGCCCAGAAGCGCTACAAGACGCCGAGAATCGAAAAGTCACCAAGTATCAACCCTTGCAACAGTTTTTCTCCAACCAAGGTCTTCAGTGTGATGTTTTCGGTTTTGTAATTGGTTCCATTGGTGCTTGGCATCCCAGTAATGAAACTGTCCTCCGTAAACTTGAAATGTCAAGATCCTACAAGTCGCTATTCAGGAAATTATGCTGTACTGACATTATTCAAGGCTCCAGTGACATTTACCGCCAGCATCTTGGTATTCCCGATGTTGTTAATATTCCTGATCTTACTCATGTTCCACAGCCGACCGATGTGCTTGTGGACCAATTGACTTTATTAATTGAACTACTTACAAACTATTATTGATCATTTTATAACCCTCTGGATATTTTATCAACACTATATAGTTAAGCATTTTCTTGTATGTTACATCTTGCCATAAGTTAAGTCTTAAGTTAGTCCCGTCAACTTGTATTATTGTTTGAAATAAATAGTAGTATGTAGTATGTAGTATGTAGTATGTAGTATGTAGTATGTAGTATGTAGTATGTAGTAGTAGTAGTAGTAGTAGTAGTAGTAGTAGTAGTAGTAGTAGTAGTAGTAGTAGTAGTAGTATGTAGTAGTTGTAGTAGTTGTAGTAGTTGTAGTAGTATGTAGTAGTATGTAGTAGTTGTAGTAGTTGTAGTAGTTGTAGTAGTATGTAGTAGTATGTAGTAGTTGTAGTAGTTGTAGTAGTATGTAGTAGTATGTAGTAGTATGTAGTAGTATGTAGTAGTTGTAGTAGTTGTAGTAGTTGTAGTAGTAGTAGTAGTTGTAGTAGTTGTAGTAGTTGTAGTAGTATGTAGTAGTTGTAGTAGTATGTAGTAGTTGTAGTAGTATGTAGTAGTATGTAGTAGTTGTAGTAGTTGTAGTATTATGTAGTAGTATGTAGTAGTATGTAGTAGTTGTAGTAGTTGTAGTAGTTGTAGTAGTAGTAGTAGTTGTAGTAGTAGTAGTAGTAGTAGTAGTTGTAGTAGTATGTAGTAGTGTGTAGTAGTATGTAGTAGTTGTAGTAGTATGTAGTAGTATGTAGTAGTATGTAGTAGTATGTAGTAGTTGTAGTAGTATGTAGTAGTATGTAGTAGTATGTAGTAGTATGTAGTAGTTGTAGTAGTTGTAGTAGTATGTAGTAGTATGTAGTAGTATGTAGTAGTTGTAGTAGTTGTAGTAGTTGTAGTAGTAGTAGTTATAGTAGTAGTAGTAGTAGTATATAGTAGTAGTAGTATATAGTAACGCATGTTCTCAATCGCATGCATCAAATATAAGATCGTACAATTGACAAAATATACATAGGAAATATGAACAGATTAATTCATTGAAAATTCCATGGTTACGAAATGAAAGAAAACATTATCCTTCGATACAATTACACAGTAAGATTACAGTACATACACATTTAATTAAAATGGTGAGCCAAATGCATAGCAAGGATTTTCGTGACTTTGTCTTTCCTTTTTCATACAACGGTGGAGTCACGAGACAGACGTGTGACGAGAAGCAAGGTGAGAATTATAATAACCAACTATAAAAAAAGACAAAAAGAAGTGATATAAATGATATAAAAGGTTATACATTGTGCTGCCAGGGAAAAAGTACGAACTTCTACAACAATTTTTATGGATTTTATAGATTAAATTATATTATATCATTGTATATTATATTAGAATTCTAGTCTCACGTAATTCAGTCCATGGACTGCGAAGTGTAGATTCTTATTTGATGATAATTAATAAACGATAGCTCTCTCTCTATATATATAAATGTGTATGGATGATAGGGCTGATATAGGGATGATATAGGGATGATATAGGGATGATATAGGGATGATATAGGGATGATATAGGGATGATATAGGGATGATATAGGGATGATATAGGGATGATATAGGGATGATATAGGGATGATATAGGGATGATATAGGGATGATATAGGGATGATATAGGGATGATAGGGATGTGTAGAAATACAAATTTAGAACTCTAAAAAGTTGGTGTACTGCAGCGTAAATAGTGAACGGGAGATCTAATGTTTTGACCGAAATCCCTTCGTCACAAAGTGAAATATAAAGTCATTTTAATTTATCTCTATTACGAAGGGCCTCCACATGAAACATTAGAACTCAGTCCTACTCATTAACCTTTGGCAGCACACCGACCTTTTTAAAGTGCCTATCTCACGTTTGGGATTTTACATATTCGGAACATTTGGGTGTTTTTGAGCAAAATTATAATATAGATACATTATAATATAGATATATTATAATTTTGCTCAAGAACACCCAAATGTTACGAATATGTAAAAATTATCAGCCAAAAATCGCATCTTCATCGACTTTTTTGCTGTTAAAATTATCGAATCGTGTGATGTTACAAGAGGCATTTTTGTGGCAAGTAACAAACAAAAACTGGTTTGGGATGCTTCTTGTGACATCACATCCGCTAAACTTTGACAGAAAAAAACTCTATGAAAATGACATTTTCGGCTGACAATATACACTATGATTTTACTCAGGAAGACCCAAATATTACTGATATGTAAAATCCCCAAACGTAAGATAGACACTTTAACAATTTGTATTCTGTCATAATGTTATCCCAATGCAATGCGTAAAATTGAGAAAATACACGAAAGATTATAATTCATAGCTTAAAGAAAGAACAAGATCAAAAATCAAGAATAGATGAATTAATCAGGATACAATGGATACTAAAGCAACCCTTGTAACCATTGTATTTATATGGACATCGCAAATTCAAAATATAACCGAGAATGCGAAATAAATATTACGCTCTTAAACGTTTATCCAGGACTGACAGATATTAAATGTCTAATTTTATTATCATCAGTGCTGCTTATAACTTTGTTACAATACACATGTCCACTGCGCATCAAAATGACGCGTTCTGCGTCGGGATAAAACTTATTTCAATTCATAACATCAGGCTACATGGGGAATTCAGTATAACGAATTTGCAAGTGTAAATAGAAATGTCTATTGTGGTTTTAGCATGATGTTATGAATTAAAATAAGTTTTACCAGACGCAGAACACGTCATGCATTTTGATGCACAGTCGACATCACGAACTGGCTAATATAATTGTTGCTTTTGTTGTGCACCTGTAACAGTAACTACTTACTTTTCCACATCAGGTAACTGCAACACGTTACAAAATGTACGAAATAAAGTTACATATACAGCTCAAGAATTTATGTATAGATGATTTTACTGATTTAGATTTTATTCCTTCAGCTGTGAAATTTAACTATTGCATGCTACTCAGACCGTGCGATCACGCTGCTCGTTCATTAAAGTGTTTATGCAGTGAAAAAGTTTGAAATAAACTCTCTTACTTGAAAGAACTATAGAAATTAAAAAGATTGGCGTTTCATCTCTTCCATATCTCACTTCGTTCTTGATGTGTTAAGATTTGTTCGATATGAAATGTACTCACTATGACGTCATAGTGCATAATTTGAAGATATGCCTGTATAAACTTTGGGATTATGTAACGAAATTATGAAACTCTGTGTGTGTGTGTGTGTCCCATCATAGTAAACATACGAAGCTACGTTTCCAGTGATTTGATTTGATAATCCCAAAGATACTCAGGCTTTTCCAGTAAGTCATTAAGCAGTGTGACGTCACATTGAGGATCATTTACATATCAAACATATCTTAATACCTCAAGAACTCTCTCCTCGCAGAGGCTTCCAATGCAGTAGAGGGGGGTTCTACCGCATTCCTTATCCGAACCATATAACCCCCCTCTACTGCATTGGAAGCCTCTGCGGAGGAGAGCCTCGAGAACAAAGTGAGATATGGAAGAGTTGTAAACGCTAATCATTATAATTTTTATAGTTCTTTCAAGTAAGAGAGTTTATTTCACCTAAAGCAACTGTAACTGCAACTATAGTTATAATAAATAAGTATAGCTGTTATAGCGCTGATTACCATTACGTATCATTCTTACTAAATGTTGTAACATTTTATTACTTATTATAATATGTATTTGTAATCTTAGCCTCTTTATGATTTGTATAAATTAATCCAGCTATAATGTCCAATTATGATATAATGTTAATGTAGGAGGTTTAACGTTTTGAGTACAAGAACTTATAAATATATATATATATATATATATATATATATATATATATATATATATATATATATTACGCTCCTTCACTTCGGTGTTGTTGAGCACTCTGTGAAGTTGGTGTAGGTGTCCTTTAACGATAATGCAACGCCCACTACCGCTTCAAGCTCTCTGAATGTGCGCATGACCGCTGTTTATCCCACAAGTGGTTGTCACTGACAATCGTTTGTGTATAATTGGTACTCATGCCCATATCTAGATTGTACCAAGCTACACTGATGAGCTACAGCGAAACACGTGTCTGTAGATATTGTACTATATATATATATATATATATATATATATATATATATATATATATATATATATATATATATATATAATATATATATATATACGCTCTGAACTATTATATATATATATATATATATATATATAATATTATATATATATATATATATATATATATATATATATATATATATATATATATATATATATATTTATATATATATATATATATATATATATATATATATATATATATATATATATATATATATATATATATATATATATATATATATATATATATATATATATATATATATATATATATATTATATATATATATATATATATATATATATATATTCGCATAGTTATATATACTGTAGTTACCTCAACGATTACAAATACAAGAGAGGAGAGACCAATGGTGAGAAGGTGATCTTTAATGAATTCTTTCAATTCAGTGAAACAACCCTACAAAAGATGTAAGCAGCTTGTTAACAAAACATAAAAACTAGAAACTAAAACTTTAAATAATGAGAAATTGACCGAGAGGAGGTCTTTATGGCAAAATTATCCTTCCCACGCTCTTTCAGTACAGACCGAGCGACGAAGGAGCGAGGTCTGTGCACAAAGTCCAAGAGCAGAATAATTTTGTCGTAAAGTCTCACCAAACGAGATTAATAAGGTTTTTATTATATGGCTCTTTTAAATATCTCACATTTCCTCAATTTTTTGGTAAATTTTTAAATCTTTTCAGCAGTTGCGTAATGACCGGTTTTACCGGTTTGTAAATACCGCTCAGGAACCAATCAGAGAATTGCAGAAAAGCTGCGTTAAGACAGCTCACAATCCAAGTCATGATAAGAAATAGATTTAATATAACGCTGATCTTCTGATTGGCTGTCGTGTGTGATTAATCAGAAACGTTCCAAATTTTTGGCTTCCGGAAGAAGAAATGATTCATGGGAAGCTAGGATAGGATAGGATAACTTTATTTAAACAGGTTTACCTCTAAGACTGGTATTCATAAGGGACCTGTGTTAAAATTGCATAATGTTATAGTTACATATATTATAGTTATATAAAAGTCTCCATAATGGACAAAATGTAAATTATAAACAGTGGAATTATATAAGAAAAGTTAATAAGTTAAAAAGTTAAAAGTTAAAAAGTGTCAAATTTGTAAATATTTCCAAATTTGAGTATTAAAACTTGAAAGTGAAGATGCCTATTTTACTATAGTAGGTCCATTAAACCAAAATTTTTTTGGCCAAGTTCGCGTTCTATTTTTGGAAGATGTATTCCGCTATGAATATTGTGATTTTGTATAAGAAATTCAAGACTACAATACAGACATGCATTGTTCTTCTTTCCAAACTAATCCATTTGAAAACATTAAAAGATAACGAAGAAAGCGCCTCAAGAGCAACTCTAGCTTTATGAAAAATTATATATCCCAGCGATTACTATATATATATATATATATATATATATATATATATATATATATATATATATATATATATATATATATATATATATATATATATATATATATATATATATATATATATATATATATATATATATATATATATATATATATATATATATATATATATATATTATATATATATATATATATAATATATATATATATATATATATATATATATATATATATATATATATATATATATATATATATATATATATATATATATATATATATATATATATATATATATATATATATAAATATATATATATATATATATATATATATATATATATATATATATATATATATATATATATATATATATATATATATATATATATATATATATATATATATATATATATATATATATATATATATATATATTATATATATATATATATATATATATATATATAAATTGTTACGTACCCTTTGGTAAATTTTATTTAGATCCAGTTGACGTGTAATTGGGATTCTAAAGTCGCCACAGCCTTTCGTCTCGTCTTTACAGCAACTATCTGGTACCAATCTCGGATTTCCGTCGACATTAAATTTGGTAATTGACTTTATCCAGCTCTTGTAGTTATCAACACCACAACATTCGAACTAAAGTACATATAGTCGTAAAATTAGAAAACACATCTCTAAAGACGCGGACATCTCTCTAAGATGGACATCTCTCTAAGATGGACATCCCTCTAAAGATGGACATCTCTCTAAAGATGAACATCTCTCTAAGATGGACATCTCTCTAATACGGATATATACATATAGTCGTAAAATGAGACAACACATCTCTAAAGACGCGGACATCTCTCTAAAGATGGACATCTCTCTAAAGATGGACATCTCTCTAAAGATGGACATCTCTCTAAGATGGACATCTCTGTAAAGATGGACATCTCTCTAAGATGGACATCTCTCTAAAGATGGACATCTCTCTAAGATGGACATCTCTCTAAAGATGGACATCTCTCTAAAGATGGACATCTCTCTAATGATGGACATCTCTCTAAAGATGGACATCTCTCTAAAGATGGACATCTCTCTAAGATGGACATCTCTCTAAAGATAGACATCTCTCTAAAGATGGACATCTCTCTACAGAAGGACATCTCTCTAAAGATGGACATCTCTCTAAGATGGACATCTCTCTAATGATGGACATCTCTCTAAAGATGGACATCTCTCTAAAGATGGACATCTCTCTAAGATAGACATCTCTCTAAAGATAGACATCTCTCTAAAGATGGACATCTCTCTAAGATAGACATCTCTCTAAAGATGGACATTTCTCTAAAGATGGACATTTCTCTAAAGATGGACATCTCTCTAAAGATGGACATCTCTCTAATGATGGACATCTCTCTAAGATGGACATCTCTCTAAAGATGGACATCTCTCTGAGATGGACATCTCTCTAAAGATGGACATCTCTCTAAAGATAGATATTTCTCTAAAGATGGACATCTCTCTAAGATAGATATCTCTCTAAAGATAGACATTTCTCTAAGATGGACATCTCTCTAAAGATGGACATCTCTCTAAGATGGACATCTCTCTAAGATGGACATCTCTCTAAGATGGACATCTCTCTAAAGATGGACATCTCTCTAAGATGGACATCTCTCTAAAGATGGACATCTCTCTAAGATGGACATCTCTCTAAAGATGGACATCTCTCTAAGATGGACATCTCTCTAAAGATGGACATCTCTCTAAGACGGACATCTCTCTAAGATGGTCATCTCTCTAAAGATAGACATTTCTCTAAAGATGGACATCTCTCTAAGATAGACATCTCTCTAAAGATAGACATTTCTCTAAGATGGACATTTCTCTAAGATGGACATCTCTCTAAAGATGGACATCTCTCTAAGATGGACATCTCTCTAAGATGGACATCTCTCTAAGATGGACATCTCTCTAAGATGGACATCTCTCTAAAGATGGACATCTCTCTAAGATGGACATCTCTCTAAAGATGGACATCTCTCTAAGATGGACATCTCTCTAAAGATGGACATCTCTCTAAGATGGACATCTCTCTAAAGATCGACATCTCTCTAAGACGGACATCTCTCTAAGATGGACATCTCTCTAAAGATGGACATCTCTCTAAGATGGACATCTATTTAAAGATGGACATCTCTCAAAGATGGACATCTCTCTAAGATGGACATCTCTCTAAAGATGGACATCTCTCTAAAGATGGACATCTCTCTAAGATGGACATCTCTCTAAAGATGGACATCTCTCTAAAGATGGACATCTCTCTAAAGATGGACATCTCTCTAAAGATGGACATCTCTCTAAGATGGACATCTCTCTAAAGATGGACATCTCTCTAAGATGGACATCTCTCTAAGATGGATATCTCTCTAAGATGGACATCTCTCTAATATGGACATTTCTCTAAGATAGACATCTCTCTAAAGATGGACATCTCTCTAAGATGGACATCTCTCTAAGATGGACATCTCTCTAAGACGGACATCTCTCTAAGATGGTCATCTCTCTAAAGATGGACATCTCTCTAAGATGGACATCTCTCTAAAGATGGACATCTCTCTAAGATGGACATCTCTCTAAGATGGACATCTCTCTAAAGATGGACATCTCTCTAAGACGGACATCTCTCTAAGATGGTCATCTCTCTAAAGATGGACATCTCACAAAGATGGACATTTCTCTAAGATATACATCTCTCTAAAGATGGACATCTCTCTAAAGATGGACATCTCTCTAAAGATAGACATCTCTCTAAGATGGACATCTCTCTAAAGATGGACATCTCTCTAAGATGGACATCTCTCTAAGATGGACATCTCTCTAAGACGGACATCTCTCTAAGATGGTCATCTCTCTAAAGATGGACATATTTCTAAGATGGACATCTCTCTAAGATGGATATCTCTCTACAGACGGACATCTCTCTAAAGATGGACATCTCTCTAAAGATAGACATCTCTCTAAGATGGACATCTCTCTAAAGATGGACATCTCTCTAACGATGGACATCTCTCTAAAGATGGACATCTCTCTAACGATGGACATCTCTCTAAGATGGACATCTCTCTAAAGATGGACATCTCTCTAAGATGGACATCTCTCTAAGATGGACATCTCTCTAAGACGGACATCTCTCTAAGATGGTCATCTCTCTAAAGATGGACATCTCTCTAAGATGGACATCTCTCTAAAGATGGACATCTCTCTAAGATGAACATCTCTCTAAGATGGACATCTCTCTAAAGATGGACATCTCTCTAAGACGGACATCTCTCTAAGATGGACATCTCTCTAAAGATGGACATCTCTCTAAGATGGACATTTCTCTAAGATAGACATCTCTCTAAAGATGGACATCTCTCTAAAGATGGACATCTCTCTAAAGATGCACATCTCTCTAAGATGGATATCTCTCTACAGACGGACATCTCTCTAAGACAGACATCTCTCTAAAGATGGACATCTCTCTAAGACGGACATCTCTCTAAAGGTGGACATCTCTCTAAGATGGACATCTCTCTAAAGATGGACATCTCTCTAAAGATGGACATCTCTCTAAGACCGACATCTCTCTAAGACCGACATCTCTCTAAAGATGGACATCTCTCTAAAGATGGACATCTTTCTAAGACGGACATCTCTCTAAAGATGGACATCTCTCTAAAGATGGACATCTCTCTAAGATAGACATCTCTCTAAAGATAGACATCTCTCTAAGACGGACATCTCTCTAAGAAGGACATCTCTCTAAATATGGATATCTCTCTAAATATGGACATCTCTCTAAATATTGACATCTCTCTAAAGATGGACATCTCTCTAAGACGGACATCTCTCTAAGACGGACATCTCTCTAAGACGCAATGTAATAAATTTAAAACATATTTTACTATTTGATCCTAGTATCAAAACACAAGAAATATGTAGTGATAGCCCGGAGCGAGGGAAATATTATATCATCCCTAAAGGTAATATTTCGACGATTTCCCCGAGCGTCTATAAATGATATATTATACCGAAACAATCTTGAATGCTGTCTTGAAACGTCTAGAAACGTCTTGAAACATGTTATTGCTCCTCCATTGTTTACAAGCTCAATTTTAGTTTTCGCGCGTGTTATTTGGTTTTCGCGCGTGGTATTTGGTTTCGCGCGTGATACTCGAGTCGAATACCCATCCACGGAGGGGAATTCACTATTATAACCCGCCACAGCAGGGAATTCGAGTTTAAATTGACTGGTCACGTGATACAAATTTTTCTCTTTGATTGGACTATTTATAGTTGAGGTATAATATTTATCATTTATAGACCCGGAGCGAGGGAAATTCGACGAAATATTACCCCGAGGGATGATATATCCCGATGGCGAAGCCCGAGGGATATATCATCCCGAGGGGTAATATTTCGACGAATTCCCCGAGCGGAGGGTCTATAAATGATATATTATACCGAAACAATCTTGAATGCTGTCTTGAAACGTCTTATCTAGAAACGTCTTGAAACGTCTTGTTGTTCCTCCATTGTTTACAGGCTCGTCTTGGTTTACGCGCGAGTACTGGGTACGAGCGGGGTATTCGAACTCGAATTCCCCGCTGAATACGTCATCAGCGCTTAATTCGAAATCGAATTCCCCGCTGAATACGTCATCAGCTGGTAATTCGAACTCGAATTCCCCGCTGATGACGTTGTCAGTGGGGAATTCGAGGTTAAAGCGGGTAATTCGAGTTTAAATTGACTGGTCACGTGGTACAAATCTAGCTCTTTGATTGGACAATTTATAGTTGAGGTATAATATTATTACTAATACATTTTGTGTCACTGCAATTTCTTATCTTTTGCTAATCTTCATCACAAAATTTTTACGATTCATGGTGTTTATTCCATTTAACTTAAGGTTGTGGGGTTTCTGGCGCCATTATGAAACAATTTTGTCAGTAAAATACGAAGAAAAACGCTTTAAAACTCGTTTTAATTCTTCAGCTACAATCACCTTTTGTTGGGCCCAGTCCCAGGCTTTTGTTACCCCATCATTTCCATTGGTATCATACTCCGCAATTGTTTTATTCATGTCTTCATGCAACTCATCTTCAATCTGAAATAGATTGTAAAGAATACCAAATAATAATTACAAAAAAGAATATATATATTTGAATATATCCAATAAGGTATTGTCATCAATTAACCAACCAATTACCAACCAACTCATCAACTAACCAACCAATTACCAACCAACTCGTCAACTAATCAACCAACTAACTAACAAACTCATCAACTATAACCAACCAACTCATCAACTAACCAACCAACTCATCAACTAACGAACCAACTCATCAACTAACCAACCAATTACCAACAAACTCATCAACTAATCAACCAACTAACTAACCAACTAACTAACCAACTAACTAACCAACAAACTAACCAACTAACTAACCAACTAACTAACCAACTCATCAACTAACCAACCAACTCATCAACTAATCAACCAACTAACTAACCAACTAACTAACCAACTAACTA